>OZ026572.1:7354602-7954602 GCA_964020215.1 Aurelia sp. 3 sensu Dawson et al. (2005) | reverse complement strand
GAGGTGAATCAACACCTTTTTGAAGCAACGATCAACCGGGCAGTAGATATTTATGAGCTCAAGATGAAAATTGAAATGTAAATGTCTCATCTTGAGGGCAAAGTTGTGAATCATGCAACCAGAAAATGCTTGGAAGGATGTATTTTAGATGCTGCAAAATTTCCTTGTCAGTTGCTTGCAAGAACGATGCATCAATTATATCTCTGAAAGAATTGACTTTATAACGGTCTTTGGCTACTTCATCGGTGATACGTACTGTAAAACATCTGTTGTTCATGAATACAGTGCAGATACATTTTAAGGACTTCAAGGAAAGGGCGACGGGGCAGTTAGTTTTTCTGCCATAACAGCAGATTTTTTCCAAAAAAAGTTTTCTTCTCCACCGGCCATGTCATATAATAAATTTTGCACTCTCCCTTATCAAGATAAAATGACAGTTACAAGCCTAAAAAATCATTGATTTAAATGAAAGAGCAAGAGGTGCAAAATAGAATTGCTTAAAATTCATTTCCTGAAATTGACAAAGTTGGTGAATCTGGACTTTGAGCATTTTTACCAACATTGATCATATTAGTTTGAAAAAATCGTCTTGCTATAAACAATTCAAAACATTTCAAGGGGTGGTCAAATTGTTTGGTCAAGTTATGTAATGCAATTTCTATTTCATCCACCATTTGAATACAATCATGTCTCCCCTTAGATTATCATAAGAACTTCACCTTGAGTGCAGGAAGAGCACCACTTTTATAAGAACATAGTCGGTCTGTTTGTTAGAAAGTTTGTTCTTGTTGGTGGAGTTTTACTTTAGATATAAAGGAACTATTCTTGCTTTAGCCTGCTGTAAATAAACAAATAGATGACGATGATGATGATGATGATGATGATGATGATGATGATGATGATGATGATGATGATGATGATGATGATGATGATGATGATGATGATGATGATGATGATGATGATGATGATGATGATGATGATGATGATGATGATGATGATGATGATGATGATGATGATGATGATGATGATGATGATGATGATGATGATGATGATGATGATGATGATGATGATGATGATGATGATGATGATGATGATGATGATGATGATGATGATGATGATGATGATGATGATGATGATGATGATGATGATGATACACTAAATCTTTAAGCAAGCAGCTAAATGATACATGATTTCCCAGTTGATTGCTTTTGGTCGATCAAAATTGCATATTATGTGAAATTCACCAAACCAACCCCCGGCGAAGTCTAAGCCTTGGAAATGAATAGCTTGCAGAGCTCCATGAAGGAAGTACTCCGTTCTGAAGTCTTGAGATAATCACCGGAAGAGGAATAAGCCTTTGGATAAGTTCGGTAAATAGGAATATTACAGCTTCACAGCAAAACTAGAAGTTAATTGGCATTAGATAAGAAAATGCAAGGATTACAAGAAATAGCTTTGACTGTAGAAGACAATGCATTCATTCGGGCGCACAAAACTACTATTGCGAATGACACAGTAACTGTGCGCTATTCATTGAAATTAAGGATGCAGCGAAAGTACGCGCGGAAAATGAAATGAAGCTTTAAGGCCTAAAACATCTGCAATGTAATTGAATCGCGAACAGTGTAGGATTAGTATTACGAAATAGATTTAGTGATGAGCTGATATTGACGAGGACAACACTGATGGAAAGTAAGAAATGAGGGAAATAAGTGCACGGTTAAACAAGATGTGTATAAATATAAATATGATAATTGTAATGGTTATATGATCAAGTCTATTGCTAGGAAGGTAAATGAGTTATTGCCGCTCGCGACTTTGGTTTTGTAATGTGAATAAAGCTCTTGTCGACCTTGCAAAACACAGTTCTTGTCGTTATTATGTCGGGAAACGCAGAAAGAATTAACAGTCCTATAAATTGGGGTCAGTGGAGTATACAAAATTAACGGTCCTATAAATTAGCGTCAATCGAGTACACACGACTTAACTTATGCGAGCGACAGGAAAAGCATGGCGTACAGCAAGCTCTGTTCTGCGGATATCAAGTTAAAGATCATAGAAAAAAGGGATTTATGTAACGAGCCCGGGGGGGGGGTACTTGGATACAAAACGACGGGGGTGTGCTCGCGTAGGATAGTTTTTGTGAGCCGGCTTTAGAAAAAACAGCCAAAAACCATACCCGGCATTAGAATTTTGGAATCACCCAAAACCACATTCTACCGGGTGAGTCAATAAAAACGCCCGGCGTTTGAAAAAATCCTGATCCCTGAAACAAACAAACAAAGTGCAAACCACTGTCCACAATGGGTGGGCAATGCATAAGGCCTGATTTCAATTAGGCGGAATATTCCGCTCGCAGCGACCTTTTCCAGCAATTTGATTGGCTTGCGGAAAAGCGACGTCGCTCAAAAGTAGAAACCCATTCAACTTTCGAGCGGAATCGTGCTTGCAAACAAAGGAAGATTTTTGCGAGAGTAATTTTCCGCCTAGTGGGAAGTAGGCTTAACAATAACAATTGGTAGGGCAACCTCTTTTCTGTTCTTTTTGAATGAATCACGTGGGAGGCTAACGCCGATTGTTTGTTTGTTGTGAAGAACTTCATTGGGAAAAGTGGGGAAAATTATCAGAAGCTCTGTTGGCGAAAAAGTAACCGGTTTTAGAAAAAAGATTAAATTCAGGCTACCGGCTTTAGATTTTATCAGCAAAACAGATACCCGGCCTTAGAATCGATCGCTGAAAAAGATACCCGGAAAGACGTGCACATCCCGTCAGCAAAATATACTAAGTACCCCCCCCCCCCCGGGGTAACGAGTCACAACACAAATTCCAATACCGTGCAAACAATGCCAGAGAGTATATAACGAAGAACTAGGCTCAAAAACCACAGCGCTAGTTACTGCATCATGTTTCACGTCGGACAGTAAAAGAGGACACCATTCTTGAATTTCCCCTTAACAGTTTTCTTTCACATCAAAAAGGGCATCGTGCATTACACAACTTTTGAATAACTTGACCAAAGTTTGAACGAAAATGGCAATACACAGTGGCACCTGTTTTGGGTTTCTAAACGGCAATTGATCAGACCATGAACTGAAAATTGTCTATCAGTTAACTGAACAGGTTGTACTTACATTTCTTCCATTAAATATGATATCGGTTGGCGGATGGTTAACATCTGTGACTCGTATTGTGACAACTTTGGTGACACTCATAGCTGGCCTACCATTGTCAGTGGCAGTTACTGATATATTTATGGCTTTAAATTCTTCATGATCAATTGCTGACGTTGCAGAAAGGGTTCTCCCTGTTGTGCTCCCAATCGTAAAATAGCCTGGTAAAGACCTACAGGAGCAATATGAAAGCAGTTAGCAGGATATTATTCTTTCGGTCACAAGTGGTAAAATAGGCATAACATATTTTTCAGGTTCGGTTTGAAAGTCATAAATCTATCAACTCAACAGTTACTTTGCAAAAGTCATTACAGAACGCAAACAAAATGTACGGTTTCTAAAAAATTACAAACAAAGTAAAGTTAGTTAACATTTTACATATTCAGCTTCTAGTTTGGTTACAAATTTAAGGAAGAAACGCAAACTTTGAAGGATGATGAAAAATCTCAATACCATGACTCTTAGACAAGATTTACGATATTGCTTAACGAGGGAGAGAGCGAAAAGCAATGTGGAAGAGCAAAGATGAAAACAAATTGCATAGCGGGTGTGCCGTCCAATCCACGAGAGATGCAGAAAACAAATGGGACAGAAGATAAGCAAAAATGAAAAGACAAATAAAAACACGATAGGATGATACAGGGGAAGCGATCGGCAAGGGTTACTAACAAGTAAACATAGGAAGAAAATAAATTGAAAAACCACAACAACAACAATAACAACAACAAAGACAACAACAACAACAACAACAACACCAGTTTCTTGTAAAGTCGGCGAATTTTTATCGTTATTTGCAAATATTTACATTTTTCCTATGCCTAAAAATACCACCATTGAAATTGAAAAAGCTTTCCTTGCAGCTTTTATGGACTTCTTTATATCAGTCTTTACAAAAACATGCTTTTCAACGAGCTATCGCTGTACCCTCCCTTAAATCAAAATCCAAATGTAACCACTGTGTTCGTTATTGTTTTCTTTCGGTTTAGATTACTTTTAATCTAATGTAATAATATTGTATGTGACATATATACAAAACATACCATGCTTTTGCCACCGTCTAACTCACCTGGTTGACTGCTGACCAAATCCAACGATTGACTGAATTACATATCTATGGACCTGATAAAAGTCTTCATCTACTGCAGAGGCAATGGCAACGAGAACTCCAGCATTTGAATTTTCTTGAATTTCAAGAGCTCCATTGAATAGGATATTTGAGGGTCGATCATTGACATCTTGAACATTGACCGTGAAATTTTCCGTGACATTCAAGCCTGTAAAATAGAAAGGAACTAATTCAGACTTCTTAACGTTTAAGAGGCCCTTTGCGGGAGACCCGACATGAAAATTAGGGCGACATGAACTCATGCCGATATGAAAATTTGAGAAAATTCACTCCTGTATGTATGAGACCCGACATTGACTCGATATGAAACTTTCCACACATGCCATGCATCTTTCACGTGACTTGACGTAGATATTTGAGAAGGAAAACAAAGGCAATGTGACTTCAATTATGAAAGTCTACCATAGGGTATCAAGCAAAAATCTGTCACTCTTCTAGTTTATGATTTAGAAAGATGATGATGTTATATCCTCAAATGACTCTAAATACAGAATGCGCTTTGATTTCGAAAATATTCAAGATTTCTGATAAGTCCAACCGGCAGAATTATGAAAAAGTAGCTGAAGGTTCATTCAAGCCATAAACTTCAAAGAAATAGGTCATAGAATTTTACATCCACCTCTTACACTAATTTACAGACTTAGCACCAATGCTATGTAATACATCATCTAAACATACCTCCTTGATCAATCGCCATCACAGACATCTTATACATATGTTTCTGCTCATAATTCAATGGCCTCGTCGTTTTGAGAACGTTTCCAAACATTTTGAATGGCAAACTGTTATCTGTTACACGCAGAACAAATGTTTGTCGCGTACGATCAGGGTCAGATACAACACATCGTCCGACAGTAGCCGATGGTACATTCTCTCGTATATCTCCATTGGTGAGTATGATGCTGGTCGGCGCTTCGTTCACATCATTTACATTAATTGTCAGACTTTGCTCCATATTCTTGCTTGGTATTCCATTGTCGGAACAACGCACTTTGATTGAATAGCTGCAAAAATATAGCCATTTTAGTACAATAAGCTGAACATGACAATATGCAGATAAATTTTGCCATCAAAAGTTTTATCATGAGAATGTGTAACGCAATAGCGAAGAACCAATATATGAACTGGGTGAAGAGGGTATTTTCATACGCTAATCTAGTGACAGAGTAGCATGGTTGAAATTCGTAAGGCAAAATTCTCGTTATTCTTGGCAGTTCCCAAAAGCTCTTTTTAAAAAAAGGAACAGCTCTTACGCCCTGTTTATATGAGGAAAAACACCTCACCTGCCAGACCCGGGGCTGAGAGGCGAGGTAAATTTCAGCCACTGTTTATATGAGATATTTCACCTCACCTGTCAGCCCCGGGGCTGAGAGGCGATGTGGAGTAAAGTCTCTCTTCCGTGAAATCAGACCGCACTGACCAATAAGAATCAACGAATAATTTCAATGTACCTCACCATACCGGTGGTGTTTCGTTTATATGGAAAAATTTCACCTCACCTAGGTGAGATTCCACCTCTGGTGAGGTGGGACTTCACTATACCGGTGGTGTTGTGTTCCTCATGTAAACGCGAAATGAAAGAACAAAGGATTTTATTGGAAGGTGGAATCTCACCTCTCAGCACCGGGCCTGGCAGGTGAGGTGTTTTTCCTCATATAAACAGGGCCTTAGTCGGCTAATTCTCACCATGGGTATTAGGATACGTGGAAGGTTTTACTAGATTATTTATCGTTGTAAAAATTCAGAAATGTCAGGCCTAACTTTGTGTTTTTTCGATTTCGATTTTCTTCGTTATCCTGTCGACTTACCACTTTTAGTCTGCTGCTAGTCGCTTTGAACTCCACATTTCAAACGGCCGGCCATATTGTTTTAAATAAAGCTGTTGCCTGCTGTTGAATCGGTGAAGCTCCTTCAATAGGGACAATGTGGAGCGCTTCACAATCGAACAACATACAACAACTTTATTCAAAACAGTATGGCCGTTTGAAATATAGAGTGGAAAGCGACCATCAGCAGACTGAAAATGCGAAAATCAACAGGACATCGGAGAATATCGAAACAGAAAAAACACACAAAGGCAGGCCTGACAGTTCTGATTCTTTACAACGATAAACAATCTAATAACACCTTCCACGTTTCCCAATACCCATGTACTCACAGGTAAGACTGGTTTTCTTTCTGGTTTTGATCCCATTCTTTCTATTGGATAGTTCACTGGCGTGACATTAGCGGGATCACTTACACAGGCTTTGTTCTATTCATACAAAGTTGAAATTTTTCACTTTCAATTAATCAACGAAAATCGACCTTAAAAGCAAACAAATTGACGTGGGGCCCTTTTAAAAGTTAGTGCAGTCGCCTGGATAATGGAAAACAGATTTTTGTACTTCCCTACGAAAGTCAGAGGCAGCAACACATGGCAAAGTGTTATTTAAAAAGCTTCTCAAAGTTATTTCTCAGTTTTAAGTAAGTAGCAGCTATCCTTACTTTATCTCAGCCCAACTAGGCGATCAGGGAACCATGAGATCATAGGCTAGCTTAGGTAACACAAGTTAACCTATGTTACTGCCATCGTGTCTCTTTTGGAGCAGTTTAAAAAATTTTGTGCTGACAGAACATATTCCAGAAATCTGAAATTGTTACCTCGAAATGCGTTCAAAATTCAAACTTGCTTTCTTCACCACTAGTTGTACATCCTTCCTGATTTCAAACATTCCAGAAGTATCTGTTATTATCTGACATGACGCTTTTTGGGTGCCTGCATATTTTCCTTCATTGTCGGGATCTGATACTGTGACATTTCCTATCAGTGTACCAATAGCACTGTTTTCATTTACAACGTTGCTTGTAAGCTGAATTGCTGTCGGAGCTTCATTTACGTCCAGGACCTACAAGTATAAAAGGTTGGCATGTCAAATCCGTGTCAAATTTCATCTTTTAAGCAAGACACCTTTACTGCCATCGAACGCCACTATGGAGATCTTCAAATTTTGATGTCGCACTATTCAGCTGAGGCACAGCGTTCAGAGTTCTTTCTATTCATATCATGTTTGTGTGCAAAAGAAAGGTTTTAAGAGGCACCAGTTTAACGTTTTGGAGACAACATCAAGTAAGTTCAATCTCTCCAGTTACATGCGAAGGAGACAGCTCCTTCTAGTTTCTGATTTTCTTACCTGCTCATAAAATAATTACCAGGGTATGATGGGACAAGATACGAAAGTGACATTTGATAAGTATAACACATACCAGTATCGTTATATTTATTTGATATGACATTGATGGATTGCCATTATCAATTGCCTCAACAAGAAGTGTATCTTGTGGCACGGGCCTACATAAGGCCAAGTTTCTCCCAGGTTTTAAGGGCAACAATATGAGACAAAGCACATAGCGATACAAGGGTTTCACGGGATAAGTCTACAAAGGCGACAATTAATAAGTATAACATATACCTGCACCGTTAAATTTCTTTGATATGACATGGATGGACTGCCATTATCAATTGTCTCAACAAGGAGTGTATACTTGCTCTTCCTTTCATAATTCAAGGCCGCATGTGGTGATGTGTATAGTTTGCCGCCACTGATAATGAACGTTACATCGGGGCCATTCAAAATACGATAGCTGCAAAAACAAAAATAGGATGAAAAGTATCCTTGGGCTTACATAAATAGGCTGTTTTAGCAAGAAGACGTTAGCCAAGAGGACGCCAGCATAATTCTTTTGTTAGAGGAAATAAATTACAAAGCGAAATTAACTTCAAAACTTTTGCAAGTCTCGAGAGACTTCACGTACGTTCTATTTCTGAAACTGACAACCTGAATTGATTACTTTTGAAGGCCGCCTTTCAGGAAAAGAAAGTCGAGAAGGGAAGCTAAATATTGTGTGAGCATATTCATAAGCGATGGAAATAAAAGAAGGTGAAGGTGAAGGTGAAGTTGCGTTTTTCAGCGCCAAGCGCCGGGATCGCAGAAATAGAGCAGACCTAATCGAGTCCGCGACCCCTTGTCATGACGCTCAAGTGGTGGGGCCCTACCGGGACTCGAACCCACTCCGCCTGACTATTCTGGCTGCAATGTCAGAGGATTACACCACCGCGCCACAACACCTTCAAGAGAATGCAAACAAATCTTAATAATTTTTTCTGCCTATATGCAGCTCTCTAGGAAGGAAACGGCTTGAAAGTCTTGATGCTCCAAAACATTTAGAAGCATTTGCGTTTTCAAAAACGTCCAAGTCTTGCTTCTAAAATAGCGTAATATTTTCGTCTAGACGAGGCAAAAGCATTTAACAACTGTTAAATAGCAAACGCAAGGCAAGGTCACCATATTTTGAAAATACAAAATATCTATATCGCGAATCCTAAAAATTCGACATTTTTCCTCCAGTCTGGGTGCTTCAGGCCCGTCGGGGTGGGGGTACTTAGCATCTGTTGCTGAAGGGATGAGCACTCCTTCCCGGGTATTGTTTTCGCCTATTTTTCCAACGCCGCGTATCAAAAGAAAACAGTTTTTCTAAAGCCAGTTGTCAAAAATGTTATTTCATTTTTTTCTATAAGCCTTTCACGTTTTGGAGTCTACTTTTGCCGATTTCGACAAAAGTCGGCTATCCTTTCGAAAGAAAAATTCTACAGCCGGGTGAAAAATTATTTCTTGGAGTGCACAACCCCATGCAATAGACGATTGCACTAAAGATGGCGTCGAGCAATTTTTTACCAAGATCTTTTGCAGTATTGAAGAAATCAGCCAATCAAATCAATCGAAATTCAATGTGAGGCAAACCATCATGGTAAAAAATTCCTGTCCGCCATCTTTAGCGCAATCGTCTATTGAGACTCAAGTATCAACCCCTGGGGTTTAGGCCACTTTGAAATAAGTATTCTGCAAAAAAATCGCTTTGCTGATATTGAGTGAAAGGCCCGTATATCTATCGTCTTTCCTTGGCTGAAAAGCATATGATCATTTTACAGCAGCTCACAAAGAAGATCTACCAGCCCTTTTACGAAACGAAGACGAACACACGTAAACAGCTCCAACTGTGCCTACGAGACGAACTTAATGGAAAAACATATCTTCCGAAATCTTCATTTTGAGGTCGAGCAATAGCCAACATAATAACAACTAAATTCGCAAAAAATTCGAAGCTTGATAAAGCTGCTGAAGTGAGCATCTTTCAGTAAAATGTCAACATTCTTGCAAGAACATATTTCACAAAGGAAAACACTCTTTAGCCATCTGCAAAATTATTTTCGTATTTAGAAACAGTGACTCGAAAATGCTTTGAGAAGGGTAACTAGTCAGTCAGCAGCCTCTGAACATTCTCTTAGTCAATGCCCAAGAAAAGCACCTAAAGTTCAGAAAAACACATCAAAACTGAAATGACAATCGAAGCATCGTTCTTGATGTATTCAGAATGACAATGAGGTTTGGTGACGTACTGATAACACAACAAAGTTGAATTTTTCTTCTTGAACTTTATTGCGCCCACACCCCCATCATATCACATAATCGTTTCAAAACTTTAAAATCAACTTAAAACACGTTCGGAGAGGCCAAATTTGCAAGGATACCATTTGGAATGGCAAGCTTTTCCTCAAATAACTGTGACTTTATGACAGAAAATATTGACACTTCTCTAAAATCATTATGACTGGCCTACCTGTGCCTTTGCCCAGCGTCCTCATCCTGTGTTTGCAGTGTACCAATTAGTGTATTATCTTGGTTTTCATTAACGAAGCCATTGTAAAGTCCATTTATCCAAATATCAGTAGGTCTATCATTCTTGTCTATTGTAATAACAGTGAACAATTGCGAATAGCTCAACCCTTTGTTGTCTGTAACTCGAACTATTATTGACTTCGTCGCATCTGTCTCGAAATCAATTGCGCCAGCTACCATGAGTAGTGCCTTGCAGACTGTCTGCTTTGATTTGCCGTTTGCAGTTGTATTTGAACAAGATGCCGGATTAGCGACAGAAAATGATCCATTAGCATTGTCATCGAGCGAAAATGTCAGCTTTTCGACAGCATCTTCATCGTGAGCGTAAAATGTTCCAACGATGACACCTTTTGCGGAATTCTCGTTAACATGTGCAGAGTTCTTTGGGAATGCTATCTGACCGCGTTCTGAAGTTATCTCAATCTTTGTTGGAGCCTCGTTTACATCCTGAACTATTATAACGAAGTCTTTACTAACCTGCAAAAATAAGACAGACGTGATTACCAGGTGTGCCAAAGAAAGTTCAGACACTCGAAAATTCGTAGTACCTAGATTACTAAATGAATTAGAATGAGGTGAGTTTTAGTTGATAGCAGAAAGAATGAAGTATTCTTGTGATTTTCCTTGTATCGTTATAAGCACGAAGGATATAGGTAAATTCGATTTTACAACGAGCCCTTATTTGTGAAATGCTTGAAAAGGGCCTAAAACACTTGATCAAATCGTAAGGAAACTTGTCACAGCAAACAACACGAAAATAAAATTTTTCGCGATCTTCCGCACATTTAATTTGCAATGGGATCCAAAATCTTTAGCAATTGTTCAAAGCTTTATTCCTGACAACTCCTGAGACAGTTCAAAGCCCGTTGACACTGCTCTTTTTTCAAGTGTTATTGTTCTCTGCGAGAGATTCCTTACGATTCAGCCAAGTGCCATAGGCCCTTTTCAGCAATTCTGCAACAAAGACAATTTGCAAAGTCGAAGTTATCTTTGTTTTCCTTTGCCTATAAAGAGCGAGAAAATCAAGAGACTACTCCTGTCTTTCTGCTATCCAGCAAGGTTCGATTCATTCAAATTCATTCAAAACTCCAGGTACTGCAATGTTTCAAACGTCCTTTTTACAGGGGTAGGTTTTGTTTCAAACGTCCTTTTAGAGAGGGGGTGAGGTAGAGTAAAGTCCCGCCTTTAAGAAACTCATCACACAGAGACAAGCTGATTGGTTTCTTATGTCAAGATATATTTCTTCAAAACAGGGCATGTATACCACGGTATAAGAAACGCTTTTATACTCCAAACAGCTGTCAAAATTGTTAAGAAAACGTTTCTGAAATTGTGCAAAGATCTAATGGTTTGAACCAGTATTAAAGATTTCTTGAAACTATAACAAATTGGGATTGAAACATTCCTTCTAACTGCGATCTATTGCAGACATATTCAAATATGCACCTTCTAATATATTGAAATGTACCATTGTATAAGAAACAGGGCATGAATCAGCCTGGATAGTTTCTTGTAAATTTCATTCAGCGAAATCAGGCCTGAGTTTCTTATAATGCAGTTTCCTTAAGGCGGGACTTTACTGTGCGAGCTTCTCTGAAAAGCAAAACACAAATTTATCGAACAAAAGGTTCCTACTTACCTTCAGTACAGGACTACCATTATCACTTGCTTCAACAGTTATCTTATGGATCTTCTGATTTTCATAATTCGTGTCCTTCGCTTTAACAATAAACCCATCATTATTAACAGTGAATCGTCCATTATCGTCATTAGTCAACCGGAATGTTACATTCTGACCAGCATCTTCATCTGTGACAGTTAATTGACCAATCAGGAAGCCCTTTGTCGCATTTTCTGGCAAATTATTGGCTGAAAGTTGTAGATCACCTGGCTTGTCATTGACGTCATTAACCTGAATGGTGATTACTTTTTCTATCGATAACTGAGGGTTACCACTGTCCTTGCTTTGAACCCGAATATCGATGTTTCGCTGTCTTTCGTAATTGATTCGGCAAGAATCACCTCCACGCGAGAGACAGACCTTGTTGTTAACAGCAACTTCAACCTGGCTGTTACTAACGCGGAATAATCCATTAGCACTGTCCACGAGGCTGTATGAGAATGACTGGCCTCTATCTGGGTCTGATGTTGTAAGTAGCCCAATTTTTGTTCCAAGAGCAGCGTTCTCGTTGACGTTAGGACTTGACAGAGCGATATCAGTAGGCTGTTCATTTACATCTAGGAACAAAGACCGACTTAACATCAGTAAATGCCAGGCTTATACTTAGCTATACTGTTGTTTCCAGTTGAGAAAGTTATTACGATTAAAAATCAGCAAAAACTCACTTATCAATCATATCATTACGATGTTTTTTGATGCACTTTGTCAATGATCGAATTTTCTTTACAAATAAAATGTTTCTTTTTAGAAGACCCTATTTTGAGCAGCAAGGGCGAATTTCGCAAAACAAAAGTGAAACATAAAGGCCTATCGTCTACTTCTTATTCTTCTTTTTCTTCTCTATCAGGCAGGTTCCTGGCATCCAAGTCTTCCAGAACTCTCCATCTTGTGCCTCATTCTTCAGTTCAACATAACTTCTGTTGTTTATATTCCATCAACTAACGTCAAACAACTCCTTCCTCTGGCTCTTTTTCCGAGTTACTTTCCTTCCAGCACTGTTCTTAATAATCTAAGTTTGGTTGGAGTTTGATACTTTTCTGTCTCATGGGTTGAAAACTTGAGGATGGCTAAATCTCATAAAGGCACGTAACAAAAGAAGCGCAATACACTGGGATGGCAACTTACCAGTAACGTTTATGACAACAATGTTATCCACTGATAATGACGGATTTCCGTCGTCAGCTGATCTTATATTCAAAATCCATGATGATTGATTCTCAAAATCAAGCTGTTTCGTAGTACGGAGTATATTTCCAGATATCTCGAAAGGCACACTTGCATCAATGTTTACAAATGAGTATGTAAAAGATTGCACTCTGAAATTTAGTGAATTAGAATTGTCTGGATCTCTTGTCGAAAGCATTCCTACGAAAAGAAGTTAGAATTAGTCACAACTTGATTCTGGCATTGTTAACTTGCAGGGAATTCGATTATCAACTAAATGTCGTCTCAGCTCCCTTAACAAATTCAGCTCCCTTAACAAACACAAATTTCCGCATAATTTTGATTGTCTTAACCCAGTTTGTAATTATGGCATGGCTGACGAGGCTAATGAGCATTTCTTCCTGCCATGCCCACTTTTTAATGAGTTGCGTCAGGATCCCCTCGGTCAGCTCTCTCAAATATTGAATAAAGATGCAGTGAATTTAGATCCCAAAGAACTTTTTCATCTAATGTTGTACGGAAACCCATCCCTTTCAGTGATAGATAATAGAATGATAATAGAAGCAACCATCCAATATATTGAGACTTCCGAAAGTTTTAAATAAAGAGGCTGTTTGCGGGGTGGTTGGATTGAGACTGCGTTCACACGATGCCGGCACATTTGGAAAACGGTGAAAAATGTGACGGCTGCAAAATTTGAGCTAGCGTTCACACGATGCCGGAACAATTTGAAAACGGTAGGCACTTAGACGGCGAAAACTCGCTGCAACACTTTGATGCCAAAGAAACTTACCTACACCCTAAGAGTAGATCAGTCTCGTTCCAAAAGTGTCTAAAAATGTTCTGTTTTCATCATTTTCAGGTGTTTACACGATGCCGTTTCCAAAATGTGCCGGTTAGAGTTCCGTTTTCAAAATCTACCGTTTTCGAAATCTGCCGGCAAAACATGTGCCGTTTTCGTGTGAACGGGAGGCCTATCCGTCGAATTTTTCACCGTTTTCAAAATATGCTGGCATCGTGTGAATGCAGTCTGATTGTCCGTCGGACATGGAGAGGGGTTTCTTAATTACGAAGTGCAACGATCGGGAAGTTTGTCTTGCTTGGAAACCATGTACATCTAACCAGACGTTGCTATTGGGTAACTGAAAAAGCAAGCAAGACCAGTTCTTTCTCTAAAGATCGGGCTGGCGGCTGATCGACCATTTTATCAAACAACCTCAGTTCTGCTCAGCGATCAGGCTCTTCACTTTATTTTTCTTTCTATTGTAATGCTTCTTTTGAGTTCAATTCCTTAGATTATTGTAAGTGTCACTCATTGTGGGAACAAGCTGACTTCGTGTCCTTTCTTGCAATGAGTGGCATAGTAGTTGTATCTGTTACACGTATTTATGTTTTATTTGATAAAAAAGAATTAGTCACGCTGAATTTCCCACAGTGATATGTTCCCGGAGTCATTCTACGGTAAATATTCGCCATAACTTCACTAAAATCAATAACGTATATGATCTGAAATTTTTGTAAAATCTGTTTTGCCTTGTCATGTTGCTCTTAGTGAGGAAATTGTTTGTCCCGTTTTTGACACATTTGGCCGTAAAAGTACTTCATAAATCCAAGTTAAAATGAGAGAAAATATCACAACAATACTTGATATATCAATAAAAAGCATTAACGTAATCACATACCTATGCCACCAGGAGGAGTATTCTCAGCAACAAAACTATTGGATATTGAAATGCTTGTAGGCCTCTCGTTGACGTCATGTACACTTATAATGAACCACTTTTCAATTGACTGAACTGGTCTTCCAGAATCTTCACATCTTATGCTTATGTTCAACGTTGGTACCTGACACAAAAATATAAAGGTAAGGGACTTTCAGAAAGACATTCTACATGCTACACTCTATATTCTGTATTCTACTGCCGACAGAAAATGAAAGAATATACCACGTTTCCCAAAAAGGTACTCTTGTTTGAAAAATCATCATAATGCCGATCTTGAAGTTTGTATTTTGACAAGTAGATTAAAGACCAAACAATTTTTCCAGGCATAGCTGATCTTTTGCTTGGTTCTAAAATGAGCGAATGGGCGGATTTAGCTCTTTTTAGAGGGGGGGGGGGACTGTCACTGTTGACTTGAAGGATGACGAACAATTTCAATACAATGGCTCTTAGGCAAGATTAAAGTTGTTGCTTAAAGAGTATAGCTCAGAATGAGGTTTTCCAATGCGTTATTGCATAACCTTTAAGTAATGAAAACAAAGATTTCCTTATCTTTGAATATATTTAGATTATTGGCAAAAGAGATCAAAAGACAATTTTATGATAGGTTTGATGATCGAATCTTGGCGATTTTCAAACGGGCGCACTTTTTGGGATACTGGGTACAATTGTACCAAAGATGACATAAGGGAGCCTTCTATCGTTGTCCTTTGGGTCTCAAGCTCTTTCGATTGATTTCACATTTCCCTGTCATCAACTTAACACATTGAAAGGGATTCTTAGGAAAAATCTAATGATTACGGCAATGTTTTTACAGCCTCCCTCTCACCATCTTAGAGCACTGAAAAGAGGTTCCTACAAAAGAAGATTTAACGATTAGAGAAATTCTTTTACAAGCAACGGACTTGCAGCTCACGAACACTTTGAACGTAACATATTGTGTACCTAGCAAACATGTATCGCAGCACTTATCCTCAAAATTTGTTCGTTCATACATTCAAAACTTCATCATCCTATGATATACTTGAATAAAATCTGCTTACCTTTTCGTAATCAAGTCCACTGTGCGCAACAACCAATTTCAGATCCTGAACTGTCAACAAACCAGCCCCACCAGACGATACACTGCATGTATGATACTGCCAATTTCCTTTGCTACCCATATTATCAGGATCTGTGACACTTAGATTACCAATCACCGTACCACGAGGAGAATTCTCCAACACAGCATTGCCATCCAATGCAATTTTCGTCGGTGCCTCGTTCACATCTCTGACTCTAAGCTCTAGTGTATCAACAACACTCAGTGGAGGCTTTCCTGAATCAGTAGAATTTAGCATAATTTTATGAACCGTTTGTTGCTCATAATCAAAACCGGTGCCACGTGACAAGAAGAGATAGCTCTTGTAAATATTAAACATAGCTGAATTGTTTCCTAATAAGGCGTACACGTGACTTTGGCTGCTGTCTTCATCTGTTGTTGTCATGTCATCGACAAGAGTTCCTGGTTGGTTCTCTGAAACAATAGCGTACTTCTGTCCACCAATCAAAATTCCAGTTGGAGCATCATTCTTGTCAACAATCTCCACACTGAATTGTTGGACATGGAACAGACCTTGACTATCTGTAGATCGTATCAGTATTGAATATGATGCCTTGGTCTCAAAATTGACATTATCATTGAGAATTAATTGGACTGAACACATCGATCGTGCACCGACAACATTTGAAACATTTCTGCATGTAACACTTCTTCCAAGGGTAAATACACCATCTGCATTATCATCCAAGCTAAATACGATCTTATCGATTGCTTCACTTTCATATGAAACGATTGTGCCAATTACAGTTCCCTTCTGAGAATTCTCTTCGACTTCTGGTTTGTTTTCTTGGAACTTAAGCTGGCCATTCTCATTCGTGATCTTGGTTATAATGGGCGCCTCATTTACGTCAAGCACTTCAATGGTGAAGTTCTTTGAAATCTACGGTAGGAAGAGGATGCAACTTTACTCGGCGGTTGGCAATTTTCGAGGAGCAAACAGATGCAGAACTTTTAAGAATGTTTAGGCAAGTACGAATTTTGTTTAACAAGGGCAGATTCTTTAACACAAAAGCATCAGTTGGCATTGATTGACAGCGCTATTCAAAGCGATTAGTGGTTTCCAGACAAATTAATTTCTCTCAACCAGATATTCAAAACAGACGAAGACGCACAAGTTGTCCTGAAGCCGGTAGGGCAAACTATCGCCTAGTGCACGCGAAAGTTGGCTTTTAAGATAGACCATTACTTAATAACTGTAGAAGAAGGATGAATATGACGATATGCCAGGCGGACTGTGTTTATTCGGTTGAAGAGCTGATTAGTGATTGCTTCACTTAAAGGGAGTACAGAGACCAGCATGCTTTGCACGAAGTCAGTGACTTGCTCTGCACAGCTTCCAGAATGATTGACTGTACGAAAATCACAAAAACAAAGACAAACGAAGGCAAAGGCTGCTGGTCTTTGTACTCCCTTTAAATCCAAACCATGCCAGAATTGCAATAACCTCAGCTCGGCTTCTGAATCAAGTAAACAAAATCCGCCACGCAGATCTTTAGATTAGATGTATATATCCTTCTTCTTTCGTTATGAACTCGTGACTTCTATTAAAATCCACCTTTCGCGTGCACAAGGCGGCAGTTTCCCCAACTGGTTTCAGAACAATTATTACGGCTTTGTTTGTTTTGATTTACTGGTTGAGAGAATTTCTTTTTGTGTGCAGTCGCTAATCACTTTGAAATGCTGTGTCAATCAAAAGCAATTCATGCTACCTTGTTACAAAACCTGCCCCTGTTATTCTGTTTAAGAATGAGCCTGAAGCTATCAGATGCACTTTCTCGATGTCATCAAGGTACTGAAATACTCAAGTTGAGAAATTAGTACCAAAAAGAATCTTACGTCTTTGAAAATCCGTCATACAAGGACTACTTGAGGTACCAGGATGAATCAAAGTTTGTTTGATTCCCTGAAGCTGGAAGGTTTCTTCTAATCTTCCTTCTACTTTGTCGAGAATTGTACATATAGGTAAAATTGGATTTAGAACCACTTCCCTACTTCGAAATGCAAGAGAAAGAGATAAGCAATCTCCTTACTTAGAGCACACTGCGAATGCATTTCATTTTCCCTCAATGATTCTAAAGCGAACATTTTCATCGATGCAAATGAATAGCATTGGTGAATAATAAATTACTGTTTGAAATTGTTTGATATTTTGTTTCATTTTAGAGTAATATCCATTTTGTATGATTGTCTGATGAAGTCATTTTGTTTGCTACAAGTAAAGAAAATATACAATGTTTACCTATGTATACAGAGTATACATATAATACATATAGTATACATATAGAAAGTATACAATGTTGACTATGTTTACCTGAAGAGAAATCCGATTAAATAACACATATACAACCGAATAAGCTATCTGCCCAATTAAAACTTACCGACATCGAAGGAGATCCATTGTCAGTTATTTTCACAGTAATTTTGTGAGACTTGCTTGTTTCAAAATTCGTTTTGTTTGATGCTTTGTACAAATTTCCACCATTGTCCACTCCAAAGTGACCCTCATCATCTGTCGTTAATGTGTATGCAACCGTCTGGCCTACAGAGATTAAAGCAATATCAACATTGGAAAAAATATTTATGTTACTAAGATAAACTAAGATATTTTTAAGAATCAATGGCACATGAAGTGAAATAATTCTCCTCCTTCCCCAATACTTCCAATTTGAAACTTTTCTTAAGGATTTTTGCATCATCTCTTTCCTCCTTCTTTTCAAGAGAATCAAGTGAACTAAAACTGTCACTTTACATCATTATTATGTGCTTACTCACATATCATATCCAGTCTTACACTCATTTTGATAATGTTGTGTATGCTAAAACATATGCTTTCATCCAGAAACCAGTTTTTTTGCCAAATTGCTCGGGGGCCCCTTCGGGGCCCAAATATTTGGGGGCCCTTAGCTTCGTGCTTAAAGGTGCACACCGTGCGTTACGCCACTAGTGTCACCACATTGTTGTCGGCCGTTTCATTGGACAACCATTAAAATGGAGTTAACGAAGAGATGACAAAAGGATGTGTTCACAAGGCATGCTGGTTGCAAAGATCCCTTTAAGCTAATGAAAAGTTGTCTTCAATAAAAGCTTCAAAACTACGGTCACTATAATGATCAAGTTACAATATTATCTGCACTGGACATTCTAGCTGCTGTTGTCCTGTAGGTATCTATGAATTTGTCATGTCACAAGCAAATATTTCTGTAGCCTACACATAGACCCGTCATTCAAAAGAAGAAAGGGTCTATGAAACAATGAGCAAAAGCTACAGTGAGTTCCAGATTTCTAGCACTTAATTTCTAAATTTATGCCGCCTTTGTTGAGAGGCGTTTCACACATTATTTGAATAGCAGATTAGGATAATTAAAGATCATTATTTGAGTGGCGGTAGCAAGCTTTCACTTTTTGTCTCGTAGACCCTTTCTTCTTTTGAATAACGGGTCTACTCGTAGGCTAATATTTCTGTCAATGAGAAGGAAATCTCCATTTTGTGGCTATGTGGCTAAGTGAACAATTACTGTGCTTCACAACCAAAATTTCAAGACTAAAAATTTACTTCTCTGCCTTGGAACTTACCATTGTCCTCATCTGATACTGTAAACTTTCCAATCACATGATTAACGGGTGCTGTTTCTGGCACAGTATAATTTGACAACCGGATGTCACGTGGGCGATCATTGACGTCCTTTAAGTAAATTGTCAAATTCTTTGTGAAAGACAATGGAGGACTGCCATCATCGGTTGTTCTGATTTGTATCACGTGACTTTTCATGCTTTCGAAGTTCAGTGAACAATGAGTTCCACCAAGTCTTAAGCAGTCTGAATTAGATACTGCCACCTGAAATAATTATGCTATTTCACGTCAAAAGTATCAAAATTGGGTCTGGTTATCAGGCTAGGGATCGGCAGTAAGTCAAGTCAGTCAAGATACAAGAAATACTGCCAACACAATCATTTATAAGCTACTCCTTGTACATCTTTACTGCCTATGATAACAGATATAGCACGTTTTTCCAGGTTTCTCAAAGGGATCTTTTTCAGCAAATCGCTTACAGAATCTGAACGGAGTGACCGATTTTAGCTAGGAAAAATTCTATAAATAATTGAACACGTTAGCTATTCAATCAGATACTTCAAAATATAATTTCTTATATACCGGGTGAGCCAGAAAAAAGTTCCCACTTTTGAAAATTCATAACACCAAGACTAATCCGTGGATTTGCGTTATTCAACTTCTGGTTAGAAGCCGAAAGATCAAAGTATTTTTGTGATTTTTCTCGCTGTCCTACCAGCTCTACAAATATAGGTTAATTCAACTTTAGAAAAATTTCATGGTTGCAAAATGACTGAAAAATGGCCAAAAACATCGATCAATGCATAAATGACTTCTCGCACAGAATAATGAAGGAAATGCAACTTCTCATGGGTGAGAGATATCCTCTAGGCATTAATTGCTTTGGGATTGAAAATCTTTCGTATTTGTTTGAAAATCAATGTCTTTTAACTCTTGAGGGTGGTGAAACGCCCATGGCCTATTGTTCGATTTGAATAGAGTCCTTACGATTTGATCAATGCTTTAGGCCCTTTTTCCGTCATTTTGCAACCATGAAATTTTTCATAAAGTTGAATTTACCAATGCTTCTAGTGCTGGTAGGACAGCGAGAAAAATCACAAAAATACTTCGATCTTTCGACTTTTAACTAGAATTTGAATGATTCAAATCCGTGAAGTAGTCTTGGTGTTATGAATTTTCAAAAGTGAGAACTTTTTTCTGGTTCACCCGGTATACTGAGGGAGCAGTAGCTTTTCAAATGCCGGGCGTTTTTTATCTCCCCGGTATGTATGTACAGGATACACTTACATTATACCAAACTGAAACTGGAACCGAAACACATAAATACCAAATACAAATAAATCATACCTTGACAATACCATTTTGAATCTTGAATCTTCCATCTGCGCTATCAACCAAGTTGTATGTGAAATCCTGATTAAGATCCTGATCAACAGTTGATAATGTTCCAACCATTGTGTCCAAAGGACTGTTCTCGTCAACTCTGTTGCTTGAAATCTACGAAAAGCAGCTTTGGGTTAGACTCAAATTTCAGATAATCACTTAAAAAACAATTAAATGTGGGGAATACGTGCCATTCATTACCTGATTGAAGTTTTAAACATAAGATCCTTTTGGATGATTACAAAGTCCGTCCTGAGCTAAACAAGCATAAGATTATCTGATTATTGATTTCTTCATAACCCCAAATGATCGTTGATTCTGTTTTTTGCTACAGTCAGAGAGATGAGTGTTGCTGCTAAAGTCGCCTTCAATGGAAAATCGAGCGCCTAGTATAAGGACAAGAATCGCCTCAAGGTCAAAGGCAATATTTTGGTCTTTATGTCAAACGAGAATGATACGCAAAAATCAAAAGTCATTACCCCTAGTTTGCTTATAGTTCGTGCACAAAACTATTGGTGCATCTGTGTCAAATGAGATGTCATGTGAGATTTACGATAACGCAAAATTACTTATGCAGAACCCTACAGAACGTTTCAGTTGTTGCTATTCGCGGGCATCTAATTTGAGACAAGCAGTCACGAAGATTCCTCTGTGCAGAATGATATGCATGAAGATGTTTTGGTTCAGTGTGATCACGTCCCTTCCCCCAGTCCATGGCGCCATTGCTTGCTGGGATTCTGCACCTTTCGTCTCAACTTCACCTGCGATGATTGCATCCGTTGCTGTGTAGGAGGGGGGTCCTTCTACCTTTGGTTATGCTGCAAATACTAGCCTCTGTGCAGTTGAGTTATTTGATTAAGTTGAGTTATTTGCATAATGAGTACTATCAATAAGTGGCTAATGATTCGTTCGTTCTAGAAAACGATTGTTTTGACATAATTAAGCTGCTAATGAAGTCAAGAACGTGCCAATTCTGGGTGAATTTGTTGCTGTGCCAGGGTAAACATCCTAGTAATTTATCCATCTTATGGTGTCAAATCTGTCTAACATGAAATAAGCCGACGTCAAATGTTGCTATAGGATCGCGGGAAACTTCTGTATCGCATGCACTTTCTGTGCGCTTTCTTTATTTCAGTGCTCATTAGCAGAGATAAAACGGTAATCAATTGCATTAACGAGCGTGACGGACTTTCTTACTTACTGACCTCGAAGCCCCTTCTTAGATTACAAAGTGGACTTTGTAATCAAAAACGAGGCAATACAGAATCCCGCTACTCCTATTGAGTAATCGCACTTTCCCCGCGGGTTTCCCGTAGCCTTGTATAATACGAAACAAGGACGCGTCTTTGTCGCCACAGCATTCACAGCAACTGCTTTAGGCCTGTGAGATTTACAAGCAACTCAAACGATATGACAGTAACAAAATGTGTTTGACTAAGGCCCCGTTTACACGGTGCCGGACAAGTTTTTTATCCGTACAAGTTTTTGTACGGATAAGTTGCGTTTACATGGTGCCGGACAAATATTTGTTCGCTTTGCCTTTCTGTTTACACGGTGCCTGATCTGAACGTATTTTTGTGCTCATGAAATGCGTACTAAAGGGCAAATCATATGTCGTGTGTTGTCTTTCGACATTCTGAAGTTTTCCCTCCATTCTTCCGGTACAACAACATCCATTACGAGACTCCTCCGCTATGTACTAGCCCTTCCCAGTCTTCCCAAAAGGAGATCTTTTTCAGCTTGTTCGCAATTTCTTCAGCTCCAGCGTCTGCTGCAGTGGTAACTTGCTGACAAAACAGTGTTGAGGAATGAACTTAACAGGCAAAACAATCATGTTTGCAATTAATTATCTATTTCTTTTTTGTTTTTGATCAGGTTAATCACCAATTTCACAACTACATAAATTTTGGCGCAAGAAACACACTACGGCACAAAAACACAAGCTTTGCCATATTTGCTCTGCCTCATTTTGAGAGAATTCTACCCTCCTTGTGAATCCGAACAAAAAGAAGTTCGGGAATTTGCGTTTACACGGTGCCGGACAAGTTTTTATCCGTACAAATTCACAACTTGTACGCTTTCGTAGCAGTACAAGTTTTTGTCCGGATAAACGAACAAATATTTGTACGGATAGCGAGGTATCGTGTAAACGCAAGCCCTATCCGTACAAAAACTTGTACGGATAAAAACTTGTCCGGCACCGTGTAAACGGGGCCTAAATGATACGAATCAAAAATAGAAGCTATCAGGTAATACAACTCATGCAAACCGGTTTTGTCGTTAAAAGTAACACAAAACAGGTAAGTATGCGCATAAGAAAGAATGCAAACTATTTACAGAGTTTAAGCGAATTTCTACTGTTCCCTAACTGCATCTGACTGAATTCACAGGTGCTATGTTAGTATAAAAACATGGGTGTTAAGACAAAATCAAATAAACATATATGCAACATAAGAAATAGCTTTGGGAAAGCACTTTTGGTTTCAACAGAAATGAAAAAGATCTGATACATGATCTACTCTTTCACAAAACATTCGAATAGGGTAAGACTTGTTTTTTTAACTTCCAGTTAATAATGGTTTTTACAAAGTCTGTCCAAGAGATGATGCTGTTTCGGGAATTGGAATTACAATTTTCAGATCATTGATGTGACATCAGGATATGCCACGTCAAAGTCCCTAAAGTGTAGCATTAAACATGGTCGGAACGCGTTAAGGAGTCAGAAAATACATGCACTTTACTATCGGGTATTGATTTAGAATTGAAGTGACATGGTCTCATTCTCGTTTCCTCTTGTTCGGACTATGTTAGTTCGATTGCTGTGCGCTGATGGGCACTATGAATCAGATTATGATTGGTTAATTTCAAATGAATGTGTAGTCTTGATACTTACCACAATATCATTTGGGACATCATTTACATCAGTTACTTCGACCCTGATATCTTCAAGTTTCGTTAGTGGAGGGCTGCCATTATCTGTCGACGATACTTTCGCATACACTACGGAACCAACCTCAAAATCAAACGGTGTGACCCCATACAAAGCATTGCCTGTCACATTAAAACGAGAATCGTTACCACGGATACCATAAGTAAACGACTGAGTTGTCATTGCAATGTTGTCTGGGTCTACTGTCGACAAGTAGCCAATCAGATAGCGTGACTGTAAATTCTCTGGAACCTTATTGGCGGATAAGCTGATTTGCGAAGGTTTCTCATTGACATCCGTCACAGTGATTGTAAATGATTTGGAAACAGTTAGAGCACCATCTGAACATTGTACTGTGATTGTATGATTTGACGTCTGTTCATAATTCAGCTCTCCTGAACCCACTGCCACAGTCAAGCCATTCAAAACTTTAAATCTTCCACCAGCGCTATCCAGTAGCGTACAAGTATGATATCTAGTGGTGCTATTTGAAATAACATCGTCAGGATCGACCACAGTAATATTAGCCACGGTTGCCCCTTCTAGTGAATTTTCTTCGATACTGTCAGCTGATAATCGTATATCAGTTGGTGCTTCATTGACATTCGTCACTTTAATAATGATCGGAAACAGCGCTGATGCTTGAGGGATTCCATCGTCAGTTACATTGATCTGCACTGTGTATGATTGTCTTGTTTCGTAATTGTATGATTGGTTTACATTGAGTTTCAGCGTCTCGTCTTCTATGACAAGCATGTCATTCGTATCGTCAACTAATGAAAAGGTGTGTGTCTGATTTGCATCTTCGTCGAGTGTGGCAAGAACGCCAATTGTAGCACCAAGACTGTTTTCAGGAACATCTGCAAATGACTTGCCGTTAATGCGGAGAATGTGTGGAGGGTCATTGGCATCTGTGATTTGGATCTTGAATAATCTAGAATGATGAGGCAAGGCTGTCATAAAAGTTTCAAGGAACAACTTGTGGTCAGGTTGAAATCTGCACTCCTTTACCCCTAATGCGAAAAAAGGCTCCCATAAAAATTTTCTGTAACATAGAATCGCAAGACCGATGTCAGTAAAATATATTCTAACATGTAGATAAGCCTTCCCACCGTCAAGTGTGCCAAAAACTTCTTCTCCTTTTTAAGAACTTCCAGAAAATGAACCATTCGATCGAACGCAAATTGTTTCATTTTCTACATGCAAGATCATGCGACCTGATTCATTGTTCACAATTCTAGAAACAGTTTTGAAAATGATTTTTGTACTTTGCCGTAGTCTTCCTCAAATTAGAAGTCACGTGACGATGTCCTTTCATAACAACAACTGAAATGTCTTGCATGACTAAAAATAAACTATCGCAAAGCTCAAGTGGCATTTGATTTGAGACAGACTTTACATTCTTCAGTCTAAAAATTGTTTCACTACCATCCATAGCAAAAGATGCTATAAATGGGTGTTCGTTCTGCAAGCAAAGTGCATTACTCGATATAGATGCAATAAATGGACTCCAGTATCGCAATCAATGACAATTCTACGGTTATTTTCGCTGCAAAAAGAGGTTGTACCGGGTGTCCCAAAAAAAGTTTTCCTATTTGAGCTGACATTTTAGTAAAAGGTGGGTGTTATCTGATAAAGATATTAAAAGAAATCTGTCATACAATGCCCAATTTAGATCTGAGTATTTGTTTCATTTCTGTATCTGAGTGCATTGATTTGCTATAATTATTTTCCTGAAAAACAGAGTACCTGAAATGTTCGAAAAGAGCTAAAAACAGTTTATCAATAAGATCGTTAGACCTGCACCTCAAAATCTACGGAAACTCTACTTTTTTTAAATAAATTCCAACAGTACATTGCTTGAACTCCATAAAAGGCCGAAGAAAAATTATCTTGTCTGTTTTGGCCCAAAAAAACCACAAAAAACTCCATAAAAGGACCAAAAAATTATCCTGTCTGTTTTGTCGGTAAAAAACACGATTTTCTTGATTGTTCAACGAAAAGCATACTACACAAAGCAAGGTCATGTGGTTCGCAGTTTAGTGTATTGCCGGGTTTGAATACGAATTTATGAAATCGACAATCGGCTGTATGCCTTTACACCCGTGATGTGAAACATGGAAGGAATGGAAAATATCTACATCGCTTGACTTTTCACCTTTTCCAAGGGTTTCCCAAGCATAACATTTTGGGAAATTCACATTTTGGAAGTCTTTTGATGGGGAAATAATCGGGAAAGTTATATGGATCCACGTTAACTTTTAAGCAAGAGAATGCCGTTTAAATCGTTCAAAATAAGGCAATGGTTGTTTTTCCGGAACTGTTGAAATGGGGAAACTTTTTTTTGGGACACCCGGTACATTTGTCAAGTACTTTATGATATTTCCGTTGCAAAACCATGCCTGACAGGGTTATCGTAAAGAAACAAGCCAAAAAATGTTATTGAAAAAGTTTTATCACCTGTGAATAAAATGCCCACGATCTTCAGCACGAACAGATATTGTATGCACATTGGATCTTTCGAAATTCAATTCACCATTCACCATCAACTTCGCCTTACAAACAGTTTTAGCCACTACTTGTCCATCATTATCATCCGTCTTGCTACAGCTGGCGTTACTCTCAACCTTGAATCTTCCTCCAGCATCAATATCAAGTGTTAAGTTAAGTGAAGTGATAAAGTCACTATCGTAAGCCTCGATTTCACCAATAACTGTTCCGATTGCAGCATTCTCGACGATGATTGGCTGAGCTGGAGTGATCGTTATGTTGACTGGTGGTTCATTCACATCGAGAACAATGATTGTGACATTCTCAATATTCTGTTGAAAGATTAGCAAACATACGGTAAATGTTTCCATAATTCTTATTTCATGAATCATTATCAAAGATGGATTGCAGTTTCTCAAAGAAAACTGTTCTCCTCTCGTCAATTAAATCATGAATAATGGCTTAGATTGATGTTTTGAGTCTACCTACCGTAAAAGCTCTATTAAGCCCCGCCTCTCTATTAAGCCCCCCTCTCTAATAAGCCCCTCCCCTCTGAGTCAAAATTTGAAATAAGCCCCCCCTCTCTATTAAGCCCCCCCCACTCATACGAAATCCTAGAATTTACAAAATATTTTCCGTTTATTTAGCTATACAACCTTACATGTTAATTTCAGTATGATTTGGGATAAAAACTGAGTCGAATTTGTGTATTTGAGCCGGAAAATTGTGTGTTGAATCTGCAAAATATGGAATAAAAGAACTGAAAAGCTACCAAATATATCCTTTTCGCTTGATTTTGTGAATAAGCCCCCCTCTCTAATAAGCCCCCCTCTCTATTAAGCCCCCCCTCTGGAAGATCCAAAATTAAATAAGCCCCCCGGGGGCTTAATAGAGCTTTTACGGTATATTCTGCACCGATTTTGCAAAACTAAAACTTTCCCGAAGTATGTATCTTGCTAACTTTAAAATTGTTTGCTGTGTAAATTTTTCATTCTGCCGTTGTAGGAATAAAATGGTGAAACAGTGCCTGGAAAACTTGACTTGAGCAACTGCATTTATCGAAACAAATTGATTTCCAAAAGTCATATATAATGGTTCTATCAAAAAGTTAGAATCTCTTATCTTTATCAAAGACATCCACGTGGACATCAAATTCAATATGAGAGGTAAGAGGAGATGGATGCGTATTGGACTCATGGTTCATCTTAGCGATTAAAAACGATTCTTTGAAAAAAGAAGATCGACGAAACGCATATTCCAACAAATTCTACACTTTCAGCTATCTCTCAAAACCATTTGGCCGTACAGCAACAGTACTTGTGTGAGTCTTTCACGCATTACGCATTACTCCAGGTACTTCAAAGTTTTCAGTTTCGTTAAAAGCGGTCTGTCCCCTTTTTCAATTGAATTAAAATGATAAAGAGCCTCCAAAGAGGTCTCATTCTACATTCCACAAGCGTGGCTAGTTTGCCTTGTCTAAAGAAATCAAAGTCTTAGAACAATAGGGGTCAAACGGCTTTTAATGTTTTCGCGGACTAGGATCATATTAGGCAATTAATGCTAGTACTTACTGAAGCAGGAGGTGTCCCATTGTCTGTAACTCTGACTTGAATCGTATGCGACTGATCTTTTTCATAATCAATGCCCTCTGTCTTGAAGACATCTCCATTTCGTGTAACACCAAATCTACCATTATCATCATCAACCAATGAAAATGTCATTGAGTGAGCCGGATTTCTATCTTCATCTGTGGCTGAAAGTTTCCCTACAATTGTACCATTCGGGTCATTCTCCTTTACTGTGTTCCCTGTGATCTTGACGTCATAAGGAGGATCATTTCTGTTTGTGACTGTAATGTTAAACTGGCGGGTGATGTTGAAAGAAGGCGACTTGTCATCTGAACTCAGTACCTCTATCACGTACGAAGTCGTCTGCTCGTAGTTGAAAGGGCAACGTGGGCTGCCCAGTTGAAGACATTGCATGTTGGGCCTTGCTGCCTAAAGGGTAAATAGAAATGAGATCCTAATACGTATTGAACAAAACACGTATTAATCACAATACGTATTGAGCAAAAAGAGCGACGTAAGAGAAGGCATTAGGCCTGTTCTGGCAGATTGAATTGGTCTTATCAATCAATTGATTCCAAGTTTAGGCAAATGAGAAGTACTGCTCTGCAGTAAATTAAGAACCATTATCCTATCCTTTAAAAATATCAATAAGAACATCAAAAAATAGTTCAAAGCTTTTTACATATCTCTATCAGTACCTCAAGTAGCGCAAAGAACAATTCAATGGGATCTTAAGTTATGCAATCTTAAATCGACGGTCTTGAGCCTTTGCGTCATAGATTCCGGTGTGAAATGGAACATCCCCAGAGCGTGCTCAGCTCTTCGTGGTCACAGCAGATCATCAATAAAAAGTAAAAACATATATACCTTGTGGAGGCTTGGTTGTAACAAAGAAAGAACATTGTCTTAGTCTTACCTTGTAAGTTGAAAGTGGCACATAAATTATCTAATCTGACATTGTTTGAATCGCTCGGAGTGAATGAGGGTTAAATTGACCGAAGAAGCCTAGAATATACTTTGAAATCAACAGTCAATGAATCGGTGGACAATACATCATTCAATCAATTGCCAACCAATCGGTGAATTGTTCAATCAATTATTCAGCTCAAGACAACATAGAACTTACCTGAAGAGCATTGTTGTTGACACGGAACATTCCATTTGCTGAGTCAATAAGAGTGTATGTGTTCTTTTGACCAATATCAACATCAGTCGTATCAAGCAAACCAACTACTGTGCCAATGTCACTGTTCTCTCCTATTTCTAGGCTTGAAAGCTGCATAAGGAAGAGAAGAATATAAACGATATGAACATTAATCATCAGTTCCAATAATATGCTGCGGATACAATACCGGGAGAGTAAGGAAACTGTATTCACTGTTTGCAAAATAGTACAGAAATGGCTACGCAACTAATTCGTAAAATTTTGATCCACCTTCTTATTGGGGGTTCAACTAATCTTCAAGATTTTTCTCATGATTCAAGGTGCATTATTTCATTCCTAAATCAGCATTTAGCCAAAAGTCGTACATTAAAAGCCAAAAATTTTGGACGTTGATATCTTCGGACATTTAACACGTCGGAAAATTTTCTGTCCGAAAACTTTGGTGGTCCGAAATATTTATGTCTTGTTCACGAACGCTTTGCATTGAAAAGGAATGTGGTGGGAGTGTTCAATAGTGAGAAACAATATATTTCCTTAAACTAAATCCATCTTAGCAATCAGTCTCATCATCTTCAAAAATAATCATTTGTAGAAATTTCTAACCAAGCACATCTAAAATGAAGCACAGTCTGTAAATGTGGGACATTTCTAGTTTGAACTGCGCTAAAATAAACTGAAAATAGACAGCTTTTTAGTTGTCCGGATTTTCTATAAAAACGTCCGAAAATTTCTGCTCGGAAATGTTTCTTCCGAGCTCTATTCGTCCCTGATTTTCGGCTGTTAAGCCATTTAATTCTAAGAAAAATTTAAGCAAAGTTTACACTACCTTTAAAGATTTGAACACAATTGTAATCAGTAAACAACAAACTATCTGCAAAAGAACGCATTTTGTGACTTACTATTATATTAGTGGGCTCTTCATTGACATCATCAATACTGACAGTGATATACTTTGTGAATGATAATGAAGGAGTTCCATTGTCTGTACTTGTTATTCCAATAGAATAGCTAAAGGAATAAAGTATGAACAGATAAAGGAAAAGACAACAAGAAGTCACTAATGAGACAGCCATTTCTTTTGAAATGAATATGGTAGCTAACAGCGCTCAAATCTTTCAAATCTTCAAACAGCTGTTTTTTCAAATGTCATAATTTTCTCTGAATTCATTAGCTTGAGAGAAACTTGGGGTGCCTTCCTGTAAATCGGTTTGGCAAAGTTTTTGATGCCTAAATTTTTTCAAAATGGCGTAATTCTAATTATTTTTTAAAGAACTTGAAAAAACTAAAATAATTGTAAATCCAAAACTAATTGAGGAAAAATGCTACTATCTTTAAGAAAACCATAGCTTATGCGGGTCTACAATTCAGTAGCGGACACTCGTGGCGAGGGGGAGCGATCGTCCTCCCCCTTCCGATGGTAGCCCTAAACGCAACAAATGCCGTCACTGAAAAACTAACCAAGAAATAAAACAAATTCACGGCAGATTTAAAGCAAAGTGCCCTAATTTTCTTCCAAGCCATTTAATTAAAAGAAAATGGCAACAGATTTTTACACCGACCTTAAAAAGAAACTTTTGAGCCAAGATTAGTAAAACAGTTAAATTTCGGTGATTTTTCGGCAAATCTTTGTCCACATGGTATTTCTTACAGCAATATTGGAACTGTTTCTGGCCCGAATTCATTACGGTGAAAAAGTTTCATTCTTTGTGTTTTCAATAAGAGAGCAAATATCATTTAGTAAACATATTTATCATAGATGAATTCTGCATCTCTCCATCCAAAGAGTTAGCAATTAAAATTGGGCCTTAGTGAAACAGTTTCTGTTTAGCAAGTAAGTAGCTGCATCCACTGCGTTCTTTACTGAAAATTTAGAAATTGCTCAATGCAATGCTTTGACATTAGGCTGCAATGTCCTGAGACAAGGCTGGACAAAAACCGTTTCGTTGCTACGAGCGATAACTTTGTGGAATAACTTTATGAAGACATAGCAGGACAATGAGAATTTCATGTGCTTGTCAATACATGTTCACCCATGCATAGACAGCAGGAAATTTCACAGCGACGTGTACGAGAAAAAATGCCAGCAAATCATACCTTTTAGGGCCTGTTTCATAATCAAAAGTAACCAGTGTGTACAATTCATTTCCAATGAGCTCAAATTTTCCAGCATATGACCTTCCTGGCACGACAGCATATGTATGGTTATCCTTTGGGTTGACATCAACTGATGACAGCGATCCTACTAATGTTTTACTTGGACTGTTTTCTGGCACGCTGTTGCTTCCAGACAGGATAATCTGAAAAACGAAGTAAAGTGATAAGCATTTGTGTTACTGAAACTAAACAAGTATCCAATTCAACTGCCCCTATTCCATTACCTTCCAAACAAAGGCAAAGGAAATCAGAATTAAGGCTCACTGTTTGAATCCGTCAATACGTTTTTGCAAATTTTTATAATGTTAAAGGGAGTGTGCAATGGTAAATAGGCTGCTCTATAAATACAACAAAGAAAACACGCAAACACAGCATTGTTTCTTTAGCTATCGATCATTAACAACACTTGTGGGCCACCAATTTCAATTGGCTATTTCTAGATTTTTCTGCCTTGTGCAAATGTAGGCTTGTAGACACAAACCCTTTAGATATACAAAATTACTTAAATTTGCCATGTCAAACAAAAACTTTAAATATCTTCAAATAATGTTCATCACATTTTCACGTTTACATTCATACCGCATGGCATATATTGTGACATATGAGCCTTAATAAGCTGTTTCCAGACTAAGGCTACGCAAGAAATTGCTTACTTCGTCAGAAGTAGTCAGCCGAGAATTGAACCAAAACATCATCAAATAAAGTTCAAGTCTTTAACTAGAAACTGAATACGGGATTTTTTAAATAAACTTCCCTTACGATTTATCGTGGCCTGTCAAAAGAAATACTTTTTCGATGACCTTAACTGGAAAACTATTTTTACACCTATATACATTTTAATTGCATAATTCAAATATCCTCTTAATTAAAGGCAATAACAACTCTAAAGTTTTTACCCAATGCTCACAATGCAAAGAATATTACAAGGAAATTCTTAACTAATTTGAAAATATTTAGTGAGCAAGGCATCATGCAAATTCGGGCTGCTAGTCAAAACTGGATACCCACATCTGAGGCCGGATCATTAATCCTTCTGCAATATGTTGTACCAAATCCTTTTGTCCAGCCTCCATCAGCTTCACATGAGATGGTTCCCAGTCCTTTCAGCCTATACGTAGGAGGGCAGCTTACTGTGCAACTTGATCTGAAAAGCGTTCTTCCGTTTGGACATGTGACCCAAGGCTGCTTGCAAACAGTTCCATTTGCCTCACCTGCGAAAAGAAGATCATATAAGTGACTGGTCTCGGCTGACAAAAATGAAATTTTCCGCAACAAGGTTATCTGTGCACTGATACTTCGAAGATCTGCGTGTTTTGAATTATAAATCACTCCTACATAAGTTCTGTTTCATCCACGAGTTTAAATGAAGACGTTAGTACTGCGGAAGTTTCTTTAATTCTAGAATCATGAAAGCTATCCAGATACATGGGATAAAGTTGTTTGTTTACAAAGAGTTTGCTACAGTCCGATAATTATGAAATAAACTGAGCTCTGCGTTGGACGATTGTTTTCAACTTGCCATGTTGGAAGATTCTCTTCAGATACTAGTCACAGTAAAAAAAGTCAGAGCGTTTCCGAAAGTTAACAAACGAGCGTATAAACTTCTTTGACAACAGACAGTCTCAAAACCAACTAAAGCATCAGCAATATTCAACAAGGGCAGATTTTGTAATACAATAGCATCAGTCGCTTTGGTTCACACCTCAATTCAAAGCAATTAACCAATGCAGACAAAAGAAATTCTCTCAAGCAGAACTTGAAAACAAACGAAGCCGCAAAGTTGCCCTGAAACCAGTACGGCAAACTCTCGTTTGGTGCGGGCGATGGAAGGTTTCTAAGAGAAGGTATATGTGCTTATAACGAAAGAAGAAGGGTAAATCTAAAGTTCTGTCTCCCGGATTTTGATTATTTGATTCAGGAGCTGAGGAGTGACTGCGTACATCTGAGCAATAGATATGCAAAAATTGTAATGCCCTCTGCTCGGTTTCTGAATCAAATAAACAAAATCCACGAGACAGAACTTTAGATTTACTATTCTTCTTTCGTTATAAGCACGTACCTTCTCTTAAAAACCTCCCTTCGCCCGCACCAAACGAGAGTTTGCCGTACTGGTTTCAGGACAAATTTGCGGCTTCATTTGTTTTGAATTTCTGCTTGAGAGAATTTCTTTTGTCTGCATTCGCTAATCGCTTTGAATTGAAGTGTGAACCAAAGCGACTGATGCTATTGTATTACAAAATCTGCCCTTGTTGCAATATTCCGAAAAAATGAGCTTCTTGGCTTTCACACTACTCAACGCCCCAAACTAAAAAGTTTATTTTATCGCTACTTATGGTCTCAAGTTCATGAGGTTTGGCGAAGCCAATTTCTATATCTTGGAAGAAACATCAATTTATAAACAATATAAAGGCATCATAGATGCACCAACACGTCATTCGCTTTACTCTGTGCAATTTCACATCCAGTGTAAGTTGTCTGTATGCGTTTAACTTGCGTTTCATGAAACTATGAAACTACTACGATCGTAGCAGAACTGAGGAAATTGAAGATGAATTCCTAGTACCATTGTGGATGAGCGAAATCGTCCACATATCTTTATTCGTTTCTAGTAACAAATCTAACATCTGAAAGATTTGGTGGATCCACAAACCTGAAGGGCAATAATTTATAGCTGGCTGTCCGCAGTCTTTCAAAGTACAATGAGTTCGATTTGTCGATTTATATCCAGCGAAGCAGGAACATGCACCATCCGATGTGCGACACAGTTGTTCACAGCCACCATTTGGTAAGCCACAAGCTGCAGTGTCCTAAAAATGATGATTATAACAGTCATTACACAACTTTATTTCTGATATACAGTAGTGGCCAAAAGTTTAAGACCACATTGTTGTCAACAACCTTTCTTGGGGCAAAGAAATGGGACCCTAGCGCTCTGTCTGATTTACTCGCTTAGAACTAGTCTAGGTCAACGTAGACTCCGAATGTAGACTCCGAATTTTGATGTTGTCTTTTGAATTTTTGCATCATTTTGCTATGGCGTCACAACAAAATCTGACGTCATAGCAAAATGGCACAGGAATTCAAAAAACAACATTGAAATTTGGAATCTACCTGGAAAGTTGACCTGAATAACTCGAACAGAATAAAACAGGCAGAGCGCTAAGGTTATATTTCGTTACACCAAGAAACAATGTTGACAAAAATGTGGTTTAAATTGTTGGCCACGACTGCATGTGATTAGGTGAGGATAGAAGCTTCTATGGTATATACAGGGTGTTTCAGATAAAAACGCAATCTACCATCATTAGAGATTCTTGAGGAACTAATAACATTTGCATCCAATGATATCCCGGTTAGGCTTTTAAACTGAATTATTTATCACTAATTTATGTTTTGTACTTATGCCCTATTTGAGATGCCGGAAAGCGATACACCATCTGCAGACAGACAAAAGCCCATGGTTGTATGAGCCTATTTTGCTATCCTTGAAAAATGCATTCAGTCGGAATAAATTTGTCTTTTCCGTATCGTAGGGCATCACTTGAAATTTTTCCAAGCCTACACTGTTTGAGGCGATTTTTTACAGTGAAAAAAGGCGCCACTCATCTCCCTATTGGTTTCATCGATCAAGAACGTCAAATACAATACGTGATATTAGATGGACCCAATCCCCTAAGCTAATTAAGTTGCTTTTAACTCTGTTGATTTGCTTTAAATGATAAATAATTCCATACTGTATCCAAACTGCACATCAACAGAAATAAGAAAGGTTGTGCCATCAGATGGGCATACTTCGCATCTTCTATAAAAATCATTCTTTCAAGATTTTTTATCATTGTTGGGTTGCCTTTTTCATAAAGACCCAGGAGCGGTTGCAATGAAAGAGTTGGATATATTCTCTGCTGAAGGCATGGTACTTCGTGACAAAAGGAAGAAATGCACGCCAATTTGGCTTTGAAGATCTAGCCAACATAGGGAAGATTTCTTTGTTAGCAAACCTCCATGACAACCTCCATGACAACCTCTTGGAAAAGAGCCTTAAAGGGGAAAGTAACGAAAGGTTGCTCCGTTAAGGACAGTTTCCAGTCAGTAGGGTATTCTGAGCGGACGAAGATCCTATTTTCTAAGAGAGAAAGCGTCCATTTGTAATTGAAAAAAAAATCACGGTCGAATGACTTTTGATTGTGTCAAACTGTCCGCTCGGAAAATTTCACTGACTGGAAATCAGCCTTTACAAACACTTTCGCAAAGAATACTTCTAAACTTCAATTCTGTCTTAAATTAGATTCACGTGAGATTTGCGACAACGCAAAATTACTCATGCAAAAACATTCCATTGTTGCTATTCGCGGGTATTTTCACGTGATATCTAACTTGAAACAGACTACCAGTACATCCTGTAAAAAGAACTCACTTTCAATGTTGGGCATACAGCACCATTACATCGTTTGGCGACAGTAACAGTTCTGAATCGTTCCTTTGTCCCGTAGCTACAATTCGAGTCACATTGTTGCCATGCCATCCAGTTTCCAACCTGAAAGAACAAAGGGATGACTGTTCTGTAGATGAATTGATAAAGAGCTATTGTCATCCATGGTCCTTTGCTGCCATGCAAACTGTCTCAATTTCAAACAGCCTCAATTTCAAACTGTCTCAAAGTCAAATATGGCAAGAGCAGGTGATACGCATACGCACTGCAGATGTTCAAGGCACAGTTGCATGACAAGTTAAACAAACATAGCGTTATAATCTTTCCAATGAAAACTTCTTTGATTAATTTGCTGCAAAAAGGATGCTGCGAATTTCCAACAGCGTTTGGATACAACTTGATAAACAATACTCCCAAATCTGCCTCTATCTCAGCCGTCAATGCAGCTATCAAACTTTTGAGGGTCGGAACGAACTATTTGGTACTTGTTTACCTACACAGAATCGTCATTTTGTTAAGTTATCTTACAGGTAACACAGGATACACCAATAAAATATGTAATTATTCGCCTAGATGGAAGAGAAGGGGAAGAAGAGGAGTATACTTAATAAAGGAAGAAGAAAAGCAATAAAAATGAGGAAGAGGGGAAAGAGAAATTGAAAGAAAAAGGCATAAAAGAACTAGAGGATGAGGAAGAACAAGGAAAGGAAAATGGAAAGTAATGTAAAGAGGAAAAGCGGAAAAGGAAAGAACAAAAGGAACCGGCAACGTTTTGGGGTGTTTGCTTGTGCTCATATGCGTTCTTAAGGCCGGTTTTATAAGTCGTGCCGCGCCGCGCCGAACCATAGAAACTTGAGTTCGACTGAGGTTCGACTTGGAGCGCCTCTTCTGTTTTATAAGAACAAAACTTTTGTCGTGCTATGCCGTGCCGAACCATAATGATGAATGCGCATAATACTGACTTTGGAAAATTTTCTTTTTAATTTCATGCATTTGAATACATTCGTTCATTAAATGAGAAATTCGACGTGGCTCGACTGAAATTGTCTTTATAAGTCCCACCGGGTCGACCCATTCGAGAGGCCTTTGGCATATGGTTCGAATCAGTCGAACCAAGTGTCAGGTTGATTTTATAAGAGTCGCGCCGTGCCGAACCAGGCAAAACTGATCGAAATTCACTCGGTTCGGCACGGCGCGGCGCGACTTTTAAAACGGGCCTAAGTAATTTAATTATGGTTTGAAATCAGGCACAAGAAACAATTGATGACGCAAAAGAAGGTAGATAGTTACGTAGAGACCGTTTCGCACGAAGGTAAATATTTCTTTCACCACTAGAATCAATATATATTCAGAATAGGCCTGATTTGATTTTCACAAAGTCTGAAATGGCAGCACCTGTGCAGACGTTGGACAATGCCATTCGCTTTTCGTCAAAGAAGATGTGTCTACAAATAACTGTGTTATTGGTTATACAGGGCGAGTCAAAAAACGTTGGGTGAATATCTTGTGTCTGTAATGAATTGATCACGGTCGTTCACTAATGGTTTAAAGAGCAGTTCATCTGCCTATTTATTGCACTGAGCCTTAATCTGTTATGAAGTTACGGGTTCCTTTATGGCCGAGTCTATATAATGAGAGGATATAAAACATATTATGAGACTCTCTTTATTAATCTGTTTGACGATTCTTGAAACTTTTCTGATAATCCAAAGCTTAGCCTTGCAGCGTTTTAATTTTGAAAAAACGTCAAGGACAAAGTTGAAATCTACAGTTCTGATGCAGTCAGGGAAAGAACTTGAAAGTATTTGTGCTCTCAGCATACTGCACAGCTAAGGGCTGGGTGTAGCAAATTGTTCATTTGATATTTTAACCCCTGAATCTGCAGTAACTGGGCGGTATTCTTAAAAAAACCTTTTAAATGGAAATATGACGCCTTTAAAAAATCACTGACTAAAAGATATTTCCTAACTATCGTGAAGCAAACGTTATTCGAATCTTGCTACAGTCTTGGCAAAAGTAAAGTCTGGGATCAGTAGCATGAGAAAACTTTGATGTTTTCCAAAGAGGAAGCTTTTCCGACCAATAAAACTTAGACATTGTTCTGTCAAACAAAACGACCAAAATTAATACCTGACAGTCTCTATTCTCTCGGTAGCTTTGGCACTGCTTAGTTCCAGATAAACTCCCGCATTGCTGTCCGCATGGTGTCGGTCTTACAGTTACTGTTCGAGATCTTTGTTGAATACCATTGCCGCATCCGGAACTACAGATGGACCAAGCCGTCCAGGGACTTAACTGGCAATCTATTTTCCGGGTGACTGTGCATGACTGAGTTTGCGACAGTACCGAACTGCATCTCCCATTGCAACTGGCCGGTGTTTGAACTCGTCGTGTTCTGATTTGCGAACCTGAAATTGAAAAATGTGTATGAGATACCACCATGAAATCGTAAAGCTTTGTATCTATACGTCAAAGGCATTAATCAACTTCGAAGAGTCCAAGTAACAATTAAAACAGGAACTAGTCCTCACGTGGCAGGGACACAAGCATAGAACTAAAAAACAATAAAATCGTAGAAAACAATAAAATACACCAGAGTTTTGCCGGTGACATTTCTTTGAATTGTTACAGCCCCATGCTGACATCTAATATTAGACATTCTCCTGTATCGTATTTATCGTTTGTCGTTTTTCAAATTTTATGTAGCATTTATGTAAAATCGATGCAGTTTACCAATTTTATATAATGCCATTTTTCTAATTTCATTTTTCATTTTATCACGTTTTAACACAAAACCCTATCAGCTAAAAAAGAAAAGAAAAATATCTATTTACATATATTTAAAATCTTAGAAATTTGCTGGCCTTCCTAGGGATCCTGCTGCGGGAAGGATGCTAATTTTGCAAGAATTCCTTCAGTTTCCTTTTGAACTTGGTAATCCTGGAACTTATTCTGATTTCTAATGGGATTTGATTCCACGTCTTCGCATCAGAATAGGAAATACTGCTTTTGGAGAATTCTAGGTTTTGCCTTGGAGTGTCAAGATCTAACTGATTTCTTGTTCGATAGTTAGATATTTGAGATCTGGTAACAAGTCGCCCTCTTAAGTTGTCCGAGCAGAGACCATTCATTATTTTATAAATCATCACGGCCCTGTCAAATATTATTAAGTTTGAGACTGGAAGCCAATTGCAACTCCACCCATCCTTTAATTCTAGAGCTTTCTATTAGTGTTCGTGCTCTAGTTTGCAGACACTGAAGACGATCAAGCTTTGTGTTTGACAAACTACCCCAGAGTTCATCACTGTATCTCAGATGACTCTCGAGCAGTGCCTTGCGCACCTTATCCAATTTTGATTGCGGTAGCATGTTCTTTAATTTCTGCAGGAACGACGGGGCATTTTCAATTCTACCTTTGAGGTTCTTCTACTGCTCATTCCATGAGGTAGTCATAGTCATTTTCTAGTTCTTGCAGTATTGAAGTAGTTTGTAGGTAGAGGAATCCGTAATATGCCTTGTAAATTGTTAATGGTATATATACAAAAAAGAATGAAATATTCTGATGCCACAATAACTTGAGAAGCGAAACGTCACTCTGTGAGATGCCTGGTATTATTAAAGTTGCAATATTATTACAGTTCTGGGATCAAAGTAGTACCTAAAAATATTGAGTTCATAGAAACAATGGTTCTGTCAAGACTGAAAAAGTCGCCAGAGAACCATTGAAAGCATTATTTTTAGAATCAATTTAGGCTATGCAAACATTTAGGACATTTAAACTGTGATTTTGCGAGGATAGGATTTGTATGCGGGGAAAATAAAGGGAGCCTGTATCCTTTACCTGCCACTATTAATTAAAGTCTTAAAAACTATAGACTGACAAAATGTGGAGAGATGTACCGGTTCTGCATCGTGAGAATTTTCATCATTCCGTTGATAGGACTACCGCACCAAGAAACCAAATGTTCTTCTAAGAAATTAAGGATTCATATTTTCCCTCTTTGGCTGTATCCTTAATTGGTCATTACAGGAACAACGTTTCTATTTTCATTCATAGTTAGCACACGGTTCCTAAATCAATGCGACCTCCTAGGCCCAACAGAGGATAGACCTTGATGCTCATTTACAAGAGTTTTAAAAACTCAAAAATTCGAAGAGCTATGTTGAAATTCTGCGCGAAGGCTATGTCGAAACGAGATGTTTGAAGTGGAGTCATTGACCTTTCAAAACTTAAACAGTCGATACTCACCTAAACCGCAATTAGCTGAGCATGTTCCCCAAGCAGTCCATTGTGATAATACACAGTCAACTGGGCAACAACTATGGACGCAATCTCTACTTTCAGAGGTTGCTGGACACGATGGAGCACAATAGGGCTGTGTTGTTATAGTTCTTGTTCGTGCTTGAGTTCCAGCACCACAACTGCCACTTTTAAGGGTACATGTGCCCCAAGCACCCCAGTTAGACACCTAGAAAATCAAAATATTGAAATCCCTTTGATAACAAAACCTGTGACAGGAACTGCGATGTGAGAGCGTACACCTGCCCTTAAGTGAGAACCGGAAGATTGCAAAATGAAAGTTTGTTTTCTTTTAGACTATGGTTTTCTCCCAACGCTTGGTAGGAATTTTCAATTTTTCTTTTCTAGTTTATGCGTATTAATGTATTGATACATTGTAATTTGTCGCATTTAATGGCTGCGGGTAGGCGCAGGGTCATATTTGTTTCCAATGATATCGTTTAGTAGTATTTCAGAGTTGTTTCTATGTAACGTATCAAATATTGTAAACTTTGAATGGAAATTAGAAAACTGTTTGAGAAACGATTACCTTTTACAGTAAAAAACCGCGTATAAGAACCCACAATTTTGCAAGTCAGCCTGATTAGGTTCTTATGTATTGAGTATTTAGTGGGGAATTAGGCTGTTCAGGTTCTTAAATTGGTTCTTATTTCATTCAGTGCTTCCCAGATTGAAACTTCAAAGCCCATTATTTACTGTTAGTTGAGAGGCACCTGAGTTCATAAGGCCTTATTCAAAACATCAGTTCGTGGAAGAATCAGAAATTTTACAGAATACAATGAAAAGCTTTCGAAGTATCTTTAGAGCTCTTTGCAATTTGCACATATGGCAGAATCAGTACATATAGGCTCAATGACAAAGCAACTAGAGTTTTGATCTAGTTTGATGATCTCCACGAATAAGATCCTATCTCAAATTTCAGGCTGAATGGTTTCTTACATATTGGGGGTCTAGTTTCAGAATTTTCAGCCTGTAGGCTCTTAATCACTAAGTTCTTATACGCGGGTTTTTACTGCATTTCAAAACGATTGGTGCAAAAGTACACAAACCAGTGCATCTCAATATTTTGCAAAATGTCAACCACAGATCAAAATCAGGGTAATGTGATGAAGTTCGGCATATTAGGAAAAAACTGCAGGAACAGTTGATACAATAGTAATAGTAAAGACAGCTTACAAAGACAATATTACGATAGATGACTAAAAAAAGCATGTTTTCTTCCTTCATGAAAAATTGTAGAAATGTTAAGCCATGGCTAAAACATCGAACATTTGAGCAAATATTCAAATGAAAACTTATTGGGAGAAATGTTGGATCGTTTGGTCATCCTTGTTAGATACCTTGTAGGAAGGCTAATCAAATGTTGGCAGTCCCTAGACTTATGACGAAAACTCTCTTGTTTTCCCGTGCTGTTTGAATTGACGATGGCGCTTCGGTCAACAGAGACTCACAATATTACTCTGAAAAACCTGACCTATTTAGGCCCAAACTCCAAGATTTCTAGAGTACCAATCAGGCTGTGAGATTTGTGAATTACCATTGTTACGAGGTAAATGAGACAGAATTTTCGATTCGATTGAAGAAGTTGAAACACTCCCACAGGATTGAGATTCGAAGCCGTGATTCCATCATAAGGGACACAGCAAAATTTATTATATTACATGGCCGGTGGGGAAGAAAAATTGTTGCAAAAAAATCTGCTTGCCCTGTATGAAATCATTGCAAAAAATACAACTGCCAGTCGCCTTTTCCTTGGAAAATGCATCTGCACCGTATTCAAGAACAAAATATGTTGTATAGTACTATTGTACCACCGATGAATTAGCCAAAGACCATAGGAAAGGCAGTTCATCTCTATAAGAATCTTTGTCAATAACTGATGAATCCTCCCTGCAAGAAACTAACTAGGAAATTTGGCGTCATTGATACACATCTTTGCATGCATTTCTCAACTTGAATGATTCACAATTTTGTCCTCAAGGAGAGCCATTTCATAGCTGAATGTTCATTCTATCTTGAGCTCATAAAGAGTTACTGTCCAGTTCAAGCCCGTTCATATTTCTTAATAAAAAGTGTCGACCCAGTTGTGTACAAGCTCAAAAAATATAGTTGCCCCGTTACGTTTTGCACCGGCCATGTTATAAAATAAACTTTGCACAGTCCCTAATGACATTGATGATTGATGAAAATAGGGCTAGCTTTTTCACTGTTTCATTATGAGTCCCCGTTGAGCAAGGTATACCGGAGGGATACAAGGGCCTCATCATCATAAGTCTAGGCAGACCCAGCTAAACGATCCAAAGTCATCTAAAATTACTTCCGAGCAATAGAAAATTCCATCCGGAACTTTGTTGGGCCTGTCAACAAGAACTAGGACTGCAAACAAGGACTGGACCTGCCAAGAAACGTCGGGCTTGTCAAGAAAGTGGCCAAATGATCCAATACTGACAGCCAACAACTGCTCGCCAAATAAAGCTGATTCACGATGAGGCTCTTTTGAAATGCATCCTTAGCCTTAGCCTTGATGAGATGCGAAGCTAAATTCAAAAAGCATGCATTGCTCTCAGCAGTGCATGAGATAATGTTATACGCCCATCTGCATCCAAATCGGCATGTTCTGGATCTCTTGCTGTGCTGGTATGTACCTCATTTGCCTTGAATTGATATTGGTTGTGAATATGGACTAAGTTGGCTGAAAAAGTTGGATCTTTTGGCCAGCGCTGAAAAGAAACCCACAGCAATTCGGGTCCATGAGCATAAAAGCCTTTGATAGAGTAGAAAATTGAGTTACATACCTGGCATTGTATTGGCACAGGAGTGCATGATATTGTTCGTTGCAATGCTGGGCATGTACCTCCACAAGATTGTGCAGTGACTACAGTCCTCCGTTGGGTCAGTCTACCAGAATTCGTTGAACAGGCACCTAACACGAAAAGAAGTACAATGTATGAAAATGTGTATCTTGCAAATACTCAAAATTCTGAACTGTTAAGGCCAAGGCCCAAACAACTACAATACTTGCCACTTATTCAAGAACCTCGTTGATAACAGCATTTCATGCGTTGCAAAGGATACCCTGTCTAAACATTGTCATTATTATTATTATTATAATTATAAAAGTGTTGAACTCCTTAGCTAATTTTGCCCAGTGTTGCGAGAAGGGCAGGGCAATAGACAAATACGCAAGGACTGATTTACAAAGATACATTGCATTCAATGGTCGAATTCCTATAGAATTGTCAATGATTCTTACTAGGAACGTAACGCATCTTGGTAGACAATTCCTCGCTGCCACAATCAGCAAAATCGTCTTTTCGCCATTCTGATGGAATGCAAGGCCAACAAGCTTGGAAATTAAGATTGTCAGCATGAGGATGCTTCTTCAAATAATCCTTTATCTAAATGCGGGAACATTGGTTCAATACCACGCAATGGCCTAAGTATTCGAAGGACTTTGGCAGGTATTGTGTTTTCTGAATGCCACAGCCTCATGATGAACGATACCTGACGAAAATGTCTCAGAGATAAGATTTTAGCACCCAAATATTTCAGCAGAGCTGCAAAATAAAAGCAGCAGGGTCGATTTTATAGGAGGAATGATGCATAGAACGAGAATTTATTTACGTTAAAAGATAGATTCTGGCAGGAATTATTGAATTAATGGCATATTCTTGATAAATATTTATTGACTTTGTGGATTACAAGGTTGCATTGCCAACGAAGGCTAAATACTAGTTATTGATGAATTAGGTCTGTCTTTACCACGCATGAATGTAACGTACGTTCTTGGAACTGTTGTTGTTGCTGTTTGTTGTCATCATTGTTGAATTTTCCGTCTGAAAAGTTTGGATCTTTGCTTCCCTATACAGCCATACACCCCCCAGTAACGAACCCGCTGAAACACTGCTTCGACAAGGAAGGAAGGCCCGCCAAAAAAACTTGTTTCCCTGCCAAGTTTGAAATAAAAAACTTTCCCTGCCATGTTTCAGTTGTTTTCCCGTTGAAATTTTTGCTTCCTCGTCAAAAATTAAATACAAGTTCTATAATGGTTATATCTGAAATTTCCTTTGCCGTCAATATCTTTTTAATTCCCGTTGACAAAATATGATTTCATAACTTCCCCGCTGCATTTATAACGTCTGGCGAGTCGTTACTGGAGAATGTAGCAATGTCTGGTCTCTGCCCTATACAGCAGCACCCAAATAATCCAGCAAATAACCTGAACGCACTATCATATCTTTGGCTTTGCTTGCTTACGGGCAAGTGTCAGATTGATTATCAGATACCATAGGTTATTTTAAAGCCTGCCAGATCTCAGTTTTTAAGTTAGGTTATTCACTTTAAGTAAAGTCAATAGCAAATAGTTGAAAACTGTCACCTTTTGCTGAATATTATGAATGAATGGATGATGGATTTGTTTACAGGTCAAAAAAACTGGTCAAGCTACTATGTTACCTTATCAATTATTTTGCCATTGGAGGATTAAAGAGCTGAAAGGAAATACTTCGCTGTGTTCATCGCCCGACCTATCACCTTACAAGCTGCCCTTACATGCCCTTGCAACTGCATAAGAGAAAGGACTAGTTTTTTCTTTAGGTTAAGAAAGGAAGTAATGGAAATCTTTACACCATCTAGCTTTACCACAACGTCAAATCTATCTCATTCGCCCTCTATAGGTTGCTCCAAAAATTGAAACCAATTTGTTTGGCTGGTGCGGAGGAGCAGCATGTTCTACTGTCCTGTTCTTGATACAGTTGCTGGGGACACGATTCAACTTACCGTTTGACAACCATACCCCAACCATAGCAAGTCCTACGAGTGATTGCTGATTTATGCATGGATATTGTGGATACGATTTGGTTGTTGATCGGGTCCACAATACCTAGCGTAAATGTTCCCAAATAAATAAATTGATCAAACCCGAAGTCGAACCACTGCCTACGTCACTGAAACAGCTGAGGGAAAGCGCGTCAGGACTTGCTTGCAAGAATCGAGCTACAGCACAATAGTCTAACAACTGATGGCGCAATCCTTGTACTTTTGTGGGCTAGGATTACTACTTCCGATATCAAATTCCCTTTCAGCATAGTTTCGCACATTCCATTGCACGGAAGTACTTGCGGAAATACTGCAAGGCTGTCAATGTCAAAACAATTCAGACAAAAATAATTCAATGGATCAACCTACTTTACTTTTCGTGTCTGAAGTCTTTTTTAAATTGAATGTTACGTGAGATTTCAACAACGCAAAATTACTCACCCACGACACTACAGTTCCCACTTTCGAAAATCCACAGCACCAAGATTTGAATGATTCAAACCCTAGTTGGAAGCCGAAAGATCGAAGTATATTTGTATTTTTTCTCGCTCCGTCAACAAGCGTTAGAAATACAGGTAAATTTACAAAATTTCATGGCTGCAAAATGACAGAAAAATGGCCTAAAACGTTGATCAAATCATAAAGGACTTCTCGCACAGATAGATAAAGAAGATGCAATTGTTACCATTTTTCTCTGACAATTTTTGACGACTTTTGGGGGCAAGTCCCTTAGTCTCCCCGGTCTCCCCCCCCACCGTGGCGCTGCTACTGATTTAAGAAACAAAGGTACAGATTTGTTCAAATCGTGTCATAATACGGACGCTTGATCAGCGATTGCTTAATCCCACTACAATTTCATCAATAGCTAAACGATGAGACGAAAATCATTCATTGGGCTAAAGTTAATTCCTTCTTCCGTGTCTAGATTCATTTCGGCTTTACTTCCTTGCGTTCTACATTTCTACTACTATTCATCAAGTATTCGCGAATCAGGAAGTATATCTGCCACAGGATTTGCAGCAAATGTTGGACCATTCATTTTTGTTCAAGTTTTATCCAGTGGCATCGTAGGTGTTTAACAGTTGATAAGGGCATGGACAGACAGTTATTCGTAAGAATGGCACCAATAGTAGGTATTCAGGCAATGATCGGCTAAGTTAGTTGAAATGGGCCTAACTCCTTGGCCTATCTAGACTTAGCGCCCATACTTTTTGCATCAAGTAACAAATCGTATTCACGATTCGGTGAAGGCATAAAAACGAAACACTGGCAGCCTCAAGTGATTACTAGTGCTACCTGCAGTATGAACACAGATAGAAATACGAAAGAGGTATGAAACAGCTAATAATGACAAGAGGTCACTGGAAGAGCCTTCAGTAGTTGGCCCAAAATCAGTTGTTCAAGTTCCATATGAATGGATTTCTTAAATGTTTGAATAAAATGCATACCAGACTGGTGTTTGTTAAAACTCTGTCAATTCTTCGGTTTTGTTTTTCTTTACAAAATATGACACAAATCTTGGGTTTGAAATTGGAGATTCAACCAAACACCGATTGAGCTCAGAAGCAAAACATTGCACCCTCCCAGCTAGCCCTGAGAAAAACTAGACATTGCACAGGTTGTTTTTACTTTCTTTTATTTTAGCTTAATTCGATAACTGAATCTTTAAATTAGGTTTTGTGGCCTTGTAAAAGCAGTCTCTTTATACCTTATTCACAGTGACACATATTTCAACCAATCATATGCATTAGATTTGCTGGATTAACCAATTAGAATGCAGCATACCATAACCAGGTTTAGGTGCTTAAACGCCCGTGCAGATTTCAGCCATACTAATGCCTTGGCGTGTTCAGAATGCAAAATAATTCCATGCGGAAAGACGCTTGCTCATGAGAAAAGCTCGTTGTTTAGCAAGCATATTACTTACACGGGTGTGCAAGCGAGATGGGTATTGAGCATTTCGGGAGCATTTCATTTCAGACGTAAAAAAGTGACCTGCTACATGGGATTCAAGGGACATATCAATCTGAACGGGTAAACCAAAGCAAAAGCGCGTTTACGCAAGCAAAAGCATGCACGCGAAAACAAGCCTCTAAATGTGAACGCAGCCCTAGTTTAAGTTGGTTTAACTTGCCAGTGTGAAAACGGTATTAGATTGACGGGACTACTGCGATCAAATAGCTAAATAAAGACTTAAAAATAAAACAAAATGACCACTTAAAAAAATTCACACTACAATTTAGTTCATACTTGCAAACGGGCAATACAACTATCTAGTTGAACTCCAAACTTTCAAAAACGAAGGACTGCTTCGTTTGAAAAAGCAATACCAAAAATGAACAAAGAAACAACAAACACAATTCTGGTATCCATTTTTTATTCTAGCATTTAAGAAATCTACCGGATAAGCCAGAAAAATGCATCTAACGCCTGACAAATCATACAGGATTACATATGCAACCAATTTGCACAATTTCAACTGTCAATTCCATTATCTTGCTGCGACCGCAACTTAGAATACGTTCACAAAATGGCGCCACATTTTGAAAACGGTGACAAATGTGACGGTAGCTAAATTTGAGCTAGCGGTCACACGATACCGTTTTCACAAATCAATTTTCTAAATCTATCGTTTTCAAAATCTGCCAGCAAAAAATGTGCCGTTTTCATGTGAATGGGATGCCTATCCGTCACATTTTTCACCGTTTTAAAAATGTGCCAGCATCGTCTGGAAGCAGTCTTAATGTTGAAGCTTTTGGTCACAAGTTTGTTCGTATTGTTTCCTTATGAAATTAAGAATAAGCCCAAAGTCCTGCTTCTTGATATGTCCAAAATAACTAAAAATAGGTTTGTTTACATTCATGTAGAATTTCTGCTGACACGCATTGATCTGGAAGCACAATAACATTTCGAGAGTTTCCGTATGATTATATAGCAATGCCTGAGTTGAGAAAAGTATTGCTTTACCATTTTCATTGTTGCAATATTGGTCAAATTCAGCCAATCACCAATAGTTTTAAGAACAGCCATTGGAAGCTGGTTCCCAGGAACGCTTCATTGAGATTAATACAATGCATCTTAAACCAAGAATGAATTCCTTCAAATCAATTTAACCCTCAGTTAGGCAACGGAGTTGAAATTTTTCGGGTCAATGTTAACGATTTTGTGTTACGATGTTTTAAAGAGTGTATAGATTTTTCTCACCAAGTATGCCTGTGGAATATGCAACAAAGATGCATATGGGCCTAAAACTGAACGCTCTTACTGTGCCCTTGATGGTAACAACATACCTGCTGGTGCAGTGCAAGACCCCACTGAAGTCCATGAGCTCAAAACACAATCTCTCCTACAGCATGGTCCATTGCATGAGTTATGCTGAGTCAACTGAGGACAAGGAGTCCCGTTGCAAGAAGCAGCGGTTGTCACTCTCCTTGTCCTGCTCCGTATTCCGGTCTTTTCACATTGTGCATTGCAAGATCCCCAACTACCCCATGATGACACGGCACAGTTCACTGGACAGCATCTACGAAAGAAAAAATTTAGTTATTGATGAAATTTTTTCCCACCGGCTCGGGAGAGCCCCAATAAAACAACCCCCCCCCCCGCTGGCGGCAGTTCGGTTGAATAAAGAGTGGAGAAAGAATTGTTAGAGTTTACTACGCAAAAAAACAGTATAGACCTGAAGTTTCAACACCTAAATCTCGGAAAAGAATTGGCAATGAAAATTCCGCTTCTCGACAGTTGCTTTGAGACGAATTCTATGCCTTCCCCTTTTGCTACCTAACAGAACCCCTGAATACCTGGATTTGCCTTGGTTTGCACCTTGAAAAGCAAATTGAGCTCTTCTAGTTATTATGGTGTTCGCCAAACGCCACTTTCTCATTAGCTGATTTAAGATATTTTTCAGTTCTCAATTCTACGTTCTGCTCTACTATGGATATTATCTGCTTTATCGTGACCGGTGTCTGGCAAAACTATCTTGCTGACGGCAACGCCAATCGTTCTGCGATTTGGCCTCGAGCTGCAATAACTGCAGTTGGGAAAATAGCCACTCATTTTGAGTTAGATTTGCTAATAATGAACCAAGGTAACTTTTTAACCCTTAGAGGTAATGGTTCAATCTTTCAAACTGTTATGACGGCAACTGTTTACATCTCCTGGAATTGTTAACTCATATATTTACAACAAATTCAAATGTTAATAAATTAGATTAAAATGATTGTCGTCGCTTGCCTCAACCTCTGCAGAACAAGGTCAGATTTTGTAATACAATAGCATCAGTTGCTTTGGTTCACACTTCAATTCAAAGATATTAGCGAATGCAAACAAAGAAATTCTCTCAAGCAGAAATTCAAAACAAACAAAGCCGCAAAGTTGCCCTGAAACCAGTACGGCAAACTCTCGTTCGGTGTGGGCGAAGGGAGATTTTTATTAGAAGGTATGTGCTTATAACGAAAGAAGAATGGTAAATCTAAAGTTCTGTCTCGCGGATTTTGTTTATTTGATTCAGAAGCCGAGAAGAGGGCATTACAATTTTTGCATATTTATTGCTCAGATGTACGCAGTCAATCCTCAGCTCCTGAATCAAATAAACCAATTCCACGAGACAAAACTTTAGATTTACCCATCTTCTTTCGTTATAAGCACATACCTCGTCTTAAAAATCCCCTTCGCCCGCACCAAACGAAAGTTCGCCGAACTGGTCTCAGGGCAACTTTGCGGCTATGTTTGTTTCAAATTTCTGCTTGAGAGAATTTCTTTTGTCTGCATTCGCTAATCGCTTTGAATTGAGGTGTGAACCAAAGTGACTGATGCTATTGTATCACAAAATCTGCCCTTGTTTCTCTGCAGTAGTTCTTTTTCTAAAATCAAAATAGCGTTAAATAGCGGGCCCATAATAATAAACACGTAGACGCACAATAAACCTGCAATCCGTAGAGAAACACTATCAACTCCTGTAAAAGAGGAACAATCAAAATATAAGATAAACCTGAAAAGAGAGAGCTGTTAAACCTGCAAGGAAATCAAGTAGTCACTGACCAACAACGTTATTGTACCAATAAGTACACCAAATACGCGTTTCGTCGCACACTCTTCAATTTGGTTCATGCGAAGAACAGATAAATGACACGACCGGCCTGTTTTATACCGAACAAAACAAAAGACAACTAAATTTGATAATTTTTGTATTTACGGCTACTATTTTCAATGATGTTTTACCCAGACACCATACATAAACAGCAATTTTGACACTAGCTTCATAGGAATAAACCGTTTGCAGCCTTAAGCAACAAGCAAGCCTCTGCATTGAGATATTAAGCCCAGAATTATACCTCAAAATGCAGCGCCCTTGGATCAATATTCGATACAAAAGTAAGAGGAATTGGTACTGATTACGCAACAACGAAACATTTAACAAGTGACGCAATACTAAATGTCATACTCAGAAAGAACTAGGATAAGGTTATTTATTTATAGCAATAGTGATCGACTTGCATCCAATCGAAAAATCCTGATGGTGTTTACCACAATCCCCCACAGATTAATGTGAGTTGAGAGAGTTCTTTACTTCCACCATGGAGGTTTTGTAGTAAATTTACAGTAAAAATACATAGCGTGTGGTTGAAGAGGGAATGATTGTTTAATAAAACGGGCATCAGTTTAGACTTCGGAGCTTTGTTCCTTTCTCTCGGTGCTGACTATTGTTTCTCCCATTGGGACATTTGTAGTGAAAATAGCTTTTTGAGGCCACAATATAGCAGTACGCAGGGCTCAATCTTCTACTGACAAGTTGAGAATAACTTACATGGGGATGATTTCTGATATCTTTGAACCATACAATTATTCCATGTCTTTGTCTCCCTCAAAATATATGTCTAGTGCGTGTGGTTTGGTAAGGGCTGAACGACAATTTTATGAATTCTATTGCAGTACAGTACCATATTATAGCGTACATGTACAAAACACGAGGTTTCGACCATGTACTAGTTATCAAGTGTAGATGCTCGGAATGACGTATTTTATTCGTCTCTCTCCACTCCTTACCCACATCCGTTGGAATTTACTTCGTATGCCAAGTCAAACATGTACGTCAACATGGGATGGAGACTACGGCTGGTCAATATAAAACGAAAAAAGGCAGCAAGTTTGAGGTAACTTCCAGTTCATTTTCAGTTGCATAAGTCCACGGCCGACAACCCATCATTCGACTTCCGTAGCCTCGTTCTGATGGTAATAGTGTTTCTATAGGAGCATAATTTTTCTCGAACTTTGGCCTGATTTTTGCGAAGAAAAATATGACCTGTGTCAACCAACCTGAGCAAAACTTGTAGCAAATTTATCAGAGATTTTGTTCACCGGAAATTTGTTTTCATTCCAAAAGTTTAAATGATCGGGTATCAAGTGTTTTTGAAGACCGGTCATAAATTCTTCTGGTAAACCCCATATATGGTATTGGTTCACCCTTGGCGCGCAAAAATCACATGACCTCCACCTGCCTCCACAGCTTCGAGGATTCAATGTGACGTCACACGTCAGTAGGGGTTGTCGGGCGTGAAGTCTGACGACATTTAGGGAGTGCCACTGCACATGTTAATAAAGAATGATGAGCATGAAATGGAAGAAGAACGCCACTAAGCTGGCCTATAACTGATATAAGAGATCTTTCGGCCCCCTCCCCCCTATAACCTTGCCAAACTGTAATCTCTTTCACACAATGACGTCCTCATGTATACATCACGGGTGAAAGTAAAGTCACTCGGCTGGCCCATAAAAACCTCGAAACCAGGGACCGCGCAGCCATTTGGCTAGGGGGGGCTGTAGCCCCCCGTCCCCCACTTTTTTTCAGAGATAGGTCTAAAAACTTTTACAAATATGGAATTTTCAAGTTCAATCATTTAAATGTATCGATGACAGCGAAGAAAATAACTCGCAAACAAATTTACATGTCAACCGTGGTAACTTTAGCACGTCGTAATCAGGGTCATTGACAGGCAACTACGTAAAACAAAACATTGCTAAAGTACTTATCGAAATAAGAGCAAGGTCGTTCATGATCTCTTTCTCAGTCTTCTCATTTAATACATGAAACGAATGGGGGCGTTGATGATCGCGGTCTTCTGGGTACACTAATAGTTGTCACGATATGTGTCTCTTTTGATAGTTCCTTGTCTCTTTTCTCAAAGGAACTGTATTAATATGGCCATAAATAAGCACATCTTTCTTTGAAAGGGGCGTGGTCTCAAAAAATTTTCCGGGGGCAAGCCCCCGGACCCCCACCTTGGCTCGCTTCGCTCGCCATTCAGCCCCCCCCCCATTTTTAAACCGCTGCGCGGTCCCTGCCGAAACTCCAATAAGCAGAGAACAGTTGCAATAAGCGTCGCCACGTTAGTTGTGGCATATGAAAAGCACCTTACAGAAGAAGCGAAGCCTAGAAAAGTATCAGGTCTTGTATGAGCATGCCTAAACAAGATAATAGAATAATGAAAAAACATGTTGATGATAATAAAATTGAACCATATGCCTCTTAATACTTCCGACGGTGGCTTACAAAGCGGTATCTTCCGATCTGAAATTTAGCAAAACTTATGACCTCAAGTACTTTGTTTCCCTGCGCTCCTTTGACTTGATGATGGCGCTTCGGTCAACAGTGACTCTGAAATTAACTAATCTAACATTACTCTGAAAAAACAGGCCCTATTTAGGCCCAAACTCTGCGATTCCTAGAGTACCAATCAGATTGCAAGATTTGTGAATAACTGTGGTTAGTGTGGCATGCATGTGTGACAGAATTCTCGATTCGACTGAACAACTAATAACATTCCCATGGGATTCGAGTTCGATCCCGTGATTCCATCATTATTCCATCGATGACTGCAGAAAATAGGGTAAGCTTCTCTACTGTTTCATTATGAATCCATGTTGCGCAACGCAGGGATACAAGGGACTCATAGTCATAAGTCTAAATGTAGCACCATACTGAAAATAAATTTGGATCTTACGAATCGATTTTAAGAAAAGCTGAAGGCAACATTTCTTCAAGTGGCGTCTGCTAACCTTCAATGTGATTACTTTAAAAAAAGCTGCTTATAAGAAATTCAACTCTCAGATCGCCAAAAAATAAGAGACCCGAGTAGTGGTAAGATATAACTTAAGAAACTATTCATTTTGAAAAACGAAATCCTTACCATAGTTTTACTTTTTGTCACTTGTTTCCTTTATCATATTACTTGGGAGGTAATTCAGTAATGTCTAAACACTGAAAAAACTTCAAAAATATTGTTTCGTAATGTTCTAGGATGAACAGAAAGTAAACATAAAGGGTGTTATGGAACAGTTAAGAAACTCGTAAAAAGCTCTGAATACTCAAACTCTGATAATTTTAAGAATATTTCAGTGCTGGCCCAAATTTTTAGTGTCTTAAGAAAAATTACGTGTACACAACGAGAATTTTCGGAAACTTCTACGATGCCCTCAAGAAGTTTTCACGACTCAAATCAAAATTATGTTTAAATTACGAAAGTTTTAAGCAACTCTCGTCACAGACTAAAACTATTTGGGTCATACAAACAATATGTACATTCATACGGATGTAAACGGGATCTAGCAACAACATTGGAACAAGCCAATCATCCCTTCTAACTTCCATTTGTGAACTTCTCTTAAAATGTAACTCTTTGAGAAGATTGGGCCATGCATGGATACACTTGACCCATAAAACAACAGTAGTATGCCCTTCGATGTATTGCAATCAACAGCGGGTGTTGAACCTCAGTGCGCGCGTCGAATCTTCAAGCAGAATGCAAAATAGGTTCAAAGTAAACCACCCGAACTCTTTTCGAAGCAAGTGAAGAAGCAAACAGTCAAGCCGAGGATGTATGAACGAAGGATGTATGAAATAAGAAATTATTTATTTTTATAAAATAAGTCTTTAACATATCTTAACTTAATTTCCACTAGTTTCTTGAATAATAGTACTTGTAGGGTGATGTGTAAATATTGGACAGTATTGAAATTTTGTCGAGGGAACACGTAGTGAACATGAAGATTGTTACGGAACCTTTAAGAAACTCGTAAGAAACTGTGAGCACTCAAAATCTGATAATTTTGAGGAACTTTCAGTACTTGCCTAAATCTTTGGTTTCTTATCAAAAATACGTGTACAAGATGAATAAACATTAAATTATTAAGGTGAATCTAACAGTAGCAAATACACATCAATACTGCTTATAAAATCATACCTTCCCGTATTACAAGATTGAGTTTCACTTCTACTGCTTGGGCAAGCCGCTCCCCCACAATATGGATTCCTTGAAACCACCACATTCCTACTTCTCCTTCCAGTGCCACATCCTTGGCACGCACCCCAGTTACCCCAACTCCAAGCACAGTTAACAGGGCAGCACCGCCTATTGCAGTTCCTAGACTCTGATAAATGATAGCAGCCACCTCCACAGCTTTGCACCCGGGTTACATAACGTGTTCTTGACTGCGTTCCTGAATTTCCACAATTTTGGGAGCATCTTCCCCAAACCGACCAGCCGGACACATGGCAATTTGATGCCGAGCAGCGTCTTCGTCTTCTCCTTGAACTCCACCAAGCTTTCGCATCGTCAAATAAAAACCCAATAAGTATCACAAAAAAAATGGTCAGCATTTTAGTATCCATCTTTCGATATGTCCTTGTGCATACCCAGAGGGGTCTCTAGATTGTGGTGTATTCTTTCAGAATTACTGTTCTCTTTAATGCAATTCAACTGTCACTGTTTACATGAATCACTGCTGCGGTGCTCCTATCATTTCATGGATTCAATATAGCAAATTTGCGCTACCATTGAAATTCGATCTGCCTCGCTCTCCTACCATTTACCAATGACTAACTTTTGCAAGTGATGGCGTAGTCATACGATGATATAACGTGATAAGACTTGTACGAGTGAACACCTTGCTCAAGCTCTGCCAAAAATAATTCAATAGAAAAGCACCTAAAAAGTCACATCGGAAGTGCCCAGGCAGAGCAGTCGTTGCATGGGCAGGAATTTTGGGCTTGCCTGTGGGGAAGAAAGAGTTGAATGGCACCTATGCAGTAATCTTACATGCCATTCCCAGCACTGTGTACAAACCGCAGGGAGATCAGATAGGAGATAAATCTTGCGCAACACTATGTCCTGAGTTCCAGAGCTTCTAAACTGAAACATGAAGTAAGGAGAAAAAAGGAGAAGAGAACTATCCTCCCATGTATATTTCCTCTCATCTTTGAGGCTCTTTGGAGGGAACTTTGAGAATGGCTATTGTGGACACGATTTTGTAACAAACTGTACCACGCTCTGAAAGTTATGACCTGAAAACTAGTTCCCAGATCGAAGCGGCCTTCATTTTCATTCGTACGGTCGTGTGATCTTCAAAACAACATTTTTCACCCGGTTCCAAAATTTTCCCTGCCAAACGATATTCGACTCGAGCAAAAATCGATGAAAAGTATACTTCCAAAATCAAGAATTGTGAAACCGAAAACGTTAAGACGAGGTCAGGCTCTAACAAAATGCCCACTTCTGACAACTAGCTACGGAAAAGTTGCCCCCTTTCAGCATACGTATCCTTTCGACATCGCTTGCCTTACAAAGAAACAGGCGCTGACCTTATTTCGATACCTGGCACTAGAAAAAGGGCGAACACGATACCCCGAAAAACGGCACACATCCGAGGACAAGTACACTTTGCCCCCTAAATCCCTATTCAATACGGGTCTGTTGAAATCTCACATTAAATCAATATTTGGTGTCTGTGAACACCAACAAGACAAAAATTCACTATTGGGGGCTCATAAATCTGAAGAAGGAACAATCGTGCAATTGGTGCGATTAATTATAAAGACCCGTTCAATAAATTTCGTTCTTCAGAGGGGCCTCAGAAATGAATAACAATATTTGGGGTCTCCAAAACATGAGACTCAATATTTGGGGTCCAGCGAAGAAATAGTGGCACGAACACACCCCCCTCCCCCGCATTGAAAGTGAATGAGTACACCCTGGGCCTATCGCTGCATGCAACAAGCCCTCAAAAAAAGTCCAAAAAGTTAACCTTTTATTCTCAACCTTCACTGTACCTGCTCACGCAAATAGAGAGTTTACGAAACCAGGACGGCAACGCCAGCCAGAACGTCATCTGAAATTCCGGAAAGCAAGTCTTTATTTCCGTACGCCACCTTTAATATATCATCCAAAAGGCCAAAATAAAGCCCCCTATAACTCAGAGATGCCTGAAAACGATATTTTTACTTTGAAAAGAAACATTTAAACGACTGAGTTTTACTTCGCAGGCCTAGATCTGCAATACAGAACGCCAGAAATACGGTTTCCAAGTTGTGAAATTGAAGAGGACAACTTGAGAGTCTCTCATGGGAAGCAAATTCGAACGAAAAACAAGGAATCTTTTGAATTTAAAGTTCTGAAACAAAAGCAACTTTGCGTTGCAGTCGCCGTTGCCGTCGTAGTTTCGTAAACTCCCTAATAAAAGAATTCACTTCACCATTCAAACTAGAGATCACAATTCAACGCATGCGCTGTCGGTTGTCAATAGTAGCTGACTGAAATCAGAGGTCACGTAAAAATGACTGCAAATAGAACACTTAAAGCATTTTGCTGATTGATCGCCAATCTCAAGTGACATCTGATTTGAAATAAACTTCACCTTAAGAGACCCTTACCTTACCTTAATTTGAGACAAACTTTGCAGCTTAGGATTCCGAAACACTGACACTGAGACTAGCCTTGATGGTACTAACCTTCAGTAGGTTAAACAGTTAAATAAGTATGACAGCTAATTACAGAAGATGGAAAAAGTTCAGTCATAGTTTGACTTGTTAAAGTCTCAGTCCCGTCCGATCTTTGTTAAAGTCTCAGTCTCGCTGCGCTCGCTCACTTGACTCGCTGTCGGAACTTAGTGAAAGATCGGACGGGAATGATTTTACAAGTCAAAGTCAAGGTAAGTTATTGTCATTTGCAAGTTTGTGAGTTTTTTAAATAAGTGTCTTAAACTTTGAAAATTGAAAAGTTCAAGACGTAGTCGCGACCAATAGGAGACGATTCTGAAACAAAATCCAACACAGAATGTCGCGCGGAATTTCGTTCTTCGCTCTTCCTGGATTTTACATGCTTCCCTCTAAGTTACATCCCTCTTACATAAGCTTTTACCGGTGATCTAGTACCTGAATGGCCTTGAAACTCCTACTGACGATGCTACAAGGTTAGAACAACTTCTGTTGCAGTCTCATGGAATATTACCATCCCGGTGGGTGAAATGATAATAAAAATGTGACACCACGCTCATCCATTATTTCACTAAGAAAGGGGTACATTTTAAGCAAAGTCCTGGGACTTAGAATCTCAAAATGGGTTATTTTCTTAAAATGGTAACAAAGTACAATGGTCCCAAACCTTTCTCTCAGAAACAATTTGTACTCAAAAATTGCTTTGGGGTTCAGCGACATATTTCTAGAAGGCAAAAGATTTCGGCGATACAGAACATGAAGGGACTTTGTACTTGCTAGGAAGTCAGAGCAAGGCATTCTATGAAGTGGTACAGATGAGCGGGGTGTATCTTGTGCCATTAAGCTGGACCAACCGGGATTACCATAAAATTAATACCTTCCAGTGTTGCAAGACTGTGACTCGCTTGTACTACTAGGACAAGCTGTTCCTCCACAAGATGGATTCCTTGAAACAACAACATTCCTGCTTCTCCTTCCAGTACCACACCCTTGGCAAGCACCCCAGTTACCCCAGCTCCATATGCAGCTAACTGGGCAGCATTTCCTATTGCAAGGTCTGGACTCTGACAGATAATAGCAACCACCTCCACAAGTTTGAACTTGTGTTACATAGCGTGTCCTCGACTGCGTGCCCGAGTTCCCACAACTCTGGGAACAAGCACCAAACGATGACCACCCAGAAACATGGCAATTAGCTGCAGAGCAACGCCTTCTTCGTCGTCGTGAAGCCCACCAGCTCTCTGTATCGTCGATTAAAAACGCAAAGAATACAGAAAGAGTAATGAGCAGTGCGTTTGTATCCATTTCGATGATAAGCCGTTGCTTCCGTCTGTAATAAGGGTAGCTGTGGTATGGCGGATTCTTCCAGATTCTAACAGTTATCTTAAAAGTTTGTTTAAATTGTTTATATTTGCCACTTTTGCGGTACTTCTATCTTTTTGTAAATTCAATACGGCAAAGTTGTGCCATAAAAGAATTCAATTGTACTTTGATCTGTAAGAGACTTCCGATTAATAACTCTTGCAATCTTTGGCTTATAAGGACTATACATCGCGATAAGGCTTGTTTTTTCGGTACATAATGCATCGTTGATGGTTTTTGCTATATCTCTGCCTACAGAAGGTAATTTTAGGAGGGTGAGAAGCTAAGCTTATCGAGGCAGTGCCCTGGTCCCTTCCTCTCGATGTGCCCAGACCACATGATTCCTTCTGCCTGGAATAACAAAGAGCCAGTGACTCTCTAACCTCATTCCATAAGGGCCTTCGACTTACGCTCATCTCACTGAATTGAATGTATGTTGTTGTTGTTGTTGTAACTTTAGTGAGGGCCTTATTTCCAAACAGTAGTCAAAACGGACAAAAATTTCCTTGGGGGCACAGATCTTTTCACCGACCAATAAGGATGGGAGATGATGAATAACATGATCGGATTGGCTGATTTTTCTTCAATTTAACCTTCCCGCCAAAGACAAACAAAAGCTCATTCGTCTGAACGGCCGCAACGATCAAAATCTCGAAGTCCCGAATGAATTCAGGAGCTCTTTTGGGTCTCCAAACAAGCAAAATCATTGCGTTCCTTTGGCAATCGAAACAATCAAGATTTCATTCAAAGTCAGCCAGCCGGATCTAATTGCTTTGAAATGAAACAATGGTAAAATCTTACACAAAACAATCATGATTGTTTTGATCGCCAAAGGAACGCAAGGAATATCGTTTGTTGGTAGGAGTTTTTTGCTGAGATCCAGGAAGACTGCTCTTTTCGGCGTTTAAGGGTGGGTGGTTTTGATAAAAGCCTGAGGGTGATTTAGGCCATGTCCGTTTCTGGAAGCGTAAGGCCTGATTAGACTGATGACGTAAGTCCTCTAACTTTCGCTTGTTGTTGTTGTTGCTATCGCTTCTGTTCCAGAGACAAGTCTGCAGGGGGAGCGAAACAAGAAAATTTTGGAACGAGTCTAAGGCCGGATCTCCACTAGGCGGAAAAATGTCGAGCCGCGAAAAGTAGAACGTATTCCTACTATTCGTTGCTCGACATTTTTCCGCGGCGACAATTCCATTAGCCAATGAGATTGCCGGAAATTTTTCCGCCTCGACATTTTTCCGCCTAGTGGAGGTCCGGCTTAAAGCCGGTTTTCCCGGGTTTTCCACTAGACGGATTTTTCCGTGCGCAGCGGAGCGGCTATTGTAATTGCATTGTTTATTTCTAACAATGGTCACTTCTGGTCGCTTGCAGCGACTTTTTCCAGCCATCTGATTGGCTTGCGGAAAAGCGACGTCGCTCAGCTCAAAAGTAGAAACCCATTCAACTTTCGCGGGAATAGTGCTTGCAAACAAAAGAGGATTTTTGCGGGAGGAATTTTTCGTCTAGTGGATAGTAGGCTTAAGGACATGAGTGGTAGTTTGAGCAGTCATCAGTGATAAGAATACAATTTGGGTCATGTTATAGGCCACATCAACGGGATGGTGTTATCTTCCCCGAGAGATCGTGAGAAAAATTTAACGCTATTGCGTTTCCTTCGCTCTTTGTTTCTCGCAGCTTTCGCTAAGTACTTTTGCTTGAATGCCACATTTATTTAAATAAAGTCCATACTGCTTTCCGCATCTGAAGCGAAGCGTTAACAGTTCTACCCGATTGCCGCAGCTTTGTTCTTTTGCCGAGGAAAAAATATTTACCACTACGGAGGAGCTAGCGTAAGAGATTGAAAGAAAGAAACGAATTTCTCATTCTTCCTTTCAACATTTTAGTACTTCAATGCCTCCTCCGTCAGCAGATATAAATAAATTTTCCTCCGCATCAGCAAATATTGCTGAAACACTGCGGTGTCTAAGTATTCATAATCTCACTTCAGAATTCCACGCAAGAACCTGAGAATTTCATATGTATCAGTAACTGATCTCATATGTACTGGCAAAATACAATTTCTCTAGGATGTTGGTCTTAAATCTCTGTTTATCAAACTGTTCAAAAAGTAATGTTTAACCATTTTCGTAATTGTTCCCAGTTCAAATTCACACAATGTGCTGAATAAAAAGTCTCGATTTCTCACATGGGCATCTATCCGACGTTGTTGGCTAATCTTGCTTGGAGAGTATACAAACCCCTCCTTTCACCTTACTGTACTTGCTTTGAACAACAATTCCTGGATACATTCGCTTTCACTTGGTAAGGGCATTATCCAAGTACACTACTAGAAGACCCCAAACATGTCAGTTAGGTCACTGGTCGAAGATAGGTGGAAAGTTGCACTAAAGACTTTTGAAAGTGTTGGCATATCATATTGTGATTAGTTAATTAATTTTCATTTTGTTTATTGGTTTTTGTCTCATCTCTGTTGTTACAACTTCGTCCATACTTGGAGCAAGTTGCAGCACACTGATCTCTCCGATCAAATTCTGAATTGGCGCTAAATATAAAGTCTTACGTCATGAATCGCAGCAATCGGTCCTGTGTACGATTTATCGTGTCCTGTAAATGGTGGATAGTTCGTTTTTGAGTTATCCAGCGCTTACATCGAACAATCAGTAATCTAGAATTTTGAATAACTCTAATTTCAAGTGATAGCCTCTGCTAAAACTCGCCACAACCTCCTATACTTCCAACGAGAAAGGAAGTATGCGAAAAGCTTGCCTTGGCTTTCATCACGATTTCACATGTAAACTAAATAACAAATACCTTTTAAAAATCATTTGCATAAGAATATAGCTACGATGTCAGTGAAAAAACAATAAAGTAAATATGACGAAATGTGTTAACTGGCATGATCCTAACATTTCTGCAGCAAAAAAAACAGAAGACTCTTCAAAGGTTTCTTGGAGACTTAAGAGTTAGCTCCTTCCTGTTACCCCTGTGTGTTACCCCCGGGGGGGTACTTGACTAGGGAAGTGACGGGGGTGTGTGGCAAACCGCTCAACACCCTATACCCTGTCGCATAAAAAATTGCCCAAAAGTATATCCTGTCGCATAAAAATTTTACCAAATTCCATTGTTTCATGATAACTCTAAACGGTGTGCTTCCACGTGATACCCTGTCGCATAATTTTCTTATCAATTGTAATACCCTGTCGCATAATTTTTATCAAGAAAGGACACCCTGTCGCATAATTTTTACCGTAGAAAGACACCCTGTTGAGCGGCACATCCCGTCAAGTCAAGTATGGGCGTACCCCCCCCCCGGGGTGTTACCCAAAAAATGGCTGTTTGAAACAAGAAGATTAGGCTTTGGGCTTTTTATTTGGGATTAGAAGATTGGGCTTTGGGCTTTTTATGATGTTTTTAGAAATTTGTTTTATTGTATACTTTGATGAATTGCAAATAGTTTTAAATAATTTTGTATCTTTTATCCACACTTTGTAATATATTTTTAGCGTTGGAATTAATTAGCTAAATATTTTAGCTATGAGTTATTTTGTTGCCAACGGTAAATAAATTGATAATAATAATGAAATAATAAACAACTAAGCACGTACTTGAAGGCATTAGGCACAACTAAGCACGTCTCTTAGAGAAATCCGTCACATATTACTGGCCTACCCTGGGTAAAACAGCCAACATAAAATCAAATAAATATATACGACAAAGGGAAACTTAAATTTTTCGAAGCCCTGATACCTAAGGTACTTCCTGACCCTACTCTTACGCTGTCCCTGACACTCTAACCTTCACGAATTGTGCAATTAATGTTCATTTGTTGTCCTGTTTTTGTTGCCTATAGCGCAGCCTCTGGAGACCGAGAGGGGTGTGGGGGGGGGGGCAAAATAAAATAGCAGAATGACATCTGATATTGCCCTTAGCGAGTTGGCGTTTTTAAATCCTTGGCACCAGGGCGTAGAATGATTTCACACAATTAAAAAGTTCCTACTTCAACTTGAATATAGAAATATTGTTGTGCCCCACCATCTTCCAGCAATATGGTTTGAGACGCTATCCAATACTCGTAGAGTATAGAACAAAAAAATCAAAACATACCAAGTTGTCCCTGTCTGTTAATTTTAACTCTTAAATTTTGATTTATGACAGAAAAATTCTTTCAAGCAAAATTGTTTTAGGCCCCATAAAAGTTTAGGTAGAAATTTTCGTACCAACACAAAATAATGAAAAAAGTTTCATACACCAATGTCAAAACATCTTCCGCCCTGTACCGAGAGTTAAAAGTGACCTCTCCGTTTATTTCAATGTGTAACATAAGAGCAAATCAGTCCATTTAACCATTAAGGAAAAAACTATTATGCTGTTGAGTATTACTGGGCATTTCATATTGCCCTTCGTTGTAGGGTGTCAAAAAAATTGAAAAAATTAATTCACCGTAAACGCTGCACCTTTTAAGAGTTTAACAATGCAAATGTTGCATCACTAAGTGCAGGTTTTGGAACAATTGCCGTCAACTGCAAAATAACTGCAGCTTGTTGTAGAGGCTGCAACAGGAGTGCTTCATGAAGCTTGCTGTAGAGGCGATAATGTCTCCTATATAATTCATGCTCATACGAGAAATCCCGATTTCACATGTCCTCTCTTATGAATCCATCTATGGCTTGGTTAACAACACAGGGTGTAAAAATGCTCTAGAAATGCACTAGAAATACGGCGAAAAAGCGCCGCAAAATCACAGTTTGAGATACTTAAGGGGCCTTTGAAGAAATCAGCTCATTTTTGCCTCGATTCGAGATCTTTTTCAGACGCCTGTGAAGAAGTTCTGAGGCGTGTGGATGCAATCAAAAAGTGTTGATTCCATTGTGTAAGATGAGTTTAGAATTGCATTATTGCCGCAATCATTATAGATCCAATGTGAACCACACACTACAACATATATTTAAGAGATCTTGCGGTCTAGTTGAACTGATTTTTCTGACTATTTCTTCATGACAAATGCTATGAAATATACCTTCCAGTATTGCAAGACTGTGTCTCGCTTGTACTACTTGGGCAAGCCATTCCTCCACAGGATGGACTCCTTGAAACCACAACATTTCTACTTCTCCTTCCAACACCGCAACCTTGACAAGCACCCCAATTACCCCAACTCCATGCACAATTCACGGGACAGCATCTCCTGTTGCAGACTCTGGTCTCTGATAGATGATAGCATCCACCTCCACAACTTTGCACCCGAGTTACATGTCTCTGTCTTGACTGTGTTCCTGTATTCCCGCAATTCTGGGAACATTGTCCCCAATATGTCCAGCTCGATACTAGGCAGTTTGACGCCGAGCAACGTCTTCGTCGCCTACTGCTCCAAAACCAACCATCGCAACTCTCAAATACAATAGCACAAAGTATGCTAATTGCAAGAAAGAAAGTTGTCGCTTGCATTTTGTCTATGAAAACGTTTCTTTTATGACTGAACAGAGGCTTGAATAGCAGCCTGAGAGACAGTGTACAAACGTCGGAGATTTATACAACAATTTGACAGGAAATCGAAAACAGACGTCATTCTCTGCTTATGATCAATTCAACAATATAGAGACTGAATGTTGCTTCATCGTTGTGCAGCAGACACTATCCTGCGTAATGCCGTTCGAGTTCATAGTATTATGTTCCAACCATGAGCGATAAGACACCCAGTGTGAAGCAGTTTGGAATTTACATCAGAAGCGAGTCACCTTAACTTATTGTTTTTTATGTTTTTAGGACTTATTTTTACTTGGTATGCATCCGCCTTTCACTGTTTCGTAATTTTGAAAATTTTCTGTAGTGAGCAACCTTAAGTGCAGAGCCACCTTAATCGTTAAGCTACGATTTGCCCAAGGAGTATTTCGTGTAACATAATATACATGATGAGTCAAAAAAAATAGTTAAAACATTTTTCGGGCCTTGGAATAGACCTTTCGCCCCTTGTTTCCCTGCGTTCCTTGGTCAAGAAGGACTAATTACATTACTCTTAAATAGTGGGCCCACTTTAGGCCCGGGTAGGGTGGTTCCGTATTCACCAATCAAATCGCTAGAATTCAGTTTTTAACCAAGCAGGGGCCGCTATTCAGAATGTTGTTGTTGTTGCTGCTCTTAAAGAACGGTTGATGAAGCCTGGAGTTCTCGCAGCTTCGATGGATCCATTTGGCTTCTACAGAGGAAGATTACTGCTTGAAATGGTATGCATTTTACGATTTGTAGGTCAAGACAACATCATTCTTTATACTAAGAGTGTACGAGAACTCCCACCTGTTTAGGCCATTTTGAAATAGTGGGCCCATTGTGTAAGCGTAATATTATGAGTGATATCAGCAAATCAACGAACGCAGGGAAACAAGGGACAAAAAGGCATAAGTCTAGCCTTGGCATACAAATGTATGCGGCCGATATTCGAAATCAAAATGTCGCTCAATCAGTCAAAGGCTGATTTAGATGTGAAAATTTGTTCATAGCATCACTCATTATTATGCAGGTAATCGGGCTTCGATTCTGGTTCATAATTTCCTTACCATTGAAATCTACATTCAATACAATACACCAATTTAATTAAGCAGCCTCGTTTTGGAAATTTGTCAAAATCTCTTCCTATTGTTAACATGAAAATTTCGAGCCCAGATTCGGATTTGCCACCCAAACTTTAGTCTAGTTACGTATTTTTCAACTGCTGACAATTGTGATGTTGATTTTATGGCAATGCAAAGTTAAAAGATTTATAAGAGACTTGACCGTAACTTTACACCCCGAGTCATTTTCACGGTCAAATCGCTTACAGATTTTCAAACTTTACATTGCCATAAAATTAACATTACAACCGCTAGCAGCATGAAAACCTGTGGTTAGACTAAAGTTTGGGTGCTAAATCCGAATTTGGTGTCTAAAATTTCATATGAACGAATTTTGAATAATTTCCAAAACGAGGATGTTCAATATACACCTTTCGTATAAAGATCGCTTAACTGCATTAAAACTCCCGACTCTCGAATATCGAAGAAAGCGCGGTGACATGATACTTACGTACAAAATCTTAAAAGACCACGTTGACACAAACCCGTCATTATTCTTCAAAAGGAATAATAGTTCAAGAACGAGAGGACACGAATTAAAGCTATTCAAATCAAGAAGCTGCCTCGACGTACGTAAATACGTCTTCTCAAACCGAATAGTAGAGGACTGGAACAAACTACCAAACAACGTGATACAATCACCATCAGTAAAAGAATTCGAAAAACGTTATGACGCTTGCAATTATGCTAACATTTATACCTTTAGTCATGCGTAATAGATCCTTAGGGTTTTATAGGCTACTCGCCTTTTCGCCCCTTATCTCATTATATTATTATATTATTATTATCATTATTATTAATAAAGTGGTGTATTGTCAGTTTCAGAAAAGAGTTTGAATTTCAATGGCAATGGACCAAAATCGAGATTGGAATTCTTGTTCCCTTGTCTACATTTACCTAATTTCTCGGCCTAAAAGATGAGTAATGTAAGCAAACGAAATTTTAACATTTTAGTTATCCTTTGACTTATAGATTTACATTTCAATTTTGAATATCGGCCGAGTACTTTTCATTTTCGCCGCCTCCACTCCGCATCGAGGCTCATTGTGCTTGCACAGTTTATTACTTTCTGGTAGGAGATCGCTGCTTCCGATCACATGATCCAACCGCTATTTAAAGAAACAAATAACAATGGTCCCCTGATGGTATATAAGCGCCAACGCCCGTATTCCACCTCAGTATTTCTGAGCGCCTGTGTCCATCCGCTGAAACAAGAACTATTACGTTTTTTACAATGAAGGCAGGAGGAGAAAAACTCGAATGGAAAGTAATAAACTGTGCAAGCACAGTAATCTTGATGCTACGAGGAGGCTCGAAGAATTCTAATCGTAGTTTGCTGAGAATCCTTCAATCTTTATTTCCACAGCCTGGCCAACATGTTACAGTAAAGCGGAAGTAGTGTACCACGTAATTTCGAAGATTATTTGAAAATAGAATTTCGTGATTGGATAACTATTCGAATACTGCTTTGTTATTTGCCTGCGTCCGATTCGAACGTTGCTTCCGTTGGGCGCAGCGTATGAAGGATTACAATAGGAGTTCCTTTCCTAGGAAACCAAAACGAATGAGAATGTTTAATGATTTCTTTATGGAGGGAAAGCAAAATCCAATGAAGATTCGATTCTATTTTGAATATTGACAACATGAGTGGTACGCTTCTACCGCCTGCACTGTAACCGTTTTTTGATCAACCGATATATCTTTTTGATTGCTTGTATACGTCAAGCTTTGTACTGGAGGGAGTTTTCCTCAAAATAACATTGTCAGATTAATCTTGTCACTGAAAAAGCAGAAACCGTCCTTACAGCAGAGACCGTGCTTTCTTTAAACTAGAACTGTGATTTTACGCTCCTTTGCCTATATAAATGTAAGTCCAGAAACGCTTGCATGAATTGTCATTGTGACAAAATTAGAGCCAGGATTTCGGATCGTCTTACAGTAGGTGATAAAGCAAACAAATGGTACAAGGTTTTTGAGCATTTAAGGCCAATTTCCAGTCAGCGGGATTTTCCGAGCGGGCGGAATTTTATAGACAGTAAAAGTTGCTAAGCCGTAGCTATCTATTCAATTTCAGAGCGACAATTTCTGTCGCAAACAAAAGAATTTCCGCCCTCTCGGAAAATTCCACTGACTTGAAATCAGCCTTAACATCAAGAGTCTTACTTGCACAAAGTGCTGTTAACGAAATGCAACATTTTTTTACAAGAAACTAAGAATATGGGCAGTACTGAGAGTTTCTTAAAACTATTAGATTCGGAGTACACAAGAGTTTCTTACAAGTTTCTTAAAGGTTCAGTAACAACCCATATCTTTACTACCTGTTCCGTCGAAAGCATTTCAAAAACAAGGTTTTTTCAAGGCTTTCCACCGTTTAGACGTTACTCAAGTACCTTCCAAGTAATATGATACAGGAAACAAGTGAAAATAACGTAAAATTATGTTTATGACTTAATAGGATAAAATAAATCCTTAAGCTAAACTTTTCCAGTATTGGAGTTTCTTAATTTTTTGGCGATCTGCGAGGTGAGTTTCTTATAGGCAGCCTCATAAAAAAATACGTGTATCCTTTGATCTGATGAATCTGGAAGCAAAAACCAAGCTCAATAAGCCGAAGTTATAAAATTATATGACATTCCTGCTTATTTAGACAAACAGTTGTACAAACAGTTGAAAAAAACAAAATAAAGGATGACCAGCGAAAAGCTATCTAAATCCCTTCTTGCATAGGCAGTGACAGAAATTTTTCTGTGAAAATGAATTGAAGGAGAAATGGATATTTCTATGAAACGGTGACGAATGATTCTTCTGTCTCCTGTTGCAAGAGTTTGATTTCTTAAGAAATCTCTAAAACCGGACATATATTCGATTTCATAGAAGCACGATTCTCAAAATTTTTAAATCTATACCTTCCAGTATTGCAAGATTGTGATTGGGTCCGGATACCAGGGCACGCCGCTCCCCCACAAGATGGATTCCTTGAAATAACCACATTTCTACTCCTCCTTCCAACACCACATCCTTGACAAGCACCCCAGTTACCCCAACTCCACGCACAATTCACGGGACAGCATCTTCGGTTGCAGGCTCTGGTCTCTGATAAGTGGAAGCAACCACCACCACAACTTTGAACCCGAGTTACGTGTCGTGCTCTTGTCTGTGTTCCAGAAGGACCACAGGCAGCAGAACAACCGCTCCAAGATGACCATCCAGATACATGGCAATTTGTTGCAGAGCAGCGTCTTCGTCTTCTTCTTCGCCTTCTGCTCCACCAACCATCGCAGTCTTGGCACGCAAATGCAAAGAGGATTATAAGTGCAATAAATAAAGCTTTGGTGTCCATGCTTCGGCGGAGCTCTTACCTCTCCGGTAACAGCCAGGAACTGTCTTCTTTTTCTCGTGGCAATTGTGTTTAAGGAACTTTGAGTCCGACAACCATCAATCAACATCCGCTAGCTTTAGCTCTTTTCCATTGTTATTTTGAGTTTGTATGCTACCACCTTGCAGTGGCTTAAGTGGAATCTTGATACGATTGGTTATTTGCATCATTCGGAATGCATAATATGTCCTAACATGTAGCATGCAGGAAGTCTTTTGTTGATTCTCCTTACTGATTTTTGTTGATTCTTGTTTGAAAATATATTTCTATATCATCAGCAACTAGTCTGAAGGGTCACCATTCTTAATAAAGTGAAGTATATTTATATTAAGTATGCAATATGGTAAAGCTCTTTTCTTTGTTATTGATTCTATAAGCTGAAATTATGTAAGAAGAGAGCACAAGAATAGGACAACTTCTCGTACTTTTTCTACAAATCATGAGCGACAGGACACAAAAAGATTGGGTCGGGCCTAAGCTACTCTCGCAGTGATTACTGAGACCAACGTTATGAATTTAGTTTGCAATCAATATGTAATGATGTAAGGAATACTTACTCGTGTTCTTGTTGTTCTCTGTCATTTCCTTGCCTTGCAATTTCTGCCAAATACAGCCAGCATCGGAGCTAGATTCCCCTTCCACGACAGAACTAACATGACGAATATATTAGTTTTGAAAAGGTGAGTGCGGAGGAGCGAAAATATATTCGCCATGTTAGTTCTGTCGTGGAAGGGGAATCTAGCTCCGATGCTGGCTGTATTTGGCAGAAATTGCAAGGCAAGGAAATGACAGAGAACAACAAGAACACGAGTAAGTATTCCTTACATCATTACATATTGATTGCAAACTAAATTCATAACGTTGGTCTCAGTAATCACTGCGAGAGTAGCTTAGGCCCGACCCAATCTCTTTGTGTCCTGTCGCTCATGTACAAATCTTTAAAAAGGTAATTGTAAAATCATACCGCATTTTTGCTTGCACTGAATGGTCTGAAAGGGAATCATACCCCATTCACACTGTCAAGCTAAACCAGCTTTACCTCAGCGTGCTTAGATTTCAACCAATCAAAGGCATTCGATTTGTTTGACTGAGCAATTAGAAGGCTCCATTCGGTAACCTGGTTTAGTTTAAGCTGGTTTAGCTTGCCAGTGTAAATAATGTATTAGGGTATTTTGCTGTAAACCTGCTATGGAAAAAAGTTTTGAGATCTAGATTAGTCTCAAAATGGCGGCAGTTATTATATTGCAGGCTGTGACGTCATCAAATTTCTAATTCCTAAACCAGAACAGCATAGGATTTCTGCTTGCCGTCGTATTGTAGATTTTCAAGAACTATGATTTTCTTGAAGATTGCACCACTTTTCCTCCTTTCTTGATTAAGGATTTACGACAATTTAGACGCATAAAAACCTTTACTTTGAAGTCTTTCAACAAAAATAAGAATTTCGAAACTAAGCAGATTTACGGTAGAGAACCCTACGTTCCTTTCAAACCATTCAATTCGAAGTAAAATATGATAGCATTTTACACCCCACCTTTTCAAAGATTTGAAAGATATGAACCCTATGCTCCTCATTCTTAGGTAGAGAGACACTGTGCTCATAATCAAAGCCACAGGGAAACGGAGAGACAGATCCACTCAACCTCGTTCGCATCATTTTTAATGTCATAAGCTAAGCAAGTCACTAAGCAGAGTGAACACCCTCGTAAAGGCTGCAAAATGTGCCCGAAAAGTGCGCAGATCATAGCAGCCATTATAGACTTACGTATGACTGACCAAGTAACGCTCAACCTGGTTCCGAGGGTCAGTTTCCGCCGTCAATACAGACGACGATGACATAGGAAGGCAATTTTGTACCTGGAACCAGCCAGTTGAGTAACGCCACTGACCAGAAAGTAACGCTTATCATGCGACCTCGATTCCAAACAACGTAATAGCCTCGTAAATAATTGTTGCTTTGTAACGTTGTTGTTACTTGAATAACTGAAGCATACCATAACCCTGCCCCTCCCCTCCTCGACGAAATCAACATGAAGGGAGGATCACACTAGCAAATGGTTTTTTCCTAATAAAACGTTTGCATGTAAAAATCAATAAAAAAGAGCACGCTACGAGAAGATTTCATAGCCATACCTTCCAGTGTTACAAGCTTGCGATTCACTTCTGCTGCCTGGACAAGCCGCTCCCCCACATGATGGATTCCTTGAGACAACAACAGTTCTACTTCTCCTTCCAGTGCCACATCCTTGACAAGCACCCCAATTACCCCAACTCCATGCACAGTTCACGGGACAGCATCTCCTATTGCAGGCTCTGCTCTCTGATAAATGATAGCAACTACCTCCACAACTTTGCACCTTGGTTACATGTCTCTGTCTTGACTGTGTTCCTGAATTTCCACAGTTCTGTGAACAAGAGCCCCAAGATGACCATCCACTTACATGACAGTTAGACGCAGAACAGCGTCTACGCCTTCGCCTTGCTACCCACCAGCTCTCCGCATCTTCACACAAAAAGCTCAGTACTACAGCCAGAGTAATAAATAAAGTTCTCGAATCCATTTTGATGGAGAAAGGCTCCCAAAAGTCGATGCCTTCTCCTTAGTTCAGCAGTAACTTGAAGAGGCCAGTCCCTCTCGTGACGTAATTTTCAACATACCATTGAGTTTACTCAAGCAGGGTCTCGGTAGATGATCTATCAACATTGGCTAATGATAGGCATTTTTATTGTCATAAGGATTTAAGACTCACTGTGAGTGCTCTTGGCTCACGTGAGTACTGACAACAAGTGGTGATTAAGATTGGCACCTCATTGAAAGAAATATAGGACCTGATTGGGCATGCAATCGACGATATTGCACACAACACCTTGATTGGCCCGGTACTGAAGGTTTCCTAAAATCATTAGATGTCGGGTAACGAAAGTGTCTTTGCCACCTAGGGTTCTTCGCGGGCAAGACTGTCTGAAAATCAAATCTGGCCTAAATGAAAGCAATGGCTCCCCACCGTAGCAGCTGAGCTGATTAACTGATAGAAAGTCTTACTTTAGACTGCGTTCATACGATGCGGGCACATTTTGAAAACGGTGAAAAATGTGACGGCTGCAAAATTTGAGCTAGAGTTCACACGATGCCGGATAAATTTGAACATAAGATCCTTTTGGATGATTACAAAGTCCGTCCTGAGCTAAACAAGCACAAGAATATCTGATTATTGATTTCTTCATAACCCCAAATGATCGTTGGTTCTGTTTTTTGCTACAGTCAGAGAGATGAGTGCTGCTGCTAAAGTCGCCTTCAATGGAAAATCGAGCGCCTAGTATAAGGACAAGAATCGCCTCAAGGTCAAAGGCAATATTTTGGTCTTTATGTCAAACGAGAATGATACGCAAAAATCAAAAGTCATTACCCCTAGTTTGCTTATAGTTCGTGCACAAAACTATTGGTGCATCTGTGTCAAATGAGATGTCATGTGAGATTTACGATAACGCAAAATTACTTATGCAGAACCGTACAGAACGTTTCAGTTGTTGCTATTCGCGGGCATCTAATTTGAGACAAGCAGTCACGAAGATTCCTCTGTGCAGAATGATATGCATGAAGATGTTTTGGTTCAGTGTGATCACGTCCCTTCCCCCAGTCCATGGCGCCATTGCTTGCTGGGATTCTGCACCTTTCGTCTCAACTTCACCTGCGATGATTGCATCCGTTGTTGTGTAGGAGGGGGGTCCTTCTACCTTTGGTTATGCTGCAAATGCTAGCCTCTGTGCAGTTGAGTTATTTGATTAAGTTGAGTTATTTGCATAATGAGTACTATCAATAAGTGGCTAATGATTCGTTCGTTCTAGAAAACGATTGTTTTGACATAATTAAGCTGCTAATGAAGTCAAGAACGTGCCAATTCTGGGTGAATTTGTTGCTGTGCCAGGGTAAACATCCTAGTGATTTATCCATCTTATGGTGTCAAATCTGTCTAACATGAAATAAGCCGACGTCAAATTCTGCTATAGGATCGCGGGAAGCTTCTGTGTTGTATGCGCTTTCTGTGCGCTTTCTTTATCTGAGTGCTCATTAGCAGCGGTTAAACGCTTATCAATTCCATTAACGAGCGTGACTTACTTACTTTCTGACTGACATCGAGTGCCCTCTTAGATTACAAAGTTGGACTTTGTAATCAAACATAAGATCCTTTTGGATGATTACAAAGTCCGTCCTGAGCTAAACATAAGATCCTTTTGGATGATTACAAAGTCCGTCCTGAGCTAAACAAGCATAAGAATATCTGATTATTGATTTCTTCATAACCCCAAATGATCGTTGATTCTGTTTTTTGCTACAGTCAGAGAGATGAGTGTTGCTGCTAAAGTCGCCTTCAATGGAAAATCGAGCGCCTAGTATAAGGACAAGAATCGCCTCAAGGTCAAAGGCAATATTTTGGTCTTTATGTCAAACGAGAATGATACGCAAAAATCAAAAGTCATTACCCCTAGTTTGCTTATAGTTCGTGCACAAAACTATTGGTGCATCTGTGTCAAATGAGATGTCATGTGAGATTTACGATAACGCAAAATTACTTAATGCAGAACCCTACAGAACGTTTCAGTTGTTGCTATTCGCGGGCATCTAATTTGAGACAAGCAGTCACGAAGATTCCTCTGTGCAGAATGATATGCATGAAGATGTTTTGGTTCAGGGTGATCACGTCCCTTCCCCCAGTCCATGGCGCCATTGCTTGCTGGGATTCTGCACCTTTCGTCTCAACTTCACCTGCGATGATTGCATCCGTTGCTGTGTAGGAGGGGGGTCCTTCTACCTTTGGTTATGCTGCAAATGTTAGCCTCTGTGCAGGCCGCCGGTTACATCATCCTCTAAAGTTGAGTTATTTGCATAAAGAGTACTATCAATAAGTGGCTAATGATTCGTTCGTTCTAGAAAATGATTGTTTTGACATAATTAAGCTGCTAATGAAGTCAAGAACGTGCCAGTTTTGGGTGAATTTGTTGCTGTGCCAGGGTAAACATCCTAGTAATTTATCCATCTTATGGTGTCAAATCTGTCTAACATGAAATAAGCCGACGTCAAATGTTGCTATAGGATCGCGGGAAACTTCTGTCTTGTATGCGCTTTATGTGCGCTTTCTTTATTTCAGTGCCAATTAGCAGAGATAAAACGTTAATCAATTGCTTTAACGAGCGTGACGGAAGTGGGTTTCTTTCTGACTGACTCACTGACATCGAAGCCCCTTCTTAGATTACAAAGTGGACTTTGTAATCAAAAACGCATAAGAATATCTGATTATTGATTTCTTCATAACCCCAAATGATCGTTGGTTCTGTTTTTTGCTACAGTCAGAGAGATGAGTGTTGCTGCTAAAGTCGCCTTCAATGGAAAATCGAGCGCCTAGTATAAGGACAAGAATCGCCTCAAGGTCAAAGGCAATATTTTGGTCTTTATGTCAAACGAGAATGATACGCAAAAATCAAAAGTCATTACCCCTAGTTTGCTTATAGTTCGTGCACAAAACTATTGGTGCATCTGTGTCAAATGAGATGTCATGTGAGATTTACGATAACGCAAAATTACTTATGCAGAACCGTACAGAACGTTTCAGTTGTTGCTATTCGCGGGCATCTAATTTGAGACAAGCAGTCACGAAGATTCCTCTGTGCAGAATGATATGCATGAAGATGTTTTGGTTCAGTGTGATCACGTCCCTTCCCCCAGTCCATGGCGCCATTGCTTGCTGGGATTCTGCACCTTTCGTCTCAACTTCACCTGCGATGATTGCATCCGTTGCTGTGTAGGAGGGGGGTCCTTCTACCTTTGGTTATGCTGCAAATGCTAGCCTCTGTGCAGGCCGCCGGTTACATCATCCTCTAAAGTTGAGTTGTTTGCATAATGAGTACTATCAATAAGTGGCTAATGATTCGCTTTGCCAAAAAACAACGCTAATGAGAGATATCGCTCATTTCTCAGCGTGCTTTGAACGTAATTATGTTGCTAATTAGGCCAAGTTCTTGCCAATTCAGGTTAAATTTGTTGTTGTATCAGGGTCCACATCGTGGAAATTTGTCAATCTTATGATGTCAAAACTGTCTAACATGAAATAAGCCGACGTCAAGTTTTGCTATAGGATCGCGGGAAACTTCTGTGCTGTACGCGCTTATGCTGGGCTTTCTCTATTTCAGTGCTAATTAGCAGAGGTAAAATGTTTATCAATCGCATTAACGAGCGTGACTTACTTTCTTTCTTTCTTTCTTTCTTTCTTACTTTCTTACTGACATCGAGTCCCCCCTTAGATTACAAAGTTGGACTTTGTAATCAAAAACGGTAGGAAATTAGATGGCAAAGACTCGTTGCAAGGCTTTGATGCCAAAGAAGTGTGCCTGCACCCTAAGAATCTATCAGTATCGTTCCAAAAGCGGCTAAAAATGTTCTGTTTTTGTCATTTTCAAGTGTTTACACGATGCAGTTTCCCAAATGTGCTGATTAGAGTTCCGTTTTGAAAATCTACCGTTTTCAAAATCTGCCGGCAAAAAATGTGCCGTTTTCGTGTGAACAGGAGGCCTATCCGTCGAATTTTTCACCGTTTTCAAAATGTGCCGGCATCGTGTGAACGCAGTCTTAGTTGAACCACTCTATCTGTCCAACCACTGCACTTTTAGCCTGCGCACAGACTCTACTGATTCCCTGAAGATAAGTGAGGTTCCTCCTCCTCCAGTAGAGTCCGCGCATCAGCGACTCAAAGCCTGTCAAAAGACACGTGTGGTTACCAGGCCCGGGGGGGGGGGGGTACATGACTTGCGGATGGACGGGGGTCTGCCGCCCGGTTTTCAGAAAGGTACCCTCTTCTAATTACCGAAACTTGCGGTCATACCCACTTTTATGATGAATTTTGGCGGAAAACCACCAATTTTTTGCTATTTTTCGCCAATTTCTGGATAACCTACCCTTGTTTAAGGAAAATCTGCCGAAAAAGGGACCCTTGTTTAGAGAATTTGGGGCCCAAAAACCCACCCATATGGGCGGCACATACCCGTACCCTCAACATGTTATGTACCCCCCCCCCCCCCGGGTTGCCAGGCTCCAGAACGGTTAGTGCAAAGTGATCTCTATTATTCTCTCTTAGTTTAATTGGTCAATGATTACAACATTCCCAACCAATGGGATTTGTTTGGCTAGGTGTAGGTTCGTTTATGCACCCGCCAATTAAATCAAATACTGTATGCCTCTGCTTATATCAGCAGACTCGCTTTGTGTCGTTGAAACGCAGCCTCTTGACGGAGAAACCTCTCTGAAAAGAAGCCGAAATCAGTCGAGTCTAGACGTATTTCTAAGCAAGATTTCTAACCTGAATATGTTCTCAAGAATTCTTTAGAATTCTCCGAAGTCTTGTGCTGAAAACAGTATTAATGTGTGCAAGGCATGTACTGTATATAAGAACCCTTTAAGAGCCTTGAAGACTGGAATTTAGAATAACAGCCATTTAATTAAGAACCTATTCAGGTTCTTTTATGTGGGGTTATACTGTTGGAAATCTCCTGTCAAATCCTTACCTTCCGCTGCATGCACGTGTCTGGCTGCGGTTTGAAGGACATGGCGCTCCATTGCAGCTACGTCGTTTAGTAATAACGATACTCCTGCTCTGTGTTCCTGCTCCACAACTTCCCTGGCAAGAGCCCCAGTTTCCCCAGTTCCATACACAATCAACTGGGCAACAATTGCCATCACAGTCCTTTCTTTCTTTGAAACGAAAGCATCTTCCTCCGCAGCTCTGCACTTTAATGATATTGCGAGTTCTTACCATCACGCCACCGCATGGTAAACTGCAGTTTCCCCAGTTAGACCAGGCTGATAAGACACAATTTCTGGCAGTGCAACGCCGTCGACGGCGTCTCGAATCCCACCAGCTACTTACATCATTAAGTAAGAATCCAAATATCAGAGAAATGAGCAACAAAAGTGCTTGATATTCCATCTTGTAAACTCTATTTCCCACAGCTTTAAAAAGGTTTGTAACATGAGATAATTGAGCCCGTCACAGAAACTTCAATGACTTAATACTGAAATCAGTGATATACAAAAGAACTTCTCAGCTGAAAGTACTCTCCAAACAACTCCAGTTTTGTGCGTTGAAATTATTAATTGATTTCAAAGTCTATGTAAGTTCGTCTATGAAATGAAATCAGATACCTTTTACTGTAAAAATGCTGGCCACAAGCGATCGCTTTACACAATAAAGGTGCAATTTAATGGGTTTCAAGAGGATGTCGACTGAAACCAAACAACAATTTCGGACAGCAAAAAGTATGGAACAAAATTCAGTTCGTCATATCACCGAGTGAGCCAGAAAAACTTTCTACTTTGAAAATTCATAGTATCAAGAGTACTTCACAGATTTGTTTACTCGAATTGTTGTTAAAAGCCAAAGATCAAAGTACTTTTGTGATTTTTCTTGCTGTTTCACCAGCACTAGGAATACAGGTAAATTCAACTTTACAGAAATCTAATGGCTGCAAAAACGACTGGAAAAGGGTCTAAAACATTGATTAAATCGTAAGGACTCTCCCCACACAGAACAACACGCAATGGGCGTTTTAATTCTCTCAAGAGTGACAAGACATCATTTTTCAATTGCTAATTCTACAATAGCTAATTCCATGGTACAAAGTCAACCACAAGGAGAAGTTCAAGAGATTTATCACAATATGAAGAGAAAGTCGATGGTGAGATCAACATGATAGTCATCATCTGGGGGCACATCTTCTGCCACCAAAACGTCAAAGGTTTGGAAAAAATCACTGAAAAAGCGATGCAAAGTTGGCCACGTTGCATCATATTGTCAATAATTGAACCTGGTGAATGCCCATTCTGCTAATTGGGGGTCTTCAGAGCCCCTCAACTTTAGCTTCGCCTTCAAGGGCATGTTTTGTGGCGTCTTTGTTCATACAAATGCAAAAGCAATAGCGACCACTTTCAGCGATAATACTGTGAATCACTTTCACTGAAGATACGAGGTGCTACGTCATATTAATTCCCCAGGCTCCAAGCATGATTCGGCACAGATAAAGGTCATGAAGTCAAACAGGCTGTGATGATGCAGAACGAGTAGCACCATACAGTGCTGAACAATAAATCCTCAACTGAGCCTAAGGTCTTCAGATCTTCATAAAGCCATATGGATTATCCTGCATAAAAATACGTCGAAATGTGGCTTATAGCTACCACAGTATGATACCACCACTTTATGACATTTGAGGCATTTCCTTCAACACCCTGGCCGCTTGTGCCTCTGGATTTTCATCTTATACCGCGGTAGAAATTGTCCTTCACCAAGGACAAAAATCTGCTACTGAGCCTTACTGAGACAAACAAGTAGGAAACCTCCAAAGTGACAATTTCCCATGACTTGACAACAGGTCATCTTTTGACTTAAAAAATGGTGGTAACATTCCCTACAGTAGAGACACGCATAAAAGAACCTGTTTTATAAGAAGAGCCTTGAGGATGAAATTAAATCTTTTAAACCTCCTAAATAAGAACCCTCCAGAAGCTGGAAGTGGGAGAGGCTCTTATACAACAGGTTTCATGTCTTCAGAATTCCTTAAAATTTTCAAAAATTCTAGACATTCTGATCAGAATTCTTCAGTCGTACGAAAGGCTAGCAGATTTTTAAACAAGAATTCTAACCTAAATATTTTCTCAAGAATTCTTCAGAATTCTCAAAACTCATCAGAATTCTTGTGCTGAAAAACAGTATTAATGTGTACAAGGCATGTACTGTACATAAGAACCTTTTAAAAACCTTACAGTCACAGCCATTTGAAAGAAACTATTCAGACTGCCCAAGCAGTGGCGGAGCCACAGGGCGGTTTGGGGGGGGGGGGGTAAATACTTTTTTGAAAATATGGTGATTTAGATTCGTGCAAAAACCTCATAAAAATGTTAGGGTAGGGGTAGGTCTGCCGTCAGCTTTTAATTTCGCTTTCTTACTCTAAAATATGAACTGATCGTTTTGAAATTTTTTTCTGTCTTTGTCATTCTAATTTTGTCTTTGTCATTTCACATTATTACATGACTCATTTAAACTTTGACAAGTTGTGATACCAGTTGTAATACAATTCAAAACCCTGTATGAAGGTTTCTCGTACACACACATGATTTCATCGGTCGTTTTTTATCCAATAAAGGGCGGATCTCTATATTTAAAAGGGCGTATTTCTATCTTCAAAAGGGGCGTTCCCAAAGTTCTGAAGGGTGTGGTCCCAAAAAATTTTCCGGGGGCTTCGCCCCCGGACCCCCATCAGTCCTTACCCCCCCACTTCGCGGCGGCTGGCGCCGCCGCTGTGCCCAAATAAACCAAGGTTCTTTTATGCGGGTATGTGGGTTTCTACTGTACCAGAGTTTTGCTTGTGACAATTTTTTAGAGTTATTACAACCGTAACCTGGCATCTAATGTTCCCAGGGAGGGCACTCAGCACATACACATACAGGGAGGTAAGTATGATATTTTTGGGTCAGAATATTGTGAAAAGTGATATTTTTGGGTCTAAAGAAAACTAAAACTATGTTCATGATATTTTTTGATACCAAACATCGTTGAACTGATATTTCTGGGTTCATTAGAGGTAATGTTCTTTTCTATTTGCATTGTTTCGGGACATTTTATGTTCATTTACTGGTTTCTAAGTATAAAATGAGGTGATATTTTTGGGTTGCAGTGAAGCTGAAATGATATTTTTGGGTTGCCTGAAAATTTCTTGGACTGACCCCCCCGTATGCGTATCTGCTGAGTGCCCCCCTGGGCTAATGTTAGCCAGGCACCATTACAGTATTAATCATTTTTCTTCCTTAATCATGTACTTAAAATCATGCTAGACACCATTATTAAGCATAGCTGACCGTTTTTTATCTAATGCCAAGGAGGAGTATCAGAGGGAAATTATCCTTTCTTTGAAAATATCTAAAGAAGTAGCAATGGCAAGCCTTCGATATGCTGTGAGCAAAAAAATTGCAGAATTTGCTTAAAACATAGTCTTGATGTAAGGAATATTTCATGCTATAAAGGTACCCAATTTTACACTTGAACTCCAACAAATGGCCTTTCCATGAGAGAGACAAAGGTGATAGATCATGGCCTCCTTGCACTCATTTTTGCCAATAGATACAAATCGACAACGTACAAAGATCCAATTACAACGCATCTTGTATTCTGTTGATATAGTCCCCCTATAGTCCCTTCTCCCTTGACGAGAGCAAAGCAACTGTGCCAAAATATTCAGAGAAATTCCTGTTCCAGTCAAAGAATGAATATGTAACAAGAAGCTGTGAAGAAATCCAAATGAAATTTTATGTCACCTGGAAGGTTTGAACTTGGAACGTAGCCAATCATTAAAGTGGGTAGCAAACCAAAGACTGATCATTATTTGGATCTCAAGATAGGTTCTTCCCCAATGCATAGCAAAACCTTTGCAAGAGACTGCAGTTACAGTTTTAGGTTTCAATTATAGCTGAATATTTGCCTAGGCTCAAAAGAATCCAATGAGAAGTGATTCAATGGCGGAGCCAGGGAAGGGTATAAGGGGGTACATACCCCCAGATCCAAAAAGTGGGCTGAAATTGTGGTTGAAAATGTATTAAAAATTTCTGGTAACATTTCTTACTCCCAGTCCAGAAAGTTTGGACTCTCACCCTCTAATCATCTTTGTCTGGCTCTGCCACTGATGTCATTCAACTTTAGGTCCAGCCTATCGGCCAGATCCAAATCTTAGGTCCAGCTATAGTGCAAAGAATGAATAGGTTTTCATGAATAGCTGGATAGGTTTTCAAATCTTTGGATCTTAGGTCCAGCCTATCGGCCAGACTTATTACAGCTGACGAAATAGACTTGAAGCAAGTCTAGGCCCTCGGCATCCCGATCAGAATTTCGCTATCTATGATATGGTTTGCCAATGAAAGTATCATCGCTGTAATTTAAAAACTACAGCAAAACAAGTAGCTACATGTTACTCCCAACACTCTCTCGGCACGCTGAACGCAAGTGATATGCAAAAGTAACATACGGGGAGATTTCCGTCTCTGAACTACATTACAGTAAAGGTGAATGAAGAACACGGGGAGTTAACTCTAACTGCAAAGTTCTCCAGTTTTCAAAGCTATTCGGTGAGACATGAGAATAGTAGCTCCAAGGTAGGCTGTACCCTACCACTGAAGTACAAACAAGGATGACCTAACCAGTTCATCTTGCATACAGCAAAAGATGTACAGCCTGAATGAATTCAACTCAAAGGTAAGTCGTACTGCTCTTGTTAAAGACTATAGTTATAGTAAATTTGTTTGATTGGCAAAAAAAATCAGCACATGGCAGATCCGCATTTTCTTTCAAGCTTTCATGCCGGTTTCTATAGTACCTATGTTGTTAGTTCATTGAAAGAAACAGAGATAGCGAGCTAAGCGGGATGGTTAGGTAAATGGCCTAGAAAAAAAAATGCTTCAGAATAGCGAAATTGTTACGAAAGTTTTATCTCGTCTTTGTTCTATCTATCGTCCGTCGTCTTAAGCGCATTTATTTCCCTTAGATACATCATCTATCAACGATAAATCAAGGATCTGAACTCGAGGAGCTAAACCCTTCTTCTTTCGTCTTAAGCACATAACTTCTCTTAAAAAACCGCCAAACGCCGCACCAAGCGAAAGTTTGCTCCACTGGTTTCAGGGCAAATTTGCGGCAATGTTTGTTTTGAATTACTGGTTAGGAGAATTTATTTTGTCGGGATTCGCTAATCGCATCGAACTGAGGTGTGAACCAAAGCAACTGATGCTATTGAATGACAAAATCTGCCCTTGTTCTTCTATATTCATTTCAATTCAGTGTTTATTTGTTTGATGAAAAAGACAGCCTTAACAAAATATTTCCTTTCCAGGCTCACACCACTTCGTACTAGAGAAATTTAAGGAAAACTCATGGGAGTTGTGGACACAATTTGGCTGCTGATCGTGTCAACAATACCTGGCCTAAATGATATTTAATCAATAAATGTATTTCGTTACCTTGCTTGTCTTCAATTCACTGTTTATCTTCTCTTTCTTGTCTGGGAGCACATCAGCATGCTATCGACGTTTCTGCATGGCCTAAATGTTTTGAACTGTTGAGAACTAGTTCCCAGATCGACGCGGCCACCTAACGACTCTAGTTCCCAGATCGACGCGGCCATCTAACGACTCATCCAGTAAATGAAAATAGATTTTCATTTACTGGATGAGTCGTTAGATGGCCGCGTCGATCTGGGAACCAGAGTCGTTAGGTGGCCGCGTCGATCTGGGAACTAGTTCTCAACAGTTCAAAACATTTAGGCCATGCAGAAACGTCGATAGTATGCTGATGTGCTCCCAGACAAGAAAGAGAAGATAAACAGTGAATTGAAGACAAGCAAGGTAACGAAATACCGGGTGAGTCAATAAAAACGCCCGGCGTTTGAAAAATCCTGCTCCCTGAATATCAAAGCAATGATGTTGAAACCTGTCTTGTTTTATCGTCGATATGTCAAATTAGGTTCAGTAATCTACCCGGCTTTTATCGGTCATTCCTTCCCGTCGAAAAAGGAGATTTTCTGCAGAAAGCCCCTTTCGAAAACCTGCAAAAACGAGCGAAAACAGCAAGCAAAATTTCCCTTTGTTCTCCTTCCTAGCAATTATGACTCCTGGATGAGCTCAAGTATTTTGTCCTCATGGGAGAATGGAATCCCCCTCAATATGTTATTCACACTAGGGGGAAGACTTTTCAACCACCCAAAACGAAAGCACGTGCTAAAGCATGCTGAAAGTCATCGCTATGAGGTAAACACATTAGGGACTTTTGCTTGCAATTTTAGCACGTTTTTTAACGTTTCTCAAAGGGACTCATTTTGGAAAATTGCCTACAGAATCTGAACAGAGTGACCGATTTTAGTCAGGAAAATTTCTAAAAATAATTGAACATGTTAGCTATTTAATCAGATATTGCAAAATATCATTGCTTATATAGTCAGGGAGCAGTAGCCTTTCAAACGCCGGGCGTTTTTTCTGACTCACCCGGTACATTTATTGATTAAATATCATTTAGGCCAGGTATTGTTGACACGATCAACACCCAAATTGTGTCCACAACTCCCATGGAAAACTTTGACGGGCAAAAAGAAGCGTAATGACATTAAAAGTTTTTACTTCATTTGTAAAATGCGTGAGGCAACTATGACCAAGTACAACAACCAATGAAAAGTGCAATAAGCTGATAGAAAATTTCTAATATATGTCATATTACTAAAAAACAGTATCGCTCACCTCGATGCGATGCAAGATCTTGTCTGGGACCTCGTAGAGGGGCATACAGTACCACCACAACTTGGGTTGCGACTGATTCTCAGCGTCCTAGTCTGTCTTCCATTTCGACCACACCCTTGACATGCACCCCATACACCCCAGGTTGAAATACAATTGACTGGACAGCAACCTCTGTTGCAGGCAACAGTCTCACGTAAAGAATATGGACAGGATCCTCCACACCACGCACCTGGCAAAAAGAAGGGACGCTATTAACACAAAGTACGAGTAAACCTTTCAACGACAATGAAGTTCTTCAAAATTCTTCATGCAAAATTTTTGAGCCAAGATTCGAATTCAGTTCGGAAAGTTTCAACTGGATATCAATTTCAACCCCTAGTGCCTTTAGTTCTAAAGACATGACAATAAGTTTATAACTTTGTAAGGGATAGTTAGGTGAAAAAATTCACTCCAAACGGGCCTCGCAGTGTAATCCCTCGCAATCTTTCAAACTCCTTCTTGCCAGCAAACCAATATCACGAACATGATTGGGAGTGCTACTGCTTGCATCCAGACTGAAATCGTATTGTTAAATCCTGAGTCTAGGGCCCAAGTTTTCAAATGAAAATTTTTGAAATATTTCTAAATGTGGAAATTAATTGTGTGAGAAAGTGAGGAGAAGCGCGAGAGGTCAGAAACGAGTGAAATACTTTAGGAGAGCGTGTGACCAGATAGAAACTGATTTCAGAGTTCTTCCTGCTTAGAGCCTGACTATTAACGTGGCTCTGCACTTAATGTGGCTCACTACTGAAACACTTCAGAAAAAACGAAACAGTGAAGGGTGGTTGTATACCAAGGGAAAATAGGTTCAAACACAAAAAACACTAAGTTAAGGTGGCTCGCTTCTGATATAAATTTCAAACTGCTACAAACTGGGTGTCCTATCGCTCATGCATAAAAGGCAGTTGCCCATTCCCAGGCCTTGCACAGTAACTCCTTCTCAGTTTACTTCCTGATGATCCTCGTTGCATACAATTAAACTCATCGTGCAACAAGCTTGAAATGAACGTTACAAAATTCAAATCAAGACCGGCAATTTCTCAAGCTCTTAGTATTAATAAGCTTTAAAGCTAATATTTTTTTTCTTTTTTTTTTATTTGATTTATTTAAAGTAGGCGTATAATTGATAGCATAAAATAAAAGCTAATTCAAGCCTACTACAAAGTAAAATTGATTCAAAATAAAAGAAAAAAAGCTACATATATATCTAACATAAAGAATAATCCGGTATAATACATATATACAGATTTTTACAATGTTTTTACAGAAATTTTTTAGCATTTACAATGCAACGCATTTATCCTTTTAAGAACCCAACCTGAGCCACGAAAGGTCTACACAGTCTACAGTTGCATCCCTCTCCTTTCCAGGTTTTTATTCTCCTTTTAAAGGTGGAGAGGGAATCTGATTGTTTCATGTCATTGGGAAGTGCCTGCCATAATCTACTCCCTAGAAACGAGACCGTCTCTAGGCCATAGCACGTAGTGCGCGCTTGTGGCAGCAGCAGATTATGGCAGCTTCTTAACCCGTACGTACTGTGCTTTTCAACAAAGATCTCCTTCATGAAAGTAGGATTGAGTTCCCATTTTGTTTTATAAATTTCTGTCATCAGCAACTGCAAATTTCTTATGTGGATTGTGACCGCATTGTCTCTGAGTAACATTGTGTCAAAATCTGATCTCATATCTTTGTAAGTTATCCGCAATGCCCGTTCGTGAATACGATTGACTTTGTTATCAAGTGTTCTATTGCAGAACATCCAAACAAGAGGACAGTAGTTGAACTGGGACAAGATGAATGCCCTCATTATTCTCTTTAGTTGTTCAGTGTCAAGAAAGTGAGAGATTCTCGAGAGAGCATGTAGCTTTTGCCCAGCCTTCTTGCAAATGGAGCTTACTTGCTGTTTAAGGCATAACTTTTTGTCTAGAATCACTCCAAGCAACTTTTCTTCGTTGCTCTCTTTTATCCTCACACTTCCGATATTTAAAGAAATATCATTACTTTTATCTCCAAAGATCATCAGATGGCATTTGTCCTCGTTCAACTTCATTCAGTTGTTCGGAAACCATTCTGCAATTTTAAGGGCATCACTCTCTAATGTTTCAATGATACTTTCAACATTGTTGTCACAAGCATAGATAGTCGTATCATCTGCATAGTTACATATTTCAGCATCATTCACAAACATGAAGAGATCATTGAGGTATATGTTAAACAGAAGAGGTCCCAAGACCGAACCCTGTGGCACACCTATCGTTGTTTCTCTCCATGTGCTGAAGGATCCATTCATCTTCACCCGCTGCTTCCTCTCATTGAGATAGCTATGGATCAACCGCAATGCACTCGTACTGAAACCGTAAGCACTTAATTTTGCAATCTAAAGCTCATGATTTAAGCAATCAAAAGCCTTTGAGAGATCCATGAGCAGTGCTCCAGCAACACCCCCTTTGTCTAAGGTCTTTTTGCAGGTTTCTATGAGTCGTAAAAGTGCATGTTGGGTTTCATAGCCCTCTCGAAATCCACACAGAAGAGGAGAGAGGAAGCTAAGGGCATGAGATTTTATTTGACTCTCCAAGACTCTCTCGTAAATTTTGGACACAGACGATAAAACCGTTATAGGTCTATAATTTTTCTTGATAAAAGCATCAAGACTTTTGAACAGGGACGAGACCTCACCAGCTTTCAGTTCCTTTGGAAAATAGCATTCAGACAAATTCGAATTGAAGATTTTCTGGATGAGGACAGCAAAAATATCTGCATTCTGTTTGAGGATCTTAGCTGGAATGCTGTTTAACGGAGATGCCTTTTTTGAGTTCAGTTTTTGAATCTGTAAAAGTATCTCATTAATAGTCACAGGTTTGAATTCAAATTGATTTAGTTCGCAGCATTCTTTGATCTTTTTAATGCTGGGATGATTTGCATATTTTTTGATAGCTTTTTCCACTGGATCATTTATCCCATTAGTTGGTGAGAGTAGTGTCTGGTCTTCGGAAATTCCCAAACTCTCTGTTATGTTTGTGAAATAATGATTAAAAATTTCTGCAATTTTCAAGTCCTCGGTTATCATTTTTCCATCTTCCATTAGAGTCACAGATGAATTTGTTTGTACTTCATTTGAGAAAACCGGTTTGACAGTCCTCCAAAATTTACGGTTATCCGTCAGGTCTTTCAGCTAATATCAGAAATAAGAAATATTCCTACTGTGCTGTGTCTAAAGGCACTTGAGACGAATTAACATATTCAAAAAGTTGACAATATTGACCTGAAGTTCCTGTATGTTTTCAGGTCCAATCATGTTTAAGTCGGTTGGACTCAATAATATGATATCATTGGTTAGAAAACAATTTTGCGGGCCAAATTGCAATCCTCTGCTAAGTTAGGAATAGTTAGTAAAGATTATTTAGAGTTAGCTGGGATTCGTGATGTGTTTGAATATCTGACGGGGAATATGATAGTTAAGGTGATCCCTAAATTTGCAGTTGTACCGTTATGATATAGAATGCAAAAATAAACCTTTCTAATTTACTCTAGATAGTCGCTGCAAAACATCAAAATATTCCAGCACAATAGTCGGGTCTGGTTATCAGGCTACCAGCACAATCGCTTTGCAATGAATTCTGCCTGTCTGTTTTCAACAGTTTTTGATATCACTACCGTCTGCGGTCACCATGAATCTTGTCAAGCGTAGGGATGAATATTTGCCTCTTGAGAAATACTTCAATGAAAATGAACTGAAGCTATGGTCTTACGCAAGCCTATAGGTATAAGTAGAATCATCATGCAACTCCGTTTAATTACGCTCATCGAGCTAAATCAACGTTGCTGTTGTCGCTTCAATAATGAGGGACTTATTTTCCAAACTCTTTTGAAAACGGCAGAAATTTCCAGCGGAGGCAGCTTTTGTCCCGACCAATCAGAATGCAAACAACTATGCAATGGCTGACTGGCCCTTCTTCAAACATACTTCTCGCCAAAGGCAAACAAATGCGTTGCATGCCGTTGGATAAGTGAAAAACAGATTCCAATAGCAAATACTACCTTCAAGTTTTGGACAGTTGCAACTGTGCTTGGGCATGCTTATTATCCTGCTTGCAGACTGTATCCATGAAAAGGTATAGTCTGCGCAAAACCCGGGAGGGGTACTCCCATACTTGACTTGACGGGATGTGCCGCTCAACAGGGTGTGATTTTACAGTAAAAATTATGCGATAGGGTGTCCTTTTCCGATAAAAATTATGCGACAGGGTATTACAATTGATGAGAGAATTATGCGACAGGGTATCATGTGGAAGGATGCCTATTAGAGTCCTCTTGAAACAATGGATTTTAGCAAAATTTTTATGCGACAGGGTATACTTTTGGCCCATTTTTTATGCGACAGGGTACAGGGTGGGGAGAGACTTGCCACACACCCCCGTCACTTACCTAGTCAAGTACCCCCGGGCCCGGGGGGCACAAAACCCCTGATTTTGTGTAGTACGTGCTTCAGCATTATTTTGCAATATTGATAACAAAGAAGCTTATTATTTCAACAGCCAATAGCATCGCTTTCACCAGAAAAGAGGAAGCAATCAAATTTCAGGACGGCTGTCATGTGACTAAAAATCTCAGGCTTCGCTTTGTTCTCCAAGCATACTTCATCAACAACACAATACTCTGGTATTTTAAGTACCCTACGGCAGACAAACAATAGACGCTGTGGAGACAGGGAGACAGGATCATTCAAACCGCTATCGCAATGAAATGCTGACGCACACAATACACGAAATTCAGCAGCGTTGCGCAGACTTTACGTTTTCCTTGGGCATTGTCTGCACGCAGGCAAGGGCATACCTGGGTATGCTCCAAAACATTACACTTTTTTATGGACAGCAAACTTGGCCAGGTTTCTCAGTACACTGAATTATCACATATGCTTGAGTAGCAATTCAAGCTATTTTTCAAGCTGGGATCGTTACTCAAGAATCTGTGATGAATTAGTGTAAAAGAAGCGAAAACATTTAATTTCAATTAATTTACCCAATAAACAAAACATACACGATGCAAACTACAGACCTTTCTCTATTCTGCAAAGACTGCAGGGTCATAGTGCGTAGTGGAGCGAAAAATTCAAATCCACACAAAAAGCTTGCTGTAACGAAATAAATCAGAAATACCTTGGGTCACGTATCGCGTTCTGTATCTTGTTCCATAAGATCCACAAGCGTGAGTACACCTTGACCATCCCGACCATCCGCTAACGTAACAGTTACGAGGTGAACATCTTCGCCTCCTTCTACGACGTCGCCAACTTTCGCCATCTTCGACAAACTGGAGAAGAATTACGAGAATTAGTAACAGGATAACACGTTTGACTTCCATAGTGGTGTGCACCGGTTACGGCAAACGTTAAGCACTTGCGACTCAAAAATCGCAATGCAAGCGAGATGACTGACTCTAATTATGCGTGTTTTACGGTAAAACCTGTTACGTTGTAACGCTCAGTCTGCTTCCGCACGCCTTCTGCGAAAAAGACCTCTGTTTCTATCAATGCAGTTCTGCAGTAATCCTCTTGACGCAGAAGGCCTTTATGCGAACATTCCCCTTATCAGTCTTGCTCAATCAAGCTCCACTGGAGTGGCTGCACGTTCCGTTACTTGTAGCCCCTGCTGAGGATATGCTTGGTGTGCAATGTCACAATATATGCTTCGTTCTAATGGCTCGTATTAATCACAACGTATTTGCTTCGCTCCAACAGCTCTCATCGATTCCTTAGAACCCCTGCAAAGATGCCTTCAAATCCTGCTTAATCAGGTTCTATTGCAGAGGCTGCAAGTTCCGTCACTTGTCACCGCTGCTGGGGAAATGGTTCGTGTGCAAAATCACAACGTTTTTGGCTCATTCTCGCAGCTCGTATTGATCCATTGGGAACCCTGGAGTTCTATATTCTGTAGCTATATCTTTTGTGACAATATAAGGAACAGTCGCATACAAAGTAAAACTGCGGTTGAAACGTCTCGTTGTTTTTATTTGCAAGTAGCCAAACGAGCTTCAAAAACATTTCACTCCTCTATTTGAGCAAATGTAGAATCCTGTCATGAATAAACAGCGTGCAGCGATGAGCTCAAGCAGTAGTAATGGCAGTTGCAAATAAATAAACCTAAGAGGATGTGCCCAAACAGGCATATAAGACAACAGCTCTTGTGTGTTGCACAATCGATTGACGTTTCAGCAACAGTTATTACATGTCTCATTATTTTCTTTACCCCATGCATTGGTGTCACATTGTGGATCCCCTGATGGGTTTTGGCACGTTGGTTTAGCAATATATACTGCATAAATCCTACTATCGGACCACAGGAAAGTTATTTACGTCTTTCCTCGAATTTCTTGCCAAGGGCAGGGATGTAGGAAGCATCTCAAACTTGGGGGCACGACGCTTCGAGGGCTCTTTTTCCTTAAGAATAAAGGGGCATTTTCTAAAATAAAAAGGCACTTCTTTGTTTGTTGCAAAATCTTGGGAGCACGTGCCCCCAGTGTCCCCCGGTACCTACGTCTATGGCCAAGGGGTCAACTTTGCATCAATTATGGGAATGTGTGCAATATCAAAACAATTCGCTTGCACAAGTGTACGCTGTAGACACAAACCATTTTGAATTTTAGAAACGAAGCTGCCTATCAAAGAATCTTTGAATCCTTTTACAACTGCTATGTCCTTGTTATCCTACGAATACTGCAGTTCAGGGTTCAGTCTCGGGGGGGGGGGGGGGGTAACTTCAATAGGCGAATGACGGGAGTGTGCCATTGGACGTGTAGTGGTCCATTGTTGTATATGCCTTGAAATATGGGCAGTGTTTCCACTGGGGACATCTTAGGGACATCTTGGGGACATCTTGAAAAGACTAACGAAAAGAACCCAAGAAACCACACATGTTTAGTCCAAAACGCTCCACACATGTTTCACTTCTTTGCCCAAAGATAATACAGCCACAGACAAATCCACATCGACGTTGTAACATATACTGGTTATCAGTTTACATGATCTAACCTTTCCCATTTTGGTGTGCGTGTTATGATACTGTGTCAAAACAACAGAGTGGTCAAGCATCTGTCTGAGCGTGCCTCAGTGTAAACCATAGGCTTGTTCTAGCCTGCGCGCAGACTCTCCCAAACTTTTCCGTTTGATTGGTAGAGTCTGCCCGTATGCTAACTTGTTCCAACTCTATTTCAAAAACCCCGTTAAAGATTATAAAAGCGGTCGCTGCGAGGCCTGTAAGGAAAAGGATATGCGAAACGTAAAAGCGAAATGCCTTGCTTTGCTCTTTTGCCTCATCCTCTTATGCAGAGTCCTCAGCACAGAAAAACCTAAGATTACCGTAATTGTGTAGCAGGACTCGTCGTATGCTAATTTATGCTAACACATTCCTTTGTTAATTTTCCTTTAGTTGTATTTAGTTGTTAATAATGTTAATATTATTCAGTCAGTTCTTACTCTCTGAACGAGTCGTACGTGTTTCGAATTCTAACTACTCAAAGTAACAGGACAGTCTTGGACCGAACCAAGCCCCGTTACAATTGTAGGGGGGGGGGGTTTACTGTAATGTATATACAGGGTGTCTCAAAGAGATTGTAAGATGTTTGGTTAAATACTGCAAAGTAACGTACTGAATGGGCACTTTGTCAAGTAACCCTTTTCGTGAGATTTTTAATTAATCTTTGACACAAGAATCTTGTAAATCTGCTCAAAATTCATGGAGTTAAAAGCATTTGAAGTTCAAGTTTGTGCGAAAGCTGAAACCTGGGGCCTCTAAATGGCATTTTTGATAAAAGTCCTATGGGCCATCGTTTCTGCTTTGAAATGTAGGGAATTCTCTTAGAAATTTCAAATGAATCTTTTCAAATGAAGACTTTCCTGAAAATTTTCAATACGAGGCTGCTTAATTGAAGTGGTGTATTAGATTGACTGCATATTCGCAGTTATCGCTATTGATAGACTAATGTATAAGAAATGTTGCTGTTGTTGTTATTTTTGTTGTTATTTCTATTTTTGCGATATCTGGGACAATGTCGTGAAGCTAGTGGTGTATACCGTTGTCAGCAAATATCATCCAAGGAATCTAAATCAAGTGGCTCTCAAAGGAATAATACATTCGCCATGGGCAGTATGAGACTGCTGTGTTAGCCTAAAAATGCTTGAATCACTTCATAAAGAAATATATTCATCTTTTATTATTATTATTATTAATCATTTACTTAAAGTAGGCTAGGAAAAAAAAGAATAGCTAAATTACAGCTAATTAAAGCCTACTATTTACAATATACATTATTTACAATAAAACTATCAATAAATATTACAGGGCAAAAGATGTTAAAAATCTATCTTGTTAGAAACCCAACTTTTGGGATATATACTTTGCAAAGCCTACAGTTGCATTTTCCACCATTCCAACAACTAATTTGTTTTTTGAAGATGGGAAGGCTGTTTGACTGTTTTATATCTTGCAGTAAAATCTGCCACAGTTTATTTCCAAGGTGGCAATGGATTCAACTCCAAAGGACGTTGTTCGTACTTTTGGTAGTTGAGCGTCATCGCCATGCCTTAGACTGCAGGTAATATTTTGGCCAAATATTTCCACCAACATGCACACCACGACTGTGGCCTGGCACCTAGGCCACAGTCATGGTGTGCATGTTGGTGGTGTTAAGGAAGAGACAACCACGGCATCCTAAGTTTGAATGAATATAATTCTTTATGAGACAATTTAAGCATAACACAGCAGTTTCCTACCATCCATGATTTTGTTATTCAAAAACTGGTGTGATGATAATCTGTATCAGATAAATGGACTAACAAAATATTTGTGTGTTTTCAAACTACTGTAGGATGATGATTTTCGTTCACCCCTTTTCATAAGAATGATTGGAGAAAGGCAGCAAGGGACTATTGTCAGCAATCCCAAATAAGGAAAGGAAGAGGATGTTACTGATGGGACGGCAGGTTAAATTTTTGATATTCCTTTAAGTTGATATCAATGTTTGGTCCCTCTTAGTCACAAGACAGGAGCAGTCTGCCTTCCACATGATTGAAGAAAAATATGGAATGTGTAAACATTTCACAATTCACAAATTGTGTTCTCTTTACTCTTCTAATCTTTCAAAGTAGACTGCTCCTCCTATAAATATGACCTCTTAATCTATCAAAGAAAATTGAACTTCTCTCCATATCTAGTCAATGGGACTTAAAATGTACCAATGGCAGACCTGAATGCAGTTTTAAGCAAGTTAAATTTTGCAAAACAAAGTTTTGTTTAAGACACAACTATTTGACAGCCTCAACAAGCTTTTACAGGCCTTTATCCCTTGTGGAAAAGAAACTTTCTATTTTACAAAATTTGATGTCCCTTGGTGGTTATCCGTTATAAGCTATGAACATTGTTGACAGGTTGAGTGTAAATTCTGCTGTAGAACAATGAGGCTGCAAGTGTGATCAAGTTCCCTCACACTCCAGGCAAGTTTCTTTGCTGCTGGTCAGATTTTTCTGACATTTCATTGCACTTAAGTTGTGTAGTGGCTTGTCACAAGAAATTTCAGAGACATGAAATCAATTCCCAGCAACCAAATCTTATACTCATATTATGGATTAAGTCTATGTATGTTTATATTTCACTTTGCCAGCCCATCACTAAACTTTAACCAGGAATGCAGATCCTGTCCAGTCATTAACAAAAAGTGGTTGACAAGTCTTCTAAAAATTCTATTTAGGGAAAGATGGGAGTCTCTGTTTAATTTATCTACGCTGCAGCTCGAGGGGCATTTCACTCCAAAAAATCATGTACGCCTTTGGCAAAAATCCTTCTGTTTGGAAGAAAATCCATCAAAAATCCGTAAAAATCCTTTTGTTCTGAAAAAATCTCGTACGCTTTTATGAAGGAGTGAAATGCCCCTCGCTGCAGCTCACTGCAGTGTATTTTCTGCTTGCTTTGACTAGACTATCTATTACTTATTAGTGACCATATCATTTCTTTTATTATCTAATTCAAAAAAGAACAAAATTAAGAAACACTTACAAGAGATTGTCAAAGTTTGCTGCAAGATTAAATGGCTGCTGATACATGGTTCTTTGTACTAGTCTGCTTTCCTGTTGAAAGAAAATAACCGAATTAGGGGCCACTAGTATTCACTATTTTAACAGCATCTGGTGGCCAACTTGAGTTTTCTTCCTTTGATATATTTCTGCTGTAGGCCGCTCCGCTCCTGTCTTGTGGTTTTTACTATTACCTTGAAAGTTACTTTTAAGTGTGCTTCTACTGTTATAGCATCAAATGAACATTTATCCTTACCCTTGCACTTTGTAATGGGGGGATACAGTTACTTTCTGACCTTCGCCCTTTCCCTCATCTTCTTCCTGTTTCTCTCCTTCTTTCTGTTGCTCTCATTGCGACGCTGTGAAGGCGCAAAGATGGCAGCTGCTTTTCGCGCCAAAATTATAAAGAAGCTAACGAAACACGTCACACGTCACGTCAGCAAAGACAATTTCAGTGCAGTGCAGAAGCCGATAAGATTCAAGTTGAAGCCAGATAAAACTTACAGCCAGAAGTCAGAAAAGAGGAGTCAAGTTGAAGCCAGAAAAAACTTACAACTGATTTCCCAACTTGAATTACATTAATTCTGCCAGTACAGCGACAGCATACGAATTACAGGTAGGTTGTAAATTAGTAGGTTACCAAAATTGTTACACAAGCTGAGCGATGACACAACAAAGATAAGATTAATAAATGAATTCAGGAAACATCGGAATTAAACCAAGAGAGCTTTGGTTTGGAGAACTCACAGCTGTCGATGGTGATAGTCGGTTCTTGGGAGTAGGAGTAATATCTACCTAGATAGTGGCATGGGCTTTATTCGGAGCACCACATCTTGAGAAGCTGTGGCCACAGCATACGAATATCTAAGGACCCACATGGGTCCTTAGAAATTCTTGCTGAAAATTTTAAAAGAGACTTTCAGCTTGGTCATTGCTTTCAGTTACGGACTCTTGTTAGTTTTTCATAAAAATGCGTATTTCATCTTCATCTGTAATTGGTCTTCCAGCCCTGGAAATTAAATATTTTCTTTGTCGTAAAGTCTAACCCAAATTTAAGCCCAGCCCGTTGCAGCTGTTTTTGCGCATGACGACTTCACTTGCATATAATCAAATTGCTTCTGCTTGCAAAATTGAGGACCAGTCCCTACAGAGTGATGTTGGTTCCAAGAAATCCACATATTTTTTGAGAGAAAGTAAGAATTTCGGTCAGTACTGAAAGTTTCCTAAAATCATCAGTTTCCTTTGGGTTTATTCATGGTATAAGTCTAGTTAATAAGTCTATGGTGAATAGGTAGTCGTGGTCCTACAGCGCTCGCTGGGGTACATAAAGATTTTTTCGTGAGGGTGGTCGATTGATTTTCGCCTAAAATTTGGAATAACTCATTGGTGCTTTTATCAAATCAATAATCAAAAGCATATATTGTTATGATTATCTGAATGATATGATATATACCCTTGTTTGGTATGACTTGGCAAACGGCCATCGTAAACAGAGTTTCCTAATCACTGCCTGAAATAGACACTACTCAAGTACCCTCCTACTAGTATGATACATGAAACAAATGAAAATAAAGTAAAAATGTGTTACAGATAGTATATTGAGTTAGGCCCCGTTTACACTGCTCCGCTTTTGTACAAAAACGGAGAGAAAAACGTCCGTTTTATCAAAGTGTTCACACTGATCCGCACAAAAACGCGACAAAAACGGAGGTTTTCGAAAACGCTGTCAAAAATGGATATCCACAAAAACGGAGGTTTTTGAAAACGCTCTAGATCAATGAGAACGCACAAAAAGGGAGGTTTTTGAAAACGCTACAATATTCAACAATGGGTTTCACAAAAACGGAGCAATGTGAACGCACAAAAACGTATGTTTTTCGCTGCGTTTTTGTTATCAGGCAGATCAGTGTGAACGCACAAAAACGGAGGTTTTTCTCTCCGTTTTTGTACAAAAACGGAGCAGTGTGAACGGGTAGCTTTGATGCAACAAAACCGGATACTAACAAAAACGGAGCAGTGGGAACGGGGCCTTAGATTTTGCCTGTACTGGAGTTCCTTAAATTTTTCGTATAGGGGGTACATTACTTGTGGTTGGATGGGGGTCTGCCACCCGTGTTCAGAAAGCAACCATCTTTAATTACCAAAATTTTCACCAACAAGTTTTCTTCATACCCACTTTAATGATGAATTTTGGCAGAAAGCTGCCCATTTTTAAGGATTTTTGCGAATTTCAGTCAAAGCCATCCATATTTAGGGAATATCTGCTGAAAAAGGTACCTTGTCTAGAGAATTTTGGGCCCAAAAACCCATATGGGCGGCACATGCCCGTACCCTCAACATGTTGTGTGCCTTCTCTGGGCCTGAGAGCTGAGTTTCTCATAAGCAGTTTCTTATTAAAAACATACGTGTGTTCAGCAAAAGTTCTGCTCTCTAAAGTGAAGTGTATGCACTGCCTAATGCTATTGTCCATGATTACTTTGCAGCTCTTTCCTTGGAAAGAAACGTTGAATTTTCAACCCGGGATTTTCAACATGTTCTATTGTCTCTCTGTAGGATGGTCCAATTATCGGACGAAACGAAAAGTTCCTTGGTAGCTCGCTTGATAAGTTTAGAAGTTTGGCCAGATGAAACTGCTTGCGATGCAGTGGCTGCTTATGAGAAGTTTTTGAATTTAAAGATCGCTGCAGATGACTTCAAGTCAACTAAATTATTGGCACCACCAGCCATTGACAAAGTCTGGCGTTTGCACGTCTTAGATACCGCCAACTATGTACGGGATTGCATCGAATTGTGTGGGAAGGTGATCAGTCACAGTGTGGATGGTATTGATAGGGATGAGATGATGAAGCGACGCAATAGGACGAAAAAAGTTTACGAAAGATTCCATGGAAAATTTCCAGAAGATAGCATATGGTGGTTTGAAGATACTACTGCTAGCAAGAGCACTCAGACAATCAACAGAAAGCTGCAAGGAGAGTCTGAGACTGCTAAAGACAACAAAGGTGCAAAAAGCAAAGAAGATGAAACGAAAAAAGTTGAAGTGATCGAAAAGGACGTAACCAATCGGTTCTATGATTACTACGTCACTGTCGAAGTATCAATTGGAAGGACATACTTCATTCATGTTTCTGGAAGAACATCAATCGACGACATTTTGGAAGCAATATCAGAAGAAAGTGGTTTTCTTTGCAATCCAAACTGGCTGCTGTTTGGAAGGGATGGTATGATACCATATTGGAATTTTCATGGCACTGGCATCCGTCTAACTGTTGGCTGTCTGTCACGCCGCTTTGGATTGGATTGGTTCCTGGATATGAATAATTTCCTGGACCAACGGTCACAAGGAAACCCTTGGGATTCCGTCATAGAGATGTCACTTTTGACACCTGCACAGAGGCTGCCTGTTTACAACGTGTCAGTCAAAACATCATTTGGGGAAGAATATAGAATCAAAATAACACAGCAGACGAAGTTGAACGCAATAGAGAAGGCCCTTGATTGTGACATCACCAAGGGAAAGTGGAAGTTAGCAACGGAGCAGAGACAAGGATGGGTAGCCAGTTTGACTGAGAACTTTCCACCAAACACAGTGATGAAAGCAACTTTTATCGAATGGTCAGGAAGGAAGATTGAAACATCTGTGGAAATGTTGCGAGGAAGAAAGCATGCCATTTCTTTCCATGATGATATGCTTGTGGATGGGCTGAAGAGAAAGATTGAACAACTAGAAGGAATTGCTCCTAAAGATCAGCTATTGCTTTGTAAAGGGAAGCAACTGCGTGACGGCACTGAACTAAGTAAATATGGCATCTCGAAAGAACATCCCGTTCGTGTTGTCCTAAAACTCCCCCAAAATGGTCCAAACTGACGGTAAAAGATCTTCACCAAAGAGCTATGTTTTTCAATGTTTGATTAGAAGTCGTTTTTAGATGAAACTCCTTTCTGCAAACTTGGTGACATATTTTTCGAAACACAAGAGCAGGATAGGCAAACAGGTGGCCATAACGTGGAGCAAGTAAAGGTCCATGAAAAAACGAACGTAACTTTGTGTAAAGAACAAGGTTCCACAAAGTGTACAAAGCATAAAAAGTGATTTTTTGTATCATAGAAAATCGAGAGCCCTTGACAGATCAAGAAGTCTAATTTCTCTAGTTTGAAACAAGGGCTCAAAAAATCTTGCAGAATCTCTCATCAAGATCAAGTTAGTTATAACTGACTATATTCAGAATGCCTCCGAACGTTATTTAAATTTCATGTTGTTTTTGTAACAAACTGTTATATTTAACTTTATGTCTATAAATCTTTATGAGACCTAGACGAGTACGGAACAGATTGCGTCGCGGGGCATTTTACCTAGATGAAGTTCATTTAATGATAGAATTCCCATAAAAATTACTGTTGACTCTACCATAGGGCATAGAATTCAATAAATCTCGTTCAAATGCCCCTTGAAGCCATCTTCTCTGTAATCATATGTTGCGTTTGTTTTCAAAACTGTTTGTTTTCTCTGAAATCAGGGGATCGATGAGAGTGAGGGTTAACTTCAAGTTCCCACAGTTTTATTGGGGATGTATTGATGTCGTTCGTTAATTTCAAGCAAATTGATTTCTTTGCCTTCTATGTTCTTTATCCAGAACAATGTCCAGATGTGCCTGAAAACATTTACAAACTTAAGAGTTATATACTAAACTAATGTGTAACGAACGAACAGATTGGGTAACATCAAAACGTAATTGATCTCTTTGACTACGTTTACATTATGTTTACACTGTACCAGAACAACTTTTGATTGGTAACAAAATTGTATCCGATAAGCCACTTGCTTGCAGCTCTTGCTAATTACGGATGGTACGACCGGGGAGCTTAGGGGGCGGGAGCTCCCAACCAATTTGTTAAGCCCCCGTCGGCACTTAAAATTTTTGAAAACTATGCGCTGTCGTCACTTCTCAGACTTGCTTCTTACGTTTTTGTTCATTTTAAGCCAATCTGAAGGGTGTAGTCCGTCAAAATCTTTTCGCTTAGCTCACTGTCGGCACACTGGCAGCTCTTTTGTCCACCCAGGATTTCTTCCAGAATTTCACCTCTGTTCCTAATCAGTAACGCTTTCCTTTCATTCATAGAATTTTTCCGTTCTGGAGCAGTGTAAACTCTCTTGAACCGTAAGAAGATTGTAACAGATCAAAACTGCAACGGTGAAATGTAAACATGGCCTCAGATCCCATTTACACTGTTCTCGCTAATCAGAAACACTTTTCTTCTTCCCATCTACAGGAAATATCTTGCTCAGGAGTAGTGTAAACGCTTTCGAACGGCAATAACTTTGTAAAAGACTTTCCCCAAGCCCCGCTCGTCACACCGAACATTGAACGAACTGAGCTAGAGGTATGAGTTTCAGGCTCGAAACTCGTACCTCCAGCTCATTTCAGTCGTTTTTCGGTGCGACGAGCGGGCCTTGGGGCCAGTCTACTTTGCAACGGATCACAACTTAACAGGTACACAGTATAAACGTGGTATTGACAGTCTTCTTTACCAAAGCACTCCTGGCGCTTAGGTAGTTCCGTATGACGTCTTAAAAATAATGAAATCCAATTCTACAAAGTTAATGCTAACTTGTCGCTACGTGAAACCTAGAAATTTCTACATTCTAATCGTGTATCGGATGATCAGAAAAAAGTCAAAGTGAAAGGGAGTGAAACAAGGCGAACAAGCCCTCCTTACAAGACGAGATAAAAGAACGTTAGTCAATTTACTCTCACTAGATCACTTTTAGACCTTTTAGACCAGGAGAAGTCAATTATATCGTAGATGATCCACGACGATATTAACTTCTCCTGGTCTGATGTCCTATGTTTCTGTATGCAAGAGGCAACGGAGGCAGTGCTAGCTATGTCACAGAAAACAAACTACTTTTTATAGTTATCGTGAAATAACTGATTATTACCATTTCTCTCCAGACAAAATTTTTAAATAAGCAGCCGAATTGTTTCGATGAATGGATAATCTTTTGATGGGTTTCGTTTTCCAAACTATGACTGTTATGTGAGCTGCCTGGATGGATGCTTTGTAGATGTTTTCAAGGTGTTATATTCAATTCAAGAGGATTGCATGCGCTAAAGCGAGTTCAAGGTATTGGTTTGAGGTAGAAATATAGGGAAATGTGCTGGAAATTTTGGGACACCTTTCAAGGTTAGCCAAGAAAAGTAGGCGTGCAGACTTCACTTTCTACCGTGGAGGAGAGTCAATGAGGATACTAACAAATTCTTCAATGGCTTTCCTTTAGGGGTAGCCTAAGAGGCGCCTGAAGCAAGGTGGAGCGGCGGAGGCAGCCCATCAAAAAGGGGCAATCCAAAACAGGAGCTGGCAAACAACATAATCTTTCTAGAAATGTTATTTGTCACAGGCTACATGTAGCAGTGAAAGAGTGGAGATTAGTGAGTACGTTGGTGAACCTAAAGGTTTGGTGTACGAGAATATTAATCGGCAAGAAAAGCAGGAAAATTTTTGAGGACACGTCCTCTACTTTGTTTTAAAACATTGCTCCCGATCCGTGCGCTAAAATGGAATTTTCGACCATTAGTAACGTCATCTTTAGCATACCCCGGAAAATTTCCGCGCGCACATCGTTTTCTTTGGCGTACTAGAATGCCTATCTCCGTCCCATTTTCACCAAAACCAAAACTGGATAGTTTGATACTTCTGTAGTAGTTATCTATTAATCAGAGCTTTCTCTTTGCGCAAATTTCTTTTGCACTGCCTCTTAGACTGCTCCTCACAATCCAGTGTTGCTTACTTCCAACATGGAATGCCTTGACCACGAAACATCCCCGAAAGTTTTTGAATATGACAGCTTCTACTTTGGCTCAAAACGACTCTATCAGTCACTTTCTAGCATTTCTCGCAAAAATTCTTATCCTACCATACATATGCCAAATTACTTTCCATTTGTCTTTGAAAGAATCTCAAAAACCATCTTTTGACAGAAGTGGAGGGCATTTGGAGAAGCAATAGGTCAAAAGTTCAGAGGTAGAAAAGTTTTTTTGAAAAGGGCACTAGCTGCCCCCATACTGCCCCATGCCTCCGGCGCCCTTGATGATAGCCTGTCATACAGTGTGCATTTTTCCGACTCATCTGGTAGAATACAGAATGCCTATCATGGAAAATGTTTGGTTCTCAAAAACCACTCCTTGCTGTATAAACAGCTGAAGTTTAGTAAAAATGGGTAACTGATCAAAGCCTTGTCACTAACATCCTACTTGTTCATTTAAAATCTCCACTATACTTTCATCCTGCAAACCACAATAACTAAGAGGCTGATCATCCAAAACTCGCTGTCCTTTAAAAAGGAGGCGGAAATCTTCAGTTATTGTTTCATCCTCTTGCTGAAGCAACCTCTTAAAATTTTGACCTGTCATATCTTTGTTAACGCTCAGCACAAGTTCTTCATTTGGCATTGACCCTTGTACTGTAATCCTGATCTGTTCTCTACGCCATTTTCTCAAAACCACTTGTCTTGTGGAATCCTCTTCCAGATTCCTTTTACCTAGGTCCTCCTCTTCTCCTTCTGGTTGTCTCCATTGGCCTTCACATGGATCACATGGGAGCGCTTCTAAGACATCTTTTATACTTTTCTCTTTGTTGATCTTAACCGCAAAATCTTCATCATCAGATGACATATATATGTAATAAGTAGGCAGCAAAAATTTCTCAGGTATTAGTGAGACAGTTGCTATGAGAATGTCTGATAACTTTCTTTTATATTTTTCATCAAGGATCTTCATCTCCCAATATTCCGACCTTGCTGCTATGACATCTCCAATTTTTGTCAAGTAACTGAAATGATCATAATCTATTGGTTTGTCTTCATCACCTATCATCTCCCAATCATCATCGCTGGCAAATTTATATTCCCCTTTCTTGATGATTGCATCAAAAACATCTTGCAAGAAATGATCTGCTGTAACCTCGATTGAGAGAAATGTTCCATCATTAACATAGACTCTTAATCTATAAATGTAGGGACATTTTACAGCATCAACTTCTATGGATTTCTTTTGCTTTTTTGGAACCATGAGACTTAATTGATTTTCATCCACATCATCAATCTGCAAACTAGATCTTTTTCGATTGCTACTGCCATTCCTAATAATGCTTTCTTCTCCCTCTGACGTTGACTTATCTTTCTCAATGAAATCCCACATCTCTCCAATAGGCTCGGAGTGATATTTCATCTCATAAGCTATCTTGGTTGCATTCTGGCGATCAAAACCCCCATCATCATCCAAATCATAATGAATCACATTGCCACAAAGCTCCTCACAGTCTTTCGTATAATTATGAGTGTCTAATACATGAAGTCTCCAAACTTTATGTATTCTTGGGGGTGCAGCAAGCTTCTTGCAATTAAAATCATTCAGTGCTATCTTCAAACTCAAGAATTTCTCATAAGCATTTACATATCCATTTGCTTCTATATATGGTATGTTTGCAAATTTGGTAAGCCTACATCTCAGCATGTATTTGGTTTCTTGTTTCAAACAACAATCCATGATCAGACAAGAAAGTCTTCAACTTAAAAGTAAACAAGGCTTGAGCAATGAGTCAAAAACTCTTCTACTGTCTCAGGTCAACAGCCAACAAGCATCTGGATACACCACTTTAATGAACAGCCTCGTTTTGGAAATTATTCAAAATTCATTCATATGAAATTTTAGACGCTAAATTCGGATTTAGCACCCAAACTTTAGTCTAACCCTAAGTTTTCATGTTGCTAGTGGTTGTAGTGTTAATTTTATGGCAATGTAAAGTTTAAAAATCTATAAGGGATTTGACCGTGAAAATGACTTGGGGTGTAAAGTTTCACCCCGAACGACTTTTCACGGTCAAATCCCTTATGAATCTCTGAACTTTACATTGTCATAAAATCAACATCACAATAGTTAGCAGTTTAAAAACATGTAATTAGACTAAAGTTTGGGTGCTAAATCCGAATCTGGGCTCGAAATTTTCATATTAACAATAGGAAGAGATGTTGACAAATTTCCAAAACGAGGCTGCTTAATTAAAGTGGTGTATTCAGTAGGGACACATCCAAAATCCAGTTTCATTTCACAGATACACATATTTTCACATAAGAAAAGGTCCTAGAAACCTTGTTTTGAATTGTTCACAAGGGAGGGAACAGATAGTAAACATGAAGATTGCTATGGGGCCTTAAAGAAACTGGTGAGAAACCCCAAGTATATACAGAAAATCTGATAATTTTAAGAAACTTTCAGTTATGGCCCAAATCTCTTCATGGCCACACATAAATTGATTCTTTCATGCAAAAGATACAATGGACATTTGGGTCGTTAAAAGGACCACAAATTCTCAAAACCTTTGTTTTGTCAAAATTTCTTCCCAGAAGTTTCTGTAAGGAACTGTATTCTGCAGCTATCCATGCTGTATACTTTGTAAGTGCGAAAGAATTTTGACAGCAAGACTCTTGGCTGCTTTTTTGTGTCTGGTCATGGAGAATATTGTCACAGACAACTTCATAATCACTTGGGTGCATTAAGAGGCATCAAAACAACAGCATTAAATATTCTTGTGATCGGAAAATTGCAGTGACTCTCAATGGGATATTTTGGGGGGGGTGGGGGTGGGGATACTCTGAAAACATCCCATGAACGTTTTGCATGAACGTTTTGCATGAAAGAATCAATTTGTGTGTGACCCCTTATGAAAAAATACATTGCATGTAGCAGAGTCCATCCTATCACAGAATGTGTGATCCTATTTCTTTTGACATCCACCCCCCCTTTACATATCATAGGCCTAGACACATGAAATTTTTTTGGTTCATCTTATGTTATATACATTCATGGACATCATCAACAGAGTGCAAACTAGACTGATGACGATGAGTCCCTTGTATCCCTGCGGTAAACCTTGCTCAAGAGGGACTCATCATGAAACAGTAAACAACTTGGCCCTATTTTCTTCAATCATCAATGGAATTACGAAAGAATCACGGCTTCGAATCTCTATCCCATGGGAGCGTTTTCAATTCTTCAATTGAATCGAAAATTCTATCACATTTACACGTTAACAATAGTAATCCACAAATCTCGCAATCTGATTGGTGCTGAAGAAATTGCTCAGTTTGGGCCTAAATAGGGCCAGGTTTTTCATAGTAATACTATGAGTCTCTATTGACCGAAGCGCCATCATCAAGTCAAAGAGCACAGGGAAACAAGAGACTCATAGTCATAAGTCTAAGTGCAAACCAGGTTGGAAAACATTGCATGATTTGGCCAACATGTAATAGCGAAGGAAAATACTGAAAGGTGAGAATAGATCCTGATGTGAGCTAGTTGGCTAGTTGGTAAGACTGAGTCACAAGAAGCAACAATAGACCCATTGCTCTCACATGCACGAAGTTTTTACTTCACCTGCGAGCAGCAAGCTGATGTGTAGTTGAAAGCACCCTTTTCATGATAACATAATCAAACTATCACCATCATAGTGAGTGGTTTGCACATATTCAATTTCATCTGCAAAATCATTGGATGCCAATGGCAATGCCATCAGTGGCTCGAGGAGTAGCAAATCAGGCTGCTCTAAAAATTTAGTTGGTTGAATCATAGATCTATAAAGTGTACTACAAAATCAAGAGCTTCAATATGTATTGTTCTGAATTCGTCTTTAAGGTTCCAATTTCAGCTTCTCTTTCAGCCGACTAAGTGCTAATCAACCCACCCAGCCTTCCCTGGAGGTGGGTGTACATGGCTTAAGTCCGAGGAGAACGAGGAGGCGAGGAGGCAACTTTTTAACCCCGAGGAACCGAGGATTTGCTTTTTTCGTGCGAGGGAGGAGTCTCAAAAAATTTGAAAACCAAACGAGGTGCAAGGAAAACTTAAGAGAAAACGCTAAAAACCGAGGAGCTCAGGTTTCCTTTGCATTAAGCAGCGAGGAAGAATGATAGTCATAAAAATGAATTATGTTTTTTCACAGTCCAGTTTTCGTGAAAAAGTACACGGAGCAATAGCTGTCATGTCAAGATGACGTAAAATGATTTTTCAATTGAAAGAAATTGAAGTTTCAGATGCTGGCGTTGATGTATTACGATATGAACATTTATACCAGATGACCAAAGGGAAACAGACAGCAAGATTTTTGATTGGTCGACATCAGGGACACAAATGGTGGGGGTCTGGGGATGCGACACCCTTCAAGCTGAAATAAAGCGCATTTTACAGGGCAATTGATGATTTCGCAGTACGCCCAGTTGAATTTGATGACGTAATAAGAGTTGTAGTCATGCGAAGCTGTCTTGAAATTTGCAAACAGTTACTGCCAATTTGAATTGTGTTTTCAAAGCTTTCATTTTAGCTCTAGTAAATATGGAATCTCGGGATGCCTTCTGAGCCAAAGTAAACTATGTTTCTTCAAAAAATTTTTCTTGAGCACTGATATATATAGAATAACTGTTAGAAAATTATCCAAGTTTCTTTGTCACTAATAACAAGCAGGGTATTGGGAGATCCATTCTAAGCCAAAGTAAAGGGCATTGCTCAAAAATTTTTCTTGGGCTTTGTCCCCAGATCCCTCATTTGTCCCCGCTTTAAGGTAATTGCCAGGGTTAAAAGGTTTGTTCATCAACGAAGGTTGGGCACGAATAAGATTTTATTGAACAGGGTCAAACTGGCGAGTGCAAGAGCTTCGGAGACAAAGAGTGTGTGGGTTTTTTTCTATGTTCTATTTATTGATTGTCCAATGAGACGGTCGTATAAACCTCTGTGTGCTACCTTTAATTTACCCCTGCAATGCCACTGTCTGCAGGGCATCACTCAGTTTTGTAGGGCAAAGACCTTTATCACTCTTCCAAAATTATCGGCCAAGTTACGCCCCTGGTCTGCACTAAAAGATGTTAAAATTTGAAAATCACCATAACGAAAGAAGTCCTTTTTTCTTTTCTTGTACAAGGATTAACAGGACTGCAATTACTCTGTTTACCAGTTCTTGAAAACAGGACTGCAAATAAACACAGCTTTTTCAAGGTAGCCGTGTGTTACTTACATCCGACGGACAGTTCTGTCCAAAAAAGCTCCAGTGACACTCCTGTTTGTGTTCAGACAACATTTATACGCTGGCTGATCTAGTCAAAAGCACAAAGGTCTTTTGCGTTGCTGTGCTGCTAGATTGTTTCGTCGTGAAATCGAGGAGCGAGGATACAACTTAGTAACTTTTGAAATGCGAGGAGGAAAAAATTTTAGAAAAACATATTGCGAGGAGTCCTAAAGGAGTTAAACGCGAGGTTGCGAGGAGGGGTTAATTCTTTGACCCCATGTACACCCACCTGGAGCGCTCCGCGGTCCCTGTTCAAAGATATAATACGTAGAGCAACAACTGACACTTCCCCTAAAAAATTATACAAGCATAGAGTAGCCTACCTTGACGTGAATTTCTGTAAATCCAAAGCCAAACATACCTGAGAAAATATTCGAGCGGCAACTTGCTGCAGATCTTTCTTAGGCCCAATCTTGGAAGAAATGGCGGGAAAAACACCTTTCTCCTCCGCAGCAACAAGGCCATGAAATTGGCTGACAAAAGACAAGTCGATGTACCGGGCACGAAATAGTTAGGAAACTTTCCGCACTCAGTACGGGCGGAGATTCTTGATTTCTTACATAAAAATATAAGCGTGCGAATATCAGCTTACTTTCCTTCTTGGCCTCTAAAATCCGTCTCACACTTAATAGATGCCAGGTGGAATTTATGAGTCATGTTTTTTGTGATAAGAAACTTGCTTACAGGAAAAATGACCAAAATTTTAAGAAACTCTGGTAAAATGTCTAAGAAAATGCAAGGAACTTTTATATTATGGCGACTATGTCAATGAACCGTTATTCTTGAGTAAACCAACCAGCTTTTTATGTTTTGAACGTAAAAACATGTGTGCGTCATACTCTGATGATAACATAGGTTTGAAAGGCCTAGGTGTGCCAAGCTCTTAGACCATTTTTCATTTCTTGCATCTGCTATTTATTCTATACCACATTTTATTGTACAACGTTTGCCAACTATATTTCGTAAGATGGAAAGCAATCATGATTCGAAAATGGAAGTCTTCTTATGGTTCTTCGTCTCGTTAGTCTCTGAGTTCTACCATCTCCAATAGATTTCCACAATTTCCGATGCCAAATGAATCACGCCCCCTTTACCATGAAATTGCAAAGCAGTGGATAGAATAAAAAATGACAATTTGAAAAGCAAAATCTTCACATCCAAGTTCATTATCAACCCAACACCACCAGTTTCGATAATACAAGTTATGTTTGACTCTCTAAATGATACAGTTTGATTGCTATAACCAACCAGATAAATGGCTTCCGAGGGAGATTTCACTCCCAAAAAATCTCGTGCAATTTCGAAAAAATCCTTTTGTTTTGAATAAAAATTCATCAAAAATCTGTAACGATCCTTCTGTTCTGAAAAATCTAGTGTGCTTTTTCGAATGAGTGAAATGTTCCTCGAGGGCTTCTACATACCCATATCTATATACCAATACCCATACCACTCTCTATACCTTACTGCTCCCTTGGTACCAAAAAAAATGAAAATAAAAACTGTCTTGTTTAAAGTAGGATCAAATTTACCCGGCTTTACTCCTTCCCATTGATATGGAGAATTTACTGCAGAAAGCACCTTTCAAAAACCTACTGAAACTTGTGAAAACGATGATCGAAATTTCATCGGTTTTCCTCCCTAGCAATTATGACATTTTCATTCGAATGTAATTCCTCAAGAAAATTCCTCCTCAAGTAAAATCTGAACGGAGCGACCCATTTCAAGAAAGGAAAATTCAAAAAAGTAATTGAACATTTTAGCTACTCAATCAAATAATGCAAATTTTTACTGTTTTTGATAATCATGGAGAAAGCAGCGTTTCGAACGGCGTGCGTTTTTTCTGAAACTCCCGATACTGTTGGCAGTCCAAACCCATTCATGCTTCAGAACGCTTCCAAATATTCCATCGCTGCAAACTCCCAAACATAGCAACTACTTTTTATCGGTTTTAGTTTGTATTCATAATTAGTTTAACTAGCTTAGTGACATTCTTTCTGTTTTTGTTTGATGTTGTGTGTATCGGCCATGGGGTAGCCATTGTCTTTCGCTTCTCATTATGTCATCCCGTACTTTAGTACAGTAATTAGGGTGGTATAGTAGAATGTAAGATATGTATTGTAATCACTTATAAGAATAGAAAAAAGTCCATATTTTAAAGGGAGTACGAAGACCAGCACACTTGCTTGAAGTAAGCGATTTGCCCTGCAAAACTTCCAGAACAACCTTGGGGGGGGGGGGCTAACTACCATATATTCCGGTACGGGATGTGCAATTTTTTTGTTTTTAGGATGCCTTTTTCAGGCAGAAAATGAATTTTGGGGTGTCATTTTGGAAAAATAACTCTTTCGGATATTGATTTTGATCAAATTTCACATACTTGATTAAATTGTGGATTGTTGTTACAATCTTAGGGTATACATTTGAGTGGCCTGTAAATTTTGGGGTTCCGTTTTTGCAAAAAAATTATAAATCTTAGCGTCAAAATGGCAGTCCCCCCTCCCTTTCTGGTCTTTGCACTTTTTTAGTCTTAGTTGAGGGTTCCCCTTCGGCAAATATACCTTAAAAGAGGACCACGCTAAAATAAAAAAATGTGTTCGTGGCTTAAAAATTGGCATAAAATCCTATAAATTTTAATCTTGTAATTATAATCACAACTTTGGAACTTAATATAGCATTTCCTAAGGGGGATACAAATTTGATAAAAGGACGAGAACTACAGAGAACTGAACTAGCTTGACAAGGCGAGACTCGAACCACCAGCCAGGGCAGGTACTGCTGTGCATTGCACATCTTAAAATTCTCTGCAGTAACGGTACCCAGTTTGAGAGTCTGTGGTACCCAGGGTACAGTAACGGCTAAAATGCATAAAAAGCTCTAACAGCAACTCTAGTTAACTGTGAAATTAAATTACGAATGAAGGCATAAATCAGCTATTTTTCTTTCACCTACTGTAAACACAGGGAGCCCCCTTAAAAAAGTAGCAAAAGCAAGACGAAATGCGTCTTTGCGAGGGAGACACGTCGAACGTAGCAACTGCGAAGGAGCAATGCGGCATGAACGATGCGCGTTAGTTTTCGTTACATTTTTAAGGGGGCCCCCTGTGCTGTAAATAAATAAAAGACGATGTAAACAAAGAAACGATGATAATCGAAAAGTACTAATAGACCTTTTAGCTATTCTAAGAAAGAATCTGGATCGAACGATATCTCATTACATTTTGTAGAAGTTTCGAATACACACAATAGTGATAGAAGCGCTAATGCCACTCAATCGAACCTCGTGTATAAGACTGTATAAAAATATCGCTCGATCCAGACTCTTTTGTAATTGCAAAGCAAAAAGCGTCAAATAGAAAATAAATCATACCTTGTCACTATTCAATAAACAAGATGTTCTTCACTCAGCATAGGTTCCAAATCTTTATTTTGGCGTAAAAAGGTGGGTGCAAAGTTCCATTACCTATTTCTTCAAATTGAATGGCTCCAAAGAAGCTGTAGCTATTTATCTATAATTCTACCGTACAGCTGGACTTTAAGGAATTTTGAATTTTTTCGAAATTACAGCGTATTTTCATATTTCAGCTCCTTTGAGGATGTGACGTCATCAAGTTTCTAAATCATAAACCATACAAGTGACAGACTTTTGCTTCATGCCATACTGTAGACCTCCATAAACTATGGTTTTCTTGGGAATTATTTATGTTGGGTCAAACAGTTTAGAAATTACGATGGCTTTTAAATTTTTTTGAAAATCTTTCTTGAATTCTCCAAAAAGAAGAATAAACACTCTAAGGCTGCGTTCACACGATGCCGGCACATTTTGAAAACGATGAAAAATGTGACGGTAGCAAAATTTGAGCTAGCGTTCACACGATGCCGGAACAATTTGAAAACGGTCAGAAATTTGCCGGTAAAAAGCTCGTTGCAAGACTTTGGTGCCTATTAAGTAAACCTAAATCCTAAGAATCGTTCAGTCTCGTTCCAAAAGCGTCTGAAAATGTTCTATTTTCATCATTTTAAAATGTTTACACGATGCCGTTTCCAAAATGTGCCGATTAGAGTTCCGTTTTCAAAATCTGCCGTTTTCAAAATCTGCCGGCAAAAAATGTGCCGTTTTCGTGTGAACAGGAGACCTATCCGTCGAATTTTTCACCGTTTTCAAAATGTGCCGGCAACGTGTGAACGCACTCTAATTCTGGAAATATTGAAGATTTCATAAAAGCCCAACGGCAAAATGATAGCAAAATAGCAAATGTTTCTTTGAAGCCATCCAGTTCAAAGAAATGGGTCAATGAATTTTACATCGACCTACTTAAAAGATTTTGAACCTATGCTTGAGAACTTTATAGCAGCAACGTCTCTTTTTTAGCACAGAATTTTTATCATTCTTTAAAAGCTAATACCACACTTCTGATACGTTGCAAGCAAAATATACTACACGTTCTTTTTATAAGAAACTGGTTTATAAGAAACTAGTACTAAGATGGCCAAAATTTTAAGAAACTCATGTACTAAGAAGTACTCATGTCTGAGAAGTACTAAGAAACTTTTCAAAGTTAAGAGCATGAATTTTATAGCAAATAGATCGTTGAACCTTTATCATTGGGCAATATTATCTAACCATTTGTGTTTTCAACATAACAGAACACTGTTTATTCCCATATGATGTTTTAAATATCAAGAAACATATCTGCAGCAGTGTTAGCGACCACATTGACAATTCATGCATTCAAAAAATAAGAAACCAATTAAGAAACTTTTAGTACTAAAATTGACAAAATTTCATGTTAAATTAAGAAACTCTCAGTACTATGGCCTGATCCTAGTTTCTTATAAAAAAAAAACGTGTAGTGAACCAATCTTTGATAGGGTGGCCAAACGAACAATTTCTTCCAAAACAATATTTCACATCTCTGTCTAATTAGAACTGCTAATTTGGCCAAGACTTCAAACGATCATAATTTCGCTAAGACTTCAAAAGATATGACAGAGACCTTGTTAGGAAGCAAGCATCCATGCACAAATCCATGCACAACGAAAAAATAAAGTTGAAAGCCCGGGGGGAGGGGGTACTATACATATTTTGGGTACGGGGACGTGCCATCGGGAAGGGTATCGATTTTCACGATTTTGGTACAAGGAACGGTATCAATTTTCGCGATTTTTACAATTTGTATAGGGTCGGGTATCCATTTTCGGAAAATTGGTATAAAGTTGGGTATATATTTTTGAAAAATTGGTATAAAGTCGGGTATACATTTTGGAATAATTGGTATAAGGAACGGGTATGTTTTTGAAACCTCGATGGCACGTCCCCGTCCAAAAGCTGGTCAAGTACCCCCCCCCCCCCCCGGGATCAAAAGAAGCATTTCTCAAATTTGAGATCTTATTGGTTGATTGTTTGAAAAAGAAATACCACTGTATGATTTGAGAATGTGTCTCAAAGTAAATTTCGATTTTCTTACTTAATTCAAACTGACATTACTTAAAGGTCTTTTCCCAATCTTTCAATCTCATCTAAGACAAAGTCCATGTCAGCATGAGTGACAGCTGAACTGATGACAATCATCCTGAAGAAATTGACATGATCTTTAAGAGGTTGATAGCCGATCATCATTGTGCCTGCCAACGTCATCCTCTTTTTAATTTCAGGAGGGATCTGGAAGAAACAATAATGACATATATAAACTTAACAGGTGAAGCTTGAATAATAGTACTTTGGTACGATCATTCTGAAATGAAGAAACGGTAAGTTGTACTTTACTGTTGCATGAATCGAAATTTTTGGGACCTCAGATTTTCTGTAACGACAATTTCGATGACCTGAGGGGCAAATCACTTCTAAAAATATCGTGCGTGACGTGATCTTAAAATCACGTGATTTTTTCCGTGACTTTTTGTGATATTTTTGTGTGATTTTTCTGTAACTTTTCAGTGATTTGTGATTTTTTTGCCTGTTACATGTGGTTTTTTGGTAATTTTTGTGACTTTATTAAATGATTTTTTTGCAATTTCAAGGAAGGTGTACGAAAAGAAAATCAGTGATTTGCCCTTCGCGATGACCAGTGTTGCACTGAAATCAAACTACAACGAAGTTCTTCGCTGTGAAGAGGAGCTGAATCTTGAAAATTTGAAATACCATGAAGGGCAGATATTCGTAGTTTCCACCAGGTTTTTGATTCGAGATGTTATTCCTCATGAAATATATATTTTGAAACTATGTAGCAAGGGTTCCAACAGAGCTCAAAATTTATCAAATTTCAAATTAATCCCTTGGGAAGCTTGACATCTACTTGACAAAGATAGCTCAAATAAGTTAAACAATGGGGAGGTTTACCACTTCCCAAAGATCCTGCCTTTTTCAATGGCACGAACAAGGGCAGATTTTGTAATACAATAGCATCAGTCGCTTTGGTTCACACCTCAATTCAAAGCGATTAGCGAATGTAGACAAAAGAAATTCTTTCAAGCAGAAATTCAAAACAAACGAAGACGCAAAATTGCCCTGAAACCAGTACGGCAAACTCTCGTTTGATGCGGGCGAAGGGAGGTTTTTAAGAGATGTAATGTGCTCATAATGAAAGAAGAAGGGTAAATCTAAAGTTCTGTCTTGGGCATTTTGTTTACTTGATTCAGGAGCTGAGCAGTGACTGTGTATATCTGAGCAATAAATGTGCTAAAATTGTAATGCCCTCTCCTCGGTTTTTGAGTGAAATAAACAAAATGCCCCAGACAGAACTTTAGATTTACCCTTCTTCTTTCGTTTTAAGCACATAACTTCTCTTAAAAACCTCCCCTCGCCCGCACCAAACGAGAGTTCGGCGTACTGGTTTCAGGTCAATTTTGCGGCTTCGTTTGTTTTCAATTTCTGCTTGAGAGAATTTCTTTTGTCTGCATTCACTAATCGCTTTGAATTGAGGTGTGAACCAAAGCGACTGATGCTATTGTATTACAAAATCTGCCCTTGCTAATGGCACGTGTATTCACACGAGCGACAAGATCGAAAGACAAAGAACAGTCAGAAGACTTTAGAATTTCAACACAATTAAACTGAATATAAATATTAAGTCACAATGAATTCTGCAAATTCTACAACTATCGGCACGCGCTAGCATGTGTGCGTCTAATCAACAAACGAATTGCATTATAAAAATTCAAAATTCAACAAATTTAAATTTTCCAAAAAATTACGAAGAGATGAAAACTAAAATTATACTGTTTCGAAAATCAACGTTCATCTTACGACTCCAGTATTACTCGACTATATGATCAAAGTTTCTGCGTTCCCATTCAGCATAGTTTGCTTTGGGCGTCAACGGAAGAAAATTCTTTCGATTTGCTTGCAAAATGTTTGCATAAAGGTTTACAGCATCAATCGATAAGCTGCTGACTCTTCCCAAATCTGTAGTCGTTGTTAGCTACACATACATGTCACCAATGTTCAATCCACTTCGTCAAGGGGCGTATCACCCTTCCGAAAAGGCGTAAGAGATTTTTTAAGACAATAAGATTTCAACGGATTTTGCACGGATTTTCCTTAACCAGATTGATTTGCCAAAGCCAAAGATATATGAGATCTCTACAGAGTGATACGCCCCTCGTACTTGGTAAAGTACAACTTGATCATAGGGTTTGGTGCTTGGTTTAGAAAGGTACAACTTGATCAACAGGTTTCTGGACAATGTCAACTTTTCCTTTCAGTTGAAACACATCCTTAACAAGAGATGATTTCTCGCATTCAAGTTGCTGGATTATTCTTGACTGAGCTTCTATCTTACTCTCAAGTGCCAGTTTCCTGGGTGTAATTTTTGTTGGGGTGGCAATATCTCCTTCGTGCTTGTTTTCTCGAGCACCAACATTTTTGAGTTGATCAGTGTAATAGCTAACTGTTCCCATGTATCGTTTAATATCATCGTAATTCATAGATTTCCAGTTTCTCTTTAGTTTATCCACTCTTGACTGAGTCTCATCTTTATCCCTGCTTACGAAAACAAGGCGTCGAAGCTCCATCCTATCTTGCTGCAAAGTTGCAATCTTCCTCATGTACCACTCTCTTGCACTTTCTGTCACATCCACGCATTTTTGCATCATACGAATTTTCTCGCTTGCTTCGTCAATAACTTTATCAAGCTCAGATTTCCTGTAAACTCTTTGCTGTGGATTTTCACCTCTTTTCTGGCCTCCTTTCGCCATTTCTTTCAACTTCATCATCGAGGCTTGCGCCCCAATTTTGCTGTCGTTCGCCTTGAAACTAGATTCACGAGACTTCAGTGTCGTTTCTCGCAAGTTGTAACTCAATTCGCGACGTTTTGGAACAATCTGGTCTTGACTTTCGTTCGCTGACGAGTAATCAACCGTTTCACATTGGCTGATCATCGAGTCCCACTCGCCACATCTCATCGTGTCGTTATAGCTGTCATCGAATTTCTTGAACAATCCTCGTGGCTTCGGCATAACTTTCGGTGCAACTCGTTGCTTTGAAGGTTCCAGAGGCTTTGGCAAATCTTTCACTTCATTTATCGACTCCTCATCTGCCAGTAGGCCAAATCCTGAGCACGATGTCTGGACTTCTCGCATCGGACGTCTTGAAGCATTGGAAATCCCGATTCCTTTTTCACTGGCACTGCTTGTTGACCTTCTTGCAGTCGGTGGCAACTTCGTCAAAGGCTCTGCTACATTTAGTTTCCTTCCAAACGACTTTGAACGTTCAGCAATCTTGATTTTCCCAGACGACAATTTCTTCAAACGATCTACTTTTGCTCTGCTCACAGCCATTTTCATGCCACGAACAAATCGCCGAAAATTAAACATTCCATTTCCAGGAGTTATTTGCCTCATAAAAGCAACAACGTTTACACTTTCAATTGCATAGTGACTTTTCAGCCACAAATCAGTTCCTTGCTCATTTAGTTTCCAATACTTCTCTAAATCATCCACGCTGACATAACCTGTCTGGCCGAGATCCAACGCCGTGAATATGCTGTTCATGTACTCTAACAACTCAGGCGTGAAGTTTTCTTGAGATTGCGAGGACGTCTTTGCCAGGTTTGCATAGCTGAACGAATTGACTCTGAGAATATTCGAATTTGAAATTACTCTCCAACTCATGATGTTTTTCTTGCTTTTGGATGCAATGACAATGCCTGCTCGTGTGTACTGACGGTTTGAAAATCGTTTTCTTGACTGTATATGGTTTTTATCAAACTGAAGGCGCGTGCCAAGTCCAGATAAGCTGTACGCTTCGTTAAAACCTTTCAAAATTCTACTCCTTCAATCAGCTGGATCTATTCAAATTAAGCCGCAAATGAAGTGAAACTCTGAAGTCGAAACGTCCGACAGAGGTCATCACGTGCCTAAACATAAAATCTTGCCTTGACTAAAATATAACGAGCAACTGGTGACAGCTACAAGACTTGAACAAAGCGACTGTTGTAATTCTTCACATATCGATTGGATGGCACAGGCTTTAAATTCAAACCATGAAAATATTGAAATTCGAAGAGCCACCAATTCAGCTGATTTCTTCAAAAACAGTCGCACGCGCAGTACTTACGGTCGCGTGCCACAAAGAAAGAAATGTATACTCTCTTTGTTATTATTTGAGTAACTGTCTACTGTCACCATTTGTTTGCGCGTGCCATTAAGCGCATTAACATTGACCAATAGAAATCAATGAAATTTAGCTAGCGAACACCTGGCTACGCCCAGAGTTTAATTCTTGTTCGGATTGTATAAATAAAAGCCTCGGGCGCTTGTTACAGATCTTGAAAACGGCATTTTTTCACCTATGGCTTTTTTCCTCTAAGCTTTCCCGCTTTTCTATGAAGTATGCAAAGGTCTCCGTTGTGGTAGTTGAAAAAACGCTTTAGGGCATAGATAAGAATGTGATTTTGTGTGATTTCAATTTTGCAAACACGGTTTTCAGGGACTTTGAAAGGGTCCAGAAAAGGCTCAAATCATCTCACTTATTGGAAAAAGAAAAAAAACTTTCACAACCAAAGGATTTTTACAGATTTTTGATAAATTCTTTTGGAAACAAAAGGATTTAGGCCTAAGGTGTACCAGATTTTTTGGGAGTGAGATGCCCCTCAAATCTGGATACCAAAGTATCTTGTTAAGCTCTCCCACATAGTCAAAATAAAGAGGTTTTTGGAACTTATTGCCATGTTTATAACCTTATAATCCATAATCCAGTTGTGTTACGAAAATTACCGACATTTCCTTAGTTTTCCTGCAAACATGACTGAGCCCTCCCCAACTTACGACACCAACAATAAGAACATAGTACCAGGGTATGATTGCCAGTAACTTAAGAAGCTCTAGTTCTCAGTCTGGAAAGAGCAACGAAACTTTCGAAAGCCAAGTCAAAGATACTATGGCAAATATTTAGCTGAACCCAAGCAGTACACGCTTTTTTTTATAAGAAACTGGTTTATAAGAAACTAGTAGTAAGATGGCCAAAATTTTAAGAAACTCTGGTACTATGTCTGAGAAGAACTAAGAAACGTTTCAAAGTTAAAAGTATGAATTTTATAGCAAATAGATTGCTGAACCTTTATTTTTGGGCAATATTATCTAACCATTTGTGTTTTCAACATAACAGAACACTGTTTAATCCTATATGATATTTTAAATATCAAGAAACATATCTGCAGCAGTGTTAGCGACCACATTGACAATTCATGCATTCAAAAAATAAGAAACCAATTAAGAAACTTTTAGTACTATAATGGACAGAATTTCATGTTGAATTAAGAAACTTTTAGTACTATGGCCTGATCCTAGTTTCTTATATAAAAAAACGTGTATTTCACTCCCAAAAAAATCTCGTATACTTTTGGCAAAAATCCTTTTGTTTTCAAGAAAAATCTGTAAAAATCCTTCATCTCGTAAGCTTTCTCCACTGAGTGAAATGCCCCTCGGCAGAACCCGTTTTCTTGAGTATCGCATATTGACTAGCTATTTTATGTTTTGAAAGTAGCACAACACTTTTGTTTCCCATCTGATATTTCATATGTCAAGAAATACACCTGCGGCAGTGTTGGAAACTACGTGATGTGTCATGTACTTGAAAAAATAAGATCAAAATTAAGAAACCTTTACTAATCAAATGCAGAAATTTAGTATTTTGGGCTGATCCAAATTTCTTGTACAAAAACGTGTTGAGTATGTTGACCTGGATTTATGATCAAATTAGGAGGACGAGTTTTTCGAGAGGAAAGGGATGTTTGACGAGGATGTGATTTACGTCCACATCTACACGTTTTTTTATAAAAGAAACTAGGATCAGGCCATAGTACCAAAAGATTCTTAATTCAACATGAAATTGTGTCCATTTTAGTATCAAAAGTTTCTTAATTGGTTTCTTATTTTTTGAATGCAGAATTATCAATGTGGTCGCTAACACTGCTGCAGATATGTTTCTCGACATTTAAAACATCATACAGGAATAAACAGTGTTCTATTAAGTTGAAAACACAAATGTTTAGTTAACATTGCTCAACGATAAAGGTTCAACGATAAATTTGCTATGATATCCATCCTTTTAACTTTTAAAAGTGTCTTAACCCTTTCACGCCCGGATAAAATTAAGCTTAACAGGAAAACCTAATGTAGATCGTTGTTTTCCAGGGGGTATCATAATCAGTGATTCAATAAGCAATAGATAAATGCAATGTCAATACCCTTTTAAATCAATCCACACTCTAAAAGCTTTACCCCCTGAAAAATTCGCAATTCTCAATGAATACTGTTGGGCTATATGGCCCTTCCGGGGGTGAAAGGGTTAATGCTTCTCAGACATAGTAATTGAGTTTCTTAAAATTTTGGCCATCTTAGTACTAGTTCCTCGTAAACCAGTTTCTTAAAAAAACGTGTAGTCTAATGTCCCATTCACATTGCAAGTTAAACCAGCTTAAACTAAACCAGGTTTTCGAATAAGGCCTTCTGATTGGTCAATCAAAAAAAATCCAGTCATTTGATTGGTTGAAATTTAAACTGGTTTAGATAAAGCTCGTTTAACTGTGTCAGTGTGAATGCAGTATAAGTTAGCAATTGGAAGAAGCTTTACAAGCATTTGAATTTACCTTGTGCAGTCGCTCCATCTTTTCTGGACCATCTGGCATCTCGGCAAGACTTTGTGGAATGTATCGGAAGCAGACATTGGTACACTCAGGCTTGAATTTAAAAGAAATCTATAATTATGACCACTGTCAGGTTTGCAGAGCAAGACAATCACACAAATAAGCCTTATCCACAGGGGTCTAGGAGCCTCTGCATAAACCGTGGTTTTGGTTTCTTTGGTTCCCTGTGATCCGAATTATGGAAACAACAACTATTTAATTTGATACAGATTACATCATCGTTGCGGTCGGTCTGTCATTGTTACAGTAGAAAAATATTCTATTATGCAAGACTCGCAAAACTATAATTCATAGCCTTGCCCCTTCTCTTATGTAGAGACTTTGAAATGAATTAAGCCGTTGGTGGTTTGATAGAGCTTCGATGGTACATGGGATAAGGTCTAGGGAACAACGCGTTCCTAATTCCAGGATCATGATTACCTACAAACCACTGCAAAAAGGACGAATGGTAACAGATATTCAGATAAATCATTGTACACGAAAGTAGCAAAAGATTTTAAGTAAGTTTGAATAAAGCTACATTACTGTACCTCCATAAGTAGAACAAATCCATCTCTCTTTTTTATCTGATCAGCAAGGTACCTATTGAAAGAAAATTTACAGCTTACTTTCGACACGAATAGTCTTAAGTCCTTAGGACCTCAGATCTGGAACTGCTTACCAGAGGAGCTAAATCGGCGAATAGCCTCAATATTCAAAAGCTTAAAGGGTCCGTTTCATCCAGCATGCCTTGCACGTGTCGTGTCTTGGTTTGCCTTTTTTGTCGCCATTTTCATAGCCCATGAAAGTGGTGACAAAAACGACCAACCAAGAGATGACACGTGCAGGGAATGCGGGGTGAAACAGACCCTTTAATAACTCAATGGAATGATCCCACATGCAACTGCAATGCCTGCCATTTTATTGTAAATATTGTATAAACAACATTGAAAATAATCAGTAGCTTTATCCTTATTATGTCCATCGATTTTGATTAGTTTGCGTATACATTTGTATTTAGCTGACTAGAGTAATCAATCGATGCAAACTAAAGTTACAAGAAAAAAATGTCAAAAATAAAACCAACCAAATGGAGTTACGGATAGTTGAAGGCTACATCTAATATCGTGTATATTGTTTACAATTACACGTCACATTCCGCGTAATTCTATGACATTGGGGTTGGATATACAACGGTAGTAGACAATGTTGCAAAAGTAAAGGGGTGTCATATACCCGGGGGGAGGGGGGTACTTGGTCTACGAACATACTGGGAGGTGCCGCTGGAAAATCTGAAAAGCTACCCTGTCCCGGAGTCAAATTCCTGAAAATGATACCCTGTCCCGGAGTAAAATTTTCTTAAACAATACCCTGTCCTTTAGTTTCCTTAGACAAAATTGTGCCTTGCAAGGAAATTTGTACGAAATCTGTCGAAAAATGTGGATATATTGCCATCCAAGCGACTTGAATCACATTCTAAGAGTGCAAATGGCCTAAAACGACCTTTCAGAGTCAGAAATGACATATATGCACCCTGTCATGGAGCCGATTTCTACAAAAATGATACCTTGTCCCGGAGTCGGAATCCTGAAAATGATACCATGTTCAGCGGCACGTCCCTGTACAGAAAAATATACGAGTACCCCCTCCCCTCCCGGGGTCTTATATAATCGGCACACATTTGAAAATCATCAAAAGATTCCAAATATAGATTTTTGTGTTCAAACGAGACTTTATAAACGGGGAAAACTCCACAATCATAAAGCAAATATAAACAGCTTACCTTGAATTTTCAAAAGCACGATCAATGTGTTCTTCAAATCCATTCAGACCCTTGAAAAGAAAACATTTCTTATTTCATAGATCGAAAACAAATAGCCTCTTCCATTTTCAGACGAAGCGCATCATATGACTTTGTAAATTGATCACAACGAGTCTATGCAGTGTACACCAAAACCGCAGCCTCACTAACCAAACATTTTCATAATAATGACGTTTTGATTAATTAAGCGCATACCACCTGCAAGCACAATGTATCTTCCTTCTAATGACACCTAATTTTGACGCACAAATTAGATCATATTTCATTTAATGGAAGATACCCTTAAAATCTATTTACCCTTCTTTCTAATAGCCCCCTCCCTTCTAAGCCTAGATTTTACATAATCCCCTTCTCTATTAAGCCCCCCCCCCCAACTATATCGAACATGAAACGTTACACTTATTTAATCCAACAAGCTTACATGTTAATTTCGATATGGTTTGGGATAAGATGTGTTTCGAATTCGTCTATTTGAATCGAAAAATTGTCTGCTGATTCTCCAAAGTATTTGGTAATAACAAATAACCCATCATTTATATCCTCATCATTTTGAATTTATGAATATGCCCCCGTCTTATTTAAGCCACGCTTAAATAAATATGCCCCCAGAAAGATGTTAGTTAGATGTTAGATTTGATGAATATGCTCCCGTCTCATTTAAGCCTTGCTTATATGGTAGATAAGGCATATTCAGAAGCAGGAAAGAGCTGCAAATTCCAATAAATTCATATAATTGTAGCAAATCTGTACTACCGGGTGTCCCAGAAAAAAGGTAACGGATTTGATCATGGCTAGCGCTAAGGATTTAGCTTGAATCAATCGGAAATAATCTTTAAACTATTCCTCGATAGTCAATTTAAACATAGACACCTTGTTTGCTGATATTGGAGCATTGAAAGAAGAAATTTTCATCATGAAAGTCAAGATTTGCCTCCACCCCGAAACCAGTTTTTTTGGGTTTTGGCCGAAGTTGTTAACGCGCTTGTTGTGGAATCTCCTGAATCAGAGCGAAGTACAACCAAGAAACATAGTGCTTCGGAAAAATTCTTGATGGTAATCCAAATCGAACTTGAAATCAAATTCACGAATTTTTTGTCCAAAGGAGACATCTCCTTTCATTCAACAAAACCTTTGAATTACACCTGCCGAATAAAAGTTATTCATTAGCGAAATAATGCCCTTGGGTGTGAAAAAATCTTCCTTGTTTGAATAAAATGCATTTTTGTTATCATTGGAATTATTACCAAACAAGCAATCGCGTATACCCAAAGGATAAACTTCTTGACCGAAGAAAGATATTCCTTGGTGACTATATTCATTGATAAGTTTGCCAGTTTTTAGTTTTTACATTTCTATTCAAATGTGTACATATGCACAATGGTCCTTGTTGAGAATTTCTACGCTATGCCTGTCCTTGAGGAGATTCCCCAAAACAGCTCGTTTGTAGTTAAGGCCAAAACCTAAAAGCTCTGGTTTCGAGATGCAGGCAAATCTGTGCTTTCAAGATAAAATATCTTCTCTCAATGTTCTAACATCAACAAACAAGGTATCTATCTTCAAGTTAACTATCAAGGAATAGTTCAAAGATGATTTCCGATTGATTCGAGCTCAATTCTTTACACTAGCCTTGATAAAATCTTTTACCTTTTTTTGGGACACCCGGTAGAGCATTCACGTCGTGTTTTGTAACTTTCTATGGTAAAAAAGATCTTGAGCTTGTTTAAAGTATTCCTACATGCAAACTAGGGCATACTTTCTGAAATAGGGCATACTTGATATATAGACTGACGACGTGATTCCTTGTATTCGTTCAACATTTATAATCTGACTTTTTAATTTCACTCATACAAAGGACTCACGACCAAACTGATTCTAAACAGGGACTAAAATCTTACGAAAAATCAGAAGAAACTTAGAACATCTTCCATCCTACGAACGTCCAAAGAAAATTCGAACGTCTCTTCGAACGTCACTTCGAACGTTGCTTCGCTTCGAGAAGTCGAACTTTGAACTAATGAGCCAATCAAACACTAAGAATTGGCACGTGGTCTTACCTTATTAAGAAAGTAGTGATCTGATTGGACGCGCCGTGAACACGGCGGACTTGGCCTAATTAGTCCCTGTATTGAAGCGTGAGGACATAAGTCCCTCAACTGAAGCGATAACAACAATAACAACGAGAGTAAGTTAGAGGGACTTATGTAATGTAGTCTACTTGATATACAGCATACCTGCTGGACTACCAATAGAATGATTGATAATGCTAAAACTGTATCCATACTGCGTATCATTAGAATGAAGTAAAAACTGTTTTCAGGGGGTATGCATAAAGTACATTCGATTATTTCCAGCGAGTGAGTAAAAAAAGTTTACGCATTTGGCGGGCTCTAGAATAAAGCGTATGCGGGCGATATTTAAAACTAACATGTTAATCTTTCAGTCAAAAGGCTAACTTAGATGAGAAAATTTTTAGGGAAAATCACTCATCAATAGACGATTACGGAAAAGATGGCGTACCTCATTTCACGCAATGCATGATAGGAATATGCCCCCTAGCAACGCATAGCTACCAAAACTTACAACTGTGGCATAAAATCTTGACCAAAGCTACGATAGACTTAGGCCGTCGCAACTTTGTCGTGAAATCTACGCATAGTCTTTTGGGCACCTGAAGTACACTAAGTCTTCTATAAAGACGGTAGACTTCGCAGATAAAACCTTAGCTATCCAAAGGATGCAAATTCTGCAAACAGTAGACTAGAGAGTCGTAAGACTTGGCGGAGAGAAATCCCAAAAGAATGAGACTTCTGAACGAAAGTTGAAGAGTTCGAATGTTGTGTTCGGTCGAGTGAACTGAAGCCATTGCAATACTCTTGTTATGCAAATCTCTAGAGAAGGTGATTTGCAATGTTTCATTCTTTTTTCGAATGTTTTTACAACTTTTTATTCATCTCTGTTTTATTCACCTCTTCACTCTCTAATCAGTAATGTAAACAGGGCCAAAAATCTTCTTGATATCTTGATGAAACGATGAAAACAGCAGGCCACTACATCTTGAAATTGAAGGGAAACTGTACTGTACATTATTGCGAGCGACGGCTTAGAAGAGTGTCGACTTCACGATGAAGTTGCGACGGCCTAAATCTATCGTAGCTGTGGTCAAGATTTTATGCCGCAGTTGTAAGTTTTAGTAGCTATGCGTTGCTAGGGGGCATATTCCTATCATGCATTGCGTGAAATGAGGTCCGCCATCTTTTCCGTAATCGTCTATTAGACGAAGAAAATAGGAAAATGCTTGTAAGAGGCAATTTTTGGAACCAGAATTCCACATTCCATTCTGGTCCATTATTTAATTGCTATTGAAATAAAAATTATATATCTGAAACTGATAATGGCATTGAGTTTAAACTTCAATGTGACATAAATCATGGACCAGAACGGAGCGTGGGTCTCTCGATTCCCATACAAACCCCTCACAAGCCTTTTCCTACTTGCTAGGTCTCCAAGATGTGTGATTTTACCCAACAAAATTTTTTCATCTAAGTTCCATGGGGTGAGTGGCTTAAACAGTTTTTGTCAGGTGACTGAAGTTAAGCTCGGTCGAGTGAGTTTAAGTCCGGATGGGTAACCTCGTAGGCCTGTCCTCACATCTCACCTCGTCGTCCTTCGGAAGGGAAGCTACACTAGGGGTCCCATGCCTAGGTGCGGCATTTACAGCGGGCCTAAGTTAGCTTTCAGTAGCTAGAAATCCTGACAAGTCCACTCAAAACACATTGAAAACAAACAAACAAACAAACAAACAAACAAACAAGCGCTTGACTGAAAGATTACCAAATAAAAAAATATACCGAGTGAGTAAAAAAACGCTCGGTGTTTGAAAGGCTACTGCTCCCAGAGTATATAAGCAATTATATTTTGCAATACCTGATTGAATAGCTAACATGTTCAATTTTTTTTAGAAATTTTCCTGGATAAAATCGGTCACTCCGTTCAGATTCTGTAAGCGATTTTCTAAAACGAATCCCTTTGAAAAACCTTAAAAACGTGCTAAAATTACAAGCTAAAGTTCCTCATGTGTTTACCTTACAGCGATGACTTTCAGCATCCTTTAGCACGTGCTTTCCTATTGGCGGGTTGAAAAGTCATCCCCCTAGTGTAAATGAATTATTCAGCGGGATTCCATTCTCCCATGAGGACAAATACATGAATACATTCAAGAATCATTATTGCTAGGAAGGAGAGCACAGTGAAATTTTTCTTGCTGTTTTCACTCGTTTTTCGCAGGTTTTCGAAAGGGGCTTTCTGCAGAAAATTTCCTATTTCGACGGGAAGGAATTTCCGATTAAAGCCGGGTAAATTACTGAACTTAGTTTGACATATCGGGGATAAAATAAGATAGTTTTCAATATCATTGCTTTGATGTGCAGGGAGCAGGATTTTTTCAAACGCCGGGCGTTTTTATTGACTCACCCGGTATAAAGTTGTAAATTTAGCTAACCTTTGCTTTCCACATAAGCCATAACTTGAAGATATCATTAGGTCTTCCACACTGCAAAGTTTTGTCACCAGTATCCAAGGACACATCATACAATTTCTTGTCTTTCTGGAACAAATATTTGGCACCCATTTTGTTACATGCCTGCAGCATACCCTGTCAATGGAAAATAATGTGATATGATGGGAAACTCAAAAGGCAACCATATTTTCTCATTCAGTATTGAAAGTACCTCATCGGTCCTGTTTACGCCGGCCCTAAATGGCGTTAATTTTCGTTACACGGCATTATAAGGGCCGGCGGAAAAGGGATCCGCGCTACAAGGGTGTTAATTTTCTAACACTTACGTTTGCTATAGTGCACCATTTTAAAGCATTTTTCATAAAGGACAGGTAATTGTAGGTCTCAAGCTTAAATTACCTGTCCTTTATGAAAACTGGGACATCAGTAAGGCAAACATGAACTAATTGCAGATGTATAGCAGATATCAAGTACTTATTGATCTTCTTTCAATATCTTTGGCTCAAAATTTGCTCAAAACACTAATAAAACAGGATATCAAGTAATAAAGCGAAAGTTCTTCAAGACGTTGTATCGAGTACGTTAATGTCAAACAAACAAAGCGATATTTGCGAAAATGGAAACTTTCGTCAATAAGGAAGTTCAAAAGATGATGGAGAAATTTGATTTTGAACAACTGCTGCTGATAGGAGAGGAAACTGGGGAGAAGGAAGAAGATGAAACAGATGAAGATGCCATAGCAGTGCAGTCCGATGATGATGGAAATGCAGAAGGCAACGAGACAGTTGCAACTGACTTACATGGCAGTTTTCTTTTCAAGAAAGATGAAACACTTGACGTTGAAGTGCGTAAAGATATCCATTATCAATTTTTCCCTGCTCTTCCAGTGGCGTAAAACGCGGTCCTAAATGGCGGTAAAGCAAATTTGCAATTGGCAAAATTATGGCCGGCGTAAAATTAGGGCCGGCGTAAAAGAAGAGCCGATACGGTAAGAAGTGGATTCCTTTGTTGCCCCCCCTCTAGGCGGGGCTTAGTGGTACTCCTTTGGTAAAAGATATAAGGGGAGAGCATCTCAATGTTTTCATCTTTCCTGTTCTATTTTTCGTCTTTCTGGTTAAACCGTTTTTTGATCCAATTGGAAAAGTGGCTGTGATCAAGAGGTCGACGAAAGGCGCATAAACAAACGAAGTTGTTAGTGCTTCGAATATGTGCAACTTGTCGCGAATGTTCTGTTGACGGCAGCGGAAAAGATAGGAGCAGCGGATTTGAGTTTGATTTCACCACATTTGCAGCCAACTGTCATGCTGATCACGAGTATTAGGAGACTGGTGATGTGATTTTAGCAAGCCTGATAGGCCAACACCACAGCGTGATTTGCAACAAACCAATCTTATGATAATCAAACGAAGGCCAGATCTACGGAATGGTGGATCAGACCCAGCTAAAAGTGGGGGGGGGGGCATTTGGTATTTAGCTAGGATAATAGAAGGTGTCCTCATTCGAAATCTCCTTTTAAACAATGTAAATAAAACTAACATTCAAAGAAAGGTCCTCGTTGACATTAAACGGTTGCACAATCACAGTTAAATAAATAACGTCAGGAAGGTTAACTTGGAGTCGAGATTCCAGGATCGGCGCAGCAGTTGCAGCCTCAATGACGAGGAAAGTATCACACCTGCTACACTGCTTGCCAAATTTGTGAAGGTCTACTCTTGGATCCTTGTGAGGGTCATCTTCCAAATCCTTTTCTAGAATCTGGTCCTTGTCCTCGCGTGGGTCTTGGGTCGTCTTTTCCGGTATGCCATCGAGTTCTGCTCGCTTTAATAAAGGTGCATACTCTTGTATATCATCTCAGTAAGTGATTTTGAGTGGACAAAAGTAGTGTATAGAATTACCTGCTCTTTAACCAGAAGAACGGAACATTGTACTGGCACAGACATCAATTTATGTGGATTCCAAGTGACAGAATCAGACCTGGAGAAAGGAAGTTCAAACACACCCCTCAGAAAAAGCAGCAAATAAAAATATTCCATTTTACAGTCAACTTACAAATACTAGACAAACAGGCAATACAACATTCTGCAATTTCTTATCCAAACAATAATCTCGGGCCTACTTCTATTTGCAGCAAGAGCCCCTAGCGTAGAAACAGCGTAGATTTGTAGTGAGTACCCAGTGAGCATGCGTCTTTCCTCACTACAAATGCCACAACTTGTTATTTTTAAACTTTAGATCGATAAAAAAACAAATCAGGAGAAAAGAAGAATGGTGCAATTTGGTGCGATCCATTACAGTGGCCCTGTCAATATATGTCGTTCTGCATAGTGGCTACAGAAATAGAGAACAATATTTTGGGTACACAAACGTTAGACTCAATATATTGGGTTCAGCAAAGAGGCACGGACCCCCACGTATCGAAAGTTCCGCTGTAATCCCCTGAAGCAGCAAAAAATGTTAAGACGCTTGAAAATTCACTAAGAAAACTAAATCCATTTGAATGGATCGAATTTTATTTTATGGGTTAAAGACCGAAGTACCCCTTTAAATCTGCTCATTTTGTTATGAGTATTGAATATACAGGGTGTTTTAGAAAGAACCCAATCTACCGTTATTTGAGATTCTCCTGGAAAGAGCGACGTTGAATCACTTTTGATGCACACCATCCGAAAGCATCATCTACCGTCCTTCCAATGATATCAAGGTTGGGCGCATTAATTCAATTATTCACAAGAACGTTTACGTCTTTGTGACTATGGCCTATTTCAGACGCCGGAAAGTAATACCGCAAGTCCTCGAATAAGCCTCTACCTAAACACATTCCCTGTGAAATAAGCCTGCATCTTCGATTAAGCCCACTTGGGGGGGGGGGGGTTGATATCTTTGTTTTTGATAACTCTGGATAAAAGCGGTTTGTTATGTAGTGAATAGTTTTGATTCTCCTTTTTGACCGACTTTCTTAGCGTTTGTTCGACGTATTCGGGCTTGGATATTGCCTCGAAAACAATATATGCCAATATATCTGCATTAAAATGGTAACCATTTCCATCAATGTATCCAAACTGCATATTACTAGACAGCACATTGTACTTTCAGACGGTATACATTACATCTACAGAAATCTTATCATCTCCTCAAGGTTTTCAATTGTAGTTGGGTTGCATCTTTGCTGAAATACCTTGTATAGCTAAATTGGAAGTAACAAAATCTGGTTTGCAATTCGCCTGAAAACAGGACTAGACACTTTTTTCCAAATACTTGATCAAATTGTCAAAATACTTATCACACCGAACACCACAAAACTACATTTTTCACGGAAATCAGATGTGATCTAAGAACTGAATAGTTATTGCCCTGGGATCGATAAACTTTTTTACTTGCTTAGAAAATCAATTTTTCACGACTCTTCAGAGAGATTAAATGCTCTTGCTCCTTGTTCTGAGGGAGAGGCTCCTTTCTATTTGACCGGGGAGGGGAAAGGATAATTATTTCTTTAGTATACTGAAGGGATATCGCTGTAAAGATAATTAGGCCGTCTGAAGGGATATCGCTGTAAAGATAATAAGGTGCTTTAGGCCCTTTTTCAGCCATTTGCAACCATCGTATTTTCCTTCTACATGAAAATGCGAGAAAAGATGAATCTCCACTGGGCAGAAAAAATCAAGCGACTCGAGTTTTTCTGTGCTTGCACATGAGCATTTATCGTTCGACATAAAGTCGTCGCGGGAAAAGTAGAGTGCCACAACCACAAAGTAGGATCTGCTTCTATTTTCCGCCGAATCGCTGTCACGAAGAACCAGTCACAGCAGTTTGAAGGCTTGTTGCCAGGAAAATCGAATTTGAACATCGAGTGGAACAAAGAAAATCCACTTGGGGAAATTTCTATTGCATCTTGTATGTATTTATAGCTTTTCGATGCATAACCCCTTAGACTTCAGCACGTACCTTTCAATGCCTTCGAGTAGATGTTTATGTTTCTTTGACAGCAATGCGCCACCACCCCATGCAGCCTGTAATGAGAATAAATAACGAGATAGACCCTTGCTTACTTACTTTTGAGAATATGTCTCAAATCGTGGCCCAACATAACTGCGAGTTCAGCTCTTTTCAGGGCATAGCGATGGGTTTAAATCCATTCAAATTTTCAGACCACTCCCACCAATGTTGTTTCAGTAGCATATTCTGTAACTAGTAGTTATCGTATATATATATATATATATATATATAAAAGTCATACTGATGAAGGCTTGCGCCGAAACGTTTAAAGAATGTGTTTTTCTTGAGAATCTATATTTATTTTATTACATATTGCGTATGAGCTTATGAGAATATATATATATATATATATATATATATATAAAAAAATAAACATTTCAAGTCTGCAGAAAATCAGTGATGCCTGAACTCATTGTGTATTCGTTTTAACATATATCTTTACTTGTGCATGTTTTTTTCGTTTTAATCTATTTACCCTCTTGCACATAAGACACTTTGAGATGAGGCAGAAATTAATGTTGTAGAGCCAAAAGATGGACAACAATGATTGTTCCTGGCCAAGCAACTCTGATTGCAGCATTTTCTAATGCCAAAAAGGCATAGCACGCCGAGAAAATTCCGGTGATAGCTCTAAAACAATGGGCCGAAATAGGCCTAGGCCAAAGCGCCACATTTCTATTAATAAGACGTCAAATAAGACTAAGCTCGGTATTAAAAGCCTCAGATGCTGCCGAGAAAGTCAGTCTCAAGCAACAGGTTGACAGAGGTAGTTCCCTGTCATAAAAGCGCTCACAGCGCCCATTGGCTTTCCTGTTGAGACTGACGTCAATATAAAAAAATAAACATTTCAAGTCTGCAGAAAATCAGTGATGCCTGAACTCATTGTGTATTCGTTTTAACATATATCTTTACTTGTGCATGTTTTTTTCGTTTTAATCTATTTACCCTCTTGCACATAAGACACTTTGAGATGAGGCAGAAATTAATGTTGTAGAGCCAAAAGATGGACAACAATGATTGTTCCTGGCCAAGCAACTCTGATTGCAGCATTTTCTAATGCCAAAAAGGCATAGCACGCCGAGAAAATTCCGGTGATAGCTCTAAAACAATGGGCCGAAATAGGCCTAGGCCAAAGCGCCACATTTCTATTAATAAGACGTCAAATAAGACTAAGCTCGGTATTAAAAGCCTCAGATGCTGCCGAGAAAGTCAGTCTCAAGCAACAGGTTGACAGAGGTAGTTCCCTGTCATAAAAGCGCTCACAGCGCCCATTGGCTTTCCTGTTGAGACTGACGTCAATATAAAAAAATAAACATTTCAAGTCTGCAGAAAATCAGTGATGCCTGAACTCATTGTGTATTCGTTTTAACATATATATATATATATATATATATATATATATATATATATATATATATATATTCTCATAAGCTCATTCACTATATGTATCAAAATAGAAATATGTACTCAGAAAAAACACATGCTTGTAAACGTTTCGGCCAAAGCCTTCATCAGTATAACTTTTCCAAATAAGATGGAGCATACATATAGATTATGAATTACAAAGACAATACAAAACAATAGCCGAAGCGGGTCCTACCTAATACAATGCGTAATATGTATATATACAGGGTGTCTCAAAAAAATTGTTCGACGTTTGATTAAATATTTAAAAATAAAGACAACATGAACAGGTTCGTGGAAAGATAACCCTGTTCCTAAGATTATGAAATGATTTTAGAGACCAGAATCAAGCAAATCGGTTGAAAATTCACTGAGTTACGAACTCTTGAAGATCAAAAATATGCGATAGCTGAAACCAGAGACCCCCCAGATTAATTGTCTTGCTAAAAGCTCGAAGACGGAGGTAAGAGAAGCTTATCCAACGTCATACCTCTCGTTGATATCAGAGCAAACCAAATACGACTTATAAAGAAAATTATTTCTTGCGATCATTCTCAAAATTCCTTAACATTGCATAGGTCCAAAAACAGTGGTTCAAAACAAAATCGGCGAGAGACTGAATCTGTTTCCTCAAAGCATCCATATGCTTGACAGTTAGGCTATCGAATACCTGTTTGAATCCCACTTGGTTCGCCCTGAAACAATTGAGAAATAACAGAAACGACGGCCTATGGGACTTTTACCAAAAATGCCATTTCGAGGCCTCTGGTTTCAGCTTTCGCACAAACATGAACTTCAAAAGCTTGTAACCCCATGAATTTTTATCGGATTTGCAAGATTCTTATGTCAAAAATTAATTAAAAATCTCAGGAAATGGGTGACTTGACCAAAGGTCCATTCAGCGTATCATTATTTTTTAGTATTTAATTAAACGTCGAACAATTTTTTTGAGACACCCTGTATATATATATCTTTAGTTTTCTCATTGATTATTTGTTCTTCACTGTAGTTCTTGTTATATCTTGTCTTATTCTAAATTCGTGTTTTGTTAACAGTTCAGATTCGTTTTGTTTAGTAGACAACGCTCCTTGTAATAGTGTAGCAAGTCTGATGAATTGAATAGAATAGAATAGAATAGAATAGAATAGAATAGAATAGAATAGAATAGAATAGAATAGAATAGAATAGAATAGAATAGAATAGAATAGAAGAGAAGATATACATGCCTGAGGCAATCGGAGCTCTTACGAAAGGGTGTGAGTAAGGCTATAATGCAGTGACTGTGAAATGATGACGGTGTAGGAACTATGAGAAAAGGGAAGACCCTAAGAAAGGACTGCCGGGGAGCTAAGAACGGGGAAATTTTTGAAATCACGCCCTTTGTGACTTCAGAAAATGTCCCTTTAAAGCAAGAGACTGGTTGTAGTAGCAAAGGAATCCACGCATTAATGTACTATCGAATATCTGGGAGGCAAAGTATGATTCACATCACATAGTGAAAGTTCCTTGAATTAGATAACTTCTGAAAACATGACGAGGGAACGTTTACTGAATCTATTTGTATATGTGAAAGAAGCTGAGTTGAAGACTCTAAATGCTAGTAAGGGTTTCTTGAGATGATAAGGACTTCTTGCAGAATTATATAGCCACAAAGTACAGTTTACGACAAAATTCTTATTTGACCTTTTCGGGCCCAGTTTTAGTGAGGGGGGGCTTACTTCTCGAAAACACATGTCCTAAACTTCGTTACGCCACTGTTCTGTAAATATGTGGTACAAAGTTGGCTGTCCAGGTTCTTTTAATGTTTGTAAATGAGTCCTTGCTGAGCGATGTAAGTTGATTGCTGTCGTCTTTGCTAAGGTCGACTTTCAGCTAGCAGAGTCGTCTCACGCGGGCTTAATACATATTTTACAATTTTGATGAATAAGCGAGAAAAGAAGATGGGGAAATTGGTATTTGAGCCAACAACGGAGAATTAATGCTACTGCGGCAAAGTAAACAGTGGAAATTGGTATTTGAGCCAACAACGGAGAATTAATGCTACTGCGGCAAAGTAAACAGTGGAAATTTCTGAGGATTATGTCCAACTTTTGGACAATATACGATCAACTATCAATTCAACAGAGATGCAGACAATGAGTGCCACACCGTACTGCGGAGAAAGTGTTCAAATATTTGAAGATTATCTAATGCTTCCTATCAATTTTCAATGAAATTAATCATTTTCTCACGTTAGTGCAGATTGCTAATCCTAATGTTCTCAGAGTTAGGACTGTTAACGGAATATCCTGCTAGCTTAAATGTAGGTTGCTTTACCACAGTGCACATAATGTGCTCGAAAATTTGAAGATTACCTAAAGTTTAATGCAGCTTAGCAACCAATTTTCAGTCAAACAAGTATTACAAAGCATTCTTCTAATGTTCAAGCAGAGTGCTAATCCATATTGCTCTCAGTCTAAAAAGGCAGTGCAGAGATAGTGCGCAAATATCTGAAGGTTATTTGATGTTTCCTGCAGCTTTCACAATCAATTTTCAGTCTAAAGAGTGTTAAAAAACAAACTTCCATCAAAGAGAGCTACACAAGAGTACAAATATAGTGCTCGAACATTTGAAGTTTACTTTTAGTTTACTGCAGCATTTGCAATCAGTTGTCAGTCTTTGGAGTGCTACAAAATATCCCGCTAACGTTAATACATAACCAAGATAGATAACTGTTTGGTCACTATATGAATAACAACAGAGAGATCGGAATAGACTGGACATTTGAAATCAGAACAGCTAGAAATGAAACTTGGAGGTTTAGTCAAATAGTTGTTAAGTTTACCACGATATTTGCATTATTAACATCCAGGAAATCAGCCATAACTGTGAATTCATTTGACAGAGTTATGCATGGCTTTAGGAGGAAAATTGCTATTAGGTTTGTTCCTACAGATTTGTCAAACTATTTCTGTCAATTCCTTAAAGTAAACATCATAGCTGCTTAAACTTGATATTGACAAACAAGCAAATGAAGTAAAATATAAGCGATTTTCAAGCACAAAGTTTAGAACATTGCCCGCTATCAAACCGAACAGTCCTAGCAATTGTGCTAGCAATGAATGCTACCAAAGACAATTAAGCTTAAAGTTTACATGTTCCAAGATCATAAGAAATAATTGTTCCCGACTCAACAAGTGCTTCGAAGCGATTTTCTAAGCAATGCTTTCCGAGGCAAAAAATTTTTTGTCCTGGTTTTTGAAATAAGGACAAATTTTGTAAAACAAAATATATAAGCTTCTGAGAAGACAAGGCGAATTGCCTTTCTGCAGTATACCGGGTGACCCAAAAAAAACTTCACGTGCTAGATCGCACATATTTTCTTGAAAGCAAACGTTATGAAGACAAGCAAGGTATCAGCATGTAGCTGAAAGGCTCCGCTATCTTTTGACATGCTGCTTGGTCAGCTAAAGATATGCGTACTGTCCGAAAAAAACAGTTTCAAAAATATGGAAATTCATTCATTTCTCGGACCATTCCCTCGCTTTCCAGTCTATGTTTAGGAAAGTGTAAAAAAGCTGCATTCGAAATTTGCTTTGGAGCATGAAATTTGAATGAGGAACAGAGGTCAATCATTTTGCAAACAAAAAATTTCCCCAGATGACTTCTAATCCATCGCTATGTCGAGTTTTTACAAAATGTTGACTGGAAAATGATGGCCATTATTTCACTCAAAATGAGGAATCCTGGATTCGAAATTTTCATTGAATCTGGTTTTTCGGATGGTAATCACTGCTTGAAATGATCATGCAGCATCTCAAAAGATAGCTAAGCTTTTCAATCAAACTTTGATGGAAAGCATTTGGCACTAGCTTTTGATTTCAGGGAGCTAGGTATGATCTAGCTCCTGAAGTTCTTTTTGGGTCACCCGGTAGATTTCACACAACTACGGCATTCAATCAAACAAAATAAATAGAGGTGGCAAAGCAACATGACTAGTTGTACAGAAGGTGTTAAATCTATTCTTGAGGCTGTCAAATCGTGTTGTCTTCATCAAAGCTGTATCCTTCGTTTTCACTTCACTTTCAAACTGCAGAAGTTAGAATAACCAAGAAAGCAAAAACTTACATCCACGTGAAACCAAAGACCAAATTCTTTGCAAATGACAGCAATTTCAACTAAAGGATCATATGCACCAGCAACAGTTGTTCCAGAGGTGGCACAGACAAAGAATGGTCTCTCGCCCTAAAGAGCAAAGAGTAGTGTAATAACAATTGTAAACAACTAATAAAATAATAACAATTCCTGCTATGATTGACGCATTGGGAACTGTGCCATTGCTGTTCGAAAGCAGAATCAAGGACACTGGAATTCCGATCAAGGCAGCTCAAATATAGAAGACGGTATTGTTAGGGACTGCAACGATTTTACGAAAAGTAATTTAAGCCTGACTTTGCTAGTTGCAATTTGATTTCAAGCTTATATGTCCAGTTTTAACTGTGAAAGTTGAACATTAATAATAATAATGAACAAATGTTGATCATGTTTTCAAATATGTCTTAAAATATGTTTTGTCTTAAAATAATCGTTTCTATCGTAAATTTCTTCCATAGAAAAGCATCCATAGCTCACACCAAAGATAATGTTATCTTTGCTCACACACTGACACATGAAGAAAAGTTTTTCACCTGCGACTGGCTCTTCATGATTTCTGTTCTGAGCTCCTCAACAATCATCTTTCCTCTAAAATAAAACAAAAACATGACTTATCTCTATTTACTTAGCGTAAATCAACAGAGTTCAAAGTGGTTCAGTATAGGGTACTGGGACAATCTAGCCTTAATATAGCTAACTATTGGCAAACTGTGGCCTACCGTAAAAGCTCTATTAAGCCCCCTCTCTATTAAGCTCCCCTCTCTAATAAGCCCCTCATCTCTGAGCTGAAATTTGAAACAAGCCCCCCTAAGTCCCCCTATAAATATCAAATTCCAGAAATTACCAACAATTTTCCATATATTTCGCTAGACAAGCCTGCATGTTAGTTTTGATAGTGTTTGGGACGGAGATGGAGAATTTATATATTTGACTCGTAAAAGCTGTGCGTTGAATCCCCAAAAAATTGGGTAGAAGAACTAAAAAGCTATCATATGTATCCCTCTCATTCGATTTCGTGAAGCCCCTCTCTAATTAGCCTTCCTCTGGAGTGTCCGAAATTAAATAAGCCCCCTGGGGGGCTTAACTGATATTTTGCGTCATTGTGCCTGATGTTCTGGATAGATCAAATAAATGCAATATGGCCTTCCTTTCCTTTGTTCAATTCTTAGACATGATCGACATTCCTCTATTCAGCTACTTTGAGACAAGAAAGTTATTCCTGACGAAGATTTCATTGAAACGCTGAAGTTTTCTAACAGTTGTATTTTAATTTTACTCTTTTCAATATTGTTGGTGATTTAGTTTACAAATTTGAGAAAATAAATTGATCGGAAAACTGTACAAAACACAATGATAAACATACTTGCTATCCGTTTTCACTTTCTTGACACTTCTTGTTCCAAAGCCGAGGGTTGCGGCAGCTTTCATTGTTGAGTAATGTGCCTAGGTTGATAAAATAGGAATAGGGGGATACAATACAGGGCCTGTGGATAACAGGGACCAGAACCGTCGCGAAGAGGGGTAGAGGGGGTAAAACAAAAACAACAACCCCGTAAGTATTTTGTTCCATAGAATTTCATTGTCGCTATATGTCTCTGCAGTGCATTTTTATGGCAATTTATCTCCTTTAAAAAGGTATTTGTAACAACCGTCTACTTTGATGACAGTTTTCACGTCAGAAACCAACCACCGTATTGACATTTCTAATTTATCGAAACTGGTTCTATCCCAGCGAGTCAGTCATTGGTCGTAGGGTCGTTGAGTTTCCGTTCACATTCAATCTATTCGGCCTTTGAGTCGCTCATTCCCTCTAGCACCTCCAGCGACTGCAACGAACTGGTGTGAACAAGACATTACTAGCATAAAACGATGTCCTTGATTCATAAATACAATTTTTTGTATAGTAAAAGGGGCGTTTCCCTCATTTTCCGGAAGACTAAAGGGTTCCTGGACCCGAGCTGGCTCTCGACGGCCTTGACAGGGACAGGTTTGTAACACCATTGCATGAGTTGCTTTTGATTGACACTGCAATTCAAAGCGATTAGCGATCGCAGACAAAGGAAATTCTCTCAACCAGTAATTAAAAACAAAAAGCGGCAAAGTTTCCTTGAAACCCAGGTAGCTAACTCGCTTGTTGTGCATTCTGGAAATGATTTTTAAGAGCAAGCATTAGTACATATCGAAAGAAGGAGGACACATCTAAATATCTACCATGGGCACTTTATTCTGCTATTCAGAAGCTGAGCAGTAAATGTTTTATTTGTATCTCCTCCAAAATCGGTTTCTATACAAAACAAATAAAATGTCCGAGGCAGCAGTTTACATATATCTGTGCTTTTAAAACCATTTCTGGTAGAGTTGGCAGACTTTGCAGAGAAAAATCCCAAAAGAACGAATATTCTGAAAGAAAGAGAGTTCGAATGTTGTTTTTCGACCGTGCGAATTGACACCATTGCAATACAAGGTACTCTTGATATTCAAGGTCCATGAGAAAAGAATCTACAATTTTTCATTGCTATTTCGAATGTTTTTGAAAACTTCATCATTCAAGAAACAATGCTCTCTGCGATCTTTCATTTGTCTGTCAGCTTCAGGAGCCTCGGATCTCTACCGTTATCGGCAGAGCCCAAAAGAATATGTCAATGATCTCTCGGAAGTTTACTGAAAACAGAATGACCAAAAGAACCAAAGAATGGGCTTTTATAAAAATAATCTTAAGTCTGCGAAGTGTACCGTTTCGGTAGAATGGTACCAAAAGAATGGGATTCTATCTTCTCCAAACTCTACCGTTTCCAGAAGATGCCCAAAAGAATACACCTAAGAGTCACCATCTTGAGATTTTTCATTACCGATCAAGTCTACCATAATAATTCACGTTTCGTTCTGGCGTTTACAGCTACTGGAAGCATAATATACAAAGACCTTAAAAATTGAGCGTTATTTTATTGGTCATTTTGACTTTTTCCAATCCGTTTACAATTTATGTTGTTTTTAGTCTTTGTCAAAGTTTCCAATACCTCCCCCATATATACTTTCATAACGCTTGAAAACGTCATAGTTCCAAAAATAATGATGACATTAAAAAATTCTCCTTTTGGAGTTATGGCGAACGGCCTATAGTTCCCTCTGATCACTTCAGTTGAAAGAACTGGGCGATAACAATATACACATTTAATTTTACCGGGTGAGCCAGAAAAAAGTTTCCACATTTGAAAATTCATAACACCAAGACTACTTCACGGATTTGAATCATTCAAATTCTAGTTAAAAGTTGAAAGATCGAAGTATTTTTGTGATTTTTCTCGCTGTCCTACCAGCACTGGAAGTATTAGTAAATTCAACTTTATAAAAATTTTATGGTTGCAAAATGACGGAAAAAGGGCCTAAAACATTGATCAAATCGTAGGGAATCAATTCAAATCGAACAATAGGCCATGGGCGTTTCGCCTCCCTCAAGAGTTATAAGACATTGATTTTCAAACAAATACGGAAGATTTTCAATCCCAAGGCAATTAATGCCTAGAGGATATCTCTCACCCATGAGAAGTTGCATTTCCTTCATTATTCTGTGCAAGAAGTCATTTATGCATTGATCGATGTTTTAGGCCATCTTTCAGTCATTTTGCAACCATGAAATTTTTGTAAAGTTGAATTAAACTATATTTGTAGTGCTGGTAGGACAGCGAGCAAAATCAAAAAAATACTTCGATCATTCGGCTTTTAACTAGAACTTGAATGATTCAAATCCGTGAATTAGTCTTGGTGTTATGAATTTTCAAAAGTGGGAGCTTTCTTCTGGCTCACCCGGTAAAGTTTTGCAAAGATTCGAGCTCCTATTCTTACTATGCTAGAAAGAACAGTTTCCTCTTCTACGTACCTCCTCAGAGCAGAAAATCGACAGCCTCGGGCATCCAAACATTCCGTCTTCTTTCGTATTTGGATTAAACCTACAACGAAGAGATGGAGATTAGCTGATGATGTCGTTCAGCTGAAAAAACTAAAAATATACATTGTTAGAATCTGGGGGAGAGCTGAGCTGGTTTTTCAACAAAGAAGTGTCGAAATAACGTCTGGATTCAACCAGATGAGTCAAAAAACTTCACATGTTTGGCGGGCTGCGGAATAAAAGGCACTTGGCTGATGTGTGTGTGCGTGTGTGTGTAGACTGATTGCATATTCGTAGTTATCACTATTGATGGACCGATGGACGCTCCAACCACGACTTATGTCCTTAGGCTTCTAGAAACGGATATGGCCTAAATCACCTGCAGTTTTTTCTCAAAACCACTCACCCTAAAACGCCGAAAAAAGCGGTCTTCCTGGCGTGCTACATTGCAACACAAGCTATCAGTACTAAGATGGATGTTTCTTCGAGCTATTTAAGCAAAAACCTCCTACCTCCAAGTGGTATTTTGCTTGTTTGGGGACGCAAAAGACCTCCTAAATTCGTTCGGTACTTCGAGATTTTGATCGTTGCGGCCGCTCAGTCGAACGCGCTATTGTTTGCCTTGGGCGGGAAGTTTAAATTGAAGAAAAATCAGCCAATCAGATCACATTATTCTAAATATTCCATTCTGATTGGTCGGGTAACAGATCTGTGCCCCGAGGGAGATTTTTGTCCGGTTTGAGAGCTCTTGGGAAATAAGGCCCTGACTGAAGCGACAACAACAACATAAATTCAATTCAATAAAGATGAGCGTAAGTTGAGGGCCTTACTGGAGTGAGGCTAGTGTAATTAAAGTTTAACAATATGACAAAAATCTAAGAAAAGAAAAATTCCAGTTACAATAATACAAGTGTAAATTGATTTGTGGGCAAAAATGATAAAAATATATTTGAAAATAAGATGTTAGTTATTGTTTGCTTTCGTCATCTAAGATGTCAAATATATTTAAAACTAAGATATTAGACTATCAGTCAAAGGCTAACTTATAAGTGATTTTTGGTTTGGTAAAATGATTCATCTTTAAAGCCTGGTTTCCATTAAATCGTGAAGTGTCGCAAAGTGTCGCAGAGTGTCGCAGAAATTTGGCTTGCTGCATTTTGTAACTCCCTGCGACACGATGTTTCCATTGGTCGCAGGGTGTTGCTGAAGTTTGGCGCCATGTTTCAATGACAATAACATCACGTGCCCACAGCTAGAATGAAATCACATGAGTCTATTGTTCTCGGATCGCAACTAGTCGCAGAATATTAGGACAGGTGTTTCCATTGATCGCAAAGTGTCGCAGAGTGTCGCAAAGTGTCGCAGAGATGGAAAATTTTCCATCTCTGCGACACCGATCGCAGAGTGTCGCAGAGTGTCGCAGCATTTTAGTGCAGCAGTTTCCATTCGTCGCAAAGTGTTGCAGAACCAAATCCTGCGACACTCTGCGACACTTGCAACACTTTGCGATTTAATGGAAACCAGGCTTAAGGCTCAAAAATTAGACAATTGTTGGTAAGAGGTTTGTATGGAGCGAGAATTCCATATTCCATTCTGGTCCATGATTTACTTGGCAAGAAAATTTAAATTCAATACAACTATCAGTTTTAAAAATGGAATTTCAAAAGCAAGTAAATTATCAATTGTTTAATTTTTGGGTCTTATGGTCAAGGCACCAGTAATGCCACCGATTGGAATGGATTATGCGCATTCTAACTGGTTTTGTGTTGCAAAGGCAAATATAAAGCCTGACGTCTTTAAAGTACAGACCGAGCTTGCGAGGTGTGTGCATTAAAACCGAGGGCTTTATATTTTCCTATACAACGACAAAACCGGTTAGTATAGGTTTTATTACCTGATAGCTTCTAATTTGACTCGTATCACTTAGTCAAATACATTTTGTTACTGTTATGTCGTGTGAGTTTATTGTAAATCTTCACAGGCCTAAAACAGTTGCTGTGATGAGAAATACACGTCCTTGTGTAGTATTATACAAGGCTACGGGAAACCCGTGGGAAATGTGCGATTGACCATAATGACGAGGTTCTGTATTGCCTTATTTTCAGGCAATGATATGCGAATATTAATCGTATAATAATCGAATACTTATTTTGAAGAATCAAACAATATTTTGATTCTATTGACCCTGTGCTGTAACAGTTGGACAATAGTTCAGCGGCTGTGTGGTCTTGAGCAAAAACGAAACATGGCATTTTGGCTTAACAGGCACTTCAAACCACATGCATATCATTATTCGAATCATTATTCGAAAAATAACGTAACAATGACTTGGAATAATCAAATCTTTTAAGATTATGCTGGCCACGCTTCTCTTGCTTAGACTGTAACGATGAATGACTTTCACATCTATGATAGCCCTTGACTGAAGGACTAACATTTCAATTAAGAAAATTGGCCACGTACTTTCTTATTCCACAGCCAACGAAACATGCAATCTTTTTTTGAATCACTCGATACTGTACAGCACTTCTAAAAAATTGGCACTTATAATTTTACCAGCAAGCTAAAGAATATCTATGTAACGATTTGCAAACACATTCCTCACGTTGCAAGATGCTCTAAAGCATTTGATATAATGTTCATTCAAAGGAAGAATTGTTGGATATTCACAGAGTCTTACAATTCATACGTTTTATTCATGTGACCTTTTTATCGACTAGAAAATGCGATTCAAATGATCCATTCTTTCTGGTGAATGGCGAAAAACCAAATCTGACATCAATTGCTTAGATGAATGATAAATACCATGCTGAAGCACTCTTTCTTAAACTTAAAGGGGCTGGGTCACGTAAACATAAACAAACCTGTTATCTCTAGAATCTATATTGTTGCCAACACGTGGCCATTGTGTTCTGCTGGGGTGAATCCACACTAAAGTTACTTCTAAAAATCCATCAATATCTCCGCACTCGTACAACATATGCGTGTTTCGTTTGTTTCTCTACGAAGTACAAGAGTCCATCTTCAAAATAACACTTTCATTTTGAGAAAAGTAGTGGAAAATCACTGCGATATGGCTTATCAAAAATACTGCAAAATAGTCGTTTCGAAAGAAATTTGTTTACATTACGTGACCCTGACCCTTAAAAATGGTAAAGTAAACAGCCCCACTGTTCCCTGAATTTTAAGCAACAAATTCTCTTAGACTAGAGGCTGGAGGGGGAACATTTGCTGACAGTTCAATGAGGTCGTAAGTTGAAACACCAACACAGCTCTCCGATATATAACACAAACTAACCTCCGTCTCAAAATAGATGCCACGTGAGATTTGCGATAACGCAAATTTCTCAACTACTGATCGCTTTATGTGCAAATATTTTCACGTGACACGAAAGTGAGACGACTTTCATAACACCAAAATAAATGGATCTACACTTACCTTGGATCGGTACAATCAATATGAAAATTAGAAATACCAAACAATACACCACTTCAATTAAGCAGCCTCGTTTTGAAAACTTGTCAAAATTTCCACCCATTGTTCATGTGAAAATTTCGAGCCCTGATTCGGATTTGGCATCCAAACTTTAGTCTGTTAACAAGGTTTTAAACTGCTGCCAGCTGTGACGATGGTTTTATGAAAATGTAAAGTTCAAAGAATTATAAGAGATTTGACCGTAAAAAATCTTTCGGGGCGAAACTTTACACCCCAAATCATTTTCACGGTCAAATCCCTTATAGATTTTCAAACTTTACACCACCATAACATTAACACTACGACCGATAGCAACATGAAAACTTGTGGTTAGACTAAAGTTTTGGTGCTGAATCCTAATTTGGCCTTTAAAATTTCATATGAAAGAATTCTGAATAATTTCCAACACGCGGCTGTTAATTGAAGTGGCGTATTAGCACCCTACTCAAAACCATGCGTAACAGTAGGCGAGGAAAACTTATATAATTCAATTTCTTAAAAGTTAAATGAACCTGAACCCAGTTAGATAAATCGCTTTTTATTCACGGGTGAAAACAACGTCAGACTGATATGACTTTAATGGAGGAGAAAGTCTTCATGTTAATAACAAAATGATATGTATCTTCAGTTCTGGAGAGCTTACGCAAAGTCATGAAAATCTTTGCAGGAAGGTACAAAATTTTTCTCGAGAAACAGCCACGTGACGCGGTTATGAAAGAAAAGGGGAAAAAAGAAGAATAACGAACGGAAGAATACTTTCGTGGCAACGATTAAGTTTCTATCTACAAAATTTTATGAATGATGAAAAGGTCTATAATTTCACAACCGATGAATGCGTCGAAAAGAATATAGGCATGGGAAGGAAATAGTAGCACTCGCATGGCATCGCAGGAAGTTAAAATTCTTCAGTCTTCACCACAGATGTTCAACTGTTTTATATTTGCTTTGGCAAAGTTACCATGGATCTAATAACTAACTCTAAGCTTACACGGAGGGAGATTCAAACTTTAAGAGCCAACTGGGATTAACTTAATAGCGACAATAAAAATAAACCTTTTCCTACCCCTACAATAAGAGCATACTTTTCATCAAACTGAAACAGGTTCTTAATTACAGCGTGCCTAATTAGGAAAATCAGCTTCCAGGTTCAATTTTCGCAGCGACACAGTTGCAAGATCCATTTCATTTCTTATGAAATTGGGGCAACGAAATTTCAATACCACAACAAAACGAAGTCACTCAGTTGCAACAAATATTTCATTCATTTTTTTCATTTCATTTTTAATTATTTATCCAGGGTAATACATTCAGTTTGTGTTAGAAAAACTGTTTTACAATGTGCCCTGCTTAAAGAAAAAGATAAAATCTAACCTAATTACAGGATGTATCTTTAATATAAAATCTACACTAAGATCAAAGGAAAAATCCAAATTTGAAGGGGGAATTGACCAAAACACTGGTTTCGATGCAAGTGCCCTCATCCGGGCATATATCTCTGATTTTTGACTAAATAAAAACATCATACGAATGACTAAATATTACCAAGATATCATCTTGATATTACGTAATTGTAACAACTAGAAGATAAATTTCCAGTAAAATTAATGTTGAAATTATTACTTCTAGTTAAAATCTAATAAAAACTGCTAAAATTTCGTTTTTGGTTGGTTACGAAGTTTTTATCAAAACTTCTCAAAAGATATCCAAAACATCTCTTTTCAAAAGTTTTGGCCAAAAATTTTGGTCAAAAACTCATTGACGTTAACTTAGAAGAATAGTTGATGATACAAACTCTAAAAACACAGAATTTAACCCTGAATGAAATGAAACTCTATGGATCAATATGAATGGAATTGTGCATGCGCGTTGGTTTTCCTTTACAGAACGCAATACCAGTCTTGGAAAATGACAAATTCTTGCTGCGATCGTCCAGGCAAACATTAAGAAATCTTATAACTAGTCCCAATTTCGTTGAAATTTGTCGGTAGACGCAAAAATGTTCTTTCGGGAAAAATCGAAAGCTCAAAGGTGAAACTACAGAGAAGAAAAGTCAAAGTTAGACAAGGTCTGAGTGAAGTCAACAGAAGAATCTACTTCTGCGAGATAAGAAAGCCAATACAGAAATTTTTTGTTTGTTCGATATTTTTCATTTTTGAGCCAAAAGTATTCTGCGTACACAGTTTAGCATTTAAGAACAAATTTCGGCCGTCGCACGAATCTAATCTTGATTGACAGCTCGTAACCCCGGGAATTTTTAGCTGATTTGCGAGTTCCAGGCATCTTAACTAAATTTAAGGCCTAAGGAACAGTCCTGTCTTCCCACAGAGCCCGTTCACTGAACTGGTACTTTTTCAATATGAACACAACAAAAAATTTCGCTCTGGCGCTCTTCTCTCGAGAAGTGAACTGCTATTGTAGCCAAGTCGAGATCGAAGAAACGAAAGGAGAACAAATTGTATGTTGAAAGTAAATTCAACAGGAATTTAAAAAGAGTTTGAAAGGCGTGCTCATTCAAAGAAGGGGCCAATTTTTTTTACAACAGCCTGACTTTACTGCAAACTGTGAGCAAGGGTACGCCAACATAAAACATGAGGAAAACAATACATACAAAAACAATTGAAATAAAAGAAAAAGATGCTTAAAACATCTAGTGATAGCACTGAAGAGAACTATCACTCATCTTACTTGTATCTGGCAAGGTTCATCGCTTGCATGTTGGAGATGGATCCACCTAGCAAACAAGAAGTTATTTCAAAATGAAATACATCAACAACGGTTTCTAAATCTAAACAAATGCTATCGTAATGAAAACATGGTATATCTTACGACAGAGCAAGCAGAAAATACAATTCCTTGTCCCTGGTCTTTGTGTGATCAAGTTACTCAACACAATCTAAGTTAGAGACATTAGAGATAGTTGCAGATATTACAGAAAGCATCTAACTTTTAAAAATGTTACTTTTATCAACAAGGGAATAAAAACTGGCAAATCCTTGAAATAACGGCTCTTTCATCATTTGTAACCGAGTTTATCTGAAACCAACCTTCCTCTATCTGTAAGTTATACCATGTCATCGCATTAGCAACCCTTGAAGTAAAGAGAAATATCTACCTCCGTTGAACACCTACCTGGAAACAGCAGACCATCACCTTCGCTGAAACCAACAAATTCTCGCAACTTCTTCAAAACAGCTCTTTCCATTGTTCCAAACACTGGTGCCATTTCATAAGTATACCTTGATAAAACGAATAAGGATTAACTTAAAGTTTAGATTTCATCCTGCAAAAAGGATGGAGGCCATCAGACAAAATTAAGAAAGATTCTTGGCACTACGAAGTGCAAACTTTATGTTTTAGCTAACATGTCATTGTTGTTTGATTTGATCACTTAGTCGGCTGCTGTAAAACAGAAGCCATGCAGGTTAATAAAACACAGGTCAAATAAAGTGGGTCACATGTGTTAGCGCTTAAAGCCTGATGGTGTTGCAAGAATGATAGTCCAACAGTTTCAAGGCGCTTGACTTCATAACGGTAAACATTGTGAAGTGGTTTCAAAGGTATTTCTTATCACTTGAAAAGTCCCACGAATACATCTATTGGAAGGTTGTGGTTATTTCTTTCCTTCAGACTTGGAGCCTGCTGATGTTTACTTTAAAGTACGATAGTTCATAGGTTTCCAGCTGCTTGATTACATAACGGTAAGCACTGGGTAAACCATTGCCTTTCAAATGGTTTCAAAGGTATTTCTTATCACTTGAAAATGTCCCACGGATATATCTATTTTGAAGGTTGTGTAACCACTGCTTTTCAAATGGTTCAACAGATATTTCTTATCGCTTGGATTTGTCCAAGAATACGATTCTTTGAAGGTTTCTCATCATACCTATTGAAGGAAGTATCAACGATCGTTTTGATTTGGGAAGTCTGAAAGTTATTTGACGGAGATAAAGCTTGCCCAGTCCCCTTGCACATGCAAGGGACAGGGGCAAGCTAAAAACATAACTCTTGCGGTGATCACCGTTTTAACGTGATCAGGTTTACTGGAAATCAAACAATTCAGAATGGCTGATGATCATTCAGCAAAGTTGTGTTCTCCTCGAAGAAAATAGCCAACTCAACGAGCTGGAAATGTTTTTTGGGATACAGGGAAAAGAAAGAGAAGTTGTACTACGAGCACAATGATATACAGTTGTTATTAGGAGTTGAGACTTCGGCAGAAACAACAACATTGTATTCAGAAACAGTTCGAGTCAGGCCAATCGACAGCCGATCGTTGCCAGTTTGTTCATAGAGTTCATAAGAAGATCCGAGAAACTGTAAGATGGAGCTGTTCACATGAAGACGTTTGTATGAAAGAAGGATCCATGAAAGGAGGGCAAGTTGATTTGTTACGTTGTATTTGTTGCCTGTTCGTTTTCCAACCGTTTTCAGGGATTTCCCCTGTTCGTCATCCAGGGGCGTGATGAAAAGCAAGCGCTGATTGGTCAATTCAATTGTTTACTAAAGTTCAATTGAGTTGAATTGAATCTATTTTTAAACAACCGTTGCCTTAGGCCCCGTTCACACGGGAACGCAATCGTTCCGTTCCATATCGTTCCGTTCCGAAAAGTGGAACGCTCAGCGGTTGCAGTCACACGGGAACGCTTGGAATAACATCGTTCCGTTCCAAAAAGTGGAACGATAAAATAAGTGATACGAAAAGTGGAACGATACACAATCGTTCCGTTCCGTTCCCGTGTGAACAGGTAATGAGGTGAAAGACTGGTCCAAAAAACGGAACGATAAGATCTTTGCCCTAAGCGCATGCGTGGATGTAGTTGTTGTTGGAAAAAAAGGCAAGGACTAAAGAGAAAACTGTGGAACGGAACGATTGCGTTCCCGTGTGAACAGATTAAACAAAAACCGATACGCAATCGTTCCGTTCCCGTGTGAACAGTCTCTTTTCGCGTTCCAGAAACTGGAACGAAGATGGAACGGAACGATTGCGTTCCCATGTGAACGGGGCCTAAAGCTCTGTAAGACAGAGCAGAAACTGTGCACGCATGCGCGAAAACTCGTATATCATTTCAGAAAGCTTATTTATCCGAACACTTCCTTATCTCAGATTGCTCGATGACGTAATTCTACACTTAGTTGTCATAGTTGGTTTGAAAGCCTAGCAAGTATAAATCAATTTTAATCTGAGAAACTTAATAAGAAACTTTTGGTAATAAAGTGGCATAAGATAGAAAGAAAATTTCTTACAAGAAGTAATACATAGTGCACATAATTTTGTTGCAAGAAACGGAAATTTCATGATATCAAAAAATCTTCCTGTCGGTTTGATACCACTAGTTTTGACCTGCCTGATATAACCTGCGTCTTATCAACTTACGTGAACCTGCGTTTTACACCAGCAATGAATTAGTTCAGCTCTCAAGGATACATTAAAATACATGCATATAACGGGACATGAGATGCATCAGCAAGAAATGAAGGAGAAAGGGCACAAGGGTGCCAGAGAACCAAATTAACGAAAGGACTTGCCAAACCCTCGTCACGAAAAAGGTAAACAGTAGATCTGAAGTCAAAACACACCCTTTGATACTACTTACATTGAAGTGTTTGCGGTTGTTCCAACCCATTGTCCCATCAATCCAGTGATATCCAGACCAGCAAATAGCTGATTGTAGAATCTTGGATGTCCTTGAAAATCATGGAAGAGCATTACCTTACTAGTAGTAGGTTCTTTGATCAGGGGACATGGCGTCGAGGCCAAGCTCCCCTGTGAAAATTTTGTCGGAAAATTCGTCACTTTCCCATTCTTTTAGGAAAAAATCAAATTTTCGTTCAAGGGAGACAAAACGTACACAAAAACCCCACTTTTCTATGAAAATGCTCGGCTTTATTGCAAACGCCGGTTTTTCGCCAAAAAAAAGCCAGTGTCTTTCGCTCGGTCTTTCGTTCAAAAAAGCAATGATTTCCTGCGCAGAACTGCATTTCCCGTCGAAAAGGTACGCTTTCTAGCGAAAGGTTCATTTATCATAAAAAGGAGTTCATTAAGCGCAATAAGTTTCGGACGAATGATGTTTTGACAACGTATGTTTGATCAAAATATAACTTTAGGCCTTTTCACCAAAATTTGCACGTTGTACATAAGTTTTGATGACTAAAAAACGATAGATTTACAGTTTATATTCCTTGTTTCATATCTATAATGTTTTACGTTTATAGATATCGCGCAAAGAGTCAAACGGCTCCCCATCAGAAGTTTCCACAAGTGATTATTGTTGAGGACAATGGAAATGATTACTAAGATAGAATTATTTAAGTTCTTGTGAAAGTATGCTAATGGAAATGAGCATTTAAACTTATCTATGCTGGACAAAGTTACTCCAGTCGTCACACCATCATGCTTAATCTGAAAGCGATCCTTTCTGAAGGATTAAGGTCCTATTTTCAAATTTTCCCAGAAACCAAATGGCAAATTCTTGAAAATACAAGCGTTTTCCTACGATATAAAGGGCGTCGTCAAAAGAAATTTCTCCTGGTCGAAAAATTCTAAACTTCGGCCCCCTAAAAATTATGCTCTCAATACGCCACTGTAGGGGAAACCAAAGTCCCTGCCTCCTTGATAACGTTGTCACTCAGTACAGATACGAGGAAAAAACTTTGTTTCAATGATCGCTGGCAACCTGTGTGCGATCCTTGCGTCACCAGCGATCCTTGCAATCATTATGGAAACCAGGCTTTAAAGTTAAAATGTTTCTTGAGGAAAACGGTGATATTTGCTTACTCTCTTTATCAATTCATTATTGGTAATTCCTTACAAAAAGGCTCAATGTATCATATAATCAAAAGCAGAAGTATTCTAAATGCACAACCAAATTGTTATCAGGTGAGACATTACATTGGCTGATACGGATAACAGATTGAAACATTTTGAAAACATTATTCTTTTAAATCTTTGCGAGATGAGCTTATCAGAGAGGGGGACTTAATAGAGTGGGGGCTAAATAGAACTTATACAGTTGGTGAAATAGAGTTTGTAAATTTGCTCAAACACAAAAATCTGAAACACTCTCACCAGTTTTCACACTAAAATCAAGGGCCTTCTTTGCCACATCAACCAATTCGCTGAGGCTTGCTCCTTCATCTTTAAGCTCGACATCAATCTCGTTCTTCACTTCAGTTGGACCCTTGAAGTCAATAACTTTACTTTCCCTGTCGTAAGTATCATGAACAAAACTCTTCAGAACATCAACCATTTGATCAATAAATACATCAGTTACTTCTGTTTTTTCATTGAAAGGGAGTAAATCTGCAGAAAAAAGAGGCAAGGACTAATCAAAATACTTGCAAGATCAGTAAAATGCTCACCCTTCCTTTATTCAATTGCTTAACATCTTCAATAAAGTTCTTATGATCCGACTACAAAAGAAGGACGTAAATGTATACATTCAGAGTTTTTAACATTTTTCTAACAAGATTTATGAGATCTTTGATCTAAATATCTCAGATCTCAATTTCTTAGATCCTAATATATTGATCTTATTTCTTTGACTTTAAGATTCTGGATAATAATATTTTAAATCTTCATTTCTCTGATCTCAATTTCTTTGATCTTAAAGGGGGTTGTCTCTATAATATACATTGTTGCCCACATGTGCCCTGTGTTGTACACAGATTTTGGTGGATGGGGCGAATCCACAATAAAGTTACACCCCTAAAAATCCACCAATATCTCTACAATCGAACAACATATGGGCGTTTCCTTTGTTTCTCTACAGTATTCAAGAGTCCATCTTAAAATAACACCTTCATTTTGAGTAAAGTAATGGCAAATCTCTGTGATGTGGCCTATCAAAAATACTGCAAAATCATCATTTCAAAGGAAGTTTGTTCACATTACGTGACCCTGCCCCTTTAATGTCTTGGACCCTTACTACTGAAATCTTAATTTCTAGAATCCAAATTTCATTCTCTTATCTTTGGATCTTTTTATATCTTGGAACTAAATATCTCAGATCTCAATACCTTGAATCTATAGAAATAGGATTTCTATATCTTGGCTTTTGTATCTCAGATCTTAAGACTTCTACAGTGGTGGTGCCAGGATAGGGCTAGTGGGGGCTAGATGGCTACAGCAGGCAGGGGTGGTGCCAGAAACTTTCCAACACAGGGGCTGGAGCTTCCGACAGGGGGGCAAAAATGACTGAAAAATGGTGTTTTCATGTGCTATTTTGCCAAAATTCCTCGAATGAGAATCCAAAATTTCCTCCGACGGGGGGTTAGATGCCTCCAATGGGGGGCTGTAGCCCCCCTAGCCCTCCCCTGGTGCCACCCCTGCCAGCAGGCTGCCCCCTGTTGGAGAAGATTCTGAGTTTTCGTCAGAGGAAATTGGGCAAGAAAATTGTACGTAAACTCTATTTTTCAATCACTTTAGCCCCCTCTCCAAAGCTCAAGCCCCTCTCTCAGAAAATTTCTGGCACCACCCCTGGTCTTCTATCTTATCATCTTGGATTACCTAATATCCTTGCATCTTAATATCTTGGATCATATTATCTTGAATCTTAACATTCAAATCATAAAGTGGGGGTCGTAGGGGGGTCCCAAAAACCATAGAACCGCCAAAATATTTCAGGGAAACCGTAAACCGCCACAAAATTCACCTAAAACCATCACAACTTCTTTCTACTTCATATATCACGTCGGTTCTATGCTGCAGACAACTGTGATTCCAAGAAGAGAAAAGCTAATTCAAATGTCTTAAATCCGCTGGAAATGGTACAAATTTGTAGAATTTCGCCCCAAATCATATCGTTTTGACAATTATCCGTAGCTTTACCTCCAATTTTGCAACAATTTGACTGCTTAGGCCATTTTCATCGAAAAAGTTTGCAAACCGTTCAGAAAGATGGCAACAGTAAAACCGTCATTTTTAAAGCCAAGAACCGTAAAACGGTCTCAGGAAAGGCTAGAAACCGCAAACCATCAGCCCCTATGACCCCCACCATAAAGCTGGGATCTTTCTTGGATCCTTTCATATCTCGGATCTTGGCATCTTGGATCTTATAATCTTGACTCTTAAAGGGAGTGTCCAATGGTAAATAGGCTGCTCTATAAATAGAACAAAGGAAATACGCAAGCGCAGCATTGTTTCTTTAGCTATCGATCATTAACAACACGTGTGGGCCATCAATTTCAAAGGGCTATTTTTAAATTTTTCTGCCTTGTGCAAATGCAGGCTTATAGTCTTGCACAAACCCTTTAATTTACCTTGGGACCTTTCAGATTCCTTGGATCTTTCAGTTTCCCTGACGATTTCTTGGATCTTAATATTTAATTTCTTGCGTTAAACTCCTTAGGTCTGATACTTTGGCTCCTAATTTCTCACATCTAAACATCTTGGATCCTAATGTATTGGATCTTAATTTTCCTTGGGTCTTGGAACTTAAATCTCAGATGTGGCTTTGATAAGGAAATCTGGGATATGGTGATGAAGGACAATAACCAGAGAGTAATTCAACTTTAGCCAGATCATTGACTGCATAACTGTTAGTAACTTTTAGATAACATCATGCAACTCACCTTTAAAGGATTGTTCAGACAACTCATGGGAATTAGCCTGGCTACGCAATCCATTTTCAGACTTTGATCTTTTAGCAGGGGAGATGCCATCATTTTCCATCATCTTCTGGACATTTTTCTTCATTTCTTGGATGGTTGAACCATTGCTGTGAGTCTGTCCATTTTTACTTGCCATTTTGATGATATGTGATTTACCTGCAAACAAAGCAAACTCAATCTTTGATGCAAATGTCTTCGAAAAGCTTATCCATATGCCACATCTTATGGGGGATATGTGACTGAAATTTCTACAGGGGTGTGCCCATGAAGGAAAATATTTTTACCTGGTATCGGAATTTTGGTGCTCAAATGATACCCAATTCTTGAAAAAGTTGGTCAAAAAGAGTTACAACAAAAGATAGCTTTGCACCCAAGGGGATCAGTGTCAGGCTTTTGCAGTCTTAATCTTTGTGCTTCTCCATAAGGTTATTTGCTATGACTTACGTACTTTCCACATAAGGCTTTGTTTATATACTCTTTATCATTCATTTCTTTAGCTTGGGGTCTTGGGTTCCTTCAACCTTGTCCGCAGGGCCTCTTTACATGATGGCACCCCCATTATGATGGGTGGTCCTGGAGTTAAGGTTGTTGTTTCTTGTTATGTTTTCTATTGCTTTATCTTTCCACCCTTTTCAAAGTGGGTTTTCTCATTTTGTTAGTCTTGATTTTAATGTCTCATAATTTTGATTTCTTTGACAGGGGCACATCTGGCTCCCATTTCAAGCCCATCTTTCTTTCTCTCAGGTTTTGCTTTACTTCCTTTTGAGCTTCAAGCTGACATCTTATCTATTTCAGTTATAGAACACAATTAAAGACCGTCGTTACTAAAAGACAGAACACCCCGGAACAACCCAAGAACAACCTGAACAACCCAAGAACAAGCCAGGAACAGGCGGAACAACCCAAGAACAACGTAAGAACAGGCGGAACAACCCAAGAACATACCAGAAAAAGCCCTTATTCTGAATTTCTACAAGGGTTGACTGATTTTTTTGGGGAAGTTCTCTTGAAGGCCCACATAAAAGTGATATACCGTTTCATTCCAGCATCTCTTCACCAAGTTTCCATTACTTTCATCATCAATTTCAGTGGAATACAATACACTATGTTTAGACTGCCCAGACCCCAAACCTAAATCTCTGTCGTTGATGTGGTGGGTTGTAGGGGGTCACCTGAAATTGCCAAAATATCTAAAAAAAACCGTAAAACCGCCTCAAAATTAAGCGAAAACCGTCACAACATGCTTCCACGCTTTCCTTGTACTGCCTCTGTTCTGTGTTGCAGACAACTGCTTCGTTATCATTTTCATGACACAAAAAAGGGAAAGCTAATCCAATGCCCCATTATACCATACTGTACCATACTTTGATTAAAGTATACCGTCCTGGACGACTTATACCATACCAATTTATGCTATACTGGACAGTTATCATTATCATTATTCCATAATAAATCATTACGAAGTGGACAATTTTTCATTACTTCTATCTTCAATTTTGTGATAATTTGACTTCTCAAATCATATTTTTTGAATAAATTTTTTGGAAACCGTTGAGAAGAGAGGAACTGTAAAACTGTCATTTTTACAGCCAAAAAACCGTTAAACTGGCCCAAAACAGCTAGAAACTGCAAACCGTCCTGGTTTTTACTCATTTGAGCTCAAAAGAGGAGAAATTCTCATGTAAGTGATCTCATAGCTATACTCGAAAGATTCTACGGTTTTCCATTGAGTGATTCAAGCAAAGTTAGCTTTTCTTGCACTGGAATCTCCAACGAATTCGTTGCGATGCTCACAAGGTTTCTTGTAGCAATGCTTTACTTCTCTTGTTATCTCACCCCCATCTTCCTGAGGTGTGAGAAGCACGTAGTAAAGAAAGAGCACGATACATCTTTTTATTGTGAGGCTCTCAACAACAATAACAACAATGACAATGACAACAACAACAATAACAACAACAACAACACTTGGCCTCGCCGACCCTTGGGCGTATCACTCTCTAAAAATCCCGTAAACCTTTCGTAATTTGTTTGTTTTCAACAAATATCCATGAAAAATCCCTGTAAATCACATTATTTCAAAATCATTTTTGTACTTTTTTTGGACGAGTGATACACTCGGCCCACACTCGCTGACAGAAAAGTTTGGAGGTTGGTCCGCGTGGGCGTGGACAAGGCCAGAGAAAGGAAGAATAAAGTAAGCCCTGCCTCTGAAGGTCATTTATTTTATTAGTTATCCTACCCAAGCAGCTGTTCTTGGGTTGCTCCTCCTGTTCTTACGTTGTTTTTGGCTTGTTCTTGGGTTGTTCCGCCTGTTCCTGGCTTGTTCTTGGGTTGTTCAGGTTGTTCTTGGGTTGTTCTGGGGTGCTCCGTCTTTTAGTAACAATGAATTAAAGACCCATTGCTAACCATGATCCTTCGTGCAGCGATTGAAAAGCAAGACAAAGGGGATTTAGGCCAAAAAGGACTTTCAGATAACACGAAAGTTGCCTTTGGTGTGACAAAGGATCATGGTTAGCAATGGGTCTTTAAGTACCGCAATCCTTGAATAAGCGCATGGGCATTTACTTAATTTTTGAACCTCAAGGGGGGTGCTTATTCAAGCAAGGTGCGTATTAGAGAGAGCTGGGCACTTACTAATTTTTCTGGATCCCAAAGCACAAGCAAGGACGAGAAAGTATGAAAAAGTTTCCTTTTTATGAAAAATGAAAACAATGACTGACAAGAATGAAAACTAGAACAAGCTGCGTTGTTTAATTCCACTCTTTTTGGCTTACTGCCTCACCCGTTCCTGTAAGCATAGTAGTCACAAGAAGACTAAAACTTACGTGTCAGATCCTTTAGGGGGAGGGGCGCTTACGTAATTTTCCTCATAGAGTAGGCGCTTGGTCAAGCGGAGCGCTCCTTCGAGGGGGCGTTCATTCAAGGATTTACAGTAGGTTCCATTGCATAGGCTGTTTCTGGTACCCTATTGTAATCTAGGTTTTATTGGTAGGTCCCCATGCCTCATTAGAACAGTTACTGGAGAAGATGAAAATCGAAATGTTTAACGAAGTTTTGGTATATTTCTGAATTATCCCTCACAAGTAAATCGTTTTTGAAGATATGGAGAAAATTTGAGTAAGAGTAGATGAACAATTCCACCTTCCATTGGCATTGCCAAAACCACAGAATATGTGCCAAAACCTTTCTTCATCCTTTGGTTCAAAGCTTGCAAGCTACCTGCAGTCCTATAATTCTCTAAACATGAGATTTCATTCTCTTGTCAAATAGTCCGTGGTTATCTATATTGCATAATATGCAACATAGATAGATATCAACTTGAAATTTTTTCTCTTGAGAGCAAATAATAATATTCGCAGGTATTCGCTCCATCCTTGGACAGGCTTTGTTGTGTTGTTGTGCTGATACTCACATAACAGGCTACCATCCCACAGGCAGGCCTAGGATAATCGTAACTTGAAAATTGAATCAGAAATTCAACACTACTACACGATACGATCTACAATGACTTGCATTTTCAAAACAAAATAAGGATGAATAGAGGTATCGAGGTTGGCCTTCCACTGGCCTACCTACTTTAGGCCTTTGTTTCGAATGCGTACAAACAAAAAATTATTTCATACCTTCCGATTCGCAACCTCTTAGTTTTGCTGTGGCAGCTGTCGCAGGGCTCTGTTTCTTCAGGGAAAAGAACTTGGAAGAGTTTTCATCTTCTTTTATGTTTTAAACCTGCCTAATATGGCGTCATATTTGACCCCTCAGTTTTGCGCACATGTTTAGTGATTTTCCTTGGGAAATTTTTTGCAGAGCCCTGGCCAAACGTGATCACCACGTGATCAATCCATGTTTGCGGGTAATTTGCAGATTTATCACGTGATCATTCCAGAAGAAAGTGGCTTTCACACCCGACGGAGGGGGGGGGGGGCGGGTAACCAGGGAAATAAAGACATAAAGTCATATCAGGAAGATATATCCTATATCTCCCTGGGGGTGATTTAGGTTCTCCATGGTACGGGTTCTGCCATTTTTAGGGTACCTTTTTTGTGATAGAGTCCTAATTCATGGGCATAGGTTTCAACAATTTCTTACATTTTCCGGATTTTTTGTAAACATTCATTTATTGGTGAGCTTTTCCGCATTTCCGGATATATTGGTATGATTTTAAGAAAATTTTCCGGACTTATGGGTATACTTTTCGGAAATTTATCCGGATTTATGGGTGGTACTTCTACGATTTGAAAGACACAACCCCTTACTAGCGTTCACGGACTTTTGATGCAGTGCAATCGCAGCGACCACAAATTCGATCATGAAATTCAAACGCTCCAAATCCGTGCTTTCAAATCATTTCCACGTTTCAAATCATCAAAACCGATACTTCGTCTATCGTTAACTTTTAGAATGGGTGGCTGGACACCTGTGCTTCATTGCCACTTTGTTCTTTTTTGCGGAGAATGAAATTTTTGCTACGACGGAGGAGCTGGCAGAAAAATTCAAATTTTCCTTCGCAGCAGCATAAACACTGAAACATAACTGCAGTATCTAACTAGCAATGCTTTAGTATGATTTAAAAGATATAAATACAATGCCTGTGTGTGTCCACTATAATGGGTAGCTATTCTCTAGACTGATGCCTTTTCGTCCCTTGTTTCCCTGCGTTCCCTGGTCAAGAGGGACTAATAATATTACTCTGAAATAGTGGGCCCACTTTAGGCCCGCATAGGGTGGTTCCGTATTCACCAATCAAATCGCTAGAATTCAGTTTTTAACCAATCAGGGGCCGCTATTCAGAATGCTGTTGTTGTTGCTTATCAAGAACGGTTGAAAAAGCCTGGAGTTCTCGCAGCTTCGATGGATCTATTTTGCTTCTACAGAGGAAGATTACTGTCTGAAAGGTATGCATTTTGCGTGTTGTAGGTCAAGCCAACATCATTCTTTGTACTAAAACTTCGCTTTTCAATGTTCGAGCTCTTCAACCAGATTTTGAAGCGATTTTGTTGAGTGTACGAGAACTCCCACCTTTTAGGCCATTTTGAAAAAGTGGGCCCATTATATAAGCGTAATATTATGAGTCCCTATTGACCAAGTGATATCAGCAAATCAAAGAACGCAGGGAAACAAGGGACGAAAAGGCATAAGTCCAGCTATTCTCAAAGCAGTAGGCTTTGAGTCATCGATGAAAGCTAACAGCAGATCGTGAACATTCGACTTCAACAGGAATACTATTCCAGCATCTTCCCCGAAAATATAACACAGACCTGAGCTAACATTGAAGGGTATTTTTTCAAAGTTACAAAAATGTCAGTCTTCACAACTTGCCGAGCACCATATTGATGAACAGATCCAACCACTGGAAGAAGCAATGAAGATAAGGAGGAGCAATTGAAATCTTACGTCAGAAAGGGGTCAGAAAAGACTGGTGTAAGACGAGGAAGTATAATACCCCCCCCCCAGTAACTACCCCGCCGGTAGCCGGACATCTAAAGGACAGCGGGGAAATTATGAAACCATACATATTCAGCGGGGATTGAAAATATTGTGACTGGGAATAAAACCTTTTGACAATTATTTGTGATGAAATTTATATAAGTTTTGACGATGCAAGCGCGACTGAGTTTTATTGTACGATAAAAGTAACTTTAACCACATGTCTTATGTTATTTGTGATTGCGTGTCATGCTGCAAGGGGTTGTTCAAGGATGGAAGTAGGAGTCGATGAGGATAGTGAATGATCCCCCGCGGGGGGAACATCAAAAGGCGGGTGACGGGGATGTGCCATTCGACGTCTGAAATTGCACCCTAAAATCTATAAATTTTCGCGAAAATGATACCCCAAAATTTACAGGTCATTGAAAATGTATACCCTAAAACTGTGACAGCCATCCAAAATTTTAACCAAGTAAGTGAAATTTGATCAAAATCAATACCCTAAGGAGTTATTTTTCTAAAATGACACCCCAAAATTTATAACTACTTAAGTGATTTTACCAAAAACGATACCTCAAAATTCATTTTCGGCTCGAAAAAAGGCACTCCAAGGGATGGCACATCCCCTACCTGCATATATTGTAGTTACCCCCCCCCCCCGTGGAATGATCAGAGAGTCCAAGACATCTAACGGCCAAAGTATAAAGAGGAAAAACAAGACCCAGGGCAAGTAGAATCGGAGCTTAACGGAGTGCCCTTATGGAGAAAATAAATTTGATCATGAAATTGAAAGATATATTCACCATCATTAAATTGGAACTGGAATTTTGTCTGCTGGATAGATAATTAATGTATCTAACGTGGTTGGAACAGAGCTATTTGATTGGCTTAAAACCGTGAAATTGGATGATTTCTGCGTGCTTCAGCAACCAGTAAAGATTTGAGCTGTACGCTGCTTTAAAGGTGATCTGAAGCGAAAATTTTTATTGATGCAGATGAATAGCACTGTTGAACGATGAAGAATGTTCTTAAAATTTTTTGATACTTTGTTTCATCTTCGAGCTATCCACTAATTTGTACGATTGGCTGATGACGTCATTTTGTTAGCAAAAAGTACGAGAGAGTATACAAAGTTGACCACGTTTCCAAAGGGAAATAAAGTCAACAACATTTCCTTCAAATGAAATGCCTTTCTAAAGGTCACATAAGTTTTCTAAAGGAAACAATGTTTATTGCATTTATTCTGCTCAGCTGAAATGTCTCCCAAAACTGTAACCTTCCAAAGATCAGATACAGCTTCTTTCCATATAGAATCCTAATAATTTGCAAACAAAATGACGTCAGCAACTGACACTTAAAATCATTGGATAACTTAAAAACGAAATGAGATAACAAAAAAATTTCAACAGGATTTCTTATCAATCGACAGGGTCTTTCGATTGCATCAATAAAAATTTTCACTTCAGATCACCTTTAAGGATCGTTAACATTTTATGTACAAATGTCCGGGGTCCTGCGTGGGATGGTCAGAGTAAGAACTAAACGAATCATGGATGCATGAATGCAGCAAGTTTTAGTATTCTCTAGCGTCTACAACTAAAACACATCTACTACAATGTGTACTTTTCCTTTGGAGAGTCAATAGACCGTTACAAAAATGGCAGCAATTTATTGAAATACTGGCTTGCCGGTTTCGCCTCGCTTTGGAGTCACCAAACGTCATGCGTCGCTAACGGCAATCCACAAAATTTATCAGCAGTGTTTAGTCTAGTTTTGGAAACTGAGTGCCTTGTTTGCAGCAATGAAATTTATACTTCCTTTTGGGAACACAGGCTTCATCTCAAATTGAACTTTACTTTGTGTAAAAAAGATCTATTACATTCGAGGAGGTATCCGCAGATGTGCCAAAAGGTGTTGCTAGACTTATGACGATGAGTCTCTTTTTTCCCTGTGCTCTTTAACTTGATGATGGCGCCCGGGGGGTAACTACCACATATGCAGATACGAGATGTGCCATTTTTACGGTACCTTTTTTCAAGCAGAAAAAAATTTTGGGGTATCATTTTTGGTAAAATCACAAGTAGTAGTCATACTTTTTGGGGTGTCATTTTAGAAAAATAACTCCTTAAGGTATTGATTTTGATCAAATTTCACTTACTTGGTTAAAATTTTGGATTGCTGTCACAGTTTTAGGGTATACATTTTCAATGGCCTGTAAATTTTGGGGTATCGTTTTCGCGAAAATTTATAGATTTTAGGGTGCGATTTCAGACGTCGAATGGCACACCCCTGTCACCTGCCTATTGAAGTTACCCCCCCCCCCCCCTCCCCCCCGGTTGATGGCGCTTTGGTCAACAGAGACATTTAGCACTACTTTGCAAAATGTGGCCCTATTTAGGCCTATTATGAGTCCCTGCTGAGCAAGGTTTACCGCAGGGTACCCTGGGTACCAGAGCCTCAATCTCCATTTTTTTCTTTTTATTATTTTTTGGCTCTGGTACCCAGGGTAACCGCAGGGATACAACGGACTCATCGTCACGTAGGGCTAGGAATGTTGCAGCGCGAGCGAGGCGAGCGCTTTCACTTCCGATTCCGATCGAAGTTTAGAGCCAAACGACGTAGAAAATTAATTCCAATGAGAAATTTGCTCGTGAAACACTTCTTCGACATTTTCTCTAACTCTGTCCATGGTTTACGTCATTTTACCAACAACACCTGACCACTATTCTCCTATTCTCTTTCATTTGCATCACTGAAATCTATTTCCAGAGCAAAGAAGGAAGGTTTAACTAAAAAAGCTTACTCGAAACCGTAATTGATAAACAGATTATTCAAAATTAGGTAATCAGAAGTAAGTGGATTTTAAGGGGTCTGTTTCATCCAGCATTCTTTGCACGAGTCGTCTCTTGGTTAGCCTTTGTTGTCGCCCTTCTCATGTGCCATGAAAAATGGTGACAACAAAGGCAAACCAAGAGACGGCACGTGCAAGGCATGCTGGATGAAACAGATCCTTTAAAACAAAACAGCTTTACGACGTTTGTAAAAGTCTCTCATACCAAACCAAAATGCCAATGGATTCTCGTGAGTTCAGAGATCCAACCATCTACTTTATTGCACGCTTCCTTTTCTCTGCATTCCATGCATTTGAGACAGTCCGAAAATTAGATTTGGCCATGAGTGGTGGGACACTAGTAAATTAGATTAGGTTAATTTAGCTTCTTTACCTACCTTGAAATGCCATAAGATTCTCTTCCTTGACATTGGCAGCCTTTCTCAGCCATAGTTCATACCTTGAACTGAAGAGCTCTATCACATGTGCTTTCAAAATGTTTGGGCCTACATTGAACTTTGTTATCTCCTGCGCATTGCTGTGCCTACGCAGTGGTCTCGAAATCGAACTCGATTTCGAGACCACTGCGTAGGCACAGCAATGCGCAGGAGATAACAAAGTTCAATGTAGGCCCAAACATTTGAAAGCACATGTGATAGAGCTCTTCAGTTCAAGGCATGAACTATGGCTGAGAAAGGCTGCCAATGTCAAGGAAGAGAATCTTATGGCATTTCAAGGTAGGTAAAGAAGCTAAATTAACCTAATCTAATTTACTAGTGTCCCACCACTCATGATTTGGCCAGAGAAGAAAATTTGGCTTTATACAATGCAGTAATTGAACTAATAGAAAATTTGACTTTCAGTTGACTTCCTTGAGTTCCTGTCTTTCGCTTACCGTAAAAGCTCTTTAAAGCCCCCGGGGGAGCTTAATTGAGAAGGGAGCATTTTAGAGAGGGGGCTTATTCATAAAATCAAATGGACAGGATTTGTTTGGTAGCTTTTCAGATGTTTCATCACAAATTTTGCGAAATGCAATTTTACTTGTCAAATACATACAAAGTTTTTCTCCCAAACCTTATCAAAGTTTACATGCAAACGTGTTATAAATGGCAAATACTTGGTAAATTCCGGAATTTGATATAAATGGGGGGGGGCTTATTTCAAATTCTGACTCATAGGGGACGGGCTTACCAGAGAGGGGGGTTAGGTAGGCCAAAATTGATTTTCTAACACTCGCAAAGTATCCTTGGTGACAATGTTTCTTCAACACTTTAAAAACCCTGTACGTGACCTGAAGTCAAGGTCAAATCTGTAATCTTCCCTTTGTTTACTTTTTCAACTCCGTCGTACCAGCTGAAACAAATACTTCGGGAAGTTTTACTTCAATCTCTTCAGTGCAGCTTCCTGAAATTGAAATGTGATTTTTCAAAATGCCGAAACGCGAAAAAACCTCTTCTCCTGCTGCTTGGCGGAAGGAAGACAAATTATTCTTCCTTAGCAACCAAAGAAACTTTGCATTGGCTTCAAAAATGGCGGAAACATGAAAAAACTTCTTTTGCTGCCAAACGGATGTTGCTCCCACTGTAGGCGGATGGAATACAAACACTATTCTGTTTGGCAACTATGAAGACACTTTGTAAGCTTCAAATATTGGAAATATGATGGAATATTCGGTTCAAAATTATCTATGCCAAAATCGGGTGATTTTCGCATGATAGGGCTCTGTGTATTTCTGCTGTCGGACTTGATTTGCTAATCGGGTCCGATGGAAAGCACGCCACAACAATGTGTTGATGGCATACCCTGTCATTAATATGGCGATAAACCCGTCAAAGAAACTTTTCTCGTCAAGGAGACACTGCTAACCACCGTGCCAAAGTCGCCTTTCGTATTACAGTAAAACCCCGCAAACAAGAACATAACAAAATAAGAACCTGCAGACTGATTTTGTGGAAAAAGACACCCAAAGATAGGAACCAAAAACAGACTGCTTTACTTCAATGTTCTTATGAGATGGTACACTTAATTAGAGATTTCATCATATTTCATCGTATAACAAACTCCCAACTATTGATAACTGAACACTTATATCAATTTTCAGGGAAATGCAAATTGTTTTATAAAGCCGTGTGATATAAACCGCTTTGTCAACAACAAAAATACCATTCTCTCTAATATTTACATGCAGTCATTATACCCTCAAGTTTATTTAATACATAGCTAATATATACCGAAGCTATATAGTCATCATAGTCACAAGTGTCCTTACCATAAGAACAACACCCTGAAAATGTCATAAGTACATCATTTATAAGAACCTAGCCAGTCAGTTTTTTAGAAAAGTATGTTTTTGTTTGCGCGGTTTTACTGTATCTGACGAGGCTGCACTGACACGATGCGGCAAATTTAGGAACGGATGCTGCTTTTTGGTGGAACGCAGAAAAGTTACTTTCATACACACGTTTTTCTATAAGAAACTGGTTTATAAGAAACTACTACCAAGATGGCCAAAAATTTAAGAAACGCTGGTACTATGTCGGAGAAAGCGTAAGAAACTTTTAAAACATAAATTCCAGTATATTTTTCGTTACACCTTATTCTTGAGTAATACCAATTTCCCATCGGATGTCTCAAGAAACATATCTTCAGAAGTATTATAGACTGTAAAAAATGAGAAACAAAGTAAGAAAGTTCAAGTACTAAAATGAAGAAATTTCATGTTGAATTAAGAAACTTTTAGTACTGCAGCCTGATCCAAGTTTCTTATCAAAAAACGTGTACCGAAATTGGATTTAAATGTTTGCTCAAATTTTTCTTTAATACTTGATTCCAAAAACAGGTGCAGGCAGACACAAGAATTCAGGGCACCTTTAGAAATTCCTGGAAAGAATGAATTTAACAAAATGAATCTTACTATGACTGGAGTTAGGGATATTGAGGAATCTCTTCTTTGGCGTGGCCGTTCAATGCAATTAACGAAAACATTGGTTTTCAGAATTTTATTCACGAACGATCAAATATTTGGAACCTTGTTTGAATCACAACAAGAAGATGCAATTTTTAGAACTCTTGTTGATAACAAACTCTGCAAAGCAGAGATAAATCCAATTTGGTCCTTGATCAAATGCAATGCTCTAATTTCGTATGAAAAACTAAGGCGCTGAAGTTTCTGACAGTAAAGAAAAGAAATACACAAACTGTAAATGTAAACCTCTTTAATGACTTTCTTCTCGTGTACTGTGGTATCTGTAAATATATTTTGTAACGTTACAATTAATTACTGTGAAGCAGCATAATATTCGTGCTCAATAAATTTTGCAATCGATTCTGTTGGTCTGTCTGTTTTCAACAGTTTCACAGACATAATTGTGTCTGTCAATCAGGTTGGCTTAGGTTTGGTGTATATGTATTTTCTGTTTTACCAAATGCAGTGAATTTCGCTCCAAAAAATCCTGGCGCGGCTCTTCTTCACGGGGGGGGGGGGGTTCTCGGCAAAATTTCGGTAGGGGATGCCGCCCACAGTTTCAAAATGTGACCGTTGGCTAGACCAATTTTTGTGAAAATGATACCCTTGGCTAGACTAATTTTCCCTTGGCCAGTTGGCATTAATTTTCCCTAGAAAACGCCAAAAGTGCTCTTAATTGGCGTTTTCTAGACAAAACTTGCCAATTTTTCGCATTTCCTGGACCAAAATTTTAAAAAAGTTGGATTTTTTTACAAAAATTACCGAATTTTGACATTTCTTTCACCAAAATTGCCAAATAGCATACCCTTGCCTCGACTTAAGTCGAAAATTGCTAAAAAGTACACCCTTGGCTAGACTAGAAGTCCGAAAAAGTATACCCTTGCGGGCGGCACATCCCCAGGGACCTTTACTATGGAAGAACCCCCCCCGTGCTCTTCTTTCGCTCTGTTTTAATTTCCAGCACCTTAGACCCCAGGGGGGGGGGGGCACTTGTGAAAATTTTGACAGGGATGCTCGTGTCATTTTTTTGGGTTTGAAATTTACGAAAATGTCATCTTTTTGGGTTTCGCTAAGTTGGCGTCATTTTTGTGGGGTTGAAAAAATTGCCGTCATTTTTTTGGGTTAATTGAAAATTTGCGTCATTTTTTTTGGGTTACTGAACTTTGTATTTAGAAAATTATGATCTCAATCATTGAATGGAAGTGCTATAGGTTGTTGAATAATTCTTTTTTCCCAATTATACTGAATCAGAAGTTTACCTACTCTATGTGTCAATTCATTGATATAGCTTTTAGAAAGAATAGTGGGTTATTAACTAACATATGAAGATTTAGACAAATCATAAGAGTTGCTGTGATTGTCTCCAAATTCAATATCAGTTTTACTATCTTGTGCAGAATTATAAGGTGCAATTTTCTCAATTTAACTTGTTGTACAAAAAGGATAGCCAGGGCCGTAGGAGCGTTTTTCAGATTGGAGGGGCACCAATTCGCGGCGAAGGCAGGAAGATGTTGGGGGTCCGGGGGCGGAGACCCGGCAAAATTTTCGGGTGTCATGCCCTTTCTTCTTTTGGAAATGCCCTTCTGTGAATACTGAAAGGTAATTTTATATGGTCGGAGGTCCGCAGGTGAATTAGGAAATTTATAAATTCAACTGTATTTCAAAAAGGCTGGCTGAAACTAAACTGCGACACAAGAATACTTGGTCAAAAGCATCGCAAGTTTTCCTAGTTTAGATGCGTGTGATTTAGATTCTTGAGGTCTTGGTACTTTTCGTGCCACTTGACAAAAGGCTTCTGATGTCAACTGAGCTGAAGTTTCTGAATCATATTTTGTTGCATTGGAGTCTACAACGAATTTCTTTGTTGTTGTTATAGCTCTTGACTCGCAATACACACTTCACAAGCCCCTTGGTGATTGCTTGAACTGTTCAGATTGGAAAGTTTGCCTTGAGCGGCCGATTTCTCTGCCGCTCACTTTATATTTCAGCCGCGGTTCCAGCCGCGAAATTTTCGTAAAACAACAAAAGGAAACAATAGCACTATTGTTTAGTGACACAAATACAGCCGCGCAAGCAATTTGGACGTAGGAGAGATCCCCCGCGCATTCAGCAAACTTTCAAATCTGGGAACTGTTTAATTAGGAGAGGAAAGTGGACAGAAGCTCCCATTTCTAGATTCCCAGTTAGAGTGGCTTATATTTATCTTCCTATCTCACCTAGGGGACGTTGACAGTACTGAAAGAGGGAGGGCACGAGGGAACACTTCTTGGAGAGTAACTTTATAGTTGGTTCAATCAGTTTTCTACGTTATATATGATGAATGAAAAAATGCAACTTTTGGAAATTATTAGGGGGGCCCGGGCCCGACCGGCCCCAATAGCTGCTACGGGCCTGGGATAGCTATGGGGGCTCAAGAATAATTCCGTCATTTTTTTGGGTTTGAAAATTTTGGGCCTGTCATTTTTTTGGGTAGATTGAAAATCTGCCCAAATGAGCATCCCTATCTTAAATTTTATAGAGTGCCCCCCTGGGCCTTAGACGTGAGCGAATTCTAATTCCACGTGAGCGATTTCAAATACAAATAAGATAGACATCACCTTGTCTGGCTGAAAATTAAAATGAAATCTTTCTACGTTATCCAGAAATTTTACCATACATTTTATTGGAGTTGGGAAACTTTCTGGCCATAACACACCCCTGACTCCGTTGCTGTGTTAATGCAAGGCTGTTTTCATTAGAAAGAGTGATTTTTTTGCAAAATACCACTCAGTCTGATATCCTGTGCGCACTTTGATTAGCTTTTTTGTGGAAATCTATTTATCTTAGTGCAGTCAAATTAAAAAATTCCAAATTTTGGTTTCAGAAATCCAGCATCCCTTTGTTGAAAACAGATGCGTGGCGGAAATTTGGTTACACTGCTTCACAAAATCCTGCTTTCTACGGAAACTAGGAAGTTAAGCGCTCGCTTCGCTCGCGCTTCAACATTCCTAGCTCCTGCGGAGAGCTTTTTATAGACTTGCTCCAAGTCTGTTCCTTGCTTCCTTCAAACCGTTCCATCTACGGTAGTTCATGGCTCAGCCATCCCACCATTCCGTGTGAAAAAAAGAGAGGAAAAGAGTGTACAATTTGCAGCCTTATGAATTATTAATGATGTAGATCTTTTTGTTTTAATGACGTATGCGGACATTATCCTGTCCGCTGGGACAGAGCAGAAACTGCGTAAAATGACGTCATCAAGCAATCTGACATTAGGAAGTGTGTGGGCAGATAAACTTTTTGAGATGATGAATCAAGAGTTTACGGCCAAAAGAACAAAATATCAGGTGTTGCCGATTTTTGGGATCTGTTGCAGGGAGTTAAAGGGGCTGAAAGTTGCGAGTTTTCGCCCATGCGTGGTCGTCCGCTGGCGGATAGCCCCAATGAACCATTGAGCATCGCAAGGGGACAAATGCTTTCTGGTGCAGAAAGTTGTAACGGGATAAAATGCATTATTTCTAATTCAATTGGTTAGATAAATATCTTTGCTTGCAGTCTTTGTCTTCCAATAATCGTAAGCATCCTGGATGATTGTATAGAAAACATAGAACACATACCCCCGCATTTTTGGCAGAACAGCTCACACGTACCGTATCCCATTGATAATCCGGCTGCAAATAGTACGGCATAATGGAATAACCAGAGCCAGTACATATAGGACCTAACCCTAACGGACCAGACCCCTGGGAATGCCTATTCCTTTCCGTCGTGAGTTTGTAATGGCGGTGCAGAAGTTTCATTCCAAAATAAAGGGAAGACCAATACAATAATAGCTGAAAAGAAATAACTAAACTCTGGATACCAAGTGCAAGAATGCACGATCAGGCACATTGATCATCTAGCCAACAGAAAAAAATTCAAATTGAAAGGAGGGAAGACCAACAAAGACCCACGCATGATCCTGTAAGTCTAGGAAGGGCCTGTAACTTACTTCAATTTTCCCAGGACAAGATTCAAATTGACATTCCGAACAACAATCAGATGACACACAATGCCAAAATCTAATGGAAACCAAAGCTATTGCAACGGTCTTCACTTTTTTCATTTTAGGATGATACATTTTTACACCTCAAGGTGCTTTCTAGCAAGCACAGAATAGACTTGAATGTGCAGAAAAATTAAGTCGGCCATTATCAATGTACCCCATCAGTTACCAGGAAACACAGAAAAGAATGGTTATTCTGGTTGGGTCTGGTCCGTTTGGTCCGGTCCTACTGGTCCTGGGTCTGGTTTTTCCGTTATGCCAAATTGTACAATTCTGTTCCATTCCCTCGTTTACAAATTCATGCCTTGGTGGAACGTTGGCATGGAAGATCCATAAGTACGGTGGCCCACAAGTGTCAAGGCAAAACTCTTTTCCTCAAGGCAAAATTTTCTTTCTCAAGGAAAAACTTTCTGTCTCAAGACAAAACTCTTCTCTCAAGGCAAAACTTTCTTCCCCAAGGCAAAACCTTCTTTCTCAAGGCAAAACTTTCTTTCCCAAGACAAAACTTTCTTTCTCAAGGCAAAAATTTCTTTCCCAAGACAAAACTTTCTTTTTTAAGGTAGAACTTTCTTTCTCAAGGCAAAACTTTCTGTCTCAAGACAAAACTCTTCTCTCAAGGCAAAACTTTCTTTCTCAAGGCAAAACTTCTTTGTCAAGGCAAAACTTTCTTTCCCAAGGCAAAACTTTCTTTCTCAAGGCAAAACTTTCTTTCCCAAGACAAAACTTTCTTTCTCAAGGCAAAACTTTCTTTCCCAAGACAAAACTTCTTTGTCAAGGCAAAACTTTCTTTCTCAAAGCAAAACTTTCATTGCCAAGACAAAACTTTCTTTCTCAAGACAAAGCTTTCTTTCTCACGACAAAGCTCTGTTAGGAGGGAACCAAAAGAAACCAATTCAATGTTAAAAGGGACCAAGATACCCAAAGTTATCATTATTCTATCTGTCACACGCTAAGGATGGATGGCATGAGTACCACAAAAGAGACGTCCTCGGGTGTTCGGGGAATCTTCTGACTTGATGCCAGAACAGTCAGGCGGACAGGGTTCGATCCAAGATAGGCTCGCCACTTGAGCGTCATGATGGATGGGTCACAGACTTGATTAGGTCTTCTCTACCTCTAAGATCCTTGTGCTTGGCGTTAAAAATTGCATACTCGCCTGCATCTTCACTATCATATTCTTCTTGAGCCTGACTGTGAGAATCAAAGGAGAGCACAAATACAACAACGTCCTCAATATTGATTGTGCAATTATCATTTTGGCTGGTTGCTTCAGAGTGCCACAACAACTATAAAATCTTTCTGCTTCACTCTTCGATGTGTCTGTAGATGGGGAAGACGAACTTTTCGAGCTTGTCATGCCCATCAGCACCAAGCCACCAAGCTCTGTAAGGCTCGCAATTCTGATATGAACTCCAAGGGCGGTTGATTTCTCTAAAGGTGAAGTTACGGTTCTTAGCGCAAAGCTTTAGGATCTTTGAGGTAGAAGGCCTAATCAAGCTCGCGACCCATCTATCATGGTGCTCAAGTGGTGAGGCTACCCTGGATTGAACCCTGTGCGCCTGGCTCTGCTAGCATCACGTGATAAGATTAACCGAACACCCGGTGATGTCTGCTACGATCTTCTGTGGTACTCATGCCATTCACATACAGCGCTGCCAGATAAAATAATGATAACTTTGGGTACCTTGGGCCCTTTTAACAACAGCCATGATAGCAGCTCTTACTTAACATTGAATTGGTTTCTTTTTGATTCCCTCCTAACAGAGTTTTGTCTTCAGAAAGAAAGTTTTACCTTAAGAAAGAAAGTTTTGCCTTGCGAAAGAAAGTTTTGTCTTGGGAAAAAAGTTTTGTCTTGGGGAAGAAAGTTTTGTCTTGAGAAAGTAAGTTTTGTCTTGGGGAAGAAAGTTTTGTCTTGAGAAAGAAAGTTTTGCCTTGAAAAAGAAAGTTTTGCCTTGAGAAAGAAAGTTTTGCCTTGAGAAAGAAAGTTTTGCCTTGACACTTGTGGGCCACCGTACATAAGCGTACGGGAAGAAAAAATTTTGGGGGGCGGCCCGACACAAGGCTCATTGTTTACTAACATGTTTGCCCGACTAAGAGCAAAAGTTTGCCCGAATGGGGCTGATTTTTGAAAATTTTTCCGAAGTTGGGCCCGGCCCCCCCGCCTCCTGCTCTTATGGGAGGATCCAGCAACAACCGAAAAGGGAAGAGTACAACGAACTGACGGAAAAGACTTAGGGCAAGTCTAGGTTTGTTATAACATCAGATAATTCTTCTTGAACGTATAGCAACCATTATGAACATCAGCAATAGGAGACCTTCACACAAGATCATACTTTCACATCTTGAGAGAATTCTTGCTCAATTTGACAAAAGATCTATTGTGACTGGAAACTAAGGATTTGGGCCAGTACTGAAAGTTGCTCAAAATATTCCGGTTTTTGAGTACTCAGAGTTTCTTAGGACTTCTTAAAGGTTATATAGCTGTCTTCATGGTCACTCTCTGTGCCCTCCTGAACATTTCAAAACAATGTTTATTGAAGCGTTTCCAATGTGTAGACATCACTCAATTAAATTTGCCGTAACACGATACAAGAAACAATTGAAAATAGAATAGAAATATGTGAAGGAGTTCCTTTATGAAAACAAACAGTTTCTTAGGTGATGTTTTCCCAGTACTGAAGCTTCATAATTTTTTGACGACGTGATAGTTGAGTTTCGTTATAAGCAGTTTGCTATAAAGAAATCCTTTCAGATTAAATTTTTACAAAAAGTGGTAGATTACCGCAATGCTTGGGATTTCGTCTTTTCAACTTCACCATAGCAAAATAAGCTTCGAAGTAGCGCCCCTTCTCATTGGGCGGGGGTGACAGGGACGTAGGAAACATCTCAAAGTGGGGGAACGACACTTCAAGGACACATTTTTCCTTACGAGGAAGGAGGCATTTCCTAAACATAAAAAGCCACTTCCTTGTTTATTGCAAAATTTACGAGGTCACGTACCCCCAGTGCCCCCTCGGTTCCTACGTCTGTGTGTGATACATTTTTCCCGGGATCCTCGTGTTCAATCATCGCTGTGAAAGGTTCCTGTAGCCTGCGCGCAGCCTGGCTGCTCACGGGCTGCTCACACTCGCAGGCTAAAGTTCCTGGCGAGGTTTGATGCATTTGGAGAGGTCAGCCTCGATCCGATTGACCATCAACAAAGAGCAATGGAAAAGAAGCAAAAGACACGATTTATAACTTTTTAGGGTTCCTCGTTGCAGAAAGGATGACTGAAAAGTTTATTTGAGACCAAGAGCCGATATTTATCATTAATTCAGTAAATAATGGTAATGGCTTTAAAATCTAATTAGGAAGAGGTAATTTCCAATCTGAATAAGTATATTTTTAGAAAGATGAACGGTTTAAAAAATTTGATACCTCAGGCGGGGACTATAACAATGGGTTAGGAAACTCCTAGAAACCTTGACGTATTTTCCATAATTTCGTTAGAGGTCTTGAGAATTGCTTCATTAGCTCAAATATTTTGTAGAATGATGCTTCTAACATAAGTAGATTTTGTCAAGAAAGACCGTTCATCTTCTATGAAGTGATATTAAGGCCAAAATTAAAAGTTAAATGTTAAAAGGCATTTTGAAATCCAAACCTATAATTTCGTATTCAAACATGCAATTTGAAAAGACAATCTCTAAAGTAAAAGGCCATTCAACATCTGAAATGCAATTCGATAAGCCATTTCGATATGACAAAACGATATGCCAAAACGACACGCCATTTTGAAAAGCCATTTCGATATGCCAATTCGATATGACAATACAATAAGTCAATACGATATGCCATTTCGATGAGCAAGACCAGAATTTGAAATGATGTTGCGTAGTCTTTTATTCTGAAATCATTCAACCCCTAAGTGATAGGCCAAAATCTACATCCGAAAATGTCAGACCATTGGTTGTGGAATTGGGCTCTTGGACGCCAAGGAATGGCTGACTCTTAAGCGAGCTGCATGAGAAAAATAGCAATAGGAAATTAACAACAGGGAAACTTACCAACAACAGAATACAAAAAATTGACGAAAAACAAAGGAATGTACGCATTTGCAATATTTTTGCTTAAAAAGAAAACTCTGTCCCGTCAATGTATGAACAACAAGTAAATTCGTTGTTTGTGTTGAAACATACAAAATGATGCATTGAGATTATTGCTATTTTCTATGCCTCTTTGTCTGCCTCTCTTTGTTGGCAAGAATCACGTTTTGTCGCTTGCTCTACTTCCCTTTTATATGAAGCTAAGAATTTAGGCCAGAACTGAAAGTTTCTTAGATTATATAAGAGTATTTGCGAGAGTTCTGAAAGTGTTCCATGTAATAATCTTCGTGTTCGCTACCTGTCTCACCTTTGAAATTCCAAGCCAAAATTTTTGATGTCTCTGCAGTTTCCAAACCATTTGGAGACCTGAGAAAGTTCAGTTTCTTGTCAGGAGTTTCTTACAAAAAATACATGTACGACAAATTGTAAAGAAATGGAAAATAAAACTATTAACCCATTGAAAAATACTGGCGAGAGTCAATTCATTCCCAAAAATCTGTTACACCTGTTGAAAAATCCTTTCTTTAAAAAAAAAATGCACCGAAAAAGAAACTAAAATCTTCTTGTTCCGAAGATATCTCGTCCACTATTTTGAAAATGAGAGACATACCCCTTGGATATCGCTCCCTGAAGCAGGAGGCAGCTCTATCATATCACTTTTAACATGCACGTACCTAACAGACAAAAGTTTTGGCGTGCATGTTGAAGGCTTTTATTCAACCAGCATACCTAAAACCTGCCGTCTCTTGGTTGGCCATTGCTGTCGCCATTTTCATGATCCATAAGAATGGCGATAGCAAAAGCCAAACAGAGATGGCATGTGCAACACATGATGGTTGAGAATGGGTCCTTTACATGTATGCGGCATGTATGCCTAAAGCCCCCAAAGCACTGATTGTCTTCATGGATGCAGCAACTCAGATCAGTTGGTGCAACGTAGTGAAAAATTTCAATGTACACATAGACGTAGGAACCAAGGGCCAATGGGGGGCACTGGGGGCACATGCCTCCAAATATTTTGCCATAAACTATGAAGTGCCCTTTTTGTCTTTAGAAAATGCCTCCTTTTTCTTCAGGAAAAGTGCCTTCGAAGTGTCGTGCCGCTTAAGTTTGAGATGCTTCCTACGTCCCTGATGTGGAGCTAAGCAAGATCATATTCAAGATTATCTGGCATAAAAAATAAAAACAATCTCAATGCATCATTTTGTATGTTTCAACACAAACAACGAATTTACTTGTTGTTCATACATTGACGGGACAGAGTTTTCTTTTTAAGCAAACATATTGCAAATGCGTACATTCCTTTGTTTTTCGTCAATTTTTGTATTCTGTTGTTGGTAAGTTTACCTGTTGTTAATTTCCTATTGCTATTTTTCTCATGCAACTCGCTTAAGAGTCAGCCATTCCTTGGCGTCCAAGAGCCCAATTCCACAACCAATGGTCTGACATTTTCGGATGTAGATTTTGGCCTATCACTTAGGGGTTGAATGATTTCAGAATAAAAGACTACGCAACATCATTTCAAATTCTGGTCTTGCTCATCGAAATGGCATATCGTATTGACTTATTGTATTGTCATATCGAATTTGCATATCGAAATGGCTTTTCAAAATGGCGTGTCGTTTTGGCATATCGTTTTGTCATATCGAAATGGCTTATCGAATTGCATTTCAGATGTTGAATGGCCTTTTACTTTAGAGATTGTCTTTTCAAATTGCATGTTTGAATACGATTTTATAGGTTTGGATTTCAAAATGTCTTTTAACATTTAACTTTTAATTTTGGCCTTAATATCACTTCATAATCTTCAGTCTGAATTCAAGGATGTTATTGCAATTAATTCTTTTCTTTATACCATTTCATGGGGAATTTTCTTTTGAGGTCTCGAAACAATGAAGGCTTTCGTTCTCCAATAGATGACGTGCAATTAAGTTGTTTTTTATGGAAATACGAATTCAAAAGGCTGAAAAAGGTACTGTTTTCGATTAAACAACATATCAACTCATGCTGCTTCATAGAAACTCATTATCTGCTGGCGACAGGCTGGCAAAAAAAGCGTGAAGAAAGCGAGATGAAAGTTTACAAGTCAGAGATGCAGAATGTAAGTTTCCTTTGCTTGATTAGAGAATCTAAGTCCGGCTGTAGTATTTTTGCCGTTAACTTAAGAAACCATTTATTTTTACAAAGAAGCTCCTCACCATATTTTAACTTACTATTTACTTGTTTCCTCATTATTCGAAAGGTACATGAGTAGTGACTAAACATTGGAAAAGCTTCAAAAAACATTCTTTTGTAATGTTCACAGGGGTACAGCGGTAGTGAACATGAAGACCGTTAAGAAATCTCTAGGAAATACTAAGAAAGTGAAGAGTTCTCAATATGTGATGATTTTGAAAGAGAGTTTCAGTACTGGCCCAAATAGTTAGTTCTTACAGAAGGATACGTGTAATTTTCCCACATTTATCAAGTTTGATATCGATTTTCAGTGAAACGTTCTTGGATGGGGGCTGTGTCTTTGTGTAGGGTATTTCTAAAAATGTGTAATGGATGTTTTGCGCGGTTTTGCGTGAAAGAACCGATTTGTGTAGAGGCCGCCAGACGGTTTACCATTGGGCGGCGGTGCCAACGAATTGTTCGGCTTGGGCAGCTCGGCAGCTGCATGCCCCTGGATTTTGCGGGATTTTTTATATCTCTGGATTTTCTCTTTCATAGGAGGGGGGTAGGGACATTGAGTGGAACCACCCCAGGAGATGTGTGTGGGTGGTAGCGGTATTTTCAAATTGTATGAGCGGAAGATTTATTGTTCTCACATATAGGAAGAAGTTCTCCAAGGGAAATTCAATAGGAGGAAGAACTTTCAATATTTATTGTTTTACATGGGGCAAAAGGGCAGGATTGCGATTTTTGGACTGAGCACCCAAGGCCAAAGTCGGCGCCCTGGGAGAACCATAGAATTGAATTCCCGTACAAACATCGAATAGATTGATTGTTCAAATACAATGGCTTATTGTTTTTTCACAAAGATGGATTCTTCAATACACAATGGTTGACAAAAGAAGAAAGCTAATTGGATAATCGTTTACCTGCCTTATATATATAGATGTTGTACGTCGTTACGCGCAATTTTCGCTGGCTGTTTCCTCGTCCTATCACTGCGACATTTCTTTGTTTATATAGGGCCTGTTTATGTAAGGGAGAGCACCTCATTCGTTGATTCTTATTGGTTAATTCGTATTGATTTCACGAAAGAGAAGATTTAAGCCACCTTGCCTCGCAGCCTCTGGGCTGATGTGAGGTGAAAATTCTCATTTTAACGGTTGCTGAAGTTTGCCTCACCTTCGGTCAAGAAAGGCCAGTTGGCATTACTCAAGAATACGGCTCAACAACGTATTTGCCATAAGATACTGGAATATTCAAGTTTTGAAAGTTTCTTAAGCCTGGTTTCCATATGATCGTAACAGTAGGCGATCTACTGCGATACATTGGCGACGTGTCCACGATCAGTTAGCGGTATATGGAAACGATCACTGTTACGATGATATGGAAGCCAGGCTTTAAATTCATCTCAACTCTTTCGATGATTTTTCTATGAATTGAATGACTTGAATGTAACCTTGGATAATTATCTATCAATCTGCCGCGTCAAGTTTTTAATATCTGGAATATTTTTAAAATGGTGGCAGCTTGATTATTTTTGCAAAATTCATCGATGATAATTTCAAATTACTTGATGTAAATTGATACAATTTTCAAGAAAACAATACCTTTATGATGATCTGCAATATGGTGGCAAGCACAAATCTGCTCGGGGGGGGGGGGTAACTCAACCTATTATGTGACGAGGACGTGCCATTTTGCCCGAAAGATTGGCACCCATAATTCCGTAAATTCTGGTGGATTTTAGGGCCATAATTCTACAAATCGAATAAATATCTGGGCCATAATTCCGGAAATTATGAAAAATCCCCTGAAAAGGCCACCCATAATTCCGTGAAATGTCAAAAATTTGTGAAAATGGTACCCATAATTCCGTAAAGGTTTGAAAAATGTACCCCTAAAAAAGTCACGTCCCCGTACCACAAACAGTACTAAGGTACCCCCCGAGCAAATCTGTCGCTCTTTTGGTTAAAGATTTAAATATTTGATGACTTCACAGCCTAAAAATCAATAAATGCCGCCATTTTGAAACTAATCAAAATATCAAAAATGTGCCAGGGCTGATTTACCGCAAGTTACCCAAAGTTCCTTTCAAGTACTTTAATTCAAAGAAAAGTAAAATAGTCTTTTACACCCACATCTTAAAAGATTCTAGCCCTATGTTCAACTTCAGCAGCAAGGCTACCATTCGACTTTTCTGGAATCTTCAACATATTCAGAATTAGAGGGGTAAATCTCCCGGGGGTAACTTCAATAAGCGGGTAGGGTCGTGCCATAATCGCACCATAAAATTTATGAATTTTTGCGAACTCCAAAATTTACAGGCCATTGAATATGTATACCCCAAAATTGTGACAGCCATCAAAAATTTTAACCAAGTGAGTGAAATTTCATCAAAATCAATACCCTAAAGAGCTTTTATTCTAAAATGACACCCCAAAATTTATGACTACTTGTGATTGTACCAAAAATGATACCCCAAAATTTACTTTCTGCTTGAAAAAGGGCGCCCCAAAAAATGGCACATCCCGTACCTGCATCATATATGGCAGTTACCCCTCGGGGTAAATCTTGAAAAAAGTCAAGGTCATCGTAATTTGTAAACGTTTGAAGATACACAGAATAGTTTTAAAGAAATCTGTACTTTGTGTACTGAGTGTCTGAATTGTGGTAAAAAGCAAAAATCTTAAACTCTTCTGGTTTACAACTGAGAGATTTGATGACGCCATTTTATAAACGACGTTAGAGAATTTCCACTCGTACAGTTGCACACTCAGCTCGCGCATATTCTTTCATTTACAAGTTTTCCTTTTCGGGTAATTCGGTTAGAGCATAAACGGTAGTCATTCATAGTCGTGGCTATGGAACTTTTATCCTTGTATCTACGAGAACATTTCGTAAGAACCGTCAGCAAATTCTCTAAGACGCCTTACAGGCAGCTGGATTCTCTACAAATTGTAATGTGGCAGCTGACAAAGTTTAACGAGCCAGGAGGAGTTTCCTTATTACAAAATCTTGATTGTGATTGGTCAGTTGTTTCTGTATTTGCAAGGTAGAATAAATACTCACTGATTATACTTTTGACTTTGAGTCAGATTAAAAAAGACGGTATCATAAGATGAAGTTGAAAATCTCAGATGGCCTAATTTTTGAGTGATCTTTTCGGTTCGATGAACAAGCGCAGCAGAGCTGAAACTTCTGTAAAAAAGGGTCGAAATATGAAATACTCTGTAAATTAGAAAATATTCGTGTTTGCTGAAAAGTACAACGGTAAAATCATTACAAAGAAACGGCCCTTGTAATTTCACATGGACCCTTAGAGAGATTCTGTCACTTTCCTTGTTAGGGACAGTGCAAAGTTTATTTTATGATATGGCCGGTGCAAAACGCAACAGGGCGACTACTTTTTTGAGCTTGTACACAACTGGGTCAACACTTTTTATTAAGCAAATATGAAAGGGCTTTTGAACGGGCAAGTAACTTTTTATAAGCTCAAGATAGGATGAACTTTTAAATGTAAAATGGTTCACCTTGAGGACAAAATTGTGAATCATGCAAGTTGAGAAATGCATGCTAAGAAGTGTATAAATGACGCCAAATTTCCTTGTTAGTTTCTTGCAAGAAGGATTCATCAGTCATTGACAAAAACTCTTATTGAGTTGAACTGCTTTTCATATGGTCTTTGGCTAATTCATCGGTGGTACTACAGTACTATATACAACATCTGTTGTTGATGAATACAGGGCAGATGCATGATTTAAGGAAAAGGTAACTGGGCAGTTGTATTTTTTGCAATGATTTCTTACGGGGAGAGCATATTTTTTGTAACAATTTTGCTTCTCCACCGGCCATGTAATACAATAGATTTTGCGCTGTTCCTATATCTTACTCTGGGTACCAGATTCTCTCGAAAAAGAAAATAAGAATGCTCTCAGTTTGAATTTCTTTGAATTTCTCCATCAATCAGAAACCTGAATTATTAATGACAACTCAGAAGCAAATGAGAATGCTCTAATCAGATCAAGGCTGGACATCCTGAACATCAGCTTTACTTAATGAATGGATAAGCATATATGAATTCAACTCGCCTCAAGTGCAGAAAGAATTTCGATGCTAATGCTCTGCACGCAGCAAGAAAGCAAAAGTCATGAATCCGCAAGTCTTTACTGCGATACAGACGCTTTTGTTAGCATTCTTAGTTTTAGAGCAACCATTCTTGGCACAAACTTTTTCGGTTGGCTTGGGGGGACAATTTTTCAAGAAAAGAGAAATTACGGTAAGATCTCTTAACTTTCAAGTTTTTGTAAGTAAGCTGAGCTATCTCTTGAAAGAATTGTCTCTTAATTCTTTATGTAATTTTTCACGTTATAGTGCCTTCGCGCCAGAATTTCCTCCATCATATCCTTTGCGAAAAAATACGATATATTTTCTGTTACTTAAGGCAGTTCTTCAAGAGAGGGGGAGGGGGCAGTTTTTCAAGAAAAGAGAAGTTACGGGTAGATATCTAAACTCTTAATTCTTTTTCTAAGAAGCTTGAATAATCCCTTGGAACAATTTTGTCTTAATTTTTCACGCAAACTTTCATGTTTCATTGCTTTGATACCAGAAATTCCTCAATTTGTTTCTTAATTCTTTGACAATAAAAGTTACAATGCATTAGAGGATAGTCTTTGAGCCCTGCGTTATAAAAGACCTTTATCACTGGCATAAGAAAATTATTTTAGCTGGGGGTATTTCCACTCTTGCGATTTCAAAGCATGCGTCAATGCTATATAGCTTTTCAAAACAGAAATCATTACATACAGATGCATCGCTTTGTGCAGGCTTTTGCAACTTATGCTTGGTCCATGAAGCAAACCAAAAGGAATTTCCAAAATCGGTAACACTATCAACATTTGTGATTTTCAAAAAGGCTATCTTTCTTGGTCACCCGGTCGTTTCTACAAAGGAATCAAACAGTCTTTCTTGCAGCAAAGTCTTTTGAAAGATTATGCTGGTAGGAAAATAGCTATATTGCGCTTGAAAAATATAGTGTAGTGAAGCAAGTTGAGCCTCTTTTGAAATTGGTGCACTCAGAGAAAGTCGTATGTTTCATAATAACAGATATTCTGTAAGTTGCAAAGTAATTTTACTGTTTTCACTATCTGCAGGAAGATGTGACTTATTTTACAATCATATTCACGAAAAAATCGTGAGGTGAAAATTCTGTTAATAAATATAACTTTGCGTGTCAGTTAAAATAAAATGCCAGGAATAGAATTAAAAATTCTGTTACATGAAAACCGATTTTTGACCAAAAACGTGCCCTTTATGAAGTTGTCTCTATTATGGTGCTGAATGAAAACGAAGTTTTCATTTAATGGCGTTGAGGAAAAATTCTAGCACGGAACTACACTGAATTTTACTCGATGTGCAAGGATATTTTCCTTCAAACAAAAGCAAAATCTGATAAAACAAACAAAAGTTATCATTCTTGGATCCTGATATGGAGTTCAAGCTCCACTTTGTGCGAATTTGGTTGAGAAAGCTCGATTTCTGTATAGCTGCAGGTTTACACAATCTTATTGATAAGCCGTTTTTGGCTCTTTCGTGAATCGTGACCTTTGCAGGCATTCTCTGTTTTACACCCCTGTCTAAGTGCCCCGATACCAACCCGATACATTCTACCCCGGTGATTTCCCCGGCGAAAAAATTGCAGCAAAATCAGTCCCCGGACAAGCTGTGAATCTCCCGGTACAAAACGCCTCACAACTAAAACCTCGGTTGTAAACAGGCGAACTCCGAAGTGAAATTTGAGAATTTTTTCCACGTTGAAACAGTTCCCCGCCAATGAATATCCCGCTCGTTACATAATTCGAGCTCCCCGGTGAGAATTTGACCATACTTTTCGATCATTAAGGCCCCTGTGAACATCTGACCTCTCACCTGGGCACTAAGACAGGGGTGTTTTTTTAATTCTTGGTAGAAAAATCGCTACGCAAAGGTACAGACGTGAAAAATACTCAGATTTAAAGATTCCTGTTTGAATTTTTATCAAATAACATGTAGGCCTACTTCTACTAATAAAATATTTCAAATTGGTAAAAAAATTTTTTGGGAAACCACGCAAGACAGACTTAACAGTTCGTTATCAACGAATTTCTGGAGAGAGACGAAGAGCAAAAGCTCGAGGTTTGATTTTGAAAGAGATATGTAATATTCATCAACCAAAGCTTGGCCGTCTCTCTTGGACCATAGCAGCTTTTTGTGTTCGGATTTTCAAACAACGTTTTTCCCAAAAAAAGAATTTAAGAATTGAAAAATGTAGTTTATAGTTTGCAAGGAGCAGGTGGCTTAGGTAATTTACGTAAATATTTGCACTATGGCCTTTTTGTCATTTCTATTGAACCTTAATAAAATCTTAATTCTAAAAATAGCTGTCAGCTCCCAATTAGAATACACACAGCCATCTAAAATTTTAACCAAGTAACTGAAATTTGATCAAAATCAATACCCTAAATAGTTATATTTCTAAAATGACACCCCAAAATTTATGACTTCTTGTGATTTCACCAAAAATGACACCCCAAAATTTATTTTCTGCTCGAAAAAAGGCATCCCAAAAAATGGCACATCCCGTACCTGCATGTATGGTAGTTACCCCCTCCCCCATCCCCGGGAGACTACCTGGACGATTTAATACTAAGGCCCTGTTTATATGGGGAAAAACACCTCACCTACCAGACCCGGGGCTGAGAGGCGAGGTAAATTTCAGCCACCGTTTATATGAGATATTTCACCTCTCCTGTCAGCCCCGGGGCTGAGAGGCGATGTGGAGTAAAGTCTCTCTTCCGTGAAATCAGATCGAACTGACCAATAAGAATCAACGAATAATTTCAATTTACCTCACCATACCGGTGGTGTTTCGTTTATATGGAAAAATTTCACCTCACCCAGGTGAGATCCCACCTCTGGTGAGGTGGGATTTCACTATACCGGTGGTGTTGCGTTCGTCATGTAAACGCGAAATGAAAACACAAAGGATTCTATGGGAAGGTGGAATCTCACTTCTCAGCCGCGGGTCTGGCAGGTGAGGTTTTTTTCCTTATATAAACAGGCCCTAAGTAAGCCATTTTCGAGCTGTTTTGAACGACTGGTTTTAAGTTTTTGAATTTAGCAAAAGACCATTACTTTTGAGAATTACCAAACAATATATAGAATATTCCAGTCTCTTAGCTATTAGAAAAATACAGTAAGTTCCTATGATTATCCACATCAACGCAAAAAAAAAATTCACCTGATATAGAAGCTCAATTTAGATCTTACTCTAAAGTGCTGCTATCAAAGTAAAATACTGATTGAGCATAACCACTTTTCAGATTCACCAGCTATGGGCAGGAAAACACCTAAAACGTGCCAATTTGTCCCTGAATTTAAGATTTTTTCGAAAAAAGTTGGAAGCTATCAAAAGTTTTGGTCAAATTTGGAAGCAATAACACCAACTGGTTTTAACTTTAGTGGGGACGTAGACTTACTACGTTGAGTCTACTGTTGTCGATTCACAGGCTTTAGTGACCGCGAAACCCACTTTATCTGAAAGAAACCCACTTTATCTCGAGGAAAAAGCGACTTTATCTGCTAGAAAAAAGTTGGTTTTATCACATCTGATCAGATAAAGTGGGTTTTTCTCCAGGATAGGTGAGTCTTTCCAGAAAAAGTGATCTTTTCTGCTAAAGATCCACTTTATCTGAGGAACAGAGGGCTTTCCTGGATATGGTGATATCCGCTTACAATAGGCGTGGACATTTGAAAAGTCGCTCGAGTTCTACATATGTCTTAATATATCCCTCGATCCAGACACTTCTGAAGAATAACGGAAGGTCTATTCAGGTTTCGATTTCAATCAACCCTTTGAATCTTTGTTGAGCCTTGGAAAAACGACAACGTTTCTGCCTTAAAATTGAATGTGTTTATGAAAAATTCTGTAGCTCTGAACATGCCTTTTCGTTTCTTGAAAAACAACAAGAAACACCTTTTTGTAAACGCCCTTCTAGGGTGTCGAGCAACGCTTGAATAAAACATTTACAACTGAACTGATTTTTGCAGAAGTTAAAAATAAAGTGCTACCAAAAATAGACATTCAATGCGTTTTTCAACAAGAAGGTCTGTTAAAACACATCTTTTCATTTCGTTTGAAGAAATAGGCATAAATATAACATTAGATAACGGAAAAACAAGTACGTTTCTTTCAAAATGGTAACGATGCTGATTTCAATTTGAACAGATACAGAACGAAGGAATGCACCATCTCTCACATATTTCATATTTGACTCTTTTAAAGAGGGTTGCTTTTCGGCAGAAGCCGTTTTTCAAGGGGTTCTCTAACAAACACTAAATACAGAAAAATTCACCCTTTATTGATTTCTTAAAACAATTCAGGGAGGATGGATGCTGTCTTGGACTCATCAGGAAGGCTATTCCATAATTCTATTTCATAGTTCAGCTCCCGGAAAGAAAAGCAATTTTGCCCATTTGGTGACTTTTGGAGCTTGTGGGAGGAGCATGCTGAATTTTGGAAAAGGGGTTAGACAGCTTTTGTGGAGCTGGAGCCAATTCATATTCATTTAACAACTTGAAAGACCAAGTAATTGCCAATCAAGGGCGGCGCCACGGGGTGGACTGGAGTGGAGATGTCCACCCCACTTTCCTCATGTCGGTATCTATTCCTAAGCAAAAACGATATAACAACAGTATACATTCTGGCAATCAATTTTACCTCTTGTCCACCCCACTCTCTCAAAGCCGGCACCGCCCCTGTTGCCAATGAGTTCTTCAATGGTCTTCCTGTCAAACCTGCTACTTGCAATGATGACAAGAGGTCCTGTTAGGCAGAAATATTAGGAAAATTTGGTCATGATTGTCGGCCTGTTAAGTTCATTGGTCTCTTGAAGGAGCTCTCTCGAAAATGTCCATCAAATTTTCAGTGTCCAGTTTCAAGGTAATTTTGAAATAGATTGGAACACGTTCATCATCAAATCATATGTACATCAATATCATTGTGTAGATATCCGGGGAGCAGTGGCGTTCCAAATGGGGAGGCCCGGCCCGGTAGAAATCTGGCCTGGTAGGGAGGGGGGGACCTGGTAGAAGATTTTTTCACCCGGTAGAAGTCTAGGTAACTTTTTGAATCACGCAATTAGGGTGATTCGCCCTGGCTAATGTCCATGCAAAATACTGAATAACCCCTCCTATACTGATGTTATCCTTCCGTCGACACGATGTTATCCCTCTATCGCACTGTTTGTTATCCCTCTCAGTAACTAAATAACCCCAGTCTTACTGATGCTTGCCCTCCAACAACACAATGTTACCCCTCTAACTTACTCAATAATCCCAAATTTACTGGGGTTATCCCTCCGATGACACGATGTCTCCCTCTGACTTACTGTATGTCGTCCCTCTAAAAAACTAAATAACCTCAAATTTGCTGCATGCTATCCCTCTAATTTACTGAATACCCCCAAATTTATCGAGGTTATCCCTCTAACAACATGATGTTGCCCCCTAACTTACTGTTTTTTTATCCCTCTAAATAACTGAATAACCTCATATTTACTGCAAGTTATCCCCCCAACGGCATCATGTCATTCCTCTATCGCAATGAAAACAGCCTCAGTGTTACTGTATAACCATAGACTACTCCCCAGACGTTATAAGGGAGTGATTACATGTTTGTAGCTTTTCGCTGTCCATAGACAGCAACGTTGTTGTCGTTCGTACCTATGATTGGTACCTGATTAGTACTATGCTGTAAGTCTAAATCACCCTAGATCCGAAGAACGAATTGTGAATAAAGACTCTGTAGACTTCAAATTCATCATGAAATTTAGATCTCTTTGTAATTCATGAATCTCCGACAAAAGAATCTTCTGATGTCATTTAACTCACTTCTTCGCACAGAGAAAATCAACCTATTTCCTATTCACAGTGCAAAATTATAAAAATCATAGAACTTTGCCTTACAGCCAATTTAAATAATCATCAGATTCCTTCTGCCGTTATCGAGTTACATTAATTTTGTTAGAAATTTAGCCTTGTAGTAAAACATGCTGAGATCATGGCACATTTTTCATTTGAAATTCAAAAATTCATCAACAGCATAAATTCTCCAGGTGTAGCGACAATCTAATTGATCCGATTAAAGAAATGGCAGAATCTCCTTTATTTTGTTAGCAAAATTAAGTCTGTTATACTTCTAAAAAGTGTGAACTGTAAGATTTTGAGAAAGCAAGGGATTTCTCAGACATGGCAAATTATGTTTTGTAAGCCAATTTAAGGATTTATGAAATCGCCCTGGATAACTTGATTGAGGATTTATGCCTGCAATCAAGTATTTTGAAATCATGATCCTGAACGAGGCAGGATGCTCATTACCCAGCATACACTTATTTTCTTATAAGAATCTAACAACGTGACTCATGACAGGAAGCTTCTTAAAAAATCGAATTCTGAGTACCCACACAGTTTCTAGAGAATTTCTTAAAGGTATAAGAACAGTCTTCATGTTTTACTTCATGTGCCCTGCAAGTAAACATTTCAAAACAATGGTTTCTGAAGCGTTTCAAATGTTTAGATATTCATTTAAACCTCATTTGTTGACACTGGTGCTTTGAGAGCTGAAATATTGATCTTGTAAGTCCAAATTTGCCACTACGTCCAAACCATAGCCTGTGTTCCAGACCACTTGAAAAGAAAGGTAAGTGTAACTTATCTTTCGTTTCAAGTGGTCTGGAACACAGGCTACCAAACCAGAGCTTTAGCATTTTGGCATAAGTACAGCGTGGCCTAGAAACAAAGTGACAGTCACCATGAACGATGCCAAATTTTTGTGTGATCGTAGGATGTGGAAACTACAGTGCAAAACGCAAAGACATCTCTTTCTTCCGTGTCCCAAAAGCCCTCAAGCACCTGGGAGAGCAGACTGAAAGTCTGTCAGAAGAATGATGCAGACTTTGGATTGCTGCAATCATCAGAGCTTGTTTGACAGATAAGAGTTTAGAGAACGATCGGGTCTGTGGTGAGCATTTTGTAAGTGGCGCAGCAGCGAAGCCATGGGACAGGCACAATCGTGCCTGGGTACAGTTTGGGTACCATATGTTGGTTTAGTTTGCTTTCAATATCCAAAAACCTGCAATCACTGAATAACGTTAGTTCTACAGCAGTATAAGTACGTGTGATGATATATTTTCCTGGCTTCGTTCAAGTTTAGCATCACTATAATGTTTATCAACAACTTTACTGTAGGATGTAAAATCCAACACACATACACATCGAAAAAGACAAGAATTCCAAACAGAAGATAAGAAGTTGACCAGACATCTTTTAAATCGACGAAAACTGATCACCGGAAATTTTATCAAGAGAATCCTGCTTGATGGTATGGCAAATTCAAGAAAGCGAAATTACCATTGGCAAAAGAAGTTCTAGACAGAAACCTTTATTTTAATTTTATCGTAGTTGTTTGGGTTAGCTGCTAGAATTACAAGGAATTGGATTACAAATGCATCATTAATATAGCAATAAGTCAGAGACTCCGTTTACTTTGTACCGGACCGGTAAACGTTTAGATCTGCAACTAAAGTGTAACGGATCATCATCCCGCTTACATTGTTCTACCCTGGGTACCAGAGCCTCCAAAAAAGAAAATAAATAAAAGAAGAAAGAAAAATGAGGCTCTGGAACCATCCAAACATAGCCTCTTTCCTTCTTCTTTTATTAATTTTTTTTTGAGGCTCTGGTACCCAGGGTAACATTGTTCCAGCTAATCTGTAACACTTTTGTCCGTCCACGTGTGGAAAACCTGTACCGGTAAAGTTTAAACGCGGTCTTAGTATGGTAAGTGCTTGCTTGCTTCTAAATATGGTATTTAGGTGAAGACAAAAATTTTTGACACTCGGGGGGGGGTACTCAAATACTTGACTTGACGGGATGTGCCATTCAACAAGGCGTCCCTTTACGGTAGAAATTATGCGACAGGGTGTCCTTTTTTAATAAAATTATGCGACCGGGTATTACGATTGAAAAGAAAATTATGCAACGGGGTATCATGTGGAAGGACACCTTAAAGAGTTCTCATGAAACTATGGATTTTGGCAAAACTTTTATGCAACAGGGTATACTTTTGGGCAATTTTTATGCGACAGGGCACAGGGTATTGAGCGGTTTGCCACACACCCCCGTCATTTCCTAGTCAAGTACCCCCCCCCCCAGGGATTGAAATCGAAACGTTTGGGATGCTTGGTACTTTTCTATTGCAAAGAATAGCGTAGCAACAGACGTATGATTATTTCCTTGGTTATCCACATGTGGCGGAGAATCGTTCAGAAATACTTGCATGATTCAGTAATACTTGCCAAAGTAAAGAAATTAATCTTACCTGCCAGCTAGTTATGTAAAATTGCTCTTGAATCCTCTATCAGTTACACAGACTGTATTCCCATCTGTATTCGTTTGGGGTTTGGCCATACATTGTGTTGTGTTGTTGCAGTTGTATCGGAAATCTGCAACAACATAACACGATGAAGGCATTAACTTAAGGATTTTTCATCACTGCACAAAATAGCGCAAATCAAAGTTTATCTGCTTGACAGGGTGTGGCAAAGGGGTGTGGCAATGGGTGTGGCATAGTTTCTTGTGGCCAGAAGCTGGAGGATACACCTGAATTAAGGGTTAAGAGTTTTCGTGCACCGGATGGAAGAGAGTTTTCGTTCATCAATTGCCGAGCAATATTAATTAATTGTATACTTGGTGGCAAAACCACCGGTAAATGCCAGAAGTGTACAGTTTTAGGGATCCAGAGGCGGTGTATCCTTGGAAAATTGTGTAAATATGACTTGTAGAATGCTCAGGATGCACTTACTTCTCATTTTTTATGGAAGTTTGTCACGCAGCTGATATGCTGAAATATGAGCTAGAAACAGAAAAGCAGGGATCATTGAATATAAGTCATTGATATTCTGTTGTAGACGATGGTAATCATGCAGAATTTTTCTGCTCTACAAGGGAAGGATCCGCTAGATTTTGAATGGGGCATCTTACTGACAGGGTGTCAAACGTACAAGAGAATGAGGAAGCGCGCCGTAGGCACGCGAAAATCTCAGGCCGCTGGTTATGAAAGTTCTTTGGTTTTTTACTAATCTAAAGCCCGAATTTAGAGGCCTTAATCCAACAATTCTGACCTGAATCTATATTTCGAAGCCCTTTTCCAGTTATGGAATGAAGCAAGAACAAAAATATGGGAAGCCAACTCACTACTGAACCTTTCCACACTGAAGCCTTTTGAACTTGTTTTTATGGTGTTACTAACTCAAGAACATCTTCAGCAGACTCGTTGTGTGTTTTACTTCCAGTCTCTTCTTATTTTAGTTCAACTCCCTGCCAAGCTGGTAGGGAAAATTGACTCGTTTTTCCAGTACGAAAAACCTGAATTATTTACTTATTCAACATTTGTTTTGAAAAAAAAAACAAAAGAAAGATTAATTTGTTTCATTAAGGGAGAGCGGGGGCCAAAACTGCTGTCAAGAAAGGCTGATCAAGCTGACTGTCCTTGCAAAAGAACATTGCTTGGTCAATGGTCATTCTGAAAAAGCCAGAACAGCAGTATTTCAAACTGAAAAGTGACCAATTCATCACTGCACAATATTCAATTCATCACTGCACATTTTCGATTCCTCACTGCACAAATTGGTCATCACTGCACCTTAAATTAATTCTTGACACAATGTATTGCTTAACGAATACAGATGAGAGTCTGCGTAACTGATAGAGGATTCAAGAGCAATTTTACATAGTTAACTGGCAAGTAAAATTAAATGTTATTACATTTACCAAGTATTACTGAATCGTCCAAGTATTTATGAACAATTCTCCGCCTCCTGTATTTTGTCTTTAACTATCGCCCTTGGTCACTCAAACTAGGACTTGTGATACACAAAAACTGGACTAACCTTCCCATCTTCTTTGCTTTTTTTGTCGCGGTAATTACTGCAGAGTATTTAAGCGAAGGATAATGAATTATTCCATTTCATGGCTAAAAGAATCATTTTTCTTTCCATTCACAGTTTATTTTACTATCTTCCAGCAATGGAAAGGTGAATTTCGCACCGTTTTGTCGCCAGATTTTTGCTTAGGCTACTCCTAATTCCCCTTTATTACCATCAGAAACTGTCTCAATGTCGCAAAGTTAGTCCAATCCTCTGTATGATTATGAGTCGCAGCTAGAGCTTCTGGCTGCTCTATTAATAGCAATTACAAGTAATGAGTCTATAATGATAACGTTGAAGATTCCTGAGATTCAAGAAGGGCGAGAGAAGGGAGGGGGGAGGTGAAACTACATCAAAAGCCTTCATAATTATTTTAGACAAGAAGATTGCCAATAAACATTTTTCAGTGAAGGCTATCTGTTGTTGAAGGTATCAACTTTTTCTCCGAAATCAAAAACGTTCCAAAGTGGACATCCGGTGTGAAACCTTTTGCTGAAAACCATTACAAAGTTACCCTTGGTACCAGAGCCTCATGATTTAAATGACTTTTTATTATTTTTGGCTCTGGTACACAGGGAAATGCAACCTGTTTGAAATGCAACCTGTTTGCGCTTTACTCAAACGCCTGTTCTTGTTTAGAGCTTCTGCACCACGAAACCTACCTTCGGTATCAGACTTGAGAGATTCTGGTACTTAGGATACACGAAACCCTTTTCTATTTAAATTTGTTTTTAGTTAGTTGTAACCTGGGTCAGTCTAGCAGGCAGGGTAATTTAGTTGGTATGGGGTCATTTTTGAATTGATTTCTTTTTTGATTGAAGCTAAGATTCAAACTGTATAAAAACGTTGAAGTTTGTCTCAAATTAGATGCCACGTGATGTTTGCGATAACGCAAAACTAATCATTGAATGCTTATTATTCACGGGCACTTTTACGCGACATTTGATGCGAGACAATTAACAGTTTATTCAGATTGATTATAATTTTGAAGCAATGCTGCCGTTTCTTTTTATTTCTTTGTCCTGAAGAAATCTACAATAAAGTACCGGTGATTACTGTGTGCAGGACCGTAGTAAGCATTTTTGTACCTTACGGGGGCACGACACTTCAAGGGCACTTCTAAAACAGAAAGATTTTTATCACCATGATCTTGAGGGCACATGCCCCCAATGCCCTTCGGCTCCCACATCTCTGGCAGCGTGGTAATGCAAAACGAGCTAAGGGCGGATTTTCTAAAAATAGCCTTTGCTGTTTTGGCTTGACACGCTAGCGGACAAAGGAAATCCTCTCAAAGCAACAAAATCGAAACAAACGAAAAGAATCCAAGACGTCCTACACTGATTACAAGTCGTAGCCCCGTTTTGGTGAGCGATAAATGGGACAAATTGAACTAGACTTATACCACTGAGCAAGACTCATTCCAACCAGTCTAAAGAAGGACTAGTATGGCCAACTGTCTCGTTTTGCACTCGGAAAAGCGTTCAGGAACGCCGGAGAGGGGCATAAGGGGACGGCTTCCCCTCCTACCCTCTCGAAAAAGGGCGAAATCCGCTATTTTCCTATCATTTTGTCCTCAAATGCACAGTTTTGCCTCCAAAAAGTTCCCTGTCCAGCGTCCCTGAAAGAGTTATTAAGTGCATTCCTGAGTAAAATCGAGAAAGGGGATTGATCTAAAATCGACATTAAGTGTTTATTTACAAGGTAGGTAAACGAGAATGTGGATGCCTACTGTTCAACTTCTGAATTACATACAAAAAATCATTATTTTCGTTATTTCAACTAACGGCTGTAGGCCATACTGCGTTAAGGGCATCTTTTGCAGCTTCCTTCGCTTTCACATGTTGCTTTATCTTTTGTCTGAGATGGCTTGATACTTTGAAATTGCTGGTGGTGTTTTCCAGTTGCTAAAACTTAAATTCGACTTATCAACCAGTCTAAATTGGGGAATATTCTTCCAAAGTAGCGATCGTGTTCAGGACATATCTTCGAAAGACGCCATAAAAATATTCTCGATCACACTTGGTCATCTTCTCTACCTTCTTAACTCAATCACAAGAATACAAATTCTAGATTTTCAAAATCTTCACAAAATAAAGAAACTAGAAAAAATACTCTGCTTACAAAGCAACTTTACTCCGAAAATTTCATCAAATTACTGTATAAAGATAAATTACGAAAAATGGCACATCCAAAATTATAAGACAGAACATTTGATACAAATGTTCTGACGATCAATAGTTTATCAGAAATCCAAGATTATACCATGGATATTGTGGACATGATTTGGGTGTTGATTGTGCCCACAATACCTGGCCTAAGTGTTCCTAAGACTTCATTCACACGATGCCGGCACATTTTGAAAACGGTGAAAAATGTGACGGTAGGAGATTTTGAGCTAGTGTTCACACGATGCCGGAACAATTTGGAAACAGTACGAAATTTGACAGTAAGAAACTTACTGCAAGACTTTGATGCCATATAAAGGTACCTAAACCCTAAGTGTCGATCAGTCTTGTTCCAGAAGCGTCGAAAATTGTTCTATTTTCATCATTTTCACGTGTTTACACCAAGCCGTTTCCAAAATGTGCCGGTTAGAGTTCAATTTTCAAAATCTACCGTTTTCAAAATCTGCCGGCAAAAATGTGCCGTTTTCGTGTGAAAAGGAGGCCTATTCATCGAATTTTTCACAATTCTCAAAATGTGTTGGCATCGTGTGAACGCAGTCTAAATGAATAAATATATTTCGTGACCTTTCTAGTCTTCACTTCATTGCTTATCTTCTCTTCTTTATTTCATTCCCAAACTGCACTTAGACGTATGACGTTGAGTCCTAGTAATCACTACCATCCACCGCACCCCCTTCTCGCACAAGTAGGAAGGTTGGTGATAGTGATCACTAGTGCTTAATGTAGTGAGTCTACTTCAAATTGTACTGCCTCACCAGAACATTCCTTCAAAAGAACCATGGGTAGTACAGTTTGGAGAGCAGTCTGGAAAGGAAATACAGCAACACAAAAACAAAGTGTTTCAAGTCTTGTATGAATCAAAATGAAACAATAATACCGTAAAAGCTCTATTAAGCCCCCGGGGGGGGGCTTATTTAATTTCGGACCTTCCAGAGGGGGGGCTTAATAGAGAGGGGGGGGCTTATTCACAAAAGCAAGTGACAAGGATATATTTGGTAGCTTTTCAGTTCTTTTATCCCATATTTTGCGGAATCAAGGTACAACTTTACCGCTGAAATACGTAAAGTCGACACAGTTTTTATTTCAAAGTATGCCAAAATTAACATGCAAGGTTGTGTAGCTAAATAAATGGAAGATATTTGGTAAATTCTAGAATCTTGTATAAGGGGGGGAGCTTAAAAGAGAGGGGGCTTAATTCAAATTTTGGCTCAGAGGGAGGGGCTTATAAGAGAGGGGGGCTTAATAGAGAGGGGGGCTTAATTCAAATTTTGGCTCAGAGGGGAGGGGCTTATAAGAGAAGGGGGCTTAATAGAGAGGGGGGGGCTTAATAGAGCTTTTACGGTATTCACTACCTGTGCTCGAATGTCTTGCTTGTTTGCCGTAAAGCATCATTGTTAACCAAGGGTCTTCATTCTTCAATGTCTTTGGTCATCCATTATTCACATGATCAAGCAGTTATTTTCAAGTAATTATGATTCTTGATTGACTGGGCCCAATTCTCTTGCTGATGATTCTCCAGAATACCAAGCATCATATTTGCCCAATTCTTCAGCTCGGTAAATGTTGGCCTCTTCTCGGGGATGGGTGACCAACACTTTTGCATCACGTAGAAACTAGGAAAAAGAATTCAAAATGTACCAACACAGTCCCAATTCTCGCAGCAACAACAACGACAACAACGAATCACTTTTTGCTCAAACTGGGACTTACGGATTTTTATACAAACAATAGGAAGGCCAAGCCCAGGCCAAGCAAAGCCTCTTAAAGCAAAGCGAATCTTTGCCCTCAGGAACGAGGCTGCGGCGTGCTCAAGGCAACCTTCATACAAATTCTCATTGCTGCGATAAAGATTATGGACACTAATTGGCCTTAAAAATGAGGAACTCCTTGTTCAACATGAATGGCCTGTTGATTTTTTGATTGAGGAAACATTCATCTGGACACTAGTGACTTTTAATATGGCTAGCATCGCGAAAAACGTCAATTTTTGCGGCGTTTTATCATCATCTAAAGCCGTAGCCGACAACTTAGGCCCATCTGCTATTGCCTAGAACACCAGGCTTTTCGTTCAGTGCTGCTATGGTTTCCATATCTGGACATAAAATCGAGGGAAACAATTTCGTCCTAATTATCAATGTGAAAAGCCCATGAGTAGTATATTTGAGCGTTCATCAATCTATCAATTGTGATCACTACAAATATGTAATCAGTCTACCGGTGTCCCAAAATATACTCTCGCGCAAAAGATCACCAAAGTCTTTCATCAAACTTATCATAACATTTTCTTGTTAATTTCTTTTTCAAAGATCCACAGAAACTTTGACCTGGTAAAATTTTTGTTTTCATTACTTAAAGGGTATAAAACGACAGGTTGGAGAAAATCTTACTCTGAGCTACGCTTTTTAAGCAACATTGCAAATCTTGAAAATTCTTTAGAGATTTTCATCATTCGTGCAGTCTACAATGACAGTTTGCGTTCCTTTCTGACATCTACGATTACCAAACTTGAAGCTTGAATTGCAAACAGATATTCATTCGGTAATCTTCAGTCCTTTTTGCAGTCTGCTCCAAATCCAGGCAGCCCTAAAAGAGCTAAATCTTCTAATCTAAAAATATTTGGGAAAATAATTTGATCTTTGATCTACTTCCCAAAAAAAGAAATCACTATTTGGTGATCTTTTAAACGGGAGTGCTTTTTTGGGACACCCGGTAGATCTTGGATTTGACAAAAAGCAATGGGTGTGCTTGATTGTTAATGTTACACCTACCAAATCATAGACGTAGGAACGGGGGGGGGCACTGGGGACACGTGCTCCCCAAGACTTTGCAATAAACAAAGAAGTGCTCCTTTTATTTTTAGAAAATGCCCCTTTTCTCTTAAGGAGGAGTGCCCTCGAAGCGTTGTGCCTCCAACAAAGTTTGAAATGCTTCCAACGTCCCTGTACCAAATTCTGAAAACAACAGACTTCGCAGTGATGGAAACATTCTGTCGTTTTCAAATTGTGCCAGTATCGTAAGAATACCAGCTAAGATTTCAGCACGTCACATTTTTGCGGTTTCAACACGTGCCAGTATCATGCAAAAGTAGTCCAAGATGTGCTGTTGATATTGCTCATTAAAATGATTTAAAATACATACACTTCATCAGGGCAACCTTCAGGAATTCGCAGCCTCCCTCCATCTTCCAAGAAGTCGAGTAAACAAAACGCACTTGCATTTTCGTATTCCATGAACTCATATGGATCTTTTCCTACAAATGAGAAAGCAAGTTGAAACTTCAACCAAAAGTGTCAGAATACCTTAGCTAATTTTGTCTTGTGTTGTAATCCTCCCCCCCCCCCTTCCTCCTGAAACAATATCTCTCTGTGATGATAAAATGAAATCCATGACTCTCGTGAAATGCTACGACAATAAACAAGGGCAGATTTTGTAATACAATAGCATCAGTCGCTGTGGTTCACACCTCAATTCAAAGCGATTAGCGAATGCAGACAAAAGAAATTCTCTCAAGCAGAATTTCAAAACAAACGAAGCCGCAAAGTTGCCCTGAAACCAGTGAGGCAAGCTCTCGTTTGGTGCGGGCGAAGGGAGGTTTTTAAGAGAAGGTATGTGCTTATAATGACAGAAGAGGGGTATATCTAAAGTTCTGTATCGCGGATTTTGTTTATTTGATTCAAGAGCTGAGGAGTGACTGCGTACTTCTGAGCAACAAATATGCAAAAATTGTAATGCTCTCTGCTCGGTTTCTTGTCAAATAAACAAAATCCGCGAGACAGAACTGTAGATTTACCCTTTTTCTTTCGTTATAAGCACATACCTTCTCTTAAAAACCTCCCTTCGCCCGCACCAAACGAGAGTTCGCCGTACTGGTTTCAGGACAACTTTGCGGCTTCACGTGTTTTTATTTTCTGCTTGAGAGAATTTCTTTCGTCTGCATTCGCTAATCGCTTTGAATTGAGGTGTGAACCAAAGCGACTGTTGCTATTGTATTACAAAATCTGCCCTTGTTACGACAATAACCTTGCGAATCAACATTGTCTAGTGAGAGGGGAGCTGCAACTAATCACTATTAATAAAAAATCTTGCAAAATGTGTCTTTCCCAAGAATTGTCAAAGTGTTCCAAGTAGTTTTGGCATGCGTTGTTGATTTTTCGAGGACTCAAAGGAGAAAAAATGTTGACCTCGGGCTGAAGGACAGTTTGATGCTGATAAGCAATGAGACACGGAGTATTGTGATCTGAAACCCCGAAACGCTCCTTCATAGTGAGTTTAGCTGAGGATTGCATCTTCGAAAACATACAAACAGGAACATTAGCGTGCTGTGGATGTACAACGAGCACAGTGCTTGCTTGGAATCATTGAAACGGTGCGAAGCAGATAGATAACTTCAACAAAGTGTCAACTTGAGGATTTTATCTTGATACAATGTTTTATTACATTCGATATAAAAAACTTACAAAACAAATTACTTTAGACGAAGGGTGTTTCACTCTTCCGGAAAGGCCTACGGGATCTTTGAAACACAAAGGGATTTTCATGGAAAACAAAATGATTTTTCCGGAAAACAAAGGAGCTTTGCCTAAGGTGCACGGTATAGTAAAGTATAGTAATCTTGTAAAGTAGTGTAGGTTGTAAATTCATATTGTAATCTATTAGTGGATATAAAAATGGTAGGGTCTTTACAGAGTGATATGCTCCTCGACTTAAGACACTACATATGTGCTACTTTACGACAGTGCAATGACGATGCCAAGGTGAAAAAGATCATCACCAATCCCTGGCCATTAAACGCAGAATATACAACTATATTACAACTGTGTGACTCCTTTTTAAACACGTGACCCCTTTTTAATCACGTCACTGCAAAAAGCTATAAAACTGGAAATTCACATTCTTCTGCCGATGACCATAGAGTCGAAACGCGTCAAGAACAACAGATCAAATCAAAAGAGAAGAGTAGAAGAGTTCCAAACTGTCTTTTTCTTGTAGTCATCTTTTTTTCATCACTATATTACAACTAAATATGTAACCACACAAGGCTACAAATTAACTAATTTTTACTGATGAATACAGTTTCACAATCGATGCCAGGACAGGCTAGCATAGGCTATGATGATGAACGGTCGAAACCCCAGCTGACAGAACAACTTTGGTTTTTTGATAAAGTATCGAATTGTTCAGTTTTCGCTCATTCATTCAAAATATCAAGGATCATTTGAGACTCATCTAACAAAAACCTTTCACTGTGAGTCCCCTTCCAATATCAACTCCATTTTCAAATTTCCTCACAGTTGTTTTGGCAGTTTCATTGCGAATATGGAAAGGTAACGGCGACTGTCCTCTATCAAAGTGTACGTAGAAGAGAGTGTGACTTACCAAATGAAAAGATTTCCCACAATAAGATCCCAAAGGACCACCTAAAAAGATAGAAGGTCATTGACTCAATGATCTGAAATCTGAAAAATGGAAAGGAGGAGTTTAAAGAGTTACCAATACAGAAGTATGCTAGCAGAAGTATGTTAAAGAAAGTTTCAATCACAGGGAAAAATCAGTGTTGAAGAATTAAAGACGAGAAGATGCAATAATTGCCCAAAATCATTTACTTCAAAAGGCAGTTCTTTTCTTCTTACTTTAGAGGGGCGAATAACTGCTGTATTTACACATGCTGGTTATGATAGTAGACAATATAGAACGCTGTTAAGCTTTGAAAAAACGAAAGAGATGTGCAAACCTATTATGTAAACTGATGCAAGTATGCCCGAGAATTATCTCACAATAGAATTAGATACTGCATACTGAGGACTTACACATCGCTTTGGATAGTGAATCGATTGGTCCTCAAGGATTCCAAGGCAACCCACTTCAAAGGAATGTAGCCCTGTAACACAAAAGCAATCGCGTTTCAAGTTTTAATGAACCAGCTGGCTGTTATCTGAAGATATTCAACGGAAGTTAGGCAACGGAACAACCTCGTTCCCGGGGTGTTCTTACGTCATACGTTGATCACGAAGCCGAATGAACACCCTGGTACACTTCGATCAAATGCTCCCAGAATCTGGGTGCATTAGCAGCCATTATGGATTTCACTGTTGGCTAGGCAACGCGAATCAACAGAAAATGGCCGTTGCTCTAGCGCAAATTCTGCAGAAGACAAATTAAGAAATTGAAAACAAACACTTTGAGGACCTTATTTCAACCTTTCTGAAGGTATTTGAGCAATAATCTGGGGTTGGTAAGCATGTGTAATATGAAAATAAGCTTGGTTTGTTTGGAGCGAAAATGGGCCTTAGTTCCAAATTCGGGAAACTTTCACCGCAGCTTCCAAAATGAAATGGCTCGTTATTCTTCGAATTTCGGAACTAAGTTGCAAATGATGGTCGCTATAGGTAAAGAATGTAGTTTTACGTCGAATTTTGACATGCCGAGGTCGTTTACCGAGCGCAAAACGGAGTATCGGCGCAAAATGGCGAACAGCCAATCAGATTGCCGAACGGCCACTTGTATCCCAGAGTAGAGGTAGCGCAACGAACTCACTCTGGGGACGAGATTGGCAACGGAAATTAGATTGGGGCAAAAAGCAAGATTTTTTTCGAGTCGATAGAGGGTTAGGCCCTTTTCAGAAATTTTGCAATTAAGATCTTTTCGGAACTTCATTTTACTATATTTTCAGTGCGAGCAATTAGAAGAAAATTGCAAAATACATCAGTGTCCATCAGTCTTTAGCCATCAAGCAAAATTCATTCTGATCCATACAAATCTGGAAATGCAAATAGAAATTTTCTAGTGTTTTAGTGTAGCCGATAGATCTGATATAGCTAGAAATCAGATTGGAGACCTTAGTCATTTGTTTCCCTGTGCCCTTTGACCTGATAATTTGCTTAAGATCCAAGCGTTATGGCAACTTTTGGTCAACATTAGACCCATTCGCAATTTGGAGAAAGGAAATAAGGAGAGCACGGCCCATTCTGACAGCCTTGGCAACAGTAGGAAGTCAGGAGAATCCCTTCTTGCAGCTCGGTTGCATCTCCTTGCAATATTTTCGATCTATAAGTACCTTCAAGATTCACACGATACCTGTTTAGTCTGGTAAATGTTTTCTATGGATTATTTAGCCATTTGTACATCCCTTCACCCACTGGTGAGTGTATTTTAGCCACTTTTTGCAAGAATTTGTCCTCGGTTTTGAAGCAGCTCAGTTTAGGCCCAACCGATCAAAAGGCCTAACTTCCAACTTGAGTGAATACATGCAATAAAGAGCGTTGAAAATGCATTCACAAATGGGTGCTAGGATGGCAAGACGGCTAAAAAATCGACAGAAAACACTTATCATACCAAAACAAGTATCATGCAACTCTAGAACGGTGCAAACAAATAAAAAATAGCTCGAGTTTGTTGGGAGATGCAACGGAGGGGCAAGCATCACACTTGTCACCGAAACGGAGGGGCTTCCACAAATTTCCTACTGTTGCCAAGGCTGTCAGAATGGGCAGCGCTCTCCTCTGTCTCTTTTTGCAAATTGCGAAGAGGTCTATTGTTGAGCAAGGTGGACCGCAAGGATGCAAGGAAGTCATGTATTTATCAGCTAGATATCTTACATGTGTTGGTCTGTAATGGCCGGTTTCTTCTACGTTCCTAGCCAAGCCAAAATCGGAGATCTTCGCATAGTCATTATCACCAATCAAAACATTTCTTGCAGCAAGATCTCGATGAATAATCTGTTCGGAGAGACAGAGACGGATTTACAATATCAGCAAATGCATTGATTCTTTGAAAAGGAAGGCCGGAATTGTTGATGCATTTTCATTTGATTTATGGTTTCAAAAGAACTTCTAAAATTATTTATTGGGAAACTATCCTTTGTTCAGCATTTTCAGAATAACAGTGCTTTTCCATGTTTCAACCAGTTTTGAAGTTGTCATATTATCGAACTGCTAAATCATGAACCTGAAGAGGTACAGATTCGTGCTTACCGTCATATCTTAGACCTTACTGAATAATGGTTTTCCTGAAAATTGTACCGCCTCTTCGAAATGAGCCATGGGCGGATCCAACCCGAAGTTTAAGGGGAGGGCAATTTGGAGAGTGGGCGTCAAAAATGTTATTGCAAAATCGTTAAGCCTTTATTCAAGCAAAATGTTCTGGCTTTTTTCTACTGAATAACGCTTTAGTTTATATATGTTTCCCCACATTCAAAACGAAACACGGAAAGAGAGTGCATATGGGTCAGGATAAGGGGCGCTCTTCTTGCCGAGAAAGGGTGCCAAGCTGTTCATCATCAAGGGGGGCAGTTGTAAAAATTACAGAAAAAACAAATTTGCACTTACCATTTTACTTGCTAGGTATTCCATGCCTGATGCAACATCCAATGAATATCCTATCAAATGATGCAGCTGAAGAGTGCATTGCCCTTTCCGTAACAAATCAAGCAAAGTCCCTCGTTGTAGGTATTCCATTATTATATAAACTAGATGAAATGTATAAACATATTCATCTTATCGGTCATGAACTGAGGGAAACAACGAGAGTCAAAAACTCCCTCTGTAAAGAAAATTTTAATGATATCCCTTCATGGCAAGATTTACACTCCTAATTGAGATCACTAACACAATTGCAGATATGTTTCTTGACATTTAAAACATCATATAGGAATAAACAGTGTTCTGTTATGTTGAAAACACAAATGGTTCTTTAATATTGCTCAAGAACAAAGGTTCAACGATATATTTGCTATCATATCCATGCTTTTAACATTTAAAGTTATTAATAATTCTCGGACATAGTACTAGAGTCTCTTAAAATTTTGGCCATCTTAGTACTAGCTACTTATAAACCAGTTTCTTATAAAACAAACGTGTATCAGAAGAAGGAGTTCCAAAGCAAGGTGTGTCAGCAAAGAAAGAGATCAACTTACATTTATGACAGCAAATATGTGTCGAAATCATTTTCACGATGTTTGGGTGATCCAGTTCAGCAAGACTGTTTACTTCTTTTTCAAAGTCATTCCTGTGTTTTATATTCTCGATGTCTGTTAAAAAATGAAAGAAAAATTACTTAGAAAGCTGTTTAAAATCGATCTCAAACCTAAAAAAATTTAACTCCAAAACTATATCAAATATAGAATAAGTCACTATCAAAATGAATCAAATTAAAGTTATTTTGAATAACGAAAGAAGGCGAAGTGAACCAAAATTTTTATATGACGCTGAACCGACTTCTGTATGATTTGAATAAACAGATTCATCACAAGGACAATCAAGATTAAAAAGACTCTCTTCTTTGAGCTCAGAACATGAAAGTTCTTATCAAAAGTCAAGTTTAGCTTTTAAAATCATATTGAAGAAAAATATTACATCTTTAATTCTCGAACCTCTCAGTTTTTTCACAGCGACCATTTCAACTTCCTCTTCGTCGTTGTTCATGCGTTTGAGCTGGCCAAGTACGACTTCTCCAAATTTACCACTGCCAAGGAGCTTTGTGGCACCAGGTATCACTAAAGTTACCTCCAATCCAAGATCAATCACTGTAAAAAAAAGAAACAGAATTAGTACCGAGTGACCCAAGAAAATGCCAGCATAGGCGTCGAATCCTTATGAAAATTTAAAGGACGGGGTGAGTGTCCGAGTGGCTTATGCAGTCTTCGTCAAGTGACTGAAGTTAAGCTTGGTCGGGTGAGGTCAGACTCCGGATGGGTGACCTCGAAGGCCTGACCTCACAACTCACCTCGTCGTCCTTCGGAAGGGATGTTAATTAAGGGTCCCATGCCTGGATGCGGCATGCACAGTGGGCCTAAATTAGCTTTCAGTACAGTAGAAACCCGCATAAAAGAACCTACTTTTATAAGAACCTAGAAGCTGAAATTCAATATTTTAAACCCCCTAAATAAGAACATCTCAGAGGCTGAAGCTGGGGGAGGTTCTTATATAAAAAGTTTCATGTCTTCAAAATTCACAAGAATTCTTAACATTCTGATCAGAATACCTCAATGGTACAAAAGACTATCAGATTTTTAACGATGTCTCTAACCTAAAAATGTTCTGAAGAATCCTCAAGGAATTTTCGAAAAATCTTGTGATTTCTTCTGTTGAAAACAGTATCTATGTGTGCAAGGTGTATATTGTATATAAGAACCTCTTTAAGAACCTTGCAGGCTGGAATTTATAATAACAGCCACTTAATTAAGAACCTATTCAGGCTGCCAAAGAAAAACCTAGGTTCTTTTACGCGGGTTTCTACTGTAGCTAGAAATCCTGACAAGCCCACTCAAAACAAATTGAAAAACAAAAACAAACAAACAAAGGACAAGGCCGGGGTTGGCATGATTGATCATAAACAAAGGATCATACTGTAATGATTGGTGTATCATCCGTTTCCCATTACTTTTTTCTCCTTCTCTTTATGAAATTACCCCAGGGGTGGATCCAGCCAAAAGTTGAAGGAGGCAATTTGGAAAGGGGGTGCCAAAAACATAATGACAAGTGAGCGCGCCAAAGGCGAGCAAAAAATGTTGGATCCTCCTCAAAAAAATTCTCTGATTTTTCTACTGAATAACGCCTTAGTTTATATGTTTCCCCACATTCAGAACGAAACACTGTAAAAAGAGTGCATTTGGGTCAGAATAAGGGGCACTGTTCTTGCCAAAAAAGGGGCGCCAAAGCTGAGTTTTCATCTTGAAGGGGAAGCTCCATCTTCACCCGTCCAGTGCTTTCGAAAAGCTTCGTTTTCGGTGGCCAAAACGCCGTCTCCATGTGGACGTGAACCCAAAGCGGATAAAACAGATGTGTTTTCCAAAATATTTGGATTAAGTGTAGACGGGGCCTTGGCCTTATTCATTTTATCACTGAATGTGTTACCCTGCATACATAATCAAAAATCAAGTCTACCACTTTGCTAGTTTGCTCTTATTTGGAAATAACTTGGATGCAGATTTTCAGCAAAGAAATCACGAGGACCAAAGAGGTAAAACTTCATGCACCTTCTTCCCCTTGATATGAATATCGGTTCTCATCTTCTGGATAAACAGGAAGGCATACATCTAAGAATCAAGGAGAAAAATGAAAACTACTTACAAAAATAAGCAGCAAGTTATCGTCATCATAAAAGACCCGGAGCGTTAAAATGTCTAAAATTCCAGTTTTCATCGTATTTAATGAACAGGATGTTACAACATTTCCCAAATAAATTCTCGTGTGTTCTAAATTCTTGTACCCCTTCAAAACGTTTTCTTTCTAGGCAAAATTTCCCTCTTCCCGATGTTAATGTTGTTGGGTCCTACAATACTTCAGCCTTGCTAAACTGCCCGGGGATCACCCAATATTTGGATCCAAAGTTTACATTCTTCATTAATTTGCAATTATTTGGTTGCAAGCTACTTTAACTTGTTGCTTTACTTATTTTACATGCATGTTGTTTGTCTATGTTGTCGTTCCCTCATTGTTTTCTTCACACAATGTTATTGTATTGTCCTCGTTTTGCTCCATGTAACCATGGAGCCGTCGTGTAATTTCGCTCCTCTTGGTATCGTACCCGTAGTGTCGTATAATTGTAATTAAAAAGTATAGTAGGACGTAGCTTATATTGTAAATTTTTTCCTGAATATATAACAAAAAGAACACCCAACGTCTAACACTGACAGGGGGGATGGTGGTGGCTAAAAATGATTGTAAACATAAAAACCTTTTGTCAAGAGGTCCAACATTTCAAGGGCGGATCTAGCCAAAAGTTGAAGGAGGGGCAACCTGCAGGAAGGGCGCCAAAAATGCCATCAAAACATGCGCGCCAAGGGTGCGAGAAAATTTTGGACTCCCGTTTTAGAAAATTCTTTGGTGTTCTACGAAATAATGTCCTGGTTTGCATGTTTTCCCTTACATTCTGATCGAAACAGTTGAAAAGAGTGCCTAAAAGTAACGATGAGAGGCGCACTCCTCGCTTAAAAGGGCGTGCCAAAGCTGAGTTTTCATCATGAAGAAGGGGGGCAGTTGCCCCCATTTGCCCTCTCTAAATCCGCCACTGCAACAATTTTGAAACAGATCGTTGGTATAAGAGCAGATATGCAAGATATAAAACAACTCATGTGGCCAAATGAGGAGAGGTGAAGCACCAAAGGCGCGTTACTCGACTATGTTTACTGATTTTTAAAGTATCAAAACTTGATACTTTTGGTTAGGAATCTACAATTTGCGACCTTATATGAGATTTCGAATCCTGCAAGCCATAAGAGCTTCATCGAGGACATTACAGATGTGGAATTTTTGTTTTGTTGCATGTACTTTATGTAATGGTTATCATGGTCTGTAACACGGCAAAATTTGAAAGAAATCGAGATGAAATGTCTCCTGCTTCCCGTGGTATCATCCTTGTAAGCTAGTTTGTACATCTGTGTGAAATTTGATATTGAATATCAAAAGTTACCGTTTTCATTCCCTTGAAAATCCGGTGTTAATGGAGCCAAGGCACACTGCAACGATAAAAAATTATCACAAATAGTAGCAGAATTAAATACTGAACACAAAAAACCAAAAAACTTGCTTAGGCATGACTTAGGTCGTGAAGTGTTTTTGGGTCACCCGTAGAATTTAGACTTGGAAAACGGCAAAATTTGAAAAAGGGAAAGGGCTCTAACTGACACAATTTGAAATGGAATTGTTTGAACATTTAGAATTTGAAAAAGAAAAATTTTTTGATGCTTTCGAAGCAAAGCTGATTTTAGGCCCAGATGAATTCCGTTGTCGTCAAGATCCAGCCTCTTTGTCACAGAGATTGCAAAGGGTTTCGTACCGTCAATTTTTCTGTCATTTTAAGATTTATGCCAGTATCATGTGAACGCAAGCTTGAACCTTGGTGCTGTCACATTGTTGGCTGTTGTCAATTGTGCCGTTTCAACGTACTGAAAGTTAGATTTTCACAAATTCAAACACAATTTTTTAAGATACGACGAATTCTAATGTGTAAGACAACTTATGGTTTTGAAGATACGGAACATTGCTTGTTGCTCTGCAAAGACAAGACCTCCTCCTCGGAATCTACGATTACTTTGCTAGTAGTACGATTACACATATACCTTCGTGAGCTTACGATAAATGTTATCCATGAAACTGGTCGATTCGATTGACGTTATGTAATCATTTACCCAATCCCTTCATAAGCCACCCAATTTTGTAACTTGTTTTTGTAGGAACTGCCGTCTTGTTAAAGTGGATTTTCCTTCTGTAATCCCTATTCAATGGCCTCAGGGTAGACGCAGCCTTTTGCTCGCCGGGCGGCATCGTCCTAGTTTTTGCAAGCAGTGTAGATAGGCAGATAGTAATATGTATTGTAACAGTTTATTGGAATATATTGATATATATGAAAGAAATGATTTGTACATACCCCACGTAATTCAGCTCGACGTTTAACGTGCCTCTTAAATAATATTGATGCAATGATGATTACCATGAACATTGCTGCAGATCCAACTCCAAGTCCCATGATGCCATACTTTGAAAGTTTGTGATCTTCAAAGGAAAAGTTCAGAGTAGCTGACGATTATGCAATTACAGGAGATTACAGAACAGTGCAGAAATTTCATTTTAAATGAAAAGTTTATTCGATACCGTTCGTCAGGTCGTCCGATTCATGCAAGAGAGGATTACGCAATACCAAACCAGATGTGGCCGTTCTTCGTCGTAAATCGACATTCAGCCAAAAGTGCTTCTCTTATAAGTAAAACCTCAACCAATGTACAATAAATTATCGCTCCCATCCACAGCAGGAAGAGACATGCAGTTATCTTGTTCCCAAAAGGAAGCGCCGAAGGCGGTTTCCATCGGCGCTCCCTGGTTTCCATTATTACAGACACGACACATAGATTAAAAGAAATTTTAACTATTCTGAAAAGAATCACAATCGAACAATATTTTACTATATTTTGTTGAGTTTTCGAATGTGCAAGATAGTGACATAAGCTCTATCGCCCCTAAATCCAACCTCGCGTATGAAAATGTACGAAAACAACGCTCGATCCAGGCTCTTTTGTAGAACAGCTAAAAGCTAATAGACCTAAAAGAAACCAACAAACAATCAAAGCAATAACAAAAAACGAAGATTAACTTGTTCTCTATCGTTCTTCATATTGCGCGCAATTGAAAGTTCATGTCTCGAACAAAAACGAATGTCCAAAGACTCCGTAAAGTGCAAGAGTGCACTAGTGCATTAGACTGGCCTAGACTATGCTCAGCAAAGTTGCAAATATCAAACTTAGAAATTCTGAATTTCCATATACCTAGCAGAAAGCTTTTTACAAATAATTGTGGTTTTCAGGCTATCGCAGTTGCTAAACAATCTACAACATCCAATAGACTAAACTCGCAGTTGCTAATTTAACAGCAAATCAAGATTTTATGCACAGAGATCTGTAAAGTTTATTTACAATGACTTACCTGTCGACGTAATGAAGTCATTCGATGGATTGGAAAGTGGTGGGTGGTCTGTAAAATGAAACGTAATCAGTTATTTACATCTGGTTCGCCCCAACTACTTTTCGCTGGCTACAAAAGTTAGATGTCTGGTGATACATGACTTTGGGTCCACCATCCCATAATCAATCCTATATCTTGTCCTCCCCAATTTTTGTTTGCTTACACCACACCCCTATAAATAAAGACTTAGATAAGGGACGGCAATGCTCGGAGGCCTAAATCTGGAGCACAGAACAACATAAATTGGATTCCCAAGTTGTGGAAATGAAAAGTAAAACTGTGTAGTCTCTCAAGGAAAGCAAATTTGAACAGAATACATGAAACCTGTAGAAGCTGATTTCACTTCTTATCTCAATTTGTAAATTTTGGCTTGTAGATAGGATTTTAGATTGTAAATAGGTTTAGCAATAGCATTTAGACAAATATTTTACAATTTAGTTTCAGTTTCCACCCTGAACAACGTCTGTGCAGTAATCTAGGGGTTATTGAGTAAAGCAGAGGCTGTTCAGTGCGATAATCGGATACATCCAAAACACAGCAATAGCCCCACATCTAATGTGAAACCGACTTTAGTATTTATCAGAAGAAATTGTTTGTGCGTAGCCTTTTGTATTAATGTTTGATTGTATATTTAGGTTTAACTTAACTTTAATTACGTCTCTATGTTATGGCCATGGGGTAGTCATGGTCTTCTGCTCCTCATGGCATCGTTCTTGTAGTGTAGTAAAGTAGTTTGTAAGTGCTGTTCTAGGTATTTTCGTTATTGTAAATTTTTATATTGGATAAAAAAAATTAAAAAAAATAATCGGATCACATGATGTCGATGGAGGCATTGACTTAAAGCTGTAAATTTGACGTTATTCAGTTACGTAATGAGATGACATGCAGTAAGACAGAGGGAAACATCGTGTCGTTGGAGGAACATCGTTAGACACCTCAAAAAAGCGCAGATTCATATGAAGCATTGTCAGGCTCATCTAGCCAGTCAACCTCAATAGATTGGGGGGAAGGGGGATTGTGCACGTACAATATGTTTCATGGGTGGGTTTTGAGTGCTGTTTGGATTTGGTGTGCGTTGTTGTGAACAATGAGAGGAATGAATGAGATTGAATATCGAATGGGCGAAAGACTTCCAGAATTGATCTTTGTCACGTCGGAATGCATGGGAAAGAAGTGTTCCAAATGGAAATGAGCGGAAGATTTTTGTTCTCATATGGGAAGAAGGGCAAGTAAGGGAATTTGAATTGGCATTGGCAGGAAAATCATACCTTCTTGCTTTCACGTGGGATAAAAGAGTGGCATTCTGATTTTCGCATAAAGTAACCCCTGCCCCTGAGCTCCCATGGGAGATTTCTTGAATTGATCTCCCGGCTATACATCGGAAAGATTGATTGTTCAAATACAATGGTTTATTGTTTTTGCAATGAAGGTTTCACAATACTGACAAAGAAGAATGTTAATTGGATTAGGGTGTATTTCTATGAATAAAATTGAATTGAAAAAAATGTATATAAATATCAAAAATTCTCTCCCTGGAATTATGGCGATCTTAAAGTTTTGCAAAGACTCGGACCATATACTTAATTCTTGAACTTACCAAGTAGCGAAATTGTTTTGTAGATTTGAGTGCAGCTTCCCGTCATCATATACCCTCTGCAATGAGCCATCAACGATCCATTGCTGCCAAAACTTTCTCTGGTAAGACGAATTGTTAAATTGTGAGGCTTTTCACTGAAAGAGCCCCCCTCAGCTCTGCCTTCTAAAGTCTTGTTTTCATCTATTCGATTTACCCAAATGTTGCTAGACCAAACTGGAAGTCCAAAGACACTTGATCTCACCATGCATATCACAGAAATGTTTCCTGAACCATGTTTCAAAATGTATCTTGGCTCAGTCACTATCTTCAATATTGGGGAATCTATGAAGAAGAAGCATTTTGTGACACTAGCTTATTAAAGACCTGGAGCAAACAAGAGAAAGGATTCTCTCGCTAGCTGGTTTTATCACCAACACATTTTCCGTTAAAAACGCATTGCTTGTAACAATTGTTTTTAAGGACGAGGTCATTCTTTTCTAAAGCCCCAGCAGAGTGACCACACCACTTCGCTCCCCTGACGGCGCGAACATCGAAAATCGAGTAAAAGTCAGTTTGAGAGAGTTAAACGCTTTCAGCGTGAGTTTGATTGGTACCTAAACGTGAACTTGAACCTATCAAATCATGACGATTTCAGAATTCGCAGAGAAAGAAGTATTTTACACTCAGATGGTAGCTTTGGCAGGTTCGGATACCGATAGGCCGGAAAGGTGAGTTTTGAAATCGCCATGGTGACTTTCTCAGTCTCTATTTAGTCTGCCAAACCTCCTTCCTTTGAAGCAGAACATTCAGAAGAAGTTCATAGGATACCAAACTTGCCGTGTTCAGAAGTTTGGAGTCAATCAGGCACGAATTCAGAACCTATCAAGTGTTGATAAAACACAACCTAGGTCAATAATATTTCATTAAAGGCACTAATGAAACATATTAATTGTACAGAATGCTAATTGAAGAATTTACGAGAGAAAATTTCCAGTTTTCCATCAGAAAAAAGTTGGTCCAAAATTCTCCACTTTGAAATTGAATAAAATTGCCTTTGCAGCTTCCTTGCCGTTTGTTCAAATCCATGCTGTGGCGATCGCTCAATAGCACAGCACTAAACTTTATAGATATTTAAGTTTATAGTAAAACTTGCCGTAGTCTTTGGGGCAATATCCATCAGTATTTCCCACCATGAGCTGCTGTAAGAGGACGAACAGCGAAATAGCCTTTCCAGAACTCATCTCTTGTTCCACCAATCATCTGCGAGAGAGAGACACAAATCGAGTATAGTTATCTTTCGATGAGAACCTATATATAGCTATTCTGTTGGAGAATCTTAATCGAACGATGTTTGTTTGCATTTTGATTAATCATTGAATATGTAAAAGAGTGATCGAATCCCTAACGCCACTTAGACTGATTACGATGAGTCCCTTGTATCCCTGTGGTAAACCTTCATCAACTGGAACACATAACGAAACAGTAAAAAACCTGGCCCTATCTTACGCATTCGATCGATCGAATCAGGATCGAACTGAAATAGCATGATAAAGTCAACTCGTTTACTTGCCTCGTGGCCTAACTGTCCCTTGCTCAGCCGCCATTAACATAAAACAACAACAACCACAACAATAATCACTACACGAACGACTGCCGTAGCTCTGTTCAACGGTCACTCTTCGGAAAGAAAATGCGACAAAAACTACGTTAAGCAGAAGTTTCATCAAAGAAACTTGGTTTGAATCTGAAGAAGGAAGATCACTTTCCCTGGTGAGCGCAAAATAAGTCTTTCAACGCTACACTTTCCATGTTTCAAGACCAAAAACAAACCAGAGAAATCTACAACTACCTGCCGCATTCGTTCAAAATCTAGTCAACTGCTCGACACACAGATCAGTGGTTCGACAGCATTGTTCTTTGCCAAATCTCGCAATCTGATTGGTACTCAAGGAATCGCAGAGCTTGGGCCTAAATAGGGCCAGTTTTTAAGAGAGCACAGGGAAACAAGAGACTCATCGTCATAAGTCTAAACGCCACACGATCGAAAATCCCATTTAAAAAATGGTCGATCCAGGCTCTTTTGTACAATAGCTAAAATGTATATTATGGTTCTCAATTAGACTCGATTACATGTCGCAGTTTCGCTTTTGCCTGAACTGATATAACTCCCGGGGGGGGGGGGGTACTCCCATACTTGACTTGACGGGATGTGCCGCTCAACAGGGTGTCATTTTACGGTAAAAATTATGCGACAGGGTGTCCTTTTTTGATAAAAATTATGCGACAGGGTGTTACAATTGATAAGAAAATTATGCGACAGGGTATCATGTGGAAGCACACCTTCTAGAGTTATCATGAAACAATGGATTTTGGCAAAATTTTTATGCGATAGGGTATACTTTTAGGCAATTTTTTATGCGACAGGGTACAGGGTGTTGAGCGGTTTGCCACACACCCCCGTAACTTCCCTAGTCAAGTACCCCCCCGGGATATAACTACGACTCATTTCCCCACGCTTGCAGAAACGGCAGAAGATCGCGATCAAAGTTGCCAAGGCAGGGGAAAAGGTATCGACGTGGAAAACCAGAAACTGCGTGAAAAGCCGTCATCGACCAATCTGAGATAAGGAAGTGTTTGCATGGATAAGCTGTTTGAAATAAGGAATCAATAGTTTTAAGGCCCTACGAAGAAAATATCAAGTGTTGCCTAATTTCCGGATCTTGTTCCTTATACTGCGAATTCCCCCTTTTGTGAATCACAGAGGAAAAGACGTTAACTCTGATTGGCTCGCTGATCAATGGGACGAGAGAAGCGTTTTGGGGCATGCGCGAATTAACAAAGGAAGGATGAAGGGCGATGACCCTGAGATCGATACTGCGCAAATTCCAAAGCACTTCGACGGGCGTCTGGCTCTTCAGAAGAAAATCCGGATAACTTTCGCTGATAGTATCCCCAACAAGCATACAGCTCAGATCCTTACTGGTTGCTGAAGCACGCTGAAATCATCCAATTTCACGGTAGTCAGCCAATCAAATAGCCCCTTTCTAACCACGTGATACCAAACTGGCCGTTCGAAGTGAATTTTTGAGTACCATCAAGAAAGTTGAAATGGCTACTAAGTTACAATAATTACATGGAATTTTCTTTGATAAATCAGTAGAAGGGATGCCCCTCTACAGTTTGTAGCGTGCTTGCAATAATATCTCATTTGGAGCCGAAATTACAGTCATTTTCCGATCGAAGAATATTGACATTCGTTCATACTTCGATAAAAGTCGCTGCAAATGAGATATAAGGATAAAAATCTCAGCGATTATGGATATTGCCCTAAGCAATAACCCAAGCACTGTCCCTTCAATTGCATCTCAAAATCTCAGGTAATTTTCAACGATTTCTGCCAGAATTGTGATCTGGGCCTAAACTTCTTACCGATTAAAACCCATTCGTTGACCTCCAAAGGGCTTAGTTTGTATTCTTGAGCTAAACGATTCACTTACCAACGACTCAATGATCTATTTGGCTTCATTTTCCATTTAGATGTCTCCAAATTTCGTTTAAAACATCCAGTCTTGAGCAACTTCTTGCAAATTTGTCTCGTTCCATATTTTCTCTGCAAGCGCCAGCAATCTCCTCAAAAACGTTTCGTCGATAATTCTCATCGATAGGCTTTGTGCTAAAGATAATGCGATTCGATACAGTTCATACACTCGTAAATAGATATGGCATTGCCTGATTTGCTCTATTCATTCAAATCATAGTCATGTTCAAATGGAAACAAAAAGCATGAAACAGTTTTTGGCTGTTTGGTTCACCAATGAATAGATCTTACACGAAACAACAAAGCGACAAAAAGTTTGTTCAAGAAATGTGTCAAATCTATTCATTAGTCCATAATTTAAACAAAAGGTTAACAGGGGTAAACTTTCAACACAACAAAACATTTAGTTTTGTTGTTTTGTGTAAGATCTATTCACTGGTGAATCAAACAGCCAAAAATGTTTTATCCTGTTTGTTTCTATTTGAATGAATTGAGCAAAATCAGGCGTGCCATATCTATTTACGAGTGTATGAACTGTATCGAATCGCATTATCTGTAGCACAATGCCTATCGATGCGAAGATTTTTGAGGAGATTGCTGGCGCTTGCAGAGAAAATATGGCACCAGAAAAATTTGTAAGAAGTTGCTCAAGACTGGATGTTTTACACGAAATTTGGAGACATCTAAATGGAAAATGAAGCCAAATAGATCATTGAGTCGTTGGTAAGTGAATCATTTAGCTCAAGAATACAAACTAAGCCCTTTTGGGGTCAACGAATGAGTTTAATCGGTAAGAAGTTTAGGCCCAGATCACATTTCTGGCAGAAATCGTTGGAAATCACCTGCGATTTTGAGGTGTAATTGAAGGGACAGTGCTTGGGTTATTGCTTAGGGCAATATCCATAATCGCTGAGATTTTTATCCTTATATCTCATTTGCAGCGACTTTTATCGAAGTTTGAACGAATGTCAATATTCTTCGACCGGAAAATGACTGTAATTTCGGCTCTAAATGAGATATTTTTCCAAGCACGCTACAAACTGTAGAGGGGCATCCCTTCTACTGATTTATCAAAGAAAATTCCATGTAATTATTGTAACTTAGTAGCCATTTCAATTTTCGCGAGGGTAATCAAGAATTCACTTCGAGCGGCCAATTTGGTATCACGTGGTTAGAAAGGGGCTATTTGATTGGCTCAATGCCGTGAAATGATTTCCGCGTGCTTGCAGCAACCAGTAAGGATTTGAGCTGTATGCTGATCTGTTGCAGGGAGCTGGGGGGCTCAAAAGTTATGAGTTTTCACGCATGCGTGCGCAGTTTCTACTCTGTCATCGATGTGCGCTTATTGACGCAATTTGATAGGCTTTGCGAGGTGGTGTATAAATTCAGTCAGCTAATCACACTTTTTGCGCCTGCGCAAAACATTGTCTTTCAGTATAAGGGGATTCCAAACTTGAAAATGAAAGAGGAAGTCAATAAGCTTGAGTCTTTGGAACTTGGATAAAAGCTGCAGCTGAATTTTTTCCTGTTCATTTCGCCCAGAAGGAGGAGATGGTACTCCATTAGAGTTTGCATTACATTCATGCAAGAAACATCTCCCTCCTGTGGCAGTTCCTATGCATGGAGCCCAAGCAGCCCAAGGGAGTAGTTGATTTTCCAATCATACGGGAATGTGCGCCAGTTTTGAGTCATTTTGGACACGAAAATAGACCTTTTAGCTATTCTACAAAAGAGCCTGGATCGAGCGATATTTTCATACATTTTTATGCACGAGGTTCGATTGAGTGGCGTTAGAATTTTGATTGCAATTGTGCACATTCGAAAATTCTACAAAATGTAGCAAAGTATCGTTCGATTGAGATTCTTTTTCAGAATAGCTAAAGGTCTATTCTTGGAATGGGATGCACTTTTCAAAGAAATGTTATTGGATCCAGAGGATCGGGGTCTGTTTTTTTGCAAGAAATTCTGGGAATGTTCAGGTTTGGAATAAAAAACGATTTTTGTTTTGCATTGAAAACATGTCTCCGAAACTACCACATCCATATTCCAGGACTGGATGTCAAAATCCTGACAATGCTCTGGGATTAACAATCGTCAAGTGGAGATCTCTTACAAAATCGTCGTTAATTTCGTGAGAAAAATCGTTGCGAATCTTAATGACAATCGTCACAAAAATCGTCCCGTGGAGATCCGCCTAAACAGACATTCTAGTAGCGCACACCCCAATATGACCCAATAATGGAGTGCCCTCCCCGGGCCCTTACAGAATATGCAACGATTCAACGACCGTACTGATGAATAATGTCATTGGATTTTCCAGATCAAAAATCTATGGTTCTCTTCCTCTTTGGTTTGTGTACACAAACAGGAATTTCCTGCATTAATTGTCAAAACACATTTTGCGATGACCAGAGGCCTACTAAAAGATCACAATATGAAAGTTGACTATGATACATACTTACATGCTTTCTCTGGTTTGTCACATGCTTTCTGTTCGATGAGCAGAATTGTGCAGTCTTATTTTGACTCTTCTGCAGGCCGCGATAATATCGAATACCTGTTTGTGAGTACTTACGTATACTGACAACCATAGAAACATCCCAACAATTTGAGCATCTGAAACGAAAGTTGTGGTGAAAACACAACCACTCTTGCGGTGATATGAACAAAAGGGGAGTTCTCGGAAAACCGGCTGCTCTTTGTGATGTCTTTTAGAATAAGTTGTTCTTTTCCCATTGTCTTTACGCTTCAGACCGTGGATTGATAATGGGCCTAACAAAAGTACAACACAGCAGCAAAATACGTGATGAAGTGGTCCTCCGTACCATGTCTTGCAATTTCTTCGAGTGTTTTACATTGTATCTTTAGATGATTTCCATGTGATTACAAGGTTACGATTCTTGTGTTTAAATGGACTTGAGATTGACAATGGCAATGGGAAAAAATAAATGGAAGAAGCTGGTTATTTGAAAACCAAGTAAAATCTACATCTGCATCTACATACCTTATCGGCCCTTTTTTACGGCGGCCCTAAAAGGGTCGGCGCTAAAAGGACCAAAAGATTGGATTTTTTTTCGACAAGCGGCGTTAATTTTTTAATGCTCATTTTTGCTAGCACCTACCATATTCTAGGTATTTTTCATAGAGGACAGGTAATTTTAGAGTGCCCTCACATCAGCAAACTCAGACCGGTCTGAGTTTCAGATCGGTTTGAAACTCATTTCGCTCTACGGTTAAAGCCCTTAGCGCGCTCACATGACACAGGCGAAATGAAACTCAGGTCGACCTGAAACTCATTTCGCTTTCTCAGGTCGGTCTGAGTTTTCAGGTCGACCTGAAATTTTCATGTGAGCAGAAAAATTTTTCATTTCGGGGCGAAATGACTTTTCGAAGCACGTGTGATTGACATTCCAGGCGTTCCTTTGGCAATAAGGAAATCACGCATTGTTTGATATTCTCAAACCGGTCTGAAACTGTTCATGTGAGGGGGAAGCAAATTAGCAAACAAGGCCAATACTCAAACCGATCTGAAACTCAGATCGGTTTGAGTTTTCTCATGTGAGGGTAGCTTAAATGACTTCGCCTTTATGAAAAAATAAAAATTGGACGTTAGTAGTGCAAACATGAATTGGGGCAGATGTACAAGAAATCAAAAGCTTTTTAGATCAGAAGAAAATGTTTAAGTGTTTTCTATATCCTTGGCCAAAATTTGCTCAAGACATTGATAAAACAGAATACAAAAGTAAAGTGAAGGTTCTTTAAGATGTTCCATCAACCGCGTCAATGTCCTGAAATGGATTTCAAAGAAAGGAGCAGTCGGATGAAGGAGAAGATGTAGAAAATAACAAAACAGTTGTTATTGATTAAAATCACGATTTTTTTAAAGGAACAGTAGAACAAATGACGTAGAAGTCCATAAAGATATCCATTAATCCATTATCAATATTTCCTTTCCTTTGCCCTTTGAGTGGCGTTAAAGGCGGCCCTAAATGGCGTTAGCTCAAATTTTGGGACTGGCGGAATTAGGGCCGGCGTAAACTTAGGGCCAGCGTAAAATTAGGGCCGGCGTAAAAACGGCCGATAAAGTAGACGAGATATAATCTTGTACATAGATATAATCGGTATAATGCTCAGAGTGCTGGAAAAAAAGGGGAATTAATAATAATAATGATTAATGGATAAAAAGTGCTACATATGTTACTGATCAATGGTTAGATTGTAATTGCAAATATACATGTCAAAAGAGACACTGAAATCTTTTGTCATCAAGACCAACTCAATAAAGGGACTGAGATTAAAAAGGAATGAAGCGGCATTTTGGTAATGAATTGGTTAGTAGCATCTATGAATTAATGCAGGTGAAAATTAATGATACGGGTTGCATGTTAATTGGAAATTAGCGCCAAAGAGAATAATCTAAAATACAGTTAAAGGCAATCCTTTGACCTGTCTATGAATGCCATGCGTCTTTGGATTTACAACGTTTATGTTCTTCAGTTCAATTTCTTTTTGAAGCTTCTTCTTAAATGTCTCTTCTTTAAGTTGCCTGTATTCGATTGGTAATATGTTCCAACATCTGATAGTTCTTGGGAAAAATGAATACAAATAGGTGTTGGTATATTAGCGCCAATGTTGGTATTAGACCGAAAAATCATGTCAGAATCTTCCACATCTTTAAATTTTTTAGAATCGGCGCCGCCCACTGTGGCGATTGAGATAGAAACATCTCTGTGGGTGGATCCTGTATGTATGTCTGTTTTGTTCCGCCGCAGTAAAAACATTTACAAGTTATCATACTAAAAATCGCAAAAATAGATGCAATGCAACAGATATTTAAGGTTAAAAACGTAAAAGGAAAACACCCTTTATTACAGTCAAGGGATAGCATGAAAGAGTCAAGCTGGACCTTATTTGCATCAGAGATGCTGGTAAAACAAAATACGTACGAAAATAGAATAAAAAGGTACTATCGTTGTTTTCGATACAAAGCATGGTTTATAGGACCAAACACGGTTGGGAGGGATAATGAAGGGCTGTCGAAGACGTGTATGTCATCTTCCTCTTTTTGTATTTTTTGGAAAAAGTTTTTTGATCTTATGTTTGAATGTATTAGTACTGTTTGCTACTGGTATTATATTGGCAATGAATATTGATCTAATGAAAGTGGGGTGGACACGTCCACCCAAGTCCACCTCATGGCGCCGCCCTTGCCCTGTCCCTAAGATTTTGACATAATCTTAGAGACCAGAATCTTGCAAATCGGTTGAAAATTTACTGAGTTGTGAGTTTTCAGAGATAAAGAATATGTGACAGCTGAAACCAGAGACCCCTAGATTGCTTGTAATACAAAAAAGCTCGAAGATCGAGGTATAAGAAGGTTATACAATTTTATACCTCTCATTAATATCAGAGGAAACAAATAGGAGTTCTAAAGTAATTCAATCCTTATAATCATTGCTGAAATTAGCTAAAGGTTGTATGTATCCAAAAACAGTGGTTCAAAACATAATTTATGCAGGGATGGCGCCAGGGAAGAAATGCTGGGGGGCAAAAACTGTCAGAGTGCCGACGGCGAGCGAAGCGAGCAAAATTTTTACGGGCCACACCTTTCAGATTGGCTTAAAATGCAACTACACTCTCTAAAAGCATAACAAGCAAGTTACGAGAGTGCCGACAGTGCACAAAAATTTTCAAAAATTCAAATGCCGACGGGGGGGCTCAGTGAATTTTTGGGGGGCTCCTGCCCCCCAAGCACCCCCGGTCGCGCCATCCCTGAATTTATGAGCTCGTTCAGCATATTACTATTCTTTAGGGTTTAATCAAACGTTGAACAATAGACCTTTTAGCTATTCTTAAAAAGAATCTCAATCGAACGATACTTTGCTACATTTTGTAGAATTTTCGAATTTGCACAATAGCGATAGAAGCTCTAACGCCACTCGATCGAACCTCGCGTATAAAAATGTATCAAAATAACGCTCGATCCAGGCTCTTTTCCTGAATAGCTAAAAGATCTATTTTTTTGAGACGTCCTACACAAAATAATCTGAACTTGAATCTTTTGAAACTATAGGATTGGTTGCATGCTGACAAATTTTCTCTGAAGGTTGTGGAAACGCCGTCACTTATCATGGGCCTGGTCCAAACATCCGTAAGATTGAAAGCCAGCCTGATGCTCAACCATCTTTTTCAATAGGTCATCAGGACATTGAAATGATTACCACACTGGGGCCGCCAGGATTTTTGTTGGAGGGCCAAAAAAGGACGGAGTCTTGGACCACAAGCTTTCCAGATCAGATACAGTAAAAACCCGCGTATAAGAACCTACAATTTTGCAACTCAGCCTGATTAGGTTCTTATACATTGACTATTTAGTAGGATATAAGGCTGTTCAGGTTCTTGAATTGGTTCTTATTTCATTCAGGGCTTCCAGGTATTTCTTTTGTTCAGATTGAAACTTCAAGCCCATTATTTACTGTCAGTTGAGAGAAACTTAGTTCATGAGGCCTTATACAAAACATCACTTCGTGGAAGAATCAGAAATTTTACAGAATACAATGAAAGCTTTTAAAGTGTCTCCAGAGCTCTTTGCAATTTGCACATATGTCAGTACGTATAGGCTCAATGACAAAGTAACTAGAGTTTTATTTAGTTTGATGATCTCCACAAATAAGAACCTATTTCCAATTTCAGGCTGAATGGGTTCTTATGTATTTGGGGTCTAATTTGAGAATTTTCAGCCTGTAGGTTCTTAATCATTAGGTTCTTATACGCGGGCTTTTACTGTATGCCAACGTGGAGCGTACGTAGTGCTGGGATCTGGGGGCTTCGCCACAAAAAAAAAGTTCGAGTAAATGGTGTACAGGTCGTGGGAAAATGCAATTAAAAATGGCAAGGTTGATACTCATACACATTATAATTTCCAAGATCATCGGCCTTACCCCCTCCCCCGCAATTTTTATGTCGCCCCCCTTGCCCCCCTTTCCGGCGCTTCTGATTACCAATACGAGATACTTAGCTGTTCAGATAGCTAGTACACTTAACTAGGACAAACACATCGGTACTATCAAGACCAAGGCTAATCGAGCCTTTGGATTTGTTAAGTATTCTAAGAAATACCTTTCACCTGACGTACTCAACAAAATGTAAAAAGAATCGAGCCCCATTTGAGTTACTGATGTTCCGTTTGGGGCTGCTGTAATGAATCAATAGTTGACGTATTGCAAAAAATCCGAAATAGAGCTGCAAGAGTTCGACAGCAAAAAATCCAAAATAGAGCAGCCCATACACTGCTTCTGCTGTTCCAATAATTCAGAATCTTGGCTGGTCAACTATCAGAAATTTTCTAAGAAAGGAAAGAGCCATGTAATTCGCTTGCCCCTGACTACTTGAGAAAATTATTCACAAAATATTCAGATTATATAGAGCGGTTTCTGCGCTTATCAGAAACTGATCTTAAGGTACCGAAGATGAAAACGGTCAATGGCCAACAGGCTTTCTCTTATCGCGGCGCAAACTGTGGAACAGTCTAGACAAAATTTTGCAAGTCCTTGAAAATTTCAAAGAATTTTTGAACTATCTGAGATATTTTAAAAAATTCTAAAATTTCATGCATTAATGTTCAGAGTTATTTGCCCCTCGAACGACGCAATGGCCTAAAGCCAACAGATCAACATACTTTCAACTATATACATTCTTATATCGATTCTTGCAGCTCTCTACCTTGTTTTTCATTCTGGTTTCTCTTGACCTGCTTTTATCCAAACTGCCAGCCCACCGGGAAGGAGCCTGGAGCCAGGAACAAGCTCTTGGGCCTAAACTGAAGACCATGGCAACATGGTTTTGACGTCAAACGTAAAGGATGCTTCAAAGCTTAAAGGCCAGCAAAGGACTGAAGGTATGCTGATTAGGGCCTAAAATTGCTGTCTTCCTATGCCCTCGTCGAACCCCTTGAGGGTGTTGTGGTGCAATGGGGTAATCTTCTGACTTTGCAGCTAGAACAGTCAGGCGGAGTAGGTTTGACACCCGGTAGGACCCCACCACTTGAGCCTCATGACAAGGGGTCGCGGACTCAATTAGGTCTACTCGATCTCTGCGATCCAAGCGCTTGGCGCTGAAAAACGCAACTTCACATTCATCTCATTTCTGCAAATGAGTCTTTGTTAATGGCCAATCCTTATGGCAAACGTAATATTTGTAGGAAACAAATCTTCCCCAGACCTGAAGAGCTATGCTACAGAAAGTCTGCACGCAGGCGAGGCTGCGAGACTCCTGACAAGGCACGCCCATCTGAAAGTCTCAAGCACATCAAACCAGCAATGATCGATAAAAACAAAGTTTTAGTGTTAGTTAAAATATTGTTTGTATCATTGGTGCAAATCTAAAAAGATAGTGAATTCAAAATTCGCCTTGCTCAGCGAACTAGGCTCTGATACAAAATAATCAAGTAATAATTAATCAAAGGTAGCTAGTTATACTGTATATTCTGAAATGATCTCATATCGAATACATACAAATAATTTGCACCTACCAAAGTTTGTCCCTAATATCTATTGATATCATGAGCAACACAGATAAGTTTTGATTCAATGTCTCTCTCTCTGGACCAGCACTGATCACATGTTCGCCGGAACTGATCACATGATAAGACCACCATATCAGCAGTACATGGTTATCTGTACGAACTGTCGAAAAAAGGAAAAGACGTGCATTTCATGCCATGATGTGAAGCTTTTCTAATAGCTGATCGAAGGCATATAGCTAGAGGGTGCTCCTCCTCTAGACTTATGACGATGAGTCCCTTGAATCCCTGCGGTAAACCTTGCTCAACAGGAACCGATAATGAAACAATAAAAAACCTGGCCCAACCTCATTCCCACGGCTGCCATTGTGTTCCTTTCCTTAGGTTATCAATTTCATCGAGGTACATACACATGGCAATGTATACGGAGGTATTGAATTGCCGCAGAAATGCTCCCATTACTAGCCGCAATTTATTCAATCGATGATACTTAAAAAAGGTATTTATGATTCTAAAAAGGTTCAAATTGTGAAGCCTTGAATGCCTTCTATCGTGGTGAGATTTTCGGGAAAAAATTAAGGATAGGTCTAGCATTACGTCACACGTACAAGACCTCTAATGCAACCTGAATAAAAACACCTCGACTGTTTCGTGTTACGGTTTTAAGTGTACAGCAGATTTTCTGACTGTGCTCCCTCAAGGCCTCTGACTGTGCCCAATGATGAGCACATGTGGCTGTACAACACATCAACAATGGACTTAAAACCCAAACATGAACACTAAAATCTGTCATTTTCTTGCATGGCATTCCTGTACAAGGCGCCTTACGGGTATGGATGTTGAAAGTTTGGCTTTCCTGATTTTCAATGGGCTACATACGACCGTTTCTTCATTGCTCATGCAGCAAATCATAACTAATCGATTTCTAAATACTCAAATCACCATGAAAAACTTTAAACTTCGTTCATTCATGCAGATTCCTTGGGATGTCTGATCGATGTTTTTGGTCATTTTCAGCCGTTTTGAACAAAAAAAGAACTTCGTTTCTAGCTAAAAGAACAGAAGAATAAAAATGAACCAAAAATGCTATGATCGAATTCTGGATTTTACCAAATAATTCAAGCTATAAACTTAAAAATTGGGAAGTGTCTGATCTATTGTGGCTTGTCAAAAGCTTTTGCCACACCCGATATAAACGAATTCAAAGCAAAACTAGAGCAAGAATTGATTCTATAGTGAAAACGAAACTTACGTCATCGTATGAAATATTGGCATGGCCAGTTTGAGTTGCATCACGTCTGCGGAAGTGGTCTAAAATTATAAAAATTCTAAATATCATTGCAAATCAAAGGCATTCCTAAACCAAACAGAAGTATCACATGGTGTACACTCTGGAGCTCAGTCATAACCTGAAGGGGTTTTGTATAGAATTATCTAAGTACATGCAGCATGCTCCCATTTCAAACAGCTGTTTCCCCGTTTTTGCTTGCCTTGCGTTACGTTAGAAATAATCACAAAAAAGAAACCTTCAAGGTAGTAACGGATGGACCAAAGCGAACTTGACAAACGACTACCTGAGGTATTGGCATCTATCAACGATTGGTTTACGGCACACCGTCATGGATGTGATTGGCTAGATCTTCAGATAGAATCAACAACAAAAGATCTAATGGGTTCGTATTCATCAACCCGTTATGCTTTAACATCATGCTTTCCTTCCCGAATAAAAAAGGAATTAGATTGCTATCATGGAATTTATTTCTCTAGCCACTGAAATAACTGAAGCCTGACCAATTCCTTACTTTTGGGTTGTCTTATTTACCCAATAAGCACCAGGGCCGTTGCCTGTAATAACAGAAAGGCCGAAATTTTAGTTGTTCTGTTTTTCTGCACCTAGGAATTAAAGGCAAAATTCAAAAGAATGCGATAAGAGGCCTAATCCCCCCCCCCCCAACCAGATCATACACAATCTCCTGCACTGCCCACAGTTTTGCTTTTATGCGTGCAGCTCTCTTTCGTTGGCTCTCGCAAATCCCTGCCCTAGATATTAACGATATGAATGAATGCAACAGCCTTATGCAGTCTCCTCTTATATGGCAGTTCATACTTCCGAATACAATTAACAACAGAATGATCATGGATGCCACAATATCATAAATTAAGACAACTCAACGTTTTCCTTGAATTTCAAATGTAAGCTACAGCAGTTCCACCCCTTCTTTTTCTTTCATTTACTTAGGGCCTGTTCATATGGAGGCGAGCCAGCCCGCTTACCGGGCTAGAGCTCTTTGCCGAGATCTCACCTCATCCCTAATTTCAATACAAAACTTGATTTCTGTTCATATGAGTAGGCGGGCTGGCCCGCTTAGCGAGATCTCACTGGTGTAGTGGCGAGATCTCGGTAGGCGGGATGAAAATTTTCCCATATGAACACTCCATCCCGGCTACCGAGACGAAAATGTCGCCATTGCTCATGCGCTGCGGCTCTAAACAATGGGCACGTGTCTCATTTTGGACACGTGTCAAATTTCTGTCTCGGCAAGTGGGCTGGAATTTCTCCATATGAACACAAGATGAAAACTGTCTCGCCTACCGGGCCAGCCCGGTAAGCGGGCTGGCTCGCCTCCATATGAACAGGCCCTTACTTTGTAATGGCTAGGTTACTGCTTCTATCGTAGTGGGAGCAAGATGACCTTGAGTCTGCTCCCATTTGTTGTGAGGGGTAAAATCAAATATAAATAGTAGTCGTGGTTTAATTCTTTAATCTTAATGTAAAACAACAATTTACCCACTCAAACGCAGTTTTTTCACCTTAAGAGTTATGAATCAAGTCTTTATAAAAGCAATAATGTATCTAATGATCTGATTCTTCAAAAATCTCCTTTTAAGTCTTAAAGGAAATAAAATGCATTTGTATTTTGCTCTAAGTAAAGAGATAACTTGTCAATTTTTCACGCATTTCGAACGAAGACATTTTCGTAAATGAAATAAGTAGAATATTGCAAAAATTACTCCAGCTGAACTTTGATTTATTGGAATATTTTAAGTATTCTCTGCATAACAATCATGTGCAGTTGGTATAGTCCACCCAATAGAAGACTTGCCGAACGTCTGTTTCTTCCGTCCGTTTGGCCGTTCCTTACAAGGTGTTTCTTTGGCTCCGCCATTCCAACATTCCGGAATGTTGGAATGGGGGATCCAGGAATAACCGAGAAGGGAACAGTCCGACTGACTAAGGGAATAGACTTTGGCAAGTCCAGCCCAAAAAGTAGTAAAGCAAAACTTCGCAGTCTTGTCTAATGACGAGACTTTTCTCCATCCGGAAGGGAATGCAGCAGCTTCTGCAGGAAGACCACCCAAATGATCGCTTGACGCAATATTTCAAAATGAAAGATGTTACAAACCTGTCAAAAGCCTCAAGCGAACGGCAATAGCAATGAAGTTATCAAAAGAGATCCTGCTATCTGTTGAATAACGCTTGACTATGATGTTCAAGGCTTGTGGGCTCAGGTTGTATGCTGCAATAGATGGTGAATGCACGTAAATAATCATGGTAAGCCACACTACAATATGTGTAAAATTAGATTTCACGTGAAAATGTACACGCAAATGTCCACCCCTACTATTTGAGGTAACCTCAAAGGAGGGATGTACCAAATCGTAGACATATTTGTGAACAGAATGGTTTCAGGCACAAGTCCCTTGTTTTCAGCAGTTTGTTTCGTGCCTTCATCCAATCTACCAAAAAGTAACCGTCAAAAATCTCTTGCCATCCAAGCAAGCAAAAGAGATACGCATGTTTGGTATGGTTCTCTTTGTAATACAAAGATTTATCTTCAAAATGCTGCTTTCAAGTTGACAATAAAGGTGAAAAGTCTGGGTGATATTGTATATCAGAAAGCCGCAAAATCACCTCTTTGACATAAAATTTACAGACGGAGCCCCGTCAAGAGTCCTCTTGTGGCCTTGTACCTTGATCAGTCTTCTAATGATGGTGTTGAGGATACGGAACACTATTTCCTGGTCTGCCATACTTCTGATGCAAATAGTTAAAAGTGTAAACGCGATGTGATTGCCTCAATGGTTTAATAAATCTTTAAAATGAAGAGTTGCTAAAAATCATCCTCTATTGTCATGAACAGTTAACGTTTAATTAAAATGCGAAAATTCTCACAGGAACGCAAGAATATATCCAGGCCTCCAACGCTTTGAATAAGTTGGTAATAAAAACTTGTACGTAAATTCTCCTCTTTCCATAAATATGTTCGTTTTCGTTTATTTGTAAATCGTTCTGAGTTAGCTACATAGCATCTTGTGTCGTATAATAAGTTGTATTTAAGGTATTCTATGTTCTATGTTAAATGCCAGGGGGGTAGTCATGATATTTTGCGCTCCTGGTATCGTCATTGTAGTTAGTACAGTAGTTCGTACTTGGTGTCTTTGGTAATTCGTTCTTGCAATATGCGCATACTAAGGCCACATAAAATAAATTAATAGATTCTCATCACCGCCCGCATGGGAAATGTATTCCGCGTCTAAAATTTTTTATATTTTATTTACAAAATATAAAAGTGCCGCCCGCCCGTCACTTGCAAGATTTGTGATTCGTTTTATATTTTATATGGCCTATTATTGCCTGAAAACTCAATCAAAAACGCCGTAAGAAACAAGCTTACTTTGATATTTTGCCCCTTAACAGATGATTTGACCAGCTTTGAGGGGCTTCCGTGCTTTCATACTTGTCAATGGCCCGTTGATGATTTGCAGTTAATATCTGCAGATGATTTGCAGATATCCTGCGCATCTGTTTAGGTTGTTTGTAAACGCGATAAGCAGTCAACAATGAAGCAGCAGAATGCAGTTACAAGCATGTTACAAGCCCAGACAACTCAATCTACGAGAAAATTATACCTCCCTCGTAGATTGTGCAAGATCAACCAAAACGTTTTATATATAAAATATAAAACATAAACCTCCCGCCTCGCGCAACTTTTCGCAACTTAGTGATGAGAATCTATTAATTCATTTTACATGGCCTAACCAGTTTTGTGTTGTGTAGGAAAATATAAAGCCCGAGCTCTTAAAAGTACAGACCGAGCTTGCGAGGTCTGTGCATTAAGACCGCGGGCTTCATATTTTCCTGTACGATGACAAAACCGGTTAGTTTTATTACCTGATAGCTTCTAATTTTGACTTGTATCATTTAGGCAAACACATCTTGTTACTGTCATATCGTATTATACAAGGCTATGGGAAACCTGCGGGAAAAGTGCGATTAGCCAATAGCGGGATTCTGTATCACCTCATTTTTGAAACTTCAGTAAGGTAATAAACTTTCATATTGAATATAAAGAAAAAATGTCTTCTGATGACACTCACCCCAGCTTTGTATGGCTCTATGCAGTTCATGAGGCTCAACTGTTCCAGAGCGGTCGGCATCAAACTGATAAAATGTACCCTATGATAAATAAGAAGTATCTTAAAACAAAGAAATAAACGAGAAGGACTGTGACTACGTTCACATGATACCAGCGCAATTTGAAAACGGCTAAAAATGTGACGAATAGGCCACCCATATACACGAAAACGGCACATCTTTTCTAGTAGATTTTGAAAACGGCAGACTTTGAAAACGGAATTCGAACAGGCACATTTTGAAAAAGGCAACGTGCGAACACTCGAAAACGATGAAAATGGAGCACTTTTCGACGCTTTCAAAACAAACCTGATCAATTCCTTGGGTGAAATATTTCTTGACAGCAAGTTCTTAGCTTCTTAGGGAGATTGTAACGCGTTGGAACTAAATAAATTTGTATTTGACGATAGTGCTACAGTGCAACTTTGTGTTGCCTAGAAAAAAGCCAGAACTATAAAATATTTAGGCTTAACTTGAAATAATAGCTTGTCGGCATTGCATTGTATAATTTGAAATCATTGAGGGCTTTTGGACAAAAAGATCAGTTTGGTACCATTCTAATACTCAATTTCAAGTACTCATTAACACTACAATGGATATCAGGATCACAGTGCATCAGTTAATGAAACGGTAGTCTTTTCAATACAAAACTGCAATGGGCTTTCCAACTGGCCAATTTTTAGGATAAAAAAATTGTTATCAACATACCCTCCATTGGTTGAGGCAAGTCCACAGCTCTTTGAATTCATTGAATCCCATCTTTCCACTGTAATCTCTCTGATTCAAGGTTAAAGAGTACATCATATTGTCAAAACAGACCAACATGCGTAGAATTAAGATGACGATTGATTCTGTACTGAATCCTTTTTATACGGCCTTAACCTGTATTATGTATTTGGCATGTAGAGATAGACATATTTTGCAACGCAGACATAAAACAGCATCTCAATCTTTCAATATCTGACGATTTTTGCTACCTGGGGTAGAATTTAATAGCTGAACACAAGTCCTTTTTACAAATGTTTTGTTGCTTACATCATGATACTAATTTTATGAAAATTTTATTGCAAAACTCTTGCGCAAACTTCGGAGTTCTTAAGGAATTGTCAGAGATTTGTTGTGCCTGCCAAAACTTACAGTGTGCCTTGCCGTTAAGTGCATTTTCTAAGTAAAGAGTGCTTGATTTAGAGACACAAAATGCAACAAACTATAAGGATACATCCAACATGCTTATCATGATCCTACATGTCTCCAAGCTGAACACTACAAAAAAGAAAACAGGTTATGTCAGATCTATCAAACTATGTGTGCTACGTGTGGTACTGAGGTGATTAAACGATAATGTTATAAATAAATGATTGAAGTTCCAAATGAAGCGTAGATTAAAAAAAACACAATGTTTCGAGCGTATACTCATTATCAAGTTTTACGACCTGATATCACTTGACAACGAGTATACACTGGAAACGTCGTGTTTTTTTTAATCTACACTTCATTTGGTACTTTAATCATTTATTTATAACATTATCGTTATGTTAGATCTACTTTATAACAGAGCAAATTGCTTTCAGTGATGCAGACGACATGTTGCAAACAATGCACTTGTTATCAGGCAGCCCCCCCATCAGATATCATCTCCCCGTACTACGCTAATAGGTACCTAACATATGTAGCAATCAGATACAATTATATCTTAAAAGATTGTAAATATATTTTCTTTTAATTTATAAGCTAATTAGTAGGCCTAAATTAGCAGTAATCTTGCTATTTTAGTTAGAAGCCTACTGTAAATAAAAATCAGACTTGGGATAAATGAAAATCAGACTTGGGATAAATGAATGAAGCAATTACAAAATATAGCGTCGTAATGGGATTTCTTCAAGAGTGTCTCGTTTATCCAGGGACGTGGGAAGCATCTCAAACTTGGGGGGGGGGGGTACGATACTTCGAGGGCACATTTTTCCTGAAGAAAAAGGGGGCATTTTCTAAAATAAGAATGGCAATTCCTTGTCTGTTGCAAAATCTTGGGGGGGATATGTGCCCCACAGTGCCCCCGATTCCAACGTCTATGCGTTTATCCATCGAAAAAAATCAATGTGAAAGGTTGAAAGCTATTCAAATCGTTTCAAAACTTGAGAAAATATACGGGCGAACGTAAAAAAGGACAGCTGACTTTGCGAAAAAAGTGACGAGCAACTCACATCTGATCGAGTTTGTGGCAATGTTTACAAAATTATCGACACAAAAAGTTACTCACGGCTTTCTTCTTAGATAAAATTTATCATTTACAATCAAGAACAAGATATTCGTGCAACTATTTTCATTGACTTAGGTCTGACCGACTATTCTGTCCAAGCGCAGTATGGCGAAGGAATAAAAAATGATATCTTATGCAACTTCTTGTAAACTTCCTGCAGAAACTTATAGAAGTTTTCTGAAGATTTATTCAAAAATAAGTTGGCGACGTTTCTCAACGCAGCTATGCCTTCGTGCCGTCTGTACGAACAGGCGTTGTGGCTACACGGCATCACTACCAACTTTTTCACCAAACACAGAAAATGAGGAAAATTGTATTTTGTCGTGCTTACTTTGATAAGTTCCAGCGATTCCAGATTGAGTAAGACATCTTTGAAGTTCCAAAGCATCTATTTGTTGGTCCTACGACATAAGAAGCTTGAAACTATAAAAAAATATTGGTTGACATCACGAAATAAAAACGATGGTAAATATTTTTGTGTACATAAAAACTGTCAGAATTATTGCATACACGAAAAACATACGGAAAAGTAAGGCAAGAGTTAGGGACCGTCCGATTTGATCAACTTAATTTTGGCACCGTGAAATTTGTTACATAAACGTAGATTGTGGACATACATACAGCCGATAAGCCGCATAAATACTGGAAGTTTAATCATATCATATTTTGCTGACCATATGCCGAAAATACCGGATGACTAACAAGAAAACTATTGCCGCGAATTTACTTCTTTATTATATATAAAAACATTTCCATAAATCTTGCACTCTACTATACGTTTCTAATTACTATAAAGACCTACAACAATGCAGAAGCATTATGCAGTGCAATGCAGAAGTCGGTGAAACACAACACAGCCATGGAGAGGCGCAATAAAGAACATACAGAGGTATCATAATTAAAATTAACAATATTTAGATTGTAAACTTATTATTGTTCAGTTAATAGTCCAGGCTTCCTGTGGTCAGTTTTACTATATTCAATAATCCTTTTTCAGAACAATAAATATCAATTTCATTTTCCATCTCAGTTTCATTTCATCAGTTAGTTGATAACACAAATTCTCAAAAGGATTTCGAATAGATTAAAAACAACCTGGAAATCTTGATCATATTTTTAGGCCATTTTCTAGCTGCTCTGAGAAACTGACTTTGAAAAATTACCAAAAGTAATATAAAATACTTCTATTCCATCTTTTAACTATTAGAAAAATCAATTCCTAGAATTATCGCGCAACTACTTTTACTGTAGTGGTACTAAAAAACCTCGGATGGTAGCTTCCCATGATCAAAAAATCTTCTCGTTGTGTGAAGTGCAATTTTACAAAGATAAATAAGTAAAGAAAGTAAATATATGCACTTTGATGCGAATCGAAAATCGAAATAAGCAGGCCGTTTCGAGCATAGCCCGTTATCATATGTACAGCAAACAGGTACGTGCCCCCCCCCCCATAAGGATGCGTTTTGACTCTCGAAAATCCCTAATTATGGGTCTCAGAACGTACCTGATCCGCTAGAAATGGGTAGTTTTTAAAATTGCAACAATAAAAGATATTGAGTGCTTTATCTTTAACTTGGATTTTTACGTTCAATTTCTTAAATTTGGTTGGTGATAACTTTATCTTCATTGCTATTTTTTTTAAAGTGAAATTAAACTTGATCTATGGTAAGCTCGATAGACTTTCCCCAAAAAATCCTTAAAACTGCGTATGAAAATCTTTTGAAAATCCTTCAACATGGGTCTTCTCTCAAAAAGCTGAGCGGCACGTCGCCGTCATCCCAGGACTCGATTTCTCCCCTTGGGCTAAAACCCCCAGAAAATAAATACCCTTGCAGCGGAAAATGCAAGAAGACATTCAACATACCGCTCCAGCAACTGCTGAGAAATATCCCCACAATGGATCTTGAGCTCCATAACCCTGGAAGCAAAAACGAATGGATATAAGTTACCGCAACTATTGATGCGACTGGTGAGGGCTCCAAAGGCAGACATACTACTGGAATGCTTGTTACGCTCTAACCCCCGGAAAAGTTATATTAATAGAAACAGTTCATATGATTCAGGGCTAAAAACAAATTGAAAACAAGGGCTAAAGCAGAAACCTTCCTGTAGTAAGTCTACAGCAAAGGATCACAATGAAAATGTCTGCGTGGATATTTCAAGTAATATAACGTTGGATCATATAAACAAATCCATAATTTCAATAAAAACATTGAATAACGGCATTGCTTGCTGAGTATTTTCATCAAACACTGATCACAGCAAATTGTCTGGTACCTGGAAGACAGGCACATTGAGGTACAAAGAAAACAATTTGAAAATATATGAAACAAAATACACCAAGTCTATCCCTTCGTAATAAGGATCTTCTCTGATGATTTGCAATGGTCAGTGTGTCATAGAAGAATGTTTCAAATAGTTTCCGTTGTTCAATGCCATACTGGTATTACTGGTATTTCATAACTCCAGGGGGGTTACTTGACTCTTATTTGTACTGGGGTATGTTTCTGAAAATTCTGTTACTCAACTCCAGAATGTCCCCTCCAAACAATGGGCAAAACCGGTAAAAACAGATGAAAAGTTTACTCTAAAACAGCAGCAAGGGTGAGCAACGACCCTAACTAAAAAATATCCCCTGTGACAAAATTTGACAACCGCCTAGAAAAACTGCGTTCTTTTGATACTCAGCGCTAGTAAAATAGTTGAAAACGACACCCAGAAAAATTACACATCCCTGTTAGATAACTATAGTAAATAGCTTCCCCAATGCATAAATCTCATCTGCAAGACTCTACAGCCTGAATTTAAGAAAGATGACTAAATGTCTTACTAACATAGACTGCGGCAAGTGTTACAGACAAGTATGTAATGAGGCAACAAGTCAAATAGATATCAAATCATATGATGATAGCACTTTCTAAAATTTGTAGGTCTAGATAAACAATGACATGCAATCTGGTTTTGTTTCTAAGCACAAACTTGGCTCATTGTTGACTCTTGGAGTCTATAGGATAGAAGCGAATCCTGCCTCATGTCCGTCGTCCGTGGTTTTTTTGTTTTGTCATGGTTCAAAGAGTCATTTTGGGAGCAACTGGGCCACAAATAGGGTATTGATGGAATCAACATAAAGACTGATGACATTTAAGCAGCTATGACGTCAATTTCTGCAATAGAACAAAGGAAATACATTCTTTCCAATATTAACGACCGAAGTTGGACTCTGCATCCACTAATTAGGTTAAATAAACAATTTGACGATAAAAGGATTAATTTTAATTGCGATATCAGGGTTTTGGACCCTTGGATTTGTAATCCCATATGTGTAATCCGTTTATCAGGCTAGGAAATAGGACACCTTTCATTTGAGTTTGTATTTTGATTTCTGAAACCGACAATTTTCCCCTCCATTTTACTGTGAAAGATATCACAAATAATAAGGCACGAATAAAAGAAAGCTTGGTGAGAGTTTCTATTACGATTGAAATTTCATTCTTTGCAGTTTGTCAATTTCTAAGCAGAAGATGAATGTCATCTTTAAAATGATGCTTGGCTCCATGAGTCCCCCTCCAAGGGTTCTTTGATTATCATCAATGACCTTGATGCATGATCAAGTGGTCCCATATTGCATGAATTGTCTCTTGTGTTACAGGCATATCGCAAGCTACTAAAAAACACTCTAATTACATACAGGGACTTGTCCAGGGTAACCTCCAGGTGGTCCACCAGGCATCTGAATATTCAAATGGAAAGGGATGGAAGAAATGAATTAATGTCTGGATTGTTCACAGGAATGATAATAGTGAGAAATATGTGGCAATATAAAGATCATAGTGTCATACATAGTGGGAATTGAGAGTCAATTAATAGTCCTTTCCCCCACAGATGGGACATTATCTTCATAACTTGTTGTCAACAACGATTTAGCACAATAACTTTTCAAACATGAAAATTCTCAATGGCAAAGATATACCAAATATGAATATTCAGGGCAGAATCAATCTAAAAATGTTGGACACTGTTGTAAAATCCTCAAATCTTCAAAAAATCTTGAAGAAAATCCCAAAAATCTTTGAAACTCTAGATAATAATGTAAATCCTCAATTCTAGCAAAATATTGCAAAGCTTTGAATATTTCAAGATCTTACAACTCCTAAAAAATGTTTGAAAAATTGTCCAAACAAGAAAAAACACAAGTTGCAGATTGTAATAATTTTGCAATGAAAAAACAATTATATACTGTAAGATATATCCTCATCGTTTATGATATAATTACTTTGTAATGTACTTTGCCATCAATTATACACTTCCCAGACTTGCGACTCAAGCTGATTTATACAGTTTCTTAAAAGGTCTATTGTGCCTACATTAATGCTGATCTTGATAACAGGAAGCAACAGAGAGGTACAAGAGAAACATTCATCAGAGAATTGATAAATACTCAAAATCACATGCTATAGTTATTCCTTCCTCCATTACTAAGCCTCTTGCCTATCTGGTTTTGTAAATTTTCCATCCCTGATATTAAAACAAATAGAGTAACATACAGTAGATACAATGCAAAATGAAATTGAATTGAAGAAGCATAGAAATCACATACAGGTTGTCCAGGATAACCACCTCCAGGGCCAGGGTAACCACCAGGTGCCTAAAGAGTTAGTCAAATCAAAACAGGAATAAGGAAACACTTCTCACAAAAACAGTAAATATTTGCAGTTTAATGAAAATCACACAGAATCTATGAAATAAGCATCATATAGAGTAGGTAAATTTTGAAAAAATTGCAATTTTATTTCAGCAAGTTTAGACTGCACCTAGCATTTATTCCCTCTCCATTAAGATATTATTATAATCTGATTTGTATTTTTGATTTTAATTTAAAGACAACTAATCTTTTGTGTACTAATGTTTAAGCAGTTATAGAATGAATTCATATTATTCTAGAAGCATTAACATGCAGTATACTTTTATTTCAATTCTCAATATCTCTAATTTGAAGTGTTTTGAATTGATTAACTCTTTAGTTTATATTTAGTCTTCTATTTGGTGTACAGCACACCGTAGCACACATTGTTTTCTTGACTAAAGAAGTCTTTTTATCAATTCTTGGAAAATATCAATTTCTCAAGAATTCTTTTGAAAATTTTTACAAGTTTTATGTATATCTAGAGTTTGTATCAATATATCAAAAATTCTTGAAAATTCTCAAGGATCATCAATGTGCCAGGTCTGTGCTATAATGATATCTTACCATCCAGAAGAAACAGAAACAGAAGATGCAAGTTGGCATGTTACTATGGCCCTGTTTACAATAAGTGTCTTTACATTTTAATAACTAAATATAATGACAAAAACCATTTTGACAGAGAATACTACTGGGTAGAAAAAGAAAGTCTGTACAAATACCACTTTTCCAATGTAAAAGCTCTTACTGATTGCACAACACAGTTTAACTTTGTGGCTTTAAAGTTTTTAATACTTCAAATTGTTAATTCAATCTTAACTTATATCCAATTATATTTTCATTTAAAGAATAGAGTGCATGTTACTTTTTCAGAAAATGAAGCACACAATTCTTACCTTTTATTTTAAGGCTGATTTCCACTCTGAGTAGACCACATGTTACATAATTAAAGGTTTGTCAGGTGCAAATTCTATTCAAAAATTCAAAGCCATAGGGAAACAAGAGATTTCTAGTCCGCCACTTGGAGAATTCAACTGGGTGGAAATCAGCCTTTAGATCTATTCATTACATTTTTAAGTTAAACATCTGGTGCACAATGGTCTCATGTTTAATATCAGTGAACTTGTTTATTTAAGCACAGTTAATGGAACTGAACATAAGATCCTTTTGGATGATTACAAAGTCCGTCCTGAGCTAAACAAGCATAAGAATATCTGATTATTGATTTCTTCATAACCCCAAATGATCGTTGATTCTGTTTTTTGCTACAGTCAGAGAGATGAGTGTTGCTGCTAAAGTCGCCTTCAATGGAAAATCGAGCGCCTAGTATAAGGACAAGAATCGCCTCAAGGTCAAAGGCAATGTTTTGGTCTTTATGTCAAACGAGAATGATACGCAAAAATCAAAAGTCATTACCCCTAGTTTGCTTATAGTTCGTGACAAAACTATTGGTGCATCTGTGTCAAATGAGATGTCATGTGAGATTTACGATAACGCAAAATTACTTATGCAGAACCGTACAGAACGTTTCAGTTGTTGCTATTCGCGGGCATCTAATTTGAGACAAGCAGTCACGAAGATTCCTCTGTGCAGAATGATATGCATGAAGATGTTTTGGTTCAGTGTGATCACGTCCCTTCCCCCAGTCCATGGCGCCATTGCTTGCTGGGATTCTGCACCTTTCGTCTCAACTTCACCTGCGATGATTGCATCCGTTGCTGTGTAGGAGGGGGGTCCTTCTACCTTTGGTTATGCTGCAAATGCTAGCCTCTGTGCAGGCCGCCGGTTACATCATCCTCTAAAGTTGAGTTATTTGCATAATGAGTACTATCAATAAGTGGCTAATGATTCGTTCGTTCTAGAAAACGATTGTTTTGACATAATTAAGCTGCTAATGAAGTCAAGAACGTGCCAATTCTGGGTGAATTTGTTGCTGTGCCAGGGTAAACATCCTAGTAATTTATCCATCTTATGGTGTCAAAACTGTCTAACATGAAATAAGCCGACGTCAAGTTTTGCTATAGGATCGCGGGAAACTTCTGTGCTGTACGCGCTTATGCTGGGCTTTCTTTATTTCAGTGCTAATTAGCAGAGGTAAAATGTTTATCAATCGCATTAACGAGCGTGACTTACTTTCTTTCTTTCTTTCTTACTAACTTACTTACTGACATCGAGTCCCCCCTTAGATTACAAAGTTGGACTTTGTAATCAAAAATGTGCATTTGTTCTTCATAATTCCTATCATCAAACAATTAGTGTGTGTGGTGTTCTGCTGCTTTATGAAATTCCAAAGAGAATTATGAATATAGTTGGCTTGTCATACTCAATCAGTTTTGGGCTTGCACCCTGGTGGAATGGGTAATTTGTATTGCTTAGCGTGCGTGCTTAGACGGAGTGAGTCTGTCCACCAGAGATCTTTGGTAGGGGGCTTGAGTCAAGACTGGGTATTGTAAGTATCATGCATGCAATTGGCTGCTAACTGACTTCACGTTTTCCCCATCTTCCACTCCCTCAAATTAGTGGGATTGTTCTTTGCTTGCTTTTTTCTTTGCCTTCCATTTGTCACTTATGTTTGGTCTCCAGGAAGGCTTTAGCCCAGGAATTTGCGTTTCAGCATTAAATCATCAATGATGAAAAGACCTAATTAATTTTGTGTGGGGGTACTACACTGAAAGCCTACCACCAAGCAGAGGTTACTAAATCTATTTGGTTCATATTCAGCAGTAGTATTGAAGGGGATTTACCAGGCAAAACATGCAGGTTTAAAAATTGGATTCTATAAAAATAGATGTGGCAAAAGACTAGTTCAACTGTGTCCACTTCCTGCACCCCAGATTCAGTTAAGTTTTTTTTATTTTAAAATCCTACAACAAATTAAAATCTGTTCATCAAACAAAATTTAAGTAAAATTATAACAAGTTACAAGGACAACATAGTGAGAATCATTACTCAAGGCTTTAACATCTTTGTATAGTTTCTGCTTTATTTTGTGGCATCTACGTGGAATCTAGTGCGCTGTATGCTACAGATATACAAAAATCTCTTTTGTTCTATTGTTATTTCCATTGTTTAGAATGGGGCTTTGCATCACAGATCTGTGGGGCACCACTGATTTCCGTCTCTTCTGGTGACAGCACATTTAACATCTAATGGTATCATCTTCTGCTCAAATTTGGACACAGCAACTTATCATTTTATCAAATATCATTACTCAAAATTAGTATTAGTATATATTATTTAAACATGGCTTATCTAAACAGGCTGACTGTTAATGGTATCCTGAAGTGAACATTTTTATTTGTGCAAATGGGCACTGTCAGTAGACTGACGACGTGATTCCTTGTATTCGTTCAACATTTATAATCTGATGTTTTAATTTCACTCATACAAAGGACTCACGACCAAACAGATTCTAAACAGGGACTAAAATCTTACGAAAAATCAGAAGAAACTTAGAACATCTTCCATCCTACGAACGTCGAAAGAAAAGTCGAACGTCCCTTCGAACGTCATTTCGAGCGTCGCTTCGCTTCGAGAAATCGAACTTTGAACTAATGAGCCAATCAAACGCTACAAATAGGCACGTGGGTTGACCATATTAAGAAAGTAGCGATCTGATTGGTCGCGCCGTGAACGCGGCGGACTTGGCCTAATTAGTCCCTATTCTGAAGCGTAAGGACATAAGTCCCTCAACTGAAGCGATGACAACAACAACAACGAGCGTAAGTTAGAGGGGCTTATGTAATGTAGTCTACACTGTCAGATGATAAGGAATCCTCTTCAAATTTCTTTGATATCTCATTTCATTTCCATGTTTAAGTATCAGCTGATGTTATTCTTTGCAAATTTTAAAGATAATTCATACAAATATGGGTGTTTCTGATCTTTGAAAGGTTACACTTGAAAGAACCATTTTAGCTGAGCTGAATGAAGCAATAAATATTGTTTCATGAATTGATAAAGGCATTTACATTGAAGAAAACTTCTTAGAGTCAACTTCCCTTAATGGAAATATAGTAAATCTTGTATACTTTCCTTACTTTTTACAAACAAAAGACATCATCAGTCAACAATAGGGCAATGAATAACTTGAAAAGGCAACAAAGTATCAAAAAATTGAAAACAATGGTAGAACAATAGGTCTATTCTTTAGAAACAAATGGTATGGCATAACCTCTGGTGTGGCAAAACAAACTTTCCACCCAGACTGCTAACTATGTTGTGCATGCAGAAGATCTTCTGCGTGCAATTCCAAGAGGAACAATAGTTTATTGGTTAAAAACAATAATGGCCAGGCACGCATCTTCCATGCGCACCTTGCAAAGTTATCAGTGTGGATTTCCACCAAGGTTCCAGAGGTGGGTCCAGACCGAAGCTTGAAGGGGGGGGCAACTTGGAGAGGGGGCGCCAAAAATAGAGTGAAAAGTTAGCGCGCCGAAGGCGCGCGAAAATTTTTAGGTCTTTATTCGAGAAAATTCTCTGGTTTTTCTACTGAATAACACCTTATTAGTACCTTAGTTTATATGTTTCACCGCATTCAGAACGAATCACTGAAAAAGAGTGCATTCGGGTCTGGATAAGGGGCGCTTTTCTTGCCAAAAAGGGGGCGCCAAAGCTGAATTTTCATCGTGAAGGGGGGGCAGTTGCTCCCATCTGCCCCCCCCCTAAATCCGCCACTGCAAGGTTCTTTATCATTCAACAAATTCAACAGTGCTATTCATGTGTATCAATAAAAATTTTCACTTCAGATCACCTTTAAACTGATCAACTGTGGTTTATATGATGCTGCAAACAAATAACTAGCCAAGGCAGACTGTACTGTTGTGTTTGGATCTGGGAAGTAAACGTTTATATCTGCATGTATTGGTAAAGGCCATCAAAATCTAGTACTAACACTAGTGCTTTCCACTATGGAAAAAGCAAGAGAGCTGTTAGTTACTCACACCATAGCCAGGATATGCCATATTCTGTTCGCAAAACTTTTGAAACTTCAACAGCTACAGTTGTCTTAGCCTTTCAGAGGACAGGAAGCTGAAAAGACTGCACAATGCCAATTCAGCAAAAATGAAAGGGTGGAGAAGAATACAAACCTCTTTTTGGCAACGAGGCTCTCTGGAAACCTCGGAACACTGGACGGTGGACGGAGGGACTAGGACTTGGATAACGATTTTGTGTTGAGTACGACGTTGTCACAAATTATGGAGGAAAAGGTCACAAAAATTGAATTTCGCAACTCTGTTTCGTCGAGATTCGCAACTTTTGCCTCTCGCAACAATGAAATTGTACCTGAATTGCTCCTTTTGATTCCTGCAGCTTTCAAAGGCTTAGCCTAAAGCCATTCGCATAGATTAGGCGTTGGGCGTTGCATCTTCATGAAAATATATAAACTTCCTCATGTACTATCTCTTCTTCTCAGACTTCCGGTACCCAAGGTACTGTTTCTTTGCCACAGTTTTTATAAGAGAATTTCTGGCACTCGATATGACGCTGTGAAATTTTCTCAAAATCGCAACATTCAAACCTAGCAACTTCAATCTTTGCGAAGAGCAAATCTGAACGAATTCGCAAATGTTTCTTCCCGCAACGAGTGTCTGATAATAAGGTAGATACGGTCAAACCTAAAATTCCAATAGACGATTAAGCTAAAGATGGCGGCGAGGAAGTTTCCACAAATGAAAGTAGTCAAAAGTATTTTTTTGCGAACATTGTGCATCAAACGTATGCTACTCAAAATTAAAACACCAGTTTGATTGATCTTCATGTAGCCTGTACATTTTTTTGTAAGGAACAGCCTTAATTTCTTCGTGAATGCATTATGATTTAGATTCTGTCTCTGCTACGAAGTGTTTCAAATTTTCTTAACATTCTGGTTTCTTATACAACAGGGGAGTATTTGGAGGCACGACCAAGTGGTTGAGTGCCTTCCAGGAAAAACAAGGCTAGAAGAGTCACGGCTCAACGACTAACCGGCTGCAAACCGGAGGAGGGTCTTGCTTGTGGTGTTATACTTAGAGTTTTTGTTTATCTTTGCGAATATTGATTATTAGCGATATAAACAAAGCAAGGATTTCGAAAATCTGGCTATTTTGACTTTATATGAAAAATGAAAAATGAAAAAGTTTCTAATGCAGATTTTATTGTACGGTGATAAAGATTTTCCCGATAGTTTCAATAAGTATATACTTCTTTTAACGCTCCGTTTTATTCATCAAACTGGTCGTTTGATAAGAAATTTATATCTCAGTTATAAGCCATACAACAACCCAGTCCCCTTTAAGTAAATGTTCTTTCCTTTTTTGTAGTAGTTATATCTTAGCAGTTACGTGTAATTCATGCGCAATCTTTGTCTCTAGAGCACGGGGGGGTTCTCGGCTAAATTTCGGGTAGGGGGGTGCCGCCCACAGTTTGAAAATGTAACCGTTGGCTAGACCAATTTTTGTGAAAATGATACCCTTGGCTAGACTAATTTTTCCTTCAGAAGTGCTCTGAATTGGCATTTTCTAGGCAAAACTTGCCAAATTTTCGCATCTTCTAGACCAAAATTTTTAAGAAGTTGGGTTTTTTTTTACAAAAATTACCGAATTTTGACATCTCTTTGACCAAAATTCCCAAAAAGCATACCCTTGCCTAGACCTAACTCGACTAAAATTGCCAAAAAGTACACCCTTGGCTAGACTAGAAGTCCGAAAAAGTATACCCTCGCGGGCGGCACATCCCCAGGTACTTTTACTATGGAAGAACCCCCCCCCCCCGTGCTCTAGAGTCGTTACGTGTAGTGCTATGTTCTTGTTTTCAGTATTATGTTGCCATTTGGTAGACGTAGTTTTTCGCTCCAAATGATATTGTTTTGTAGTAGGGTATAGTATTTTGTAAGTAGTGGCATTAGGTAATATGTATTGTAAGTTTTTAGATGGAATGTATATGAAAAAAAATGAAGAAATTTTAAATACTGAAATTGGCAATCGTTAGAAGGGTTTCATTGTGTTTTGGACTTTCCGAATATACCTTCTTCTATCACCCATGAAAATTGCATAAAACCTAAGTCATAACAGAAGCAACACAGAAAAGTCCAAAAAACCTTATTTTAACGAACCTTTTTCTCTGGCTTGGCAGATGTAGCTTTTGCCGTCAATGCTGGTGCCATGAATCCATTATTTAGTGATCCTAATGCACTTGCAATGGACCCAATGGACTTCGTAGACTTTTCTTCATTTTTAGCAATAACCTTTTTGGCAGCTTTATCTTTACTTTTACCCTCCTGTTTTGAATGTGATGTTCCCATATTTTTCATCGCTGTACCCGGGCGCTTATCAGAGACGGTAACAGTCGTTGCTTTTGGTACAGGTCTTCCCTCTTTCTTCTGCCCCGTGGGCTTGGTTACTGCAGTGGTTGCAACGGCATCAACTTTTTGCACAGTTTTTGTTTGAGTCGGTCTGCTGTGGTAATAATCCGTCTTGCGTTGGTGCCATTCTTTGTGCGAAGATGAATGATGATAAGACTGCTTCTGTTGCATGTTGTAGATTTTTTGTGGATGATAAGTATGATGATAAGTACTTGGAACAGATTGCGGATGATAAGCCTGTTGAACAGTTTGGCCTGGCTTTTGCGTGCCTTGACCCTTCTTCTCAAGTATCTTACTCGTTGCAGCGACAGCAGCTAGCATTTTGAAGTATCTGAAGTCGTTCTCTCTGAAGCTAACTTTAGAAACTTAGCGGACAGTTATCTGAAAACTTATCGAAACTAACGTAACGTTTCCTGAAACTAAGACGAAGAGAACTCATGTGTCTAGGTTGTGTGCATGAGCAAGCAACATTCACATTAATATATCATTAATCGTACAGCGTGATTATTTCTCAGTTCTTCTAGCAAGCTCATGAATAATTACTGGAAGGCCGAAACCACCAATTTCTCATTCACAAAAGGGGCTGGCAATTTTGCCGAAGGCAAGGGCTTGCTAAATTACCATTAATCGGTTCAAAGAAGGAGCTGCCTCCGCAACGTGAACGCTGGATTTGGTGTATTGGACTGGTGGTATGTATTTCACAATATCACAGTTGTGGGAACGTTCTTATTGTGACGATTTGCAAGCTTTAAACCTTTAAAACTATCTCGAGATGCCCCACACGGTGTGATAAAATCAAGGATTTGCATACATAGGCCTTCCAAGTGAATCAAAAATGATATTTAGCGTTCGCTTTGATGTTTGATTTATGATGTCAGGAAATTTTTTCAAATGATCCTTCAAACATAAAATGATTAATGTGGATGTGAAGACGTTTGTGCTAACACAGGTTATATCTTTCTAAAAAAACAGAAAATTTTCCTTGCAATCTCCTTTCAAAGTGTACATTTGATACCAGCATCCATTTTTTTGAGTTGTAAAAGATATAAAGGAGTTTGCTTTTCTTTTTATATACTCTCAAGGATAAGGGAGCATGTCAAACTGCCACTGAATTTCTAAAGTACAGCGAAATTTACATCAGTTTGTTCAAAGCATGATAAGGTGTAACGGGGATGAGAAAGAAATTTTTTTCATCAGTCATGTGAAGTTAGGGTAAAGATGAAGAACGTAAAGCACTTAACCACATTAGCACGACTTTTACGATGTGTGAACTTGGCCTTCGCCAGTGACGCAGCACAATTTCTGTCTACTTCAAACAGCTCTACTTTTTATTGAGCATGGAGTAACATTACTTAAAAAGCCTACGGTCATTGTGCCATTATGTGACAAGGAGCGAAAAAAATTGCATAAACTAACGTTATACGTGCACTTGCAGTGAATTCGTAACGAAAAAAGTCAACAGAAAATTGATTTTGTAACTGAAAACTTTAACCACTTTGGCACTTCAGTTCAAAACAGGGCAACAAAACATCTGGAACAGCCGAACGCCTAAGGGAGCCGTCATATTTGATCCTGGGTACCGGGGCGGAGGATTTTTGGCAGGGGTATGAAACTTTTTCCATTATTTTGTGGGGGTATCAAAATATTGAGAGCAATTCTTATGGGGTACGAAACTATGTTTCTTGAAAAAATTTTGGGTGAAGTCAATGATCAAAGATGGAAAGAAACGTTTACAGACATCTGGAAATGGTGAATCACTTGACCAGTATGAAAATCGCCTGGGACAACTTGGTCCCAGGCAATATATTTGTACGTTTTATGCACAAAGACTTCTGTATGGGGTGGGGTACTAAACCATTTTGCTGAAAGATTATGGGGCATGAAAACTTGTTCTGCGTTTAAAGATGGGGTATGAAATTTTCTCTAATTGTGCGAATTATCCTCCGCCCTAATACCAAGAATTAATAATGACCGCTCCCTAAGGACCCTACATTGCTTTGGAAATGTTTCATTTTGCTATAGAATTCATCTCGTAAAGATACCTGTGTATAGTCCACGTTTAAAGTACCCACTGTCCCCGCTAAAAACTTTCTGCTTTTATGGACCTTGTCTAATCATTTTCTAAATCTAAAATCTTTCTGCCAGAAGTCAAATCATTTCCTTTTGGGAAATGCAACATCATGAAGATAAGACAGGTGACAAAGCTTTCCGTTGGTCTTTGTTGAGTACCGGTTTCTCATAATCAGTGAAGGTTTCACTAAACTTCTTCTCAATGTACCACCATGAAAAGAGACCAAAAGCACAGCAAGGTATTCACTTGCATAAGTGGAAGATCTAATGACGTATATACTGATTGAATTTCCAAATCATATTTCAAATACACGTTAGCAACTATGGATAATTTCCGAAAATTCTGCGCCTGAAGATGTTGACCCTTGCTTTTTTAAACCTACTCTGGGCACAAGAGCCTTCTTCAGAGATCCTTGTACTCAGGGTATTTTAATCCCCGTCTAATCTTATCCAAAAACTAATTCATGCATCTTTAATGTTAAACACTTGGTATAGTCGTAGGTTCGACAATAAACAAGGTCTTTCCACTCAATACTTCATTAAACACTCAGCTTGAAAAATACACGGTTTCCATAAAACAGGCGGTCAAAAAAACTTAGGCCTATTGCGCAACAACAACAACGATCTGAATCGAGGCTACTCGATGATGTCATCGAAACTATAAAAAATGTCTCTTTTGGGGGGCAAACATCATAAAACAAAAACTACATGTATCATAAAACAATGAACAATATGATTGTTCGTACATTTCACATTTAATGTTGTAACAACGTTTGCAGTGCATGTGGTACGGTTGCGAGGGAAAAACTAAGTTTTTCTGAGGGAATCCTACATTAAAATCGAAAACTTCCCGAGGAAAATTTCGGAAAAAACATCGGACAGAAAACTTTCGGACGCTTCTCGGGAAGTTCGGAAAAAATACTTTCAGACAAACACGACATCCAAAAACAAGTATGATGCCAAAATATATGTTAAAAATAATTGTGATTCTACCATAAATGTCAACTTACAGTAGTTACATGGCGATCATCACATCTACAAGGACATTTGAATGTAATGTTCGTTAGATTGAACAATGGTAATACCAGTTGTAAACCAAATTAACAGGAGCCGCCACACGTAAAATGTTTTCAAGAAACGCTTACAGGAATAAAACTTTCAGATAAAAATTACAGAAACCTAAGTACTACTGGCGAAACATTGATTAACTAACATTTTATGTTATGCCTCTTTGTGCTTTTCCATTTTCAATTACTTTAAACTTTTCGGACGAAAAAACTTTCGGACTTCAACAGGTTTCGAAAATATAAACTTTCGGAAGCTTGATCGTCCTAAAGTTTTCGATTTTAAACCCGGTTTTTCGTAGAAGATCCTGTTCTCTAAACACAGTTATTATCTTCTCTGTTTTACAAGAGCTGACAGCGAAAGACCCAAAAGATTTTTTTTATGCAAATATAAAAGTTTACAATGATTTCTACATTTAACTATACGTTCCTAATTACTATACAACACTACAGGTACGATACCATGGGGAGCGAAAGACAATGACTACCCCATGGCCAATATAAAAAGACATGCAACGTTCAACTAACTACGGCTACACTACAAACGATAAAAAACTAATGGATAATGTACTAGATTCTGTTCCACATCAGATGTCAGGTCAAGGTTGCGATGACTGGAAATGATGTCGCAAGCACAGCTCATTTCGGCTCATTTCGGCTTGGGAGTCACTAAGTTCCCGAAGATGGAGTAGACGCCTAACTTTGTTCTATAAGTTTGTAAACAATCTTAGCCCTGAGTATACAGTAGATCCAATTCCCCCTCTTCACCAGTCACAGTACCGTCTTCGTAACCAGGAAGTCATTGGGAGATTAAAGGCGAGGACAGAAAAATTCAAGTCTAGCTTCTATCCAAACTGCTTAACCCTTTTCCACATGGGGATTTCCACATGGTGTTTTCCACCCCCCCCCCTCGAGGTTTTTCTTGCCGTGTTTTTCAAAGACATCAACTATGTCCCCCAAACCTACCTGACTTTTACTAATTATCTATTTGCCACATTTTAATCAAACAATTTTCAAACAATAGAGCTCACAGGTCACGTGACATGCCCATATTTGGAAGCAGGTAGCAAACAAATCATTGTTTTTGATGATTTCAATGGAAAGGTTTGATCATATTATGAAGTATTATACACCAAATGAATCAGTAAACGAAGAGCTTTAATTCGATACCGGAATTTCTGGAATTTGATGACGTCAGCATTTTTTGATGATGACGTCATAATAGCCGCCATTTTGGGCTAATTAGCAAATTTTTTTAATTTTTTCGAAATTTTTCAATTGAGAAGACTCCAATGATACGTTTGTAATGGGGTATAACCATTTTGCAGCTTATTTTTGTCTATTTTTACACAGAACAAATTAATTGCACAAATGACGTCATACAAATTGGCTAATTTCTGCCAAAATATTACTCTAAAATCATTAATTTCTATGAAATTATATCTTAACATCAAATTTGTGGCTAAGGTGAACAAAAAACTGCAAAATTTTTGTGCCAAACCATCTTTAAATTCAAATTTAACTTGGAGGCCTGATTTTCACTGATTTTCAACTTCATGGCGTCACTGTGACGTCATAAGGTGTGGCAGCCACACCCAAATTGCGCTACAAGCTAGAAATGACTTGATATGTAACTGTGCCAAGTTGTATTGGATTCTGAGGAGTCTAAGGTAGTTTTCAGAGAGGGGGTGGAAAGAACCCCCCCCCCCATAAATGGTAGCTCGAAAAAAGCCCATATGGATTAGGGTTAAAAGAGTTTTGCCCTGAGGGCTCAATAACTCAAATAAAGAGTGTGGGAACCACAGACGCCACAGGTGGAAGGTGGCTCTAAAAGCAAAACTAAATAATGCATAGCAACAATTGCTAAAATTGCAATTTGGTATTTTTCTTAAAGAATGCGAAAGGACTATGTTTACAAAACTAAATGATTTTGTTTGCTAACACTAAGAGAGAAGTTTACGTCATATTTTTACCGAAAGCTTTCGATGTCATTGCCAAATATGAGAAATTTGAAAGTACTGAATAACAATCTCTATTATTAGATTTGCTTTTCGATTGCTGGTTGGTAAATATTTTATTGGACACTTTTCAGATACCGAACTGAATGTGCCTCTCGAGAAAACCAGTCTTTATTCCTCTTCGTTCGACCAGTGGATGTCTCTTATTTCTCCGCGCTTTTGTTATCTTGTGAGTCCGTGGACTTGCTCTAAGTCTATTCCATATGGTATATCAGCACTAAGGAATATGATTGCCTCTGCGGGGGCGTAAGCCACGAAGAGGACGCTGCGAAGGAAAATTCATTTTCCTTCGCAGCGTCCTCTTTGTAACTTACGCCTCCGCGAAGGTAATTATTTTTCCTTAGTGTTGAGATACCACGGAATAGACTTGCAGCAAGTCTAGTGAGTCTGCAGAGTGTGTATACTCTTTGAAACCCTGTAATACAAAAACTGCAAAACAAACCTGAAAAATCACAACTCCGTTGCCTTACTTTCAACTCCGTTCAACTTAATTTTGAGAATTTAGTCATAATCTAAAATGTATTTTCCTAGACTATGTCCACATGATACCTGCACATTTTGAACACGGAGAAAAATGTGACGGCAGCAAAATTTTCAATTTTAGCTAGCTTTCACACAATACTGGCACAAATTGAAGACGGAAGGAAATTTTACTTTAACAAACTCGTTGAAATCTGCCAATGCCAAAGAAATGTAACTGCACTTTGAGAACCATTCACATCAATCAGCATCGTTTTGAAAGCTTTTTGAAAAGTGTTCTGGTTTCATCATTTTCGAGTGTTCGCACGATGCCGTTTTCAAAATGCGCCGGCTAGAGTTTCAAAAATCTGCCAGCAGAAAATGTGTCCTTTTCGTGTCAATGAGGGCTCTATCAATCACAGTTTTGTCGTTTTCAAACAATGTGTGAACTAGTCTTAGGCTATCTTCACACGATGCAGCAAATTATGAAAACGGTGAAAAATGTGACGGATAGGCCTCCCGTTCACATGAAAACGCCACATTTTCTGCCGAGAGAATTTGAAAATGGTAGATTTTGAACTACGGCATCGTGAACCCTAACTGGCACATTTTGAAAACGGCATCGTGTGATCACTTGAAAACAATGAAAATGGAACAGTCTATGGACCCTTCAGAACGAGACTGATATTTGATTCTTAAAGGTGTAAGTGCATTTCATTGGCATTAAAAGCTTGCAGCAAAATAGTTACCCTGGAATTTCCTACCGTTTTAAAATCTCTCCCAGCATCGTTTGAACGATGGCTAAAATTATGCTACCGTCACATTTTTCAGCGTTTAAAGAATTTTCCGGCATCTGTGAACGTAGTCTTGGTCTCAATGAACATTTTTTGAAAATTAGCTGCCATTGCCGGACATTGGTTTTTCCAAACTTCAAGTGATTGGTTAAGTTTGATCAATGTTTCAACAATTAATGCAAAGAGACAACATTTTTCTTAGCTCTGGCATTGCTTTCTAACCATACAGTAGCTCTTGAAATTTGTATTGATTTCGAATGTTAAGATATACTTCTTCAGAACAGGGTGTGAATACCATGGTATAAGAAACACTTTAATATTCCAAACAGCTATCAATATTGTTAAGGAAAGGTTTTTAAAATTTGCAGTGTTGTGCAAGGATCTAACAATTTAAGCCAGTACTCTCAAAGTTTCTTGAAATTATAACAAGTTGGGCTCAGCACTCTCATTCTTGTTTCTGGAGAATTGGGACCTATTGGAGACATATTCAAATATACACCTTATAATATTATTATGTACCATTGTAAAAGAAACTGAACATGAATCAGCCTGGATAGATTCTTGTAGGAGGTATTTTATCCAGCGAAATCAGGCCTGAATTTCTTATAATGCTTATTCGATGACTTCAGAAGTTTGGAAGTTGGGAAGAGTTAATCTGGCCCTTCGGGTAGCCAAAGTGCACAACAAAATCGACGTTCTCGTCCCACCACAGATTTGCAGAGTTCACTTTCACGTTGCACAGATACGAAGCGATAGTTATGCGCATGCTCTGGCGTATCTATTCATAGGCAGCGCCTGATATATGCTTCTATTCCCTTTAAAGGCAGGACTTTACTGTATGCATTCCCACCTATGCTGCACTTAAAGATGTGTCAATGTGCATGATTGTGAAGAAGCATCTTTGGCTTTTTGGGCATATCAAGAAATGAGACTTTCAGTTAATTGCTAATTTCAGAAGGAAACAATGCACCTGAAATAATAAGAAAAATCTTGAAAATGGATTTGAAGCCTCAGTAAGATGATAAAATAAAAATTTTACAAATTGGTTGAAAATGTATACAATTTTTCAGACAGTCTGGACACATGTTTCTGACTCACCCAGTACTCAGAGGTTTATCTTCCTTTCAAACCCTATGAAACTCAGCACTGAACTATGACAATTTGCATTATCAATTCTCCGTTCCTGATCCTCATCCACATTTCCGTCCAAAATCGAGGTTACGTAGTAACGAGACTGTCGTCATTTGTTTACATAACTTCCAAGTCAAGAAATGGCGGGACCGTCTGGACAACCAATTCACCTAAAAATCGACAGTTATGGTGCATCATCAGTTGATGCATATCTCGAATACAAAAGGTAAATGATATTATATTTTGTGCAGCTTTTCATGCGGTAGCTTCGAAGTTTTCGTAGCGCTGAAAGCAATCTGCGAAGAGTAAAGCCAAAAAGGGTATTAATATTGTCCAAATTTTTTAGGCCCGTCGTGTGCGTCATTTTCAGTTTAAATTATTTAAACACAAAAATCCCTTCAGCAATAGAAAGTAACAAAAGAAAAAAACCCAATAATAACAATACATTATAACGTATACATATATACAGTGTATCTATCTAAAACTTATTTAGAAGCACCTGCTCTTCCATAATCAAGGATCCAGGATCAGGGAGTCGTGTTTTTGTTTTCTTTCAGCTCTGGAAATAACCGTTAGTTGTTTTTTGAATCTACTACTAAGTGAAGGGAACTCTCTGATTTACATAGGAATGTCATCCCAAGCTTTCAGTGCTGAATAATGAAAGCCTTTCTTGACGAATTCAAGATTGTCTTGGGATTTGAAGGTCCCTGCAATTCCTTTTGTTACTTTGTTGTGTGGAGAGCTGGGTCCTTTGATGGTATTTATCCCAAAGGCTTTCTGGGCATTGCCTGTTGATTATTTTGTATGTCATAACTGATTGATCAAACTTTATTAGTTGTTCAATGGTCTACCAGTTATTAGACAAACCATCCTTTACTCTGGCCTTATCAATGATAGAACATGCTCTATCCTGCAGACGTTGGAGGGTATTTAATTTTGATTTTGGAAGACTCCCCCAAATAGCATTAGCACACAGATGACTTTCAACAAGGGTGCAGTATACATGGTCAAGCTAGGATTGTGGAATAAAATTTTTCATTTTTCTTAGTGTCCATGAAAAATTCTCTTTCTGCAACTTTCCAGGATTGTAGGTGATGATGATGGTGGAGTATTATTTACCCCAGAGCAATATGAAGCATACAAGAAAAAAGTTATACCACAAAGAATGAGGAACAGATTGTTTGTAAGCTGGGCATCACCTAATGGCATTGAATGCAAGATGGTTGGACCTGAAACAATGTGCTTTTGCAGACATAGGTAAGAAAGTGTACTTGCATGGAAAACTTGAAAGAAAAAAGGTGAAAGTTATGTTATGACAAATAGCCTTTACATTGAAACAAGAACCTGGCAGAAGCAAACATATGAAAGCTTTACTTTCTGCCAAAATTACTATAAATTATGTTATCAATGATACACTGTTAAGTCCTTTTAAGTCCCCATTCCCAAATAAGCCCCCTAAAATATCTATCCTTGCGTCCATAACCAGAAAATGTCCAAGTGTCTGCAGTAAATTTTGAATCTTCAGATGGCTGTATTGAATACCTGTTAGAAGTAGGGGGCTTAGAGGCTTCAGCCACAGATATTTTGTCATTTTGTACTTTGTTAGAGAAACTGACTGCAGAAGTCAAGTTTAATGATGATTTAAGCCTGGTTTCCACATATGTAGCCACAGACCATTATGATAAAGATGGTAGTGAAGAACTTTTTACCAAGATGTATTGCCTTCTAATTGTGAACCTTTAGTGATTCCATAGAAATTTGATAAAAGAAGGCATTGCACCTTGGTATTAAAAAGAAATCTTATTTCTAAGCTGTTTTTGAACTCTTGTCTTCAAAGTTTTCCTGGGAAGCCTTCCATCAGTCATGATTCTTTTCCTTCTTTCAACAGCAGATTTTTGAAGACATGGGTGTTCTCATAAAATTTTTCCAGCAGTACAGCCCAAAACTCCTATTTTTCTTTGCTACCCTTGCACTTGGTTTCTTGCCCCCAAAATGTACTGTTTTTCCTGAACGGCCAGTTGTCTTCCAAAGTTTCAAATCTTTAAGACTCTGACTTAAGTTATCTGTTACAGATATAGGCAACACAAAACCGACATGGAAACAATACCAGAAAAAAGACCAATCCACGTTCCCTGTGGAATCAGAGGTTGTGGGTGCAGGTCATATGAATATGTTCCATTAAATGGTTCAAGGTCAATTAAATGCAGATGCAAACATTTTGCAGATGATCACACAGAAAGAGCTCCACACAAGTGCAAACAAGATTGTGACTGCTCTGGTTTTCATAGTTCATACACATGTGGGTGTGGAGAACCAACTTATAAACATTCTGTAAGTTTACATGCTTTTCTATTCAAATGAAAATCTTGATCAAGTATAAACATTGCTTTGATGAAACTTTGATCAGATGTTATTGCTACATACAGCTGTGAAAGAGGCTCCTTTAGGGCTTCTTGGTTTTCAGTTAAGAGGCATATTTTGGGGTTTCCTTATATTTGATTTACCTCCTCTACAACATTATTTGATGACAAGAACATACAAGCAACAATATTGAAGCAGCTACATCATCCACATTGGGAGAGAATGACAAGGCCTCTGAAACCATAACCATTTGGCAGTTTCACACAAGGCACCACAGTCACTGTGTGTTGTGCTACATAAAAGTCCACCAAGTATCATGTTTTAGTCCTTTGCTGTTTACAGTCGTATCTAGTGATAGCATTCATTAACTCAAAGAAATGGACTTAACAGTAAATCATAAGTTCTTTTGTGCAGATGAAAGGCCCACACCGCCATATTATTCCGTTTACAACATCTCTACTTCCTATCTCATTAAGGAACAGATAAACCCCTGGGTGGCACTTGACTTTTAATTGCACGGGGCTGTGCACTCCAAGAAATAATTCTTTCACCTGGCTTTGAATTATTCCCTCAAAATGATAGCTGACCTTAGAAACAATTGGTGAAAAGTACTCAAAAACATAAAACATGATAGAAAAACAATGAAAGAACACCCTTGAAAACCGGCTTTAGAAAATTTGCCTTCTTTTTATACCCAGCGTTAAAAAAAGAGGTGAACGGAGTGCACATCCCATCAGCAAAATATACTAACTACCCCCTCCCCCCGGGGGCAGTTAAAGGCTGAGTTGTGAATACAAAACAGTGGAGACCCACCTTTAAAGGTCATTTCATTATATGGCTGACAAATGTTTGAGCCTTTCTTCTAGATGATAGTGGAAACTAAGGAAGAGAGAGCAGCAAGAGGTCGTCCTATTGGCAATGCAGTGCCTTATCAGGCCATGGGAGGTTTAACTGGGTTTAGTTCTTTAGCTGATGGCTATATGAGATTGGATGATAGTGGAATTGGACCACCATCAAGAGAATTTCTCGAGAAACCCATTGGTGGGTATACAAATAGCTTCCATGTTGCATATCTGTCTATCCACTTAAAGCTAACTTTTTTCATTCAGCATCGTTGGCACAGGATGAAACAGTCACAGTCTACAAAATAGGGATCCGCGCCTATTCAACCATATTGAAATATGAAAGAATTGGCATAATTTTGAAGCCTATGTTTTAGACGTTACTTGTAGACCTACAAAACCAACAAACCTCTGAAGAATTGTATAAATTTGTTGATTACATACACATGCAAAAAGTGTTTTAACGTCATAATGAGACGCAATTATTTCTCGAAACCTGGAGATATCGCTACCTGAGCAGATAGACGTTGCTCCAAAACCTTTTGTCGAGAGTTCACAAGGGTGGTAAAACTGACCAAGATTTTTTGGTTTTAATGCCCCTTCACGCTTCTGATCGAAATTGATGCAGTCTGATAGGTCCATCAAGATGAGGTTGGACGGGGTATGTACCCAACCTTCACCCAACCGGCAAAAGATCAGAATTCTATGTTATGGTATGGGGAATTATGTAGATCGCTGTCTTTAATTACGCAAAACATTGCACGCACTTCGGGCAGAGATGGTTTGTTTTCCGAAAAAGGGATTTATTGCTAATGAAAGAAAGTTTATGCCGCTGAAGAGGCCTCAGAGGTGAGGCGAAAGCTCCGGGCAACATTATAACAACAGCGCAAGGAGTGGATTAGAAAATGGCCCCGGGGGGGGGGGGGTACATGACTTGCGGATGGACGGGGGTCTGCCGCCCGGTTTTCAAAAAGGTACTCTCTTCTTATTACCGAAAGTTACCGTCATACCCACTTTTATGATGAATTTTGGCGGAAAACCACCCATTTCTTTGCTATTTTTCACCAATTTCTGGATAACCCACCCTTGTCTATGGAAAATCTGCCGAAAAAGGGACCCTTGTTTAGAGAATTTGGGGCCCAAAAACCCACCCATATGGGCGGCACATACCCGTACCCTCAACATGTTATGTACCCTCCCCCCCCCCCCGGGAAAATGGCCAGTAGAACCGATCTCGATTTTATATATACTAGCTCAGGATACAACACTTGGGATCAAAGACAAATTAATTCGGATTCAATACAAGCTCGACGAAGGAATGAAAGTTTATTTACTAAATGTGTCTCCTTTTATAGACTCTGCTTTCCTACTACAGGTGCTGGAGATCATCCCTTTTTACGCATGTACCAGGGCATGGAAAATCTTTCACTGGAAGGACCTAAAAATGGAGATGGTGGAGCGGGTCCTTTGGTTAGGAGACAAACAACGGAAGAGGAAGATATGGCATTTTTTGAAAAGAGATACCAAGAAAGGGTATGTACGTGTTTAGCCTGCAAGGAAGCCTTGTGTGACTCGATTTGCTTAATGCTACAGCAACCCGTTCTCTATTCTCCTAAACTGTAGACGTTCTTTACATTATGAGTTATTTTTGCACTTGCCAATAATGTTCGATACAAGCTACAATGTAGCTCAAAACATCACAGATAAATATGAATGAAAAGAATTCTTGAAATACGTAACCTTACATTTAAAATGAACTCTCTGGTTGAATTTCTACAATTGACACAATTTGCAATGGCAAAAATGCCCGTATTATGGATCATTTTATTGCTGCTATCAGAAACGGTTCGCAAGAGCAGTAGCTGTTTATAGACTTGAGCGGAATATCAAAATACATTACTTGAACAAGGCTGATAACTAGAAATTAGAAATTTATCAATATTCTTCTCAGGAAATTTTTCGTTGATATGAATTGAATAAAAATTCAACAAATGTAAATTCAATCAAAACATGTACAGTATAGAAAATTTTATTCAGCACAGTTGACAGCTCATCGAACAGACATTCGTACCTTGTTTTATTGTTATTTTCTGATAAATGTAATAGGACCCAACCGAAGGCAATTAAAGATCCTCACTGCTGCAGACAAATTGAGCTGACCCATTTTAGATCACGTGATTGCCTGTTGAGAACACTTTCTATTCATATGAGTAAGAAGTTCATTCCCTGAAAAAGCATGACTTAGGTAACTATATCAACAGATAAAGAGATGATTTCTCAAATGTATGGCCACTTGACAAAAAGAACGTTAACTGGATATGAACGACGTTAGCTGTAAAATTTGTTTTGTTGGTCACAAGCTGGTGAAAAATGCCTATGTGGGGCCAAAAATCATCCAGCTTTCAAGATGTGGGCTGCCGAGAACAAATGACCCTTTCCTTCAATTTGAAGGCGATTTCGGTCAGTCAATTACATGCCAAAAAGCCTCACTGATATGCAACTCATTTGCTGACCATGTTCATCGTTTTGTTTTTAGCTTCGACAAGAGAGGGAAAGTAAAAGAGAACGAGCTCAACAGATGTCTGCGGCATCGAGAGAAAGAGGACATCAAACGGCTGCTGCGAGAAGGGACCAAGCAAATGCTGACAGAGCCAGGGTTAGAGCACAAGCAGCAAAGAAAGTAACAAAAAAGAAGGAACCATAATAGCTTTGTAGAATGCTAAATTTAATTGGTTCCAGTTGGTGGAAAAAAGAAAATTAATACTTCAAGGTCGCAAATTTCTTTGTTTAAAATGCTCATATGAATTATGTTTCTGAATGCTAAATCTCTTGTTGCAATGTACTTTCACCTCATTGTAGGAAAGATAAAGTCCGCTCTGATCAGCATAAATACTCATCTTATGAATTCACAGGGAAACTAGACTAAATGTAACTTTGGTAATATTTGTTAATTAGTAATCTATTCTATTTTTCATTAATTTTGTCATTTGGAAATCTATTGTATTTCTTATTTCGTTGTGTGGTAATTTATTCTCTTTCTTATTCATTTTCCGCGACTTCTGCTGTATTGCGCAGTGAGCTTGCATTGGGAAGGAGCGAAAGAAGTTTTCCTGCCCAGCTTTATGCTCCTTCGCAGTTTCCTCCCCAGTTGGAGTTCACAGTGCATCACAGTAGAAGTCACGGAAAATGAATAAGGAATAAATTACCAAATAGCAAGATTAATGAAAAATAAAATGGTAAACCAATCAACAAATACAAAGATAACATTTGATCTGGTTTCCCTTTGCGGTAAACGATGTTTTACGAAAATAGATTCTGAATGGGGACTTATCCCTTATCTATAGCAATTTTCACCGAGGAGTGTTCTGTATATACCTACGCCGTTTTTAAATGTTTGGATTACAGTCAAGGCAAGAGTAGTGTGACCAATTGAAATAGATTATGCGAATATTAATCGTATAATGATAAATTATTGATTTTCAAGAATCAAATAATAATAATAATAATTTCATTCAACTGACCGCCCCTACACTGTGTAAGTTGGACATTAGTTCAGCGGATGTGTGTGCTTGAGGAAGACAAAACAAGGCATTCCATGTATTTAGCAGTACGAGGGCCTTTCACCACATCTCATATCATTATTCGGATTATTATTCGAATAATGATCCATTAATTTGTTGAGGGCACCGAGGACTGCCCCTTTTGTGCGAACCTTTTGTTTTGTTGGCAATGTTCAAAGCAGACCAACAGTCGAGGAACCTCTTACAATGCGCGAAAATCTCTTTGTTTCTTTGCTAATCCTTGTTTGGATTGTGGTTGCGTTCTCCGCCCACAGTCTTTCCACAGAACAAACATGCTTTCTGCGCATGATCACAGATTTCCCTTTTGGGGGGTGACCGTTGCTTTGAACATTGATGATTCGTATCCCCAACAATAAATGATTTGGAAAAATCATACCGGGTGAGCCAGAAAAAAGTTCCCACTTTTGAAAATTCATAACACCAAGACTACTACACGGATTTGAATCATTCAAATTCTAGTTAAAAGCCGAAAGATCAAAGTATTTTTATGATTTTTCTCGCTGTCCTACCAGCACTAGAAATATTGGCAAATTCAACTTTATAGAAATTTCATGGTTGCAAAATCACGGAAAAAGGGCCTAAAACATTGATCAAATTGTAAGGATTCTATTCAAATCGAACAATAGGCCATGGGCGTTTCACCTCCCTCAAGAGTTATAAGACATCGATTTTCAAACACATACGAAAGATTTTCAATGCCAAGGAAATTAATGCCTAGAGGATATCTCTCACCCATGAGAAGTTGCATTTCCTTCATTATTCTGTGCGAGAGGTCATTTATGCATTGATCGATGTTTTGGGCCATTTTTCAGTAATCAATGAACCATGAAATTTTTGTAAAGTTGAATTTACCTATATTTGTAGTGCTGGCAGGACAGCGAGAAAAATGACAAAATTACTTTGATCTTTCGGCTTTTAAGTAGAATTTGAATGATTCAAATCCGTGAAGTAGCCTTGGTGTTATGAATTTTCAAAAGTGGGAACTTTTTTCTGGCTCACCCGGTATATTTTAGGATTATGCTGGTCACACTACTCTTGCTTTGACTGGGCTTTGACTATAAATTATTTTTCACATCTTGAAAAGGTTTGTATCATGTAAACGATCGTAACAATAGCAACTTTTCCCATTTCTTTTGTCTTTTTCCTTCAAGAGCTTGGAGAGGCTCTTCACGGAAATTGCTAAATATTGAAGACAAATGACGGATATATAGCGTCCAGTTTAAAAATAGAACAACAGATGGGTACCTGCCATCATTTGTCCAATTGTTTTGATCATCTCTTCAGATCATCCAATACAACGGAATACAATAGACAATATTTAGATTGCCTAGGCCCCAGACTTAAGTTGCCTCATATCTCCGTCCGTCATTTGGCTTTCAATCATCGATTGGTTGCAGTCTCTTAAGTAGGAACAATCAGCACAAACAATCCTCTTGTATGCGTGTTGCACAATATTTTATCAAAAATAAACAAATAATTTATAATCAATTGCACTTTGAACAGATTTTGTTTTGCACGCGGCTTGATTTGATAATTGGTTCAAGGGCAGCGCAAAATTTATCACAATACATGGCCGGTGGAGAAGAAAAATTGTTCCAAAAAATCTGCTCATCCCACGTGAAACCATAGCAAAAATTACGAGTGCCTAGTCACCTTTTCCTTACAAAATGCATCTGCCCCGTATTCATGAACAACAGATGTTGTATAGTACTTTAGTCAACTGATGAAGTAGCCAGAGACCATAGAAATGCCAGAGACCATAAGGAAGGCAGTTCATCTTAATAAGAGTCTTCGTTAATGACTGATGAATCCTTCTTGCAAGAAACTAACAAGGAAATTTGGCGTCACTAATACACATCTTTGCATGCATTTCTCAACTTGCATGATTCACAATTTTGCCCTCAAGGTGAGCCAGTTTATATTTAAAAGTTCATCCTTTCTTGAGCTCATAAAAAGTTACTGCCCGGTTCATGCCCGTTCATATTTGCTAAATAAAATGTATTGACCCACTCGTTTACAAGCTCAAAGAAAGCAGTTGCTCCGTTATGTATTGCACTGGCCATGTTATAAAATAAACTTTGCACTGTCCATAAGCCTGAGACGTCGCATGAAACGAACCCTGTCCATAGTGGAATTGATTATACTTTATGTGTTGGTTATTTATTAGGAAGTTTACACACTGAGATTCATTCTAAAATCGTACGAGTAATCGTCTACGAGCCTCTCTAAATAAAATGGTACACTTACAAGTTCTAAAAAACAAAGTACACAACGAAGCTGCATTGAAGCTTACAAATATAGCCGCTGAAAAAAACTTCATTTTATGACTGCTTGACCACTCTCAAAGTATACAATCCATGTGCCTACTGACTACCACATACCAATGCATCACATTATCTTACAAAGATGTGAAGGTGAAGTTGCGTTTTTCAGCATGAAGCGCTGGTATCACAGAAGTAGAGCAGACCTAATCGAGTCCGCAACCCCTTGACATGACGCTCAGGTGGTGGGGTCCTACCGGGTATCGAATCCACTCCGCCTGATTGTTCTGGCTTCAAAGTCAGAGGATTACACCACTGCGCCACAACACCTTCGAACACCTTCGATAGGAGTTCTGATGCAGTCAAATCTTATTGGTCAGAGTCGCATAAGTTGAATCATTCATTATTCAGAAAAAAGTATCAGTCTCAGCCCAACTACCATGAGTCCTTTGAAATTTCTTCACCTTTTTCGGTTCAGTAGGATTAAGGACAAAATGGGTGCTGACCATCATTTTGGCGCCATGCGCAAACAAAAGGGCTCAGTATTTAGCTCAGGCGCCCCTAAACTATCTACCCTCATATCACATTGATATCAGTTTATTCAACAACTTTTTTCTAGGAGCCTCGATTCCAAGTCCCTCGATTCTTCCATGCGACAGTGTATCCGCTATTTGGCTATTTGTTCCACTTTTAAAGCCACATAGAGACAAATTGTGACTAAATTTTCAAAAAGTGACAGGAGATTTGAGTTCAGGGGCGTAACATCGTCTTTCCTACAAATTTTCCTGTAATTTTGGGGCATTTTGATAATCGCCATCGATTCAACAGTGTATTTGCTATTTGTTCCACTTTTGCTCCACTTTTATTTGTTCCACAAAGAAACACTAGGATACAAGATTTTTGGAAAGTTACAGTGGAATTGACTTCATTTGGCAAGAATTGTGTTTTTTGTAAAGTTTCACGCAGTTTCGAGGGTTTTTGACCTTCGGTCTCAATTCACCAGGTATTTGCTGTCTGTTCCATTTTTAGAGCCACATAGAGCCAAGCTGGAATAAATTTTCAAAAATTGAAAGCAGATTCGAAATCACGGCCCTATAATTGAACTTTGTGCCAAATTTCAATCATTTCTGACAACTCTGACTTTTTCACTATAAAGGGACGAAAACATTCAAAAGTGGGACACAATCGCTGAGAGGCTTAAGCTTCGTGTGGGTCAGAAAATGTACCTCATCCGTGAGTCGGACAAATACGATTTGCGCGTAAGTCAGATTCGCAGAACTAGTCAGATTACTTCTCTCGGTCCGAAGTGATTTGACTTATGCAAGTTTGACTGTACGTGGGGTTTACTGTGGTCTATTATTTTACTGAGCTGCAAAGCCACATAATTTTCCTATTGAAACACAATACCTTACAAGTTCTGGATGATTGTCTAATGCTTGCACTAAAATTTTGTTGCACTGATTTGTCCGTAGCATTGCTTGTAGATGACCAAATAACAGCGCATCTGCTTCGTTAGGTCTATAAAATAGAAACACAAATCATGGTTTATATGGGGCTGATAAATGATTGTCCTACAGAAAAGTAAATTTTTATAGTCTTGCCTTTCTACAGAAATCTCAGCATGAATTACAAAGTTTGACAGTGCCTAAAAATCAACGAACTTTATTCCTAAGGTCTAAAGAAAACTACAGAAATATGTCATGTTGAGATTACTTTTTCGACAATTAAATGTTGCCAATTAGACCAAATCGTAATCGTATCTAATCTATCGTTGACCAAGATAATCATGTCTTGAAAAATAAGATAAATCTATATACAAATTGAAACATTCTCACAAAGTTCTTTATTCTTTATCCAAGGCGTTATTATTTTTGCCCCAATTGTAGCTTGGATGACATTTTTCTTCGCAATATTTGCACCGCTTTCACACAAAAATTGGTAGTCCCGCTTTTGAACAGTTTGTGCGTAAGCCTTTGTTAAGCGGTGGTGGGTGGCTGTTTTTGTTGTTGTCGTTAAGCGAAGTAAAGGGCTCTTGTTGCAAGTCTAGGTGTTAGTAATATCTACTCACGAATCTCCAGTTAGGAAAACATTACGATCCAATTTTACCGAAGCCACAGCAAATACCGTCTTGAGTTCTTTAGCCACCTGTAAAGAAGGAAGTTCCAATTAACGTAGCTGACCAACTCTTTAAGGTTGAAAGATAGAGCAAACATTTTGTCTGCAGTTTCATGATCGGTACACCGGATGAGTCACAAATTATCATACACACTTGAAATTCTGCAGCTCTAAAACAAGTTTTCAGATTCCTATAAACTGCTGTACTGTGTAGCTAAACATATTTACTTTGAAATAACCTTAAATAACGGACCTAGACTGACGACGTGATTCCTTACATTCGTTCATCATTTTCAATCTAATATCAATAGCGATAATATTGAGACTTAATTCATGTATATAACGGACCTATCATAATCAACCTATAGGCGCAACAAAAACAACGTAGTCTGCAGAAAGAAAACAGTTAGCTCCTGTACAAGAACAGCATCCAAATAAACTTCTAACTACAGTAAACTTGTAAACCTTTAATGAACTATGTATAATAACCAAAACGCGTTTCGTCACACACTTATCAGTTCGGTTCATGCGAAGAACAAATTGATGATACAAACAGGCCACTTTATTATCAAACAAACCAAAGAAATTTGAAAATCACGTGCCCATTACACCTGAGCAATTCATTGGATAATCTCAATCAATCACCGCCAATCAAAAACCAAAGTACAAAGCCTTTTGCGCCAACTTGAAATAATTGCAAAGTGAAAACAAACTCTTTCTGTCGGCAAAGGGAGGGATCACGAAGTTATCAACGTCATATCAACTTTGCTAAAAATATACCAGGTGAGTCAATAGAAAGGTCCAGTGCTTGAAAAATTCTGCTCCCTGAATATCAAAGTAATGATATTGAAAACTGTCTTGTTGTATTGCCGATGTGTCCAATTAGCTTCGGTAATCTACCTGGCTTTAACCGGCCCTTCCTTTCCTTCGAAATGGGAGATTTTCTGCAGAAAGCCCCTATCGAAACCTGTAGAAACACATATCTAATCCTGTATTATAGTTTTAACTTGCTGTTTTTTGAAAAACTTCGTAAGCATCTTTAAAAACGTGGCGTTAAATTTATAAATTCATAAAAGATGAGATTATATCGCTTTTACGAATAAGAAGCTTGAAGGTTCATTCATGGGGTCAAATTCAACAAGTGATGCCATTCAAAAAATCATCAAGAAATCAAAAACTTTCCACAGTCAGGTACCTCTAGTTACTTTACACCCATTCAATTCGATATAAAGAGGTAATCCAATTCTACATCGCTTTTCAAAATATTGAAACAGTATGCTATCATCTTATGCTGTTTATGATAGGGGATAGGGCGACATGGACTATCCAATGGTCGGAAAATGGTAGGAAGCAGGAAGAGAAATGTCGGAAACATTCAATCTTACATCATCCATTGTCTTGTTAGCCCATCCAAGAACTTTCAAGGTTGACTTAATGGCTGTTTTCTTTTTATGAGTGAGAATGAATTTGAGTGGTTGCGGATAAACTGATCCATATCTGTCCATTGTCTGCGAGAGAGAAGTCAGATAATCATATGCTTATCCTTAACTCTGGAATACACGGTGTTTCATAAAAAAAGGCAGCACAACTTTATTCGAACTTGTTTGGGAAATAATAATGCTTCACGAAAGGGTGTAAATATGAAAGTCATGCGTGGATTTTTCAAAAAAGATCTTGTGTTTGTCTTTCTCTTTATCTTCTGGGGCAGCAATTAAGAATCTTTCAGGTCTAGCACATTGCAAGCGTTAAGGACCGTCGTTTCAACTTTCGATTTCAACCCGCCAAAATCTCAAATTACAAAGTCTCGTTCTGGCTTGCTCCTTCGTAGTTTGCCCTGCAAACGAAGTTCGAAATCTGCTGCCCCCGAAGGTAAAGAGAAAGACTAACAAAAGAAAGAGGCAAGGTGATTTACATCTTTTGTATCATACAAATTTAATTCATTCATAGGTGGCCTAGATTCTCTTACAACCTATGGTTCTGAGTAACATCCTCCAAAAAACTTGTGAGAGATTAAGCTACTTGTTTTATCATAATCTTTCAGACTCCTCGTAGAAAAAAGTATATCACTCTCAGCTCTGTATTAATTTGATTAGATTAACAATTTACAATCAAATGACCAAATGCAAACAGGGATAACCTCAACTGCTTGTCAAACACGGTTTCCTCGATTTCTCTCAGAAATTTTTCCAAGTCATACAACTGGAGTAATGCAATATCTTTTTATCTTGCGGAGGATACTGAAGACTGCCCCTTTGTCTAAACTTTCTCTTTTGACTGTAAGGTTCAAAGCAAATCAACAGCTACGAAACCTACTGCCATGCGCGAGAATCTGTTTATTTCTTTACTAATCTTTGTTTGGATATTGGTGGACTTGCCTAAGTCACGACTTGGGCAAGTCCAGGATATTGGATGAATTCTCCACCCATATTCTTTCCACAAACCAAACATGCTTCCTGTGCATGATCACAGTTTTCCTATTTGGGGCATAACCGTTTCCATTGAGCTTCAATGATTTGTAGCCCTAACAATTTAGAAATATCATTAATCTTACCTCCTTACAATTCTGGGGATCAATCCATGTGCAATATAACTGGAAAAGAGTAGATTTCAAATAAATTATACAACATATACCATGGGTTGTAGAAGAAATGTTCGGTCACCGACGAATGCGCTAATTTGGTATAACATAAAGAATATGAATCACTATTTCTCTTTCTTGTGTTTGTCTTTCTCTTCACTTTCTGGGGCAGCAAATAAGCTTCTTCAGGTCTAACAAACTGCAAGCGTTTGTTTGTTTGTTTGTCATCTTATTTTACTTCGAATTTTTTCTAGCTATACATATATACATACAAATATATACATATATAACTAATCTAAATCGAAACTAATCTACTATATTACAAATGAAAGGAAATAACTAAGGAAATAAATACTTACAATGATATATACTAAAAACAGTTTGGATGTGAATGGACAGAATTTATAGGGTATGATTATATTTACAAGCGCTGCATTTACAAGAAGGACCATCCCATTGTTTTATCAAACGTTTGAAGCTGTTGAGATTGTCAGCTGATTTTATTTCATTTGGCAAACAGTTCCAGATCTGAGGTCCAATGGCTTTAAGGCTTTTGGAACCGAAAGTCACTTGATTTGGTCGAAAATGATTTAAATTGTTCGGATTCCGTGAAGGATGCTTTGAAGTTCTTGAAATAAAAATACTTTGCATAAAAGGTGGATTTAAATTTTTGATTGTCTTGAATATTTCGATACATAGGGTTCTCTGACGAGCAACTTGCATTGTGCATTTCTTTGACCTAATAAGAAGATCATCGTAGGAACTTTTATGATCATTGTACAAAAATCTTAGCGCGCGTTCCTGTATCCTTTCAATTTTTTGAAGCGATTTTGAAGACGAAAAGTACCAAACTAAAGGACAATAGTTGAAATTCGAATACACAAAACTTTGAACCAAAACTCCTTTTTCAGCAAAACCAATAAATAACTTAAGTCGCTTAAGAACGTTCAGTTGTGCTGCAGCTTTTTTACAAAGGTTTGATATATGTGGGTCAAAGTTCAATTTGTAATCTAGTGTAATGCCTAGGAGCTTAACAGTCTTTTCAGATTTGATAGAATGTCCTTGAAAGTCAAGATTTATGCCACAAGTATTTGTCTGGTCTTTTTTAACAAAAAGTGCATGGAATTTGTTAGGGTTCGCAATCATTTCATTTTGTTCCAGCCATGACAAAGCGCTGTCTGCTTCATTTTCCAAAACCTTGACAAGATCTGGCAAGGACTTGGAAAAGAAAGCTAGCGTGTTGTCATCAGCATAATTATACATGGTTGCTTGTTTTATAAAAGAGAAAAGATCATTTATGTAGAAATTGAAAAGTATAGGACCCAAAACTGATCCCTGTGGTACTCCTGAAACAATTTCTTGAAAAGAATTGTAGACGTTATTTATTCGGACACTCTGCTTTCGTTGTTTTAGGTAGGAATAAACAAGGACCAGGGCATTTTCATCAAAGCCATATGCATGAAGTTTAGCTATAATCAAATCATCCGGGATGCAATCAAAAGCTTTTGACAGATCCATCAGAACGGACCCAACAATAAAGTTGTTGTCAAGCTTAGATTTCCACTCTTCTACAAGTTTAATCAAAACATGCTGTGTACTGTAAGCTGTTCTATAAGCTGCAATAAAAATTGAAAGAGTCTTATCAAGGAAGGGGCTGAGCTGTTCCTTTAGAATTTTTTCAAAAATTTTGGAAGAAGTGTTAAGTATGCTGACTGGACGATAATTTCTCTCCACAGTACGAATGGGTTCACCTTTGTCTAAAGGGCAAACTGCAGCAGTTTTTGCGTTCTGGGGAAATATGAAATTTCGAATGCTGCAATTGATGGCGTTAGTAAGAGGCACAGCCAAATCATCGCTAGCCAAAGAAACAAGCTTCGGTGGAATTTGATCAACACCTGTTGATTTACTGCCGTCGAGCATTTTCAGTTGGAGCCATACATCTCTAGCAGTAACCTCATTGAAAGAAAAGGATTGAAAAGTATGCTCAGGGTCTTGAACTATAGAATACTTGGACGATCCTTGTATTTATCAAGAATCAACCTGACAATTTCTCGATCATCATCAACTGAATTCGCATTGGCAATGCTGGAAGGCTTCTTACCGGAAGTATTTTCGACAATATTTATGTAATAATCATTAAAAATCTCACATAAATCATGATCATCAGTGACTATTTTGTCATCTTTTACCAGGGAAATATCGGTGCCAGCTAGAACACCCTTATTTGAGAGAAAAGGTTTTACCAGATCCCAGAAAGCTTTATTGGACATGAGACCATTGCTTGTAACTCTCTTGAAGTGATTCTTTATGGCTTTTTTACGGAGACTAACACAGCGATTTCGTTGCTTCTTGAATGCTATTTCATTTTGCTTTGAAGGGTGTTTATTTAATCTGCGTTTAAGCCGAGCACGAGTGTACATAGCTTTTCTCAGCTCTGGGTTCATGAAGGGTGCATCGTTTCCCCTTAGAAACTTAGTTTTAATAGGAGCATGCTTGTCCACTATGTTACGGAAAGTATTGGTTAGGTGGTCGTGGGATTTATCCGGGTTAGCCCCGTCGCATTCAAATTGGGCATGCTTTACATCGCTCAAAAAATTCTCTGGAACAAACTTTTTGTAGCTGCGATATTTTATTTGCTTCGGTTTTAGTCTAGGAACAGTTGATTTCATAGTGGAAGCTACAAGACCATGATAGTCACTTAGACCTATTTCAAAGACAGAGGTTTTCTGGAAGGACCTTGGTCGATTCGTTAAAATAACATCAATTGATGAGCTATGATTCTTAGTGAAACAAGTTTTCGACGTCACTAGATTGGATAGTCCGAACACATCACAGAAAGAAGCTAGTTTGTCAAAACCGGGACCTGTTTTATTTTGAGTATCAATATTGATATCGCCCATTACAATGACGTTATCGTACCGATCCAGTGCACGATTTAAAGACGTGGACAGATCTGAGAAAAATGTTTCTATGCTAGCATTTGGGGGACGGTAAATACTAAAAAATGATCCATTTCTTTTTCGCGACTACGAGTTCAGAACACAATAGCTCAAGAGACGGGACTTCAAAATTGGGCAACCTATTACAAATAATGCAACTCCTCGAGTATTGCATGAGACCTCCTCCAAATTCAGACCTATCCAAACGAATTGGACTTTTGTAGTTATTAATAAGAAACGATTCAGTTTTAAAATCAGAGTTTAAGCGTTTAAGCCCTTTGTATCAACATTCAGTTTCAACCCGCCAAAGTCTCAAGTTACAAGGTCTCCTTCTGCCTTGCTCCTTCGTAGTTCAAATTTCGTATGCGAGGAGTTCTAGCTACGAAGGAGTTTCGGGCTAATATTTTCTGGTATAGCCCTCGGAAACAGTTATTATAGGCTTAATCTCTGACATTAAACTTCTCGACACATCCTTTGTACCACCATTTACTTGAAAGCTTAGGAATCTTTAGAGATGCCACAGAAAAGACTGGAGTACACCTGTGGCCTAATCACTGGCAGAGAAGTTTTGAGAAATTTTTCTGCACAATTAAAAACACAATTAAGTTCTTACCTCAGCTGGGACGAGCGTCATCTCAAAGAGCGATACAAGTGACTTTGCTTCAAGTTTCTGAGCATCTGGCAGTTGACTGATGAGGGAGAATCCCTAGAAAATAAATCAATTAACACCAAAATATCACATTTAGAAGCATAAAAGAATCTATTTGAAAACCTAAGGAACATCGTGACAAATGTTTACTAGGGAATATAGTAAAAAATGCGCTGGCATTTGAAAGGCTACAGCTCCCTGATTATATATGCTTATAAATTTTGGGATATCTGATTGAATAGCTAAAATGTGTTACTTTAAAATTTTTCCTGGCAGAAATCTGTCACTCCGTTCACATTTTACAAGGAATTTTCTAAAAAAGTCTTTTTGAGAAAGCCTTAAAAAACTTCTTAAAATTACGAGCAAGGTTCCCTAGATTTTACCTTACATAAATGACTTGAGCAAGCATTAGCATGTGCTATCCTCTTGGAGAGTGACAAAGTCCTCTCCCAGTACGAGCAATTTGTTCAAGGAGATTCCATTCTCCCAAGAGGGCAAAATCCCTGAATGCATGTAAGTGTCATCATAGCTAGGAAGGAAAAAGGGAAATTTTTCTCGCTTCACTGGTCTTTGCAGGTTTTCGAAGGGGGTTCTCTGCATAATTTTTTACATATCAATGGGAGGGAAGTGCCGATTAAAGCCTGGTAAATTGAGAGTAAAACAAGACCATTTTCATCATGCGCTTACCAACCGGTTTTGTGTTGTACAGGAAAATATACAGCCCGAGGTCTTAAAAGTACAGACCGAGATTGCAAGATCTGTGAAATAAGACCGAGGGCATTATATTTTCCTGTACAACGACAAACCCAGTTAGTACCAGTTTTTTTTTACCTGATAGCTTCTAATTTAGACTCGTGTCATTTAATAAAATACATTTTGTTGCAGTTATGTCGTTTGTGTTTACTGTAAATCTCACAGGCCTAAAGCAGTTGCTGTGGCGACAAAAGTGCGTCCTTGTATCGTATAATACAAGGCTACACGAAACCCGCGGGAAATGTACCATTAACCAATAGGAGTGGCGGTATTCTGTGTATTGCCTCGTTTTTGAAATTTCAGTCTAGACTACATTACATAAGTCCCTCTAACTTACGCTCGTTGTTGTTGTTATTATCGCTTCAGTTGAGGGACTTATGTCTTTACGCTTCAATACAGGGACTAATTAGGTCAAGTCCGCCACGTTCACGGCGTGACCAATCAGATCACTACTTTCTTAATATGGTCAACCCACGTGCCTATTTTAAGCGTTTGATTGGTTCATTAGTTTAAAGTTTGACTTCTCGAAGCGAAGCGACGCTCGAAGTGACCTTCGAAGGGACGTTCGAAGTTTCTTTCGACGTTCGTAGGATGGAAGATGTTTCAAGTTTCTTCTGATTTTTCGTAAGATTTAAGTCCCCGTTTAGAATCCGTTTTGTCGTGAGTCCTTTGTATGAGTGAAATTAAAACATCAGATTATAAATGTTGAACGAATTCAAGGAATCACGTCGTCAGTCTAAGTTCAGTCAGGTAAAAATCAGTGTTATTTCTTTGATATTCAGGGAGAAGCATTTTTTCAGACACCAAACCTTTTCTTCGACTCACCTAGTATAAATGAGACTTTCTTGAAATAATCAGCCAATAAATTAATCCTGGTCTTCTAAACTAGATACCTCTTAGTCACACCTGTAATACCAACCTTAGTTTGTAACCAGGTCATAATTGACTCCTCTCCTATGACATCATCATCCATTCTTAGTAGAGGAACTCTCCCTATCGATAAACGAACAAACAATGAAACAGAGTGAGAAGCTCCTCGAGATAAAACGTACTATTAAAGGTTATATATTCACTGAATAGTTCTTTCTGATCACTTTTGAAGGGTGATAAATCATGATCTTTGATCTTTGGTATTCGTATGTACAATATCCTTCACAAGAAAGTAAGGTCCCGTTCACAATAATCCGTTTTCATTTAGATCCGTTTTTTTACTCTTCAACGGAGCTATTTTCCTCCCCGTTCACACTGCTCCGTTTTCAGATGAAAATGAATATCTTTCTATTGGTGTTCACATTTGTTATAAAAAACGCACCTGACTGTCTCTTTTTGAAACAAGACTAGCGAGGCTTGTTGTTGTTAACGTATTCAAATTCCTCCGTTTTTGGTGTTCACATTACAGATATGCGTTTTTGTTTGGCTCCGTTTTTGTCAGCATATTCATTTACCTCCGTTTTTAGGGTGGATTAATTTGACGCAAAGCCAAAAACGGAGCTAAACATATCCGTTTTCATGCAAAAACAGACTAGTGCAAACGGGGCCTGAGGCCCAGTTTAAACATCGCCTTTTGCCATGTCCTAGACGCTGCTAAAGGCTTCCAAGTATCAACTAAATTCGATGTGAAAACAATGTTTAAACCATCGGACATTATAAATACATAAAACAACTTGATTTAAACATCGCATTTCCGCCAAATTTAATTGACAAGTTCTAGGCCATCTTACAAGGTTTTACAGTGTGATCAGCCACTGCGCTCGCCATTTGAAAAAAGGCAATTTTAACAATTATATTTTCAATCGGACATGGCAAAGATGACGTTTGAATCAAATTTTCTTGCATGGCAGATTGTGTGGTTTAAATAGTTCAGTTCGATATGGCAAAATAGGATGTTTTTAAAACTAGGCCTAAGAATTGTGAGCCAGTATTGATAGTTTCTTTAAATGTTCACATCTCGAATAATTAGGGCTTCTTCCGAATTTCTTACAAGTTTGATAAAAATATGCTTTCTTACTGCCCCCTTGTCAAAAATTGAGTATGGCATTGGCTTTGGAATCTATTCCTTGCAGACAAGGAGAAATATAATTTACTCCACATTTCAAGCAATTCTTTAGGCTCTCCTTGATACTTCACTGTCTTTTATATCATCAAGATAAAATAATAGAACTAATTCTCTTATTGTATCTTGATATCATGATGAACAAAATGAACCACACACTCCTTAAATTTCGATACTAAATTTTCGACGAATGGAGGAAAAATAGAAAAATTGAAAAAATTGAAAAATTTTTAGATATGTTCCTATTTTATCACAAGATAGGCTGCTTAAGTTATGATAGACGAAGAAAGAAAGAACTACATACCTGACGGTGAAATGAATTCAGCGTTTGTTTTTGGAACCAAATCATACTTCAGGTTTTGTAGCCTTAATATTGCCTAATATGGAAAGAAATACCATTTTAAACCATTGAAAACTACAACTCATTTTCAAATATGATTGAATATAACTTTTTGGTGATTCTACAAGAGCGTTTGGATCAAGCAATATCCTAGGTATTTTTATACCATGTGTTTTTTGAGTGATGTTTCGAGCCTCAATCTTTTTCTGTCTTAGACATTTGAATGCATTTAAAATGTTGTTTGATTCAGGCTCCTTCATAGAACAATAGAAAACAAAGTTGTTTAGTGTGTTGTACATCGATTCAATCATGTATAAATTTGTCAAAATATTCGACTTTGTACAAAGATATTTAATATTTTTTTATGTCCTTTATAGAACATCTAGAAGTTTATTGTTTACATATTCACAATGATTTTCCAAACATCCTGTGACACTCAATTTAAGATGACACTTTCCTATACAGCAAAGCCCTGCATTTAAGAAACCACCTTAGAGAGACTTTTAGGCTCCTGAAGAAAATCAACCCATCTACTTGCAAGAAGCACTTGAAGCTAACACCTAAAAGGAATTTTCTTGTGTTTTGACTGATACTGTAGATCCCACTCTTATGGTCTGATGGCATCCCAAATGATGCAGAGTTCATAAGAAATTGCTACCAAGACATCTGAAGATTTTACAGATTCTTATCCAAATCTTAAAGGTGATCTGAAGCGAAAATTTTATTGATGCAAATGACTAGCACTGTTGAATGATGAAGAATGTCATTTAAAATTTTTTATGCATTGTGTCATTTCAGAGTTATTCACTACTTTGTATAGTTGGCTAATGATGTCATTTTGTTTGCAAAAAGTACAAGAAAGTATACAAGGTTGACCATGTTTCCAAAGGGAACAAAAGTCAAAGACTTTTCCTTCAAATGAAATGCCTTTCTAAATGTCACATCAGTTCATGAGACAATGTTTATTGCATTTATTCACCTCAGCTGAAATGTGTTCTACAAATGTAACCTGATCAGATACAGGTTTTTTCCATATAGAACCCTAATAATTTGCAAACAAAATGACATCATCAACTACACTTAAAATCATTGGATAACTTAAAAACAAAATGAGATATCAAAAAAATTTTAGTAGGACTTCTTATCAATTGACAGTGCCCTTCATTTGCACCAATAAAATTTTCGCTTCATATCACCTTTAATTGATTTTCTTGATAATGGTTGTGACATTCAGTATGGGCTAATATGTCTATAAACAGTCCATTCTGCTTTAAACTCTTTTCCGTGACTTTCCATGCAAAATTAGAAAATTTCCAATGTCTAAAATTTAATGTACAAAACATTTAGCCTGAAAAGTCAAAACGTACCACAAATATAAGTAATGTTATTGGCTAAGTCTGCAAAATTCGTATTTAAATGTGGGGCCTTACTGTATCATAGCATAAATCTTCAAATGTTTTCTAAAGCAGCATACTGTAAAGTAGCATGAGTGTGAGTTAAAGGATGCTTGGCACACTGTATGTACAGGGTGTCTCAAAAAAATTGTTCGACGTTTGATTAAATATTGAAAAATAAAGACAACATGAACAGGTTCGTGGAAAGATAACCCTGTTCCTAAGATTATGAAATAATTTTAGAGACCAGAATCAAGCAAATCGGTTGAAAATTCACTGAGTTACGAGCTCTCGAAGATCAAAAATATGCGGTCGCTGAAACCAGAGACCCCCCAGATTAGTTGTCTTGCTAAAAGCTCCAAGACGGAGGTAACAGGAGCTCATCCAATGTCATACCTCTCGTTGATATCAGAGCAAACCAAATACGACTTCTAAAGTAAAATATTTCTTGCGATCATTCTCAAAATTCCTTAACATTGCATACTGTAGGTCCAAAAACAGTGGTTCAAAACAAAATCGGCGAGAGACTGAATCTGCTTTCTCAAAGCACCCATATGCTTGACAGTTAGGCTATCAAATACCTGTTTGAATCCCACTTTGTTCGCCCTGAAACAACTGAGAAATAAGAGAAACTTCGGCCTATGGGACTTTTACCAAAAATGCCATTTCGAGGCCTCTGGTTTCAGCTTTCGCACAAACTTGAACTTCAAAAGCTTGTAACCCCATGAATTTTTATCGGATTTGCAAGATTCTTGTGTCAAAAATTAATTGAAAATCTCAGGAAAAGGATGACTTGACCAAAGGTCAATTCAACGTATCGTTACTTTTCAGTATTTAATCAAACATCGAACAATTTTTTTGAGACACCCTGTATGAACTCGGCAAACAAAATCAACAGCTTGAAAGCTTTTTATGTTGTCAATTAAGACACAATTTACCTCAATTCCATAACACTTTGCTTGGTCTGGAAGAGTAAGCTGACCTGTGCAAAAAGTGTCACAGTTTTTATAATTGGTCCAAATTAGAACATTATTGTTGTGCATAATACAACAAACATGCCATTGAAAATGATCACTACACACATCTGGTCAACTACTTGAATACATAACAAATATTAATGAAGTGGTTGAGATTCAAATAAAAAATGTTCATGAAACAAAGGTAAACAGCTTCTTTTGCCTCAATGCCCTTCTAATCTGTATCCTCTAATTTCAAAACTTGGCAAAACAGTTATCTGATCTTTAATCATCAATATTGATAGTTATTAATAACAATTGTCAATTATTCTGTACTGTATACTAATAATTATCATTTATTAACAATTTCAATATTTACCTGGTGTTGGTTGATAAATCTGTGCATCTTCTGGCCATTCTGTGCCACCTGAAACAAAACAAGCATAATATATTGAGCAAATTTGTGAAAGCTGTCCAGACTAAGTTACAGAATACCTAAAAGTGTTCTGAAGCAGTGGTTTAAAGGGAATCGACATGGTTAAAAGCTGGCCCGGGCCAGGTCAAAAATATAATCTATTGTACTCGACAGCTTAGACGCATCCGGTTTCATTGTGTAGCTAAAGAAACAATGGATTTGTGGGCGTTTCTCTGGCCTATTTATAGCGATTATGAGATATAACTAACGTCTATTCCCTTTAACATTGCAATTACTTTTCAGACAGCGAGTAACTCAGGCAAAATTTTTAAAAAGATACTCTTACAAAAGAAGCTGTAAGGGGTCATTGACAAACAATTTTTGTTACAGTTAACGGAATTGGGCCGTTAACAGCGTTAACGGCTTGACCCCCCCTCCCTACTTCTTAACAGACCACTAACTTTATGGCTACATTGTTGCAAGCGTCTCACAGACTCTATTTATAGACCTATTATGTGTCCTGGGTTGGGGCCTAAGCCTACTGCAACTTCTTTGTGCAGATCGCAACATCAAAATTAAGTCGCGCGAGGCCGAAAACTTTACTGCTGCGAGTTATTCTTTAAGGATTTATAATGAAATGTTACTTATTTCAATTTTCGTCACAAAAGTCAAAATTTTAACGGATTTGAGCTGGACCCCCTCCCCCCTTAACGATCCAATTCCGTTAACTGTGACGAAAATTGTTTGTCGATGACCCCTAACTGTCAAGTGAATAACACAAGAGACATCTACAGTATGGTACATCTTCACACACCTTGCTTGGGCACATTTTCTAGCCCTCAGAGTGTCATTCCAGACCACTATTACAAAAGAAACCTGAAACAAACTGGGCCTAATTTTTTTTTAATTGGTCGGTTATTGCATCGTAAATGATGTTTTAAATTTTATTTTCAGTCTACAAATGTATTTATGGATGGGCTAATTAATTTTCTCACATTTCTGTATTTGACCGTAAAATATTCTAATTGATTATGTGACTATTACATTAAATTATGTATCATTTTTATGATGTAGAGTAACTGTCATCCTGAATGGGTCTAATACCATTTTTTGTCAGAATCATGTGTGCCTGGATTTAATATTTTCAAAAAACACCAATGAAAATTTTTTGCTGATGATTTTCTCTATGATATTCTTTGCTTGTGTTGCATTAAATGCAGTTATTTCTGAAAATATCAATTTTAGCCTCTTGTGATGAGTGAATAGCTACTGTATAATTATTCAATTCAAGAGAGGGCGACAAAAGGTCTTGACTTGAGACAAGAAGAGTGCTCTTACGAATGAAAAAAATACCTTTCGAAGCAGCAAGAAGTGCTTGATTTGCTAGAACTGACGTTGCCATGTTCGGTCAAGCTTTTTCAGAGCGGAACAACAGAACAGGACAGTAGCGTCAGGCCTTGTTCTTGTGCATTTGATGTAAAAACACACCAGCAAAGCAACATTGAAGTCATATCTGGACAGCCTCTCTCTCAGTACAGCTACCATGTTGTCATTACCTCGATCAGGTGAGGCCTCTTTCGAAGTTCCATGCAATCTTTATTTCTTTCAAGACTGGCCTATGCTCCAAAGCGGCCGCAAACATGGCAACTCATTACAATTTCAAGAAAATTCAAGTCGTTCCCACCTCTAAGGTAAAAATTTTTGTTTTGGCATAATTGAGAATATATCGTAGTTCTTAGGATCGCTAGTAGAAAGGACCTCCATAAGCGGGAACTTTTCTTTTGATAATGGGTCATCGACAAACGATTTTCGTCACAGAACGGAATTGGGCCGTTATTAGGGGGGGAGGGGGTCCAGCTCAAATCCGTTAAAATTTTGACTTTTGTGACGAAAATTGAAATAAGGAATATTTCATTATCAATCCTGAAAGAATAACTCGTAGCAGTAAAGTTTTCGGCCTCGCGCTACTTAATTTTGATGTTGCGATCTGCATAAGAAAGAAGTTGCAGTAGGCTTAGGCCCCAACCAAGGACACAAAATAGGCCTATAACGAGAGTCTGTGGGACGCTTGCGACAAGAGAAAATTTTGGGTATTATGGAACACTTAATGGTTCAGATTTAGCATTATCCAATGATGATAGGATTGTTATCACTATTGTTTAGAAAGCCAATCAGCATATAGTACTAAAGGGGCCGTCCAAAAATCCATTTCGTCTCGGATAGCGGAATTTGGCCGCTAACTTCAGATACCTCCTCCCCCCTCCTCTTAACGGACATACAAAATTTAGTGTTTACCTGTCTTGCTAACTGTTTCATCGTGATCATTAGAAATCTTCAACTGTTGATAAGGAGAACCTCTTCTTAGGCCGTTTCTGTCTCTGCTTTACATTATCCAGCGACAAAACTTTGCAAAAATTTGATTGAAAACATTGTTAGGTTCCATTCCGTCATGCTTAACGGATTAGTAATAAACCCCCTCCCCCCGTAACGGCCAAATTCCGCTATCCGTGATGAAATGGATTTTTGGATGGCCCCCAACAATAAAATTCAGTTCAACCTCTTGTTTTCCTTGAAAGCTGTGTCCACCAAAGTGCATTTGTCCCCACTTAATGGATAGATAGGCCAGACAGATAGGTTTGCAAAGTGTGCATGGAAGATGCGTGCCTGGCATTGTTTTAAACAATAAAACTATTGTTATTCCTGGAATTGTGCATGGAAGATCTTCCACGTGCACAACAAGCATAGACAAGCCTAGCATGCACAGGTGAAAACATTTGTAATCTTTGATGAAATATGGTGTGAAATACAGTACAACTTGAAATGCAACACTTGTTGTGATGCTCTAATGTTCCATTAATGTTGATAAGATTGATAAGCAAGATGACAAAAAATTGAGCCCTGATTAAATCGGACAACTGTTGTGTGTCAAGTATTTCAGAACAAGCTATTTCTTTTGTTTGTTCACTGGCTGCTATTTGAAAGGTCTCAAGAAGATGGTGACCACAATTCATGTTTGTCAAATGTCCTTTATTATCAGCGATAAGAAGAGTACATAAAATGCTGCTGCAGCAGCCTAGCTTCAGCAAAAATATGGTGACAGTGAGTGAAGAGTTGCATCAAGTGACATTGGTGACCTTTTTTCTCAAATCCAGGCCTCCAGGCTTCATTGATCCAGGATACCTGACGTCCCATAATACCCGGAACCATTCTAGGAGGCCAAGCTCTTATATCATCAAAGACTTCTCAAGAAATTTAATCAATAAGGATTCCCAGAGGTTCAGACAAACATTTTTTAAAAGAGGATTTGAGAATTTCATGATGATCATTAGGCTGCCTAAAAAGCAGTGATTCTGAGGCTTTGATTTAGATTTCAGTCACATTTCATTTCAGTTTTATAAATGTTTATCTCTTTCAATCAATGATCTTAACAGTTTAAAACTAATAGTGCAAGAAAGACAAACATAGATAACATTGGCTAACAACACTGATGTTGCCACTAAAGTGGAAAAGAAATGATATTTTTTAATGTGTAGATAGCTATCATAGGGCTTTAATGTTCAGAAATTAAGGCATGTGACCCAAAACAAGTATGAACTGCGTAGGGTTTGTGAAAGAGGTTTCAAAAGTCAGCAAAGGTATATATGTGTCATAGTACTTCCCCCGACCCTGTGAGTGAGACACAGACAAACACAAATCAGCAGACGTAAGCTGCTTGAGAAGTCTGACATTTAAGGCAGCATTAGCCTCTCGGACGAAGATGGCCTAAAAATTAGGTTGATTAAACTTAATGGGTGAAATGTGCAAACAAAGTAACTCAGCTGCATCCAAAAAATTTAATCAGCATGAGAGAGTTACAAGGTATGTTTCAATACAGAAATCAATTTGCCCACAAAATTTTGCAGTGTGAACTCCCTGATGGGACATCAATCTCTTCAAGAGAAATATTTTATTACTGGGCGTATGATCAATCACCCCAAATGAACGTTTGAGTGCGTACCTGTTTGTGCAGGTGCTGTCAGGGGCCCCTAGTGAAAGCCGTGCATGTATGTATGAAGATGTTCCTTGGTAGTATCTTTATTATATTGAAACCTAAAAGAGCTAAGATAAGGTTATGGGAGAAGATAATTGCATTCTATATTAGTGATCTCATAAATTCTGTATTTTAGGATTTCATTGATATCATATTGTCAAAAACTCAAAGAAAAACACCAACTGTCATTCACAAGTAAGTCCTTTGACAATTTTTAATTCATTTGGTAATGAAAATGTTTTGCATTTACATGACATTTATATATTCAGAAACTAAGAATTTGGGCCAGCAATGAAAATTTCTTACAATTATCAGATTTTCAATACTCAGAGTTTCTTAATGATTTTTATTGAGGTTCCTCAACAATCCTTATGTTCCCTACCTGTATCCACAAGACTATTTTAGAGCAAGTTCTTTGAAGCCTAGTATGAGAGCATGTTTAGACATCACTCAAGTACCTTACAAGTAATATGATACAGCAAAAAGGTGAGCAAAAAATATGTCAGGGATCTCCTTTATCAAAATAGATAATTTCTTAAGTTACATTTTCCCAGCACTGGAGTTTCTTCATTTTTTGGTGATCTGCGCATCAAGTCTCATTGGCACTTTTTCATAGAAGATATGGTAGTATATGGGAGTTTATATCAAACTGGCAGGGTCACCACGTTGATCTAGCTAGCCTTGTATGCTTTTGTGGACTTGTTTCCAATCTGTCACCATGTAAAGATGCAGTCACATCCTTAAGCTGTGTTCACTTCTCTTTTGAGAGAGCTCAAGCTGTTGCTTTTTTGAGGCTAGGGGCTGAACTTCCCATGTATGTGATTGGGTGCTAGCAGCCCTCTTTGAAGGCAATGTACTAGAAATTTTTTTTGCTTGCAGAAATTACAAGATATCAAGAATCAGACAGTTTTACACAAGGAAGATCAAATTCACTCAGCAGAATTATCATGATAAACTCACACAGATCATCACAGACTTTCCAAGGCTTGAGGTTTGAATTTCCAAAATATTGGAAAGTATCTTTGATTTTGCTTATTGGTTGGAGAACACAGAAGTTTTCGAAAGGTTCAGATGTTCCATTTTCAGGCTTGCAATTAAAAGTTTGCATTCCAAATTCTAAAATTTTCTAGAAGACTTTTACTGTTCTCAGACCATTTGTAGATATTGACAAACATCTTTACTACTTTGAGTATTGTAACCCAAAAATCCTTTGTTGTCAAGGATCAAAGTTAGCAAGATTAGAAACTGATTCAATTCAATACTTGGCATCAAGAAATGTGGCAATGCTTGTATCCCAAGTTGAATAGAGAAGAACAGAAAGGGTGCATTAAGTGATTGTTGAAATCTGTTATAATCAAAATTTGAGCCAAAGATGAAATTTTCAGAGATCATTGGACATGTTTCTACGTGGATTCAGATGGTTACTACCTTTTTTTGGAGTAGATGAAAACATTTTCACTTGGTGATGTAGATGGTATACTATTTATTTTATTCAGTTGAGGTTGCTATCCCCTACAGAATCTCAGATGATTTTACCTAACTTCTTTTTGCAGGATATACATCCATTCTACAGTGATCTTTTGAACATTCTTTATGATAAAGATCATTACAAATTGGCTCTTGGCCAGATTAACACTGCGAGGCATCTAATTGACAAGTAAGTGTTGGTTTAATGCATACTGTTCTTTTTTCATTACAAAGTCCACTTTGGAATATAAGGAGGGGATTTGATGTCACAATGTAAGTAAGTCACACTCATTAAGTCACACTTTATTCAAATGACTTACTTTCAACCAAGGTTTGCCCTCATTGAATCCCAGGGAGCACTCCCTATTAGTGGGTGACACGGGGGGTCCGTCACTTTTTGGGTTTGCAAAATGTTGTCTTGTGTACCTTTAATATGCTATTTGGTGCATAATTGGTATAGTTTTTGGGGGGTTGGTGGTGAAAAACTTTGACAAGGCAAGTGCTAAGCTGAGTTCTTCACAAAAATATGGCAGCACAGTTACCAATAAAGCTATGGAACCTCTAGTTTTTATGTACCATGATGCAATGAGTATATATAGTTTTGCGGTTTAAAAATGCCCTAAATTATATTTTCGGGTATATTTTTGGGTGTTAAAAAGATATGCTGTGTCTGACCCCCCTGTAACATACCAATAGAAATTCCCCTTGAGCATGGAATTGACTTTCTTTTATATGTTCAATTGTACATAAAATGTCATTTTGTGTTGCAAAACAATTCATTGTTTGTATAGACAAAACTATGTGATCATATTTATTTTTTAGTGTCTCAAAAGACTATGTTCGATTGATGAAATATGGTGATTCACTGTACAGATGCAAACAGTTAAAAAAGGCTGCTTTGGGAAGGTATGTAGAATGCTTTCAGTATCATGATGTGAAGATCATTATAATTACACAGACAAGCAAATCTGATACAAGGGGGATGTTAACTTAAAGAGCTTGTAAACTTATGTGGCAGTTGCTCAAAGCCTTTCGTCAATCATTTCGTGCTTTTAATTTCCAGTGATCTTAAAAGTGCTGTTAGGAAGGAAAAATCTTCTGCAGGGCTCAGAGTAGGAGGTAACAGGCTAATGGTGCTGCCAGAAGGGTAGCCAAAATGCTCAAATTTCCCAGGAAGTAAAGAGAGGGAAAGGGAAATCAAAGAAAACTGTAAGGAAAAGATAAGAGAAGGAACAGGGAAAGGATGAGAAAAAGAGAAGTGGAAGAAAAAGGAACTAAATTTCAGCAGGTCACAGTTAGCAGTTGACGTAATTTAGGTATCTGCTGCATCCAAAATTTGCAAGCGTTGGCTGTAATTTCGATTTTTTACTCTTCAACCAAGTATATTAGGTGAATGTAACAATCATAAGTACTGGCTAATCATAACCAAAATCATTTGACTTCAACTATTATTTTTGAAGGAAGGTTTAAGTAATTCTGCTTGCTAAGAAGGAGGAAAATATTGTTTAAGCACTGATTTATGAGTTCACACAAAGATTTTTGCTGTTCAAAAAGGGAATTTTGACCTGAAAGATGCTTTGGTGGGGGAGAAAACGTTTACCTTTTTGCCATGGTCATGATTTTTGATTAATGCTAAATATGTTTTGTTTTCATTGCCAGAATGTGTACAATAATGAAAAGACAGAATCAAAGTTTGCAATACTTGGAACAAGGTAGGCCATACTGAGGAGGTTGTAGTAAAGTATAGTTTCAAAGTATGCTGGGTTTGCCAGAAGCTCTTTCACAGAAAATAGGCTATTCGGATCATTTTCAAAATTGTTTCGTTTACCGTAAGTCCTCGAATAAGCCCGGGGGGGGACTTATCTTGCAAAATATATTTTTGGGTTGGGACTTTTTTGAAGCTGGGGGCTTATTTAGCAGCAGCCAAAAGTGATACCAAGACTAACTTTCTTCTTTACTTAAGGCTGGTCAGTACGCATAAAACAGCAGATATATTGGGATATATATATATATGTATTGTTTTCAATATCTTTGAAAATAGTAAAGACACTCATATTTTGTGTATTTGAGCAATGAATTGAGTGATAACTTTGATAAATGGGAAAAAATAGCGATATGAAGTTCTTTTACTTACATCGATTAAACCTACGTAGGGGCTTATTTTACAAAAACTATTTTTGGGTGGGGGCTTATTTGAGGACTTCGGTAATAGGACTACGTTAGACAATTACTTGTGATTTGATCGTTAATTGAATGTCATAAAGCAGTTTATAAAAGGCACCTGAACTATCTGGAAAAGATTCTGTTCCAGCCAGCCAGATTTTATGGCATGATCTGTGATCCTGATTTTATGCCAGTTCTGAAGGTTCGTTGAAGGGCCTTGAGAAAATCCTGATGATTTTAAACCATAAAGGTATTCCTGTCTCTATGGTTTAACCCTATTTTGGTTGGGGGGGCAAATTTTTTTAAATAACTCTGCGAGGAAGAATTTTATAGCCATGAAACGTCTTGACTTTTTGCAACTACTTATTGTGCAACTTCTCAAAAAGTTTCCTTGAAATATTTTGAAAAATGAGGGGGCGGGAGACAATTTTCTGGGACTGACCGAGGAAAAATCGCAAATTCTCAAATCTCAATTATCGCGAAAAAAGGAGCAGAAGTGGAATATTTTGCAAATTTCTTTCGTGGTTTTGTGTTATTTGACGCATTCTACAGTAGAAACCCGCGTAAAAGAACCTAGGTTTTTCTTTGGCAGCCTGAATAGGTTCTTAATTAAGTGGCTGTTACTATAAATTCCAGCCTGCAAGATTCTTAAAGAGGTTCTTATATACAATATACACCTTGCACACATTAATACTGTTTTCAACAGAAGAAATCACAAGATTTTTTGAGAATTCCTTGAGAATTCTTCAGAACATTTTTAGGTTAGAGTTATCGTTAAATATCTGATAGTCTTTTGTACCATTGAAGGATTCTGATCAGAATGTTAAGAATTCTTGTGAAAAATGAAGACATGAAACCTTTTATATAAGAACCTCCCCCAGCTTCAGCCTCTGAGATGTTCTTAATTAGGGGGTTTGAAATATTGAATTTCAGCCTCCAGGTTCTTATAAAAGTAGGTTCTTTTATGCGGGTTTCTACTGTATCATAGATATCATGTTTGGATGGAAAATATGCTCCAAATTTAATTTTATCTCGATTTTCCTGATTTTGGCCAATTTTGCCGCTTTTCTTGACCACGCAAAGGAAAATGCTGACGTAAGCAAAAATGGTGGCTATTTTTAGGTTAATTTTTATATTTACAGAAAGTACATGCCTGAGGCTTTTAGCACACCAAATTTGGTCGCTCTACCTATTACCAGTCAAGAGTTAGGCAGGGGGGCTTTTTTGCCCCCCCCCCCAACCAAAATAGTACTATCAAAATAGCCCAACCACTATAGGGTTAAACAAAGTGGCCAATTTCAGCCAAGTAAATTTCTGATTCTAATTGAACATGTTTGCTATTAAACAATATATTTGCCGATTAATTGCTTTACATTTGCAGTTAGACAACATTTGTCAAGGCTTCCCTCAATAGACCCAAATACAAGGACTCTGTTGCTATGTGGGTAAGTCTGTCGACTTTTGAATCTAATTTATGATTTCATGTTGTCCTAGCAACCCAAGTTGCAGAACGGACATGAAGAGAATTTGTTGTTTACTTTGTCTACTCTGTCTGAGCTCGTAAGAAGGCGAAATAGTGCATAAAAATAATTCGATCTCTTGACTCTGAAGCAAACATTGATTCATTCCAGTCCGTCCATTGCTGTTGATGCTATGAATTTTTGAAAGTGGGAACTTTTTTCTGACTCACCTGGTAGATGATAGAAAAGAATGAGCTTTTGAGCAGAGAATTATAGAGACGGACTTTCACACTGTTAGTCTTCGGAAATAACTGCGCAAACGAATACCAAATACTCCACAAGCTTTTGACAAATAAAATTTCACCAAAGTGGAGCAAAACATACAGCGAAGTGATGGCGTTCATGAGAACAAATATCTTTTTCGCCCTTGTCGATCTATGTTGTTATGTGTAAGGGGATCCAGAATAACTTTAAAGAAGTATTCGCCTATGAGAAGGCGTTTGCGTGGTTTGAGGTGGTTGTTCAGTAATAGATTTGAGGTAGTTTTTCATTAGACCACTTGGCTTTTCAACTGAGTTTTTAGAAGACTTGACATTGTCATTTAGTGTATTTTTAGGTATATTGGATCGAGAATGAAATGAAAAATTAACAATATTCCGCATTTATTGGAAAGAAAGCAGCACTTTTGAAGTAAATTTATTTCTTTTTAGTTTCCCAAATGTCGGAAAATCAAGCTTTATGAATAAGGTGACAAGAGCGGATGTTGAAGTGCAACCATACGCTTTCACAACTAAATCGCTTTTCGTTGGTCACATGGATTACAAATATTTACGATGGCAGGTGATTGACACTCCAGGAATTCTCGATCATTCTCTAGAAGAAAGGAATACAATTGAAATGCAGGTAGGTTCCTCTAAGTTGAAGAGCAAAAGGCGATGATTCCGTGGGATCTGAAGACAGACTTATGCCTTTTCCTGCCTTGTTTCCCTGCGTTCTTTGATCTGTTGATATCACTTGGTCAAAATGGACTCATAACATTACACTTAAAAAGTGGGCTCACTTTTTCAAAATGGCCTAAACGAGCGGGAGTTCTCGTACCCTCAACAAAATCGCTTCCAAATCTGAAGAGCCTGAACATTGAAAAGGAAACTTTTAGTAAAAAGGATGATGTTGTCTTGCCCACAAATCGCAAAATGCATGCCTTTCAGGCAGTAATCTTCCTCTGTAGAAGCAAAATAGATCCATCGAGGCTGCGAGATTGGACCCACTTTCACAGTAATATTGTCAGTCCCTGTTGGCCAAGTGATATCAGCAAATCAAAGAATGGAGGAAAACAAAGGACGAACAGGCACAAGTGTAGTCTGAATATATTTGCGATGACTAATTAATGAAAAGATTTGCAGGTAACTACGAAACAATAACAACAAATATGTTTATATTTAGATTTTGAAAGTCCTCAACTTAAACATTAAAACAGATATGTATACATATATCCCGTGAATTTCTGCATATTTTGTTGTTGTTTTTTCGTAGTGTTGCTGTGTTTCTACCTACAAATCTAGGCTCCTCTACCAAGAGTTACAAACAGTCCTTGACCTTCCTTTAGGCCTTGGTCTTATTCTTCTTCATTCGAGCTTATTGTAAAATAGCGAAAAAAAAACAGTTTGAATACATTAATAATGCCTGTTTTTGAAGCAAAGCTAGAGCTGTATCAAATTGGCCGTGTCTGAAAGAGACGAAAGAAATTTGAAGATTGGATGCGAGAAATAGTAGTGAGCATTTTGCAAGATATAGAGGGGGTGAAGATGTTGTTTCAGTTGCAAGGACGTAGGAAGCATCTCAAACTTAGGGGTGCACGACACTTCGAGGGTACTTTTTCCGCAAGAATGGGGCCATTTTCTAAATATACAAAGGGCACTTTTTGTTTATTGCGAAATCTTGGGGGCACGTGCCCCCAGTGCACCCCTGGTTCCTACGTCTATGTTCAGTTGAATGCATTACTTACATCCATTGTTTTGTGACAAAACGTCATTTTATTCCTCAACATTTGGAGTGACCGCACTCCAGTTTCAGTTCATATATTTATATTTAAATTCACTACATACAATTCACAATCCTAACAATACAAACAAATAACTAAACTACAAAGACTAAATATATAAGATGTTACAGAAAATTAATACAATGATAGAAAAATTAATACAATATTAAGAAAAGATACAAGAGGGGATAAATAAATTGTATGCAGGGAATTACTTTAAGGAGGAGCTCTCTCAATAGGTAAACTAATCGAGGAGGGAGCCCCCCCTGTCCTAAGATATAATCAAATAAATTTGTGTAAGTTTAAAATAATTGACTCCCTTGCCTTCCAGTGTCCCTTACTGGCGAAAATATGAAGTCTTTCAAAATAGACAACACTGGTACCCCGGGGGGGCACTTGGTCCTAATATGTACGGGTGTGTGCCTTTGAGGTGCTGTGATTTTTACCCTGTCTGGGAGCATTTTCCTCAATTTAAATACCCCCGTCTGGGAGCAAAATTGCAAAAAACCACACCCTGTCTGGGAGCAAAGGATCAAGAAAATACACTGTAGTCCTGTCTGGGAGCAAAAATTTGAAAAGAGTATACCCTTTTGGGAGCATTTTTGCAGAAGACGATACCCGGCTCGGGAGCAAGAATGGTGAAAACTATACCCTGTCCAGCGGCACATACCCGGTACCGAAAACATCGAAGTGCCCCCCCCCCCCGGGACTGGTACCCACTTTCTGCCGATCTGAATAACTGTTGCTCAGTTCAGTGCATATCCCGTATCTGTTTAACCTTAGGCAGCAACGTTTCCAAAGACTGCTTAGTACATAAGTTCATTTTTTATTTAGGCTATCACTGCACTGGCACACATCAGAGCTGCTGTCCTTTATGTGATGGATCTGTCAGAACAGTGCAACCATTCGATAGAAGAACAAATTGCTTTGTTTAGCAATATAAAGCCATTGTTTACCAACAAACCAATCATTGTTTGTCTGAATAAAATTGATATTGTCGCTGTAGATGACCTTCCTGAAGAGAAAAAGAAATTGTTGGATGTTTTCAACGAAGACGGTAAGTAAAGGAATTCTGAAAATCAGTCTTTATTACCTCAGCAAAATATGGCTTGATCTTTACCTTAAAAGCTCTATTAAGCCGCCGGGGGCTTATCTATTTTTGTCACTGTAGAAAGGGTCGTTAAAAGAAAGGGGGGGGGGTTTATTCACAAAGTCAAATGACTAGGAAAAGTGATAGCTCTTTGTTGGTTCTTTTATTCCTTAATTTGTACACATAGATTTGACATCAAACAGATTTGTCCCAAACGATTTTAAAATCAAAATGCAATCTTCTGCTGATAAATTGGAAATCTTTGTTAACCTATGCCATTTGATATCAGTGGGGAGGCCTAATAGAAAGGGGTCTTATCTAGAATCCTGTCTTAGAAGGGAGGGCTTATTAGAGAGGGGGCTTAGTGGAGAGGGGACTAAATACAGAACAGGGCTAAATAGAGCTTTAACGGTACTTCTAGGTAAAAATTCTTTAAAACCGTTGCAAAATGATTGCAAAGCTCTGTGAAACCAAATCCCATACAATTCAAGTCCATTTTATTCGTAAAATACAAGTGTTTTTTACAATGTGCGATGAATCTACAAGGAATTACTGTTTTCTACGCAATGCAAGTGAACCATTGCCTTGCTAGCTTGAGCTGCTAAAGTAAATTTTGAAATTAGGGTCTATGTTATGTAACAGAAGGATCTTCCGAATACTTTATTTGTTTGTTTGTTTGTTATTGGCGACTGTTCACTTGACCAAAAGACAGCCGTAGTGAGTTTTCTGTTGACCAGATACTTCCAAATAGAGCACTGTTCGCATTCCCATTTTCACTGTAGCAATTTACCGGACAATTTGCTTTGACTCCGCATGCAGTAGGAAAGATTTGAGAAACACGGCAACTGATCTCCAGGTTCCTCTAATGAAAACATGCAATGGTCATCGAGCTTTCTCATATCGTGGTGCTGGGGTCTGGAGCCACTTAGATATGGAAGTCAAGCAGGCATCCTCTTTCAAAGCATTTAAAGATGCTGTTAAAAAAATGATTTATTTTGCTGTTTCGTTTTATTTATTTATTTATTTATTTATTTATATATCATTGTAATTACGATAGGGTTTTTAAACAATGAATAATTTTTTTTAGATCTTAAGCACGGCCCCCTGAAAAGCAGTCTTCTTGGATTGACGGGGTAACCGTGGGTAAATAATTTGAAATGAATGAATGAATGAATGAATGAATGAATGAATGAATGAATGAATGAATGAATGAATGACTCATGTCAGGCGAGAAAATGTAGCAAATACTTTCGTTACCAAACGCAATATGCTAATTCCACAACGAACAACGACTTTTCGAATAGATTTCAATTTCAGATAAGAAGCTGAAATCTTTGGACTTTCTGAAAAAAAGTTTCTTTTATACGGGTAGTTACTGCATTACAGATACTGCCTTGCTTAGTATCTGTTTCTGCCGTATGAAATCAGAGATTTTTATCTTTAACGTGTATATGTTTACTCAACTGATGATGACCCTTACTTCAACGAATGTGACATGGTTTTCTTCATGATGTATGTTCTAAATCATGAAATGAATCGACTTATTTGAGAGAATTAATTTGCTTGAATTCATTGTTTCAGATCCCTTGTTTAACGAGATCTCGATTCATTCACGGGTCCTCGGACGGTTCGTTGTGTGAAGTGCTCACTGTAGTGGTTCTTGCTCCTTCGTGTAGTTCCTGTTAGATTATTTTCTTGTATTTCTGTCAGTATCTATAGCATTAGTATTGGTTTTAGTATTAGTATCTATGTTAAGTATTAGCTATTTACGTTAAGTGTAACTGTGTAATTAGTGAGTAGTGTAACTACGTTATGTTAAGTGTAATGGTTGCAAGGCTGTAAAATATTTTCATGCTCCTTGTACTATCTTCTTGTATTGTAATTTGTTCGTTAGTATATTGTAAATTTTATATGTAGTGTACGGTTAGAAGAGGGCCTAACTACTGAAAGAAACAGGCATTTGTGTGGTCTTTTGCGCTTTTTCTTTCCAGTGCTAACTAGTTTCGCCCACTAGGGCATCTTCAGAGCAACTCTTATTTATAAGTAAATAATTTATAAGTAAACAAGTAAACAAGTTATAAGTAAACTTATTTATAAGTAAACAAGTAAATTTTATATGGATATAGACAAAAAAATTGTTTCACTGAACATTGTTTTCCGTATTCAAGGAATTACAGTCATACCAATGAGCAACGTAACCGAAGAAGGAGTCATGGCTGCAAAAACAGATGCTTGCGAAAGACTCCTGGCTCATCGAGTTGAAGTCAAAATGAAAAGTAAGAAGATGGGAGATATTGTGAACAGATTACATGTAGCTGTCCCAAAAGCAAGAGACAATAAAGAGCGACCAGCATTCATACCAGAAGGAGCCATAAAGAAAGGTGAGTTTATTCTTGATAAGTGGAAAATGTACTGGTTGACCCAAAAAAACTTCATCGTGTATCATGATATCGTGTATCATGTTCATTTCATTTATTTCATTTTAGATTATTTATACAAGTGAAAACATTCAGTTGATAAGAAAAAACTGCTTTACAATGTGCCCCGTTAAAATAGAAAAAAAGTAATACCAAAGAAAGAATTAATCAATAAATTCCTAAATACTGCTTACCATGTGATAAGTACGCAAGGCTGGGATTGCTTTATTTTCTAAGAAAATGCTGAAATATAACCTCACTCCATCAGGGCCGCTGAGAGCTTTTCGAGGCCCAGGAGCAAAACTGTGAATTGAGGCCCTTTGCGAGCGAAGCGAGCAGAAATTTTTTCGATCGCCCCTTTTAGATTGGCTTAAAATGCATTTCAGAGCATTTCCTGTAGTCAAAATGTTAACATTCTCCAATTATGAGGCCCCTTAGACCCCGAGGCCCTGGGGCAAGGTGCCCCCCTGCCCCCCCTCTCGGCGGGCCTGCACTCCATAAGGACCCTCAAGTTACGTTCGTATCTAGGCTCGATTGCATGTCACAGTTTCGCGATTTGCCTGAACTGATAACGCTAAAACTACGACTCATTTTCCTACGCTGGGAATTAAGACCTTCAGTGGAGCGACAACAGTAACAACAATTCAACTCCACGATTTTAGCGTAACTTGAGGGTTCTTATGGAGTGAGGCTAGCTCGTTTCGTTGAGTTAAACTATTTTTGTTGTGGGGCCAGGGGGTGCTGTCACCGCAGTCCGCAAATGTTGAGGAAAACAATTACCTTTTGTCAAAAGTAAATGGATGCAAGTAATGCATTCAACTGAAAGAAGAGGTTTACCCCCTCTATATCTAGCAAAGTTTTCACTAATGCACTCTCCTGACTTCAGTGTGTTTGAAAGACTGTGATAATTTGGATTTGAATTTCGACTTAAAGGGGCAGGGTCACGTAATGTAAACAAACTTCTTTCGAAACGATGATTTTGCAGAATTTTTGAAAGGCCATATCACTGTGATTTTCTATTACTTTTCTCAAAAAGAAAGAGTAATTTTGAAGGTGGACTGTTGTACTTTGTAGAGAGACAAACTAAACACTCATATGTTGTACGATTGCAGAGATATTGGTGGATTTTTAGAAGTAACTTTAGTGTGGATTCAACCCATTTACACGAAGTTTTTGGCCCCATTTAGATACAGTTTTCATTTGGGGATGGCAGTCCGTTCAGATGATGCGATGCCGTTTTCATTTCATATCGGATTGGGGTTCTGTTTTCTTGGAAAGGCTCCACTGCACATTCTGCGCAGTATCCCAGAAGGATGATAGGGTCGTAGAATTGATGCTGAGGTTTCGCTTCGAGTTGATGCCGGATTCGACCGTTTACACGATATCGGAATGGTTTCATGCCCCTTTTAGACCGGTTCCTTTTAACAACGTGAAAACAGTATGAAGCATTTTGGATGCCTGTTCTCGTGTAAACTGGAGGCCAGTCTGATATGTCATGAGAACGGTCTCGTGTAAGCACAGGAGGCCCAATGGCGTACTATGGGGCTTACGTATCTTTTCAACTACACAATACACACAACAGGCAAATAGCTGATAATGTTGCGTCATTGCAGTACAGCAACAGCAACAGAATATCCGATGTTGTCAGGATGCGGTATTTGTAATGATTTGGAAGCACGAGGTCAGCCACAGAGATAAACAATTAACCATTCAATGGTATGAATTTCAAGTTTCTTCAGTTCAAAGAAAAAGTTTATGTTGTGGTTAGAAACAGCAGCAACAGCATAAATTACTTCAGTGGAAAAGCTACGTAAGCCTCAGAGTACGCGATTGGGCCTCCTGTCGTGTAAGCAGAATGCCAGTCCGATATGGAACCAATCCGATGTGAAATGAAAACGGTATCACGTAAATTGGACCTTAGAAAGAATTTCCCTTTGCAGGCAAAGGAATGGACATCGATAAGCCATACAGGAAGCTACAGAAGGAATATGAAAAGGAACTCGGTGATGATTATCGCTTTGATGATAAAAAATTGTATGTGGTACCAGAAGCTGAAAAATATGACATCATACCTGAGCTGATTAATGGAAAGAATATTTCAGATTTCATCGATCCGGATATCATGGAGAAGTTAGATGCATTGGAGAGGGAAGAGGAGTTGAGAGAAGCAGCAGGGGTGTATGATGAAGATATTGATGACATGAATTCAGAAGAGGAAGAGACACAAAAGCTGGCTGAAGAGTGAATATATATTTTTTTTTATACACAATCTAAAAATTTACAATTTAACAAAACATGTTTACAAGAACGATACCATTGGGAGCATGATAGGCATGGCTACCCTAAATGATCTTTTAACAAAAAACCAATACAGATACTAAAGGCTATACCAAAGTTCTGGTCCCTTCATAGGAAGAAACAGATCGCAGAGATTAGATAACACTTTTGCCGGATCGGAGTATAAAGTTGACAGGTTTTGGTATAGTCTTTAGTAACATAGATATATTTACAATACATTTATGGTGTTATAACAATATCAAAGATTAATAGAGAAGGATGAGATAAAAGATTACTGTCCCTAGGTTTGCGTTGGTGGTGCTACAAAAAACGCTCTGATGAGTGAATGAATTTTAGCGTTGATTCCAAAATTTTTCTGTTTTGGTCATGAGTAAAACTTTTATCACCATACAACAATATTTGCACAAGGGTTTGATTTGGCAGGTTTAAGATGTTGTGTAGTTGGAATACTTCGTTAACGGTGCCAAGGAGCTCACGCCTCTGATCTTCATATGCATGTGAATATATTCTTTAATATACAGTAAAACCTATATAAAGAACCTGTTATTTTTTGTAAAAGTCTCACATGGTTCTTGTATATAGGATGTATTGCAGAAATCCAGCCTCAATATGCTCTTAAATCATTGCAATTGTATGTTCTGGATAGACAAAATCTCAGATTTACGATGTTGAAATCGGTTCACTTTGATCGACTTTTTGTACTCTACCACTGTACATATATGTTAGGGATCTAAAACGTATACCTGGGTTTGCATCAGTATTTAAACCAGTGTTTTGCTATGCAGCATTAGAAATGTGTGACTTTCCTCATCAACACTGTCGGCAAAAGAAAGAAGCTTTTGGCCGTGCGGATTAGCCTTACGTTTGCAATTTTTAGAATCGTTTGATCCGTTTACCATGCCTTAATATGTTGGTCAGAAAAGTAAGGGCAATAATGAAGCATTAGTATTTATAATGGATATATATTTTTTTGGCCGTTCCAGCTGTCTGTTTGGATACTACAGTCTGAAGGTTAGTCAGAAGGTCTGCAGCGATACGTTAAACTGCAGTAAGAATTTGTGCGGCAGCAAGCTTTTCGCCCTAGAAAACTAAAGTCACGTTTTTCACAAATTCCCGATCTGCTTACGTGACTATCGTTCTTTTTCGACCTCTTTTACTTTCACGAGAAATGTCCGTACTCTATTCTTGTCTACAAATTTGATGCATTTGATAATCACGACCGAAGTGCAATAATGATAATTCATTTATCTTCAGAATTCGAAAGAAAAAGAAGATCAGGCTTCAAGAAAACAGAGAAAAGAAAAGAAGGAATTACGCAACACTGCCGAGAAAAGCGTCACTCAGGGTGAGTGAATATGTTTCTCGATAGGGTCTACTGGGGTAAAATTGATTCAAATAACGGTGAAGCGTGTTGCGACGGATTAATAGTAAATGAATCGTAATATTCATCTTGAAAATGGTTTATATTCTATGAAGGTTAAAGTATTTCAAGACAAATATTATAGATTGTTTTTCTACTGAGTAGAATGGATCAGTTTGGGGTGAAACGGGTAGGGAGAAAATTCGGATAACTTTTGACAAAATTTGTGTTGAGGATTTTCCTCTGGCCAGAACTGCGTGAAATGAGGTCCGCCATCTTTTCCGGAATCGTCTATTCGCCTTAACATGGTGAACATTTTATCAGTTCTGAGTCAACCGCTTTCCAGCAATCAACACTACCCATTTTACCCCAGTCTACCCACTTAGTCCAGTAAAAGCCTGGAAGAATCCTATAAAATTTCTCTCCTGTTTCGAAAATCTTGAAAATCATTTACTTCAACAAATTCGTGACTGATTAATTCGGACGCAGAAGCGCAGGATTTGAAATATTTTTGAAGCCCGCACTTTGTGGGAGAGAGGTCATTGTTCAAATCGACGAAGTAATATATCAAGAGGGAAGATACACTTTAATTTTCATTTTGTGTCAGGACATTTGCAGTCAATTTAGGGAGGCTCACCCTTCAACAAAGTTTGATGAAATCGACTCTAATGAACTTTGCGAAATAGAATTTGGAGCAAATCATTTTTTGCGCTTGCTATGGACTGTTTTTCTTTATGGTGATCTCATATAATATTCATAAGTGAAATTCCAAATAGGTCAACGTTGGAATCCAAACAGGTTGTTGGCTGAGCTACTCGTCAAAATAGTATTTCACATGAATGAAGAATAACATGGAAATTAGTTTTAACCTTTTTCAATATTTTCCTTTTCCGATGTGCAGCTAATATTTTGGCTAGTGCGAAGGAGAGCGGAAAGAATGCGGAGAATATTCGCTGCGCATCAGAAATATAGAAAAATACTGAAAATATTGAAACAAATGCACCTGTGAAAGAATTAGAAAGTGATTTGTACCGAGCTTTGGTTTTAGTTGTGCATTGTCTTGATGAATATGAATGTAGCCGCGTGCTTTGTAACATTTGATACTGATGATGAAGCACAGAATCGCTTCGAAACGTCAAAACTTATGACTTAACCATGGACTAGTCTAACATTAATTCATCATTGTCACAACTCTTGTCCTCTGTTGTTTGTAAGGTCTTTGCTTTTTTGTTTTTATAGCTGAATAAATTTGGACTGCCGCACAGCAAAGATGATGACAACGTGGAGTACAACATCGACGGTGATATCGATATGATGGTAAATTTAACTTTGTAGAGCCTTCTTTATGTGCGGTAAGAGCAAGAACTAAGACATTGATCTAAAACTCTAGGCATCTACAGTTATCATTGGCATAGAGATTTAACGTTCGACATAGATCAAGTAACACTATTCTGCAAGAGAGGTTTGCAAAATACTGCATTTGTGCTATTTTTTTCTCAAAATTGCGATTCAAGATTATGCTATTTGACAGGGTCAGTCCTAGACTAACTACTTCAGTCCCAGTTTTCGCTTTGTTTACTGAATCGGATGATGGCACTCCGCTTTAAGTAGTTGTAGCGATTATCAGCCTATCAAGGAGCGAAACTACGACGATTTTCATCAGTCTAGGTCAGTCCCAGAAAATTGTCTCCCTCTCCCTCATTTGTCAAAATATTTGAATAAAACTTCCCTAGTAATAACACCGTAGGTAGCTACGGAAAGTCACAAAGTTTCATGCCCTCCGACCAAAATAGGGGAATCTTTTTTTTTGCTTTGAATCATCTCACAATAATCTTTAATTTTTATGTAAACAGGATACAGATTCAACTCGTGCTCGATCTGTCAATCGAAAAAATAGGAAAAGAAAACATGAGGCAAGTGTAGCAGCAAGCACATCACGTGCACGAAGTTCTTCGAAGGTTCCACGTGATCAGTCTGGAATTCCTGATCCTCAGGTAATCAACTCTTTATATTTTTTTTCGAATTTATTATATTCTAACGAAATAACTTTGTTACTCATTTATTTACTGTAAAAGATACTCATCTACATAGCAGTAAGGTCAGTCTAGCTAGATTGTTCCCCAGGCCAAATCCCAACACGAAACTTTTGAATGTTGTTTAAATGGTTTTTGGGGAGGGGTGGGGAAGAAATTGCACAGAGAAAACTTTTATCGCCCCGTGAAAGCCAAGTTTCATGGTATGATATGCAGCGCTTTCGTACTACTTTCGTTTGCTTCATTCTAATTCCTGCGTGGCATGAGGTACGGGCAGCAATCCGCGAATCCTGAACAAAGCTACGTATCTTTCCCTTTTGTGCTGTAAATAAATTCATTTAATCAAACCACATAGTCAGCAAAGGTATCCTTGGAAGCAGATCTTCCTTTCCTGTCGAACATTTGGCACGTCTCCTTTTGTTGTTATTAAGGGGTTTGTGCAAGCTTGCATTAACCTGAAGTCAAGCTCAGACAGATAGAAGAAATAAAAACAGGCCTGCTCAAAGGCTAAGCGTGTACCAGAAGAGAGCAGAAAAATCTAGAAACAGCTCATTCAAATTGATGTTCCACACATGCTTTGAATAATTGATAGCTAAGGAAACACTGCTGTCTGAGTGTTTTGTTTGTTCTGTTTACAGAGAAGCCTGTACCATTGCCCACTCCCTTTAAATTGGCTAAAGTATTCGCAAAAATTAGATGCAAGAACTTTTTCATAGTAGATTTTTTGCGTTGTTTATTAAATCATCAAGTAAACATCGACTGACTTTTTTCAAAAAAGATGATTTAATTTTGAGTGTTCTTGATATTACTGATTTTGGAAAGAGATGAAACCACCCGTATCTCTCGTCACTGCCTCTCGTCATCTGGTGCTTTTGATGATCAGTGATTTTGTTTGTTACAATGAGTTTTGCGATTATCTTTTTTTCTGAACCTCAGTTCTCTATCGACACAGCTGATAAATCACTAGCTTTGGGTCAAAGGTTTCCCTTAGTCCCTTACGTTTTTCAAAGGTGTCCCTTCTTGATGCAGTGTAAACTCTACCAAAATGTCTCTTTTAGGAAGATTTTCAGCTGTTGCTTAATCTTGCGGTTTTGTCTAACCCTGAATTCGCCTTTCAGGGATTGCAATAGACGTTGATCTGATTTAAAATGATTGTTTTTGAAGCTGTACCTGTACACTGTCGATATAAATAGTTTCAAGGTCCCTTTGGACTTGCCCAAGTCTCTTCCGCGTACCTTCCGCGTACGGGAGATGTGGGGGAGATGTGGGTTTTAACACGGGAGAGACTTGGGCAAGTCCAAGGTCCCTTTAGAAACACTACTCATTGCAGTAAAAACCCGCGTCAAAGTGGATTAAGAAACTACGGGATTAAAGGGAATCGACATAGTTAAAAGCTGGCCCGGGCCAGGTCAAAAATATAATCTATTGTATTCGACAACTTAGACACATCCGGTTTCATTGTATGGCTAAAGAAACAATGAATTTGTGGGCGTTTCTCTGGCCTATTTATAGCAGCTACGAGATATAGCCATGTCTATTCCCTTTAAATTATCAAATTTCATTTGTTTTATAAGAACCTGTCTTTTGTATTAACAAACAAGAATAAAAATAATCGTACCTTGAGCAGAGTTTTTTTAAATACGACGTTTCGAGCTGAGCCCGTTATCAAGTGAGTCCACTTTTATTCCTGTATGTTAATATCAAGGTCTATATCGTGCAACACGCTTACAATAAGATTGTTTTGTGCATAAATGTCTTTTGTATTCCTTGTTTAAGAACCCAGGCTGAATTGCAAATTTAAGGTTCGTATACGCGGGATTTTACTTTATCGTTTATAACCTGTACGACATTATTCATTTTCAGAAGCGAGCCAAAGTTCGCAAGCTGGCAAAGGTTTCTCAACGGAAAATGAATATGTATGGTACAGCAGGTATGAAGTTGTTCAGTATTTCCTGGTTTTCTTGTTGGAGCGAAACGAATTCGAATATAGTGATAATGAGATGTTTTGTTTACATCTTCGCTTTTCCCAAGCTTATAAGCCATACGAGTTTTGAGTCTCCTGGCTGACTTTTAGAAACGCTGACTACCTGAGTCAGCACCTGCTGGGTCTTCAAACTTGAATGACTGGTTGTTTAGGGGCCGGTCATTTTTAATAGATAAAATCGGCTAAGGTTTGTTTACACCCATTTCAAGTCATGTGATCAATCTCTTGATAAAACATCGTTTGATTTCTCTAGCATATTTCGTGCCATGCAAAGTTATGCCATGAGTGCAAAAAGTAGCATAATACTAAAGCTTCCCAAGAGTATGGTCACATGACTTGAAATGTAGGGTGGAGGGTAATTTCACACGATTAGACAAAATCTTACACCCCTTCGTTAATATAAAGTTTTTCTACCACACGATCCTTCAGCAACACAGTTTGGTACCCCTCTCACCTTTTATGCCTGTTCAATTTCAGGTGAAGCTGACAGAATGATAAGAACGAAAATGCCAAAACATTTATTTGCTGGAAAGAGAAAGCAAGGAAAAACGCAAAGGAGATAATTTCAACTTTAGTGTTCATATTCTTGAAATTTGTTTATGTGTTATTGCCAAAATCAAAATTGTGTGTATCAACTTCGTATCACTTACTTGAACTTATCATCACTGGTATGATAAGATTACAAACTTGGTTCTAATTACACGGTTACAAAGCACTATTGCGCGAAAGACGTTTTTGAGGGGGACTCTAACATTTATTCGGCTTTTCTGAGACGGCAGGCCAACAGATAGACGAAAGATGGATACGAATGATCTTTACAAATTCGAATCGTAAGAATATCTTATCACAACAGTAATATATAATTTAATAACCTATTTTTGATAAGCAGTTTACTTTGTTTGCAAAAAGTTATTTGTTTTGAAAGGTCAGGAATCTTACACGAGGCTTCCAGCAATTCTATATTGCATACAGTAGGAACCCGCATTAAACTACATAAACCAAGAACCTCTTTCTTGGGCAGACTGAATAGGTTCTTAATTAAATGGCTGTTATTCTGATTTCAGCCTGTAAGGTTCTTATTAGGTTCTTATATACAGTACACACCTTGCACACATTAATACTGTTTTCAGCAAAAGAATTCTGATCAGTTTTTGAGAGTTCTGGAGAATTCTTGATAATCATTGAAAACATTTTTAGGTTAGAATTCTTTTCTAAAAATCTGATGGTCTTCTGAAGAATTCTGATCAGAATGTCAAGGATTCATGAAAATTCTGAGGAATTCTGAAGACACGAAACCTGCAATATAAGAACCTTTCCCAGTTTCAGCCTCTGGGGGGAGGTTCTTATTTAGGGGGTTTAAAAGATTAGATTTCAGCCTCAAGGCTCTTAGGCTGCGTTCGCATTAATCAAAGGCTTGTTTTTGAGAACATGCTTTTGCTTGCATAAGCGCGCTTTTGTTTGAGTTTTCCCATTCGGATTGATACGTCCCTTGGATCCCATATTGCAGGTAGTTTTTCTCCTTCTAAAATTAAAAGCTCAAAATCCACCTCGCTTGCATGCGCGTGTAAGTAGTCTGCTTGCAAACCAACAAGCTTCTTCGCATGAGCAAGCTTTTCTTTACCAGATGAAATTCAAAACTATAGTTTGTATACAAAACTTATGTAAATTTTCTATGGGTGCCATAGCTGGAAAGGACATGATGTCATCGAGTTCCAACTACGACAGCCACTTACAATAATTTCAAAATATATATATATACAGATAATTTATTAACAAAAGCAAAAGCAACTACTACAAAACTTATGAGCAAGCTACTTTCTGCATGCAAATATTTTTTATTCTGGACACTCCAAGGGCGGAAATCTGCACGAGCGTTTAAGCGCTTTCGAAAGATTGTGCAATGTTAACGCAGCCTTATAGAGACAAGTTCTTTTAAGCAGGTTTCTACTGTATGTATTATAAGTTGATTCTGCATTACTTTGTGATATGAATTAAAGGGCCTCCGTCCCCAAATTTGTGTCGAAACGGTTATTTGCAGTTTTTGAGAGGCAATATCACACGAAATGTTCATCTTTTTCAAGGTGAAAGCTTTATTTTGAAGATCAATATTTGTACTTCACATAGGAACATACCAAAGATTGATATCTCTTACGATTGCTCAGATATAAGTTTGACGATTAATTTTTGGTGGCTTTGGTGAAGCCACCAGACAAACTGCAGAAAATAATGAAGATGTGCCTGAAACGACGGTGTTCACATATTTGTTTACAATTTGGGGACGAAGTCCCTTTAAAAGTATTAAATTCACAAACAAAGAAAATTATATACTAAGCTATGTAAAATTTCCACACAAAAAGCTAAATCAGTGTTAGACTGACGACGTGATTCCTTGTATTCGTTCAACATTTATAATCTGATGTTTTAATTTCACTCATACAAAGGACTCACGACCAAACAGATTCTAAACAGGGACTAAAATCTTACGAAAAATCAGAAGAAACTTAGAACATCTTCCATAGACCATTTCGACAATTAAAATCGGAGACTGGGGAGAGCGGTTTGTTCTGGTAAATGGCGGATGCAGTTCTGGTAAATGGCTGCCGCGTAGTTGGGCCATTGAAGTGAATATAATGTAAACATGGCAATTGCGACTGCATAAAAATGCAGCAATGGAGCTGTTTTAGGATTTATGCAAATAGCTGTCCATGCAAAATGCAGACAAACGTGTAATTTATCTCTATTCGCGACTGATTTCCTTTTCAGCCATTATTTCAGTGCTACAAACAGCAATTCTTGCTTCGATTTTAGGCCCTTTCCGCATAACTTGACGAAATACATGATGCATTTGAAGTATTTAGAATAAGACAGCCTACTCTGACTTCTATTTTCAAGTGAATGGAATTTAACTGAAGTTTTCAACTTCGAATACCCTTGTTGAATTCGATTGAAATTGACGCGAGGAAGAAGTTCGAATATAATTCGAAGTTTCTTAATCTGACGGTTTGAACATTCGTCAAACTGATATTTCAATGCAGAAATTCTAAAACAGCGCCGATGCCGTAGCGATCCTTGCCACAGCTTGCAAAACTCAATGTTTACATTACATTCACTTCAACGGCCCAACTACGCGGCGGCCATTTGCAAGAACTGCATCCGCCATTTACCAGAACAAACCGCTCTCCCCAGTCTCCGATTTTAATTGTCGAAATGGTGAACGTCTCTTCGAATGTCGCTTCGAACGTTGCTTCGCTTCGAGAAGTTGAACTTTGAACTAATGAGCCAATCAAACGCTACAAATAGGCACGTGGGTTGACCATATTAAGAAAGTAGTGATCTGATTGGTCGCGCCGTGAACGCGGCGGACTTGGCCTAATTAGTCCCTGTATTGAAGCGTAAGGACATAAGTCCCTCAACTGAAGCGATAACAACAACAACAACAACGAGCGTAAGTTAGAGGGACTTATGTAATGTAGTCTAAATCAGTGTAAGCTTTCTAAAATCTAACCTGACAAAAGTACAAGTTGAGTCAAAGAAGGGCCGGCGTTTAAAGGCTACTGCTCCCTTAATATTTAAGCAATGAAATATGCTAAAATATGTTTGAATATCCAACGTGTTCAGTTATTTTTAGAATTATTCCTGGTTTAAATCGGCCATTCCATTCAGATTTTGCAATGGGCTTTATAAAACAGTCTCTTCGAGAAACCTGAAAAAGACGTTAACCTGAAAAACGTTAAGACGCTAACCTGAAAATGAAAGACGTTCACCTGAAATAGACGTCACAAGCAAGTTTTCCTAATATGTTTACCTAACAGCAATGACTTAATCACTCTTTAGCAAAAAAACATGAATGCACACAAGTGTCATTATTAAGCCTGGTTCACACTGGGTCTTTAGAGTCGTTATGGTCGTGCAGAAAGACCCAAAAGATAAAGGACTCAAACTTTGTCTCTTGCGTCTTTCTGCACGACCTCAACGACCAAAAAGACCTAAAGTGTGAACCAAGCTTTACTACCAAGGAAAACAAAGGCGAATTCTGCTTGCTGTTTTCACTCGTTTTTGCAGGTTTTTGAAAGGGGCTTTCTGCGGAAAATCTCCCATAGACATACGATAAATCCCCGCATATAAGAACCAACCAAAATAAGAACCTAGAGGTTGTTTGTCCTAAATTATGCACGTTGCAATTAAGAACCTGTTTCAGTTTGATGAAACATAGGTTCTTATTGTAGGGGTAGCAAAGTTGATTTTTGATTGTTGTTATTAAGTTCATTTTGGCTCAATTGGCTGTTAAAGTTTCATTCTCCTCCGCAATTAGTTATTAGGTCCATAAAAACCCTTCCAAAGAAAATAATGGGGCAGAACATCTTTGTAAGGTTTAAAAGGGCCTACACAAGGCACCCTTCAAATGAGAACCTCTATACCTTGAAATTAGTGTTAGTGCCTATGAAATAAGAACCTATTTCAGCCTCTCTCTCAAAAAACTGGTTCTTATATGCGGGGAGATTTACAGTAGTGGGAATAAAAGAAGCCTTCAAGATCATTGCTTTGATATTCACGGAGCAGCGTTCTTTTACACACCAGGCATTTTATTGACTAACCCAGTAGAGCTTAATTTTGAGCTTGAAAACCCAATAGAGGTCACTATGCGATTGGAGTCTACCCTTCTGACTAAATCATGTTCTGAACATTAACTACTGATTGCAGAGACTAATCTTTCAAGACTGAATCACGAAATTCGAAATCAGTCAATGTCCAACTACAATCATGGCCAAAATTATAGAGCCTGAGAGAGTTTCGGTTGTTTTTGAGAATTCCTTGGAATGTTTTAAGTGTGAAAATAAGGAGCATCAAAATGCGAGAGTTAAAAATTGCGGTTTGCAGATTGATGAATGTGTCATTTTCCGTCTCGTCGTGGAGTTTTTAGAGCGTGGGGGGGGGGGGCTAAGACACGCAACAAATTCAATTTTAGATCACAGTGCACTGGTACACTTTTGATCCACTAAACAGTTCTACGGTTCAAGAGCACTTAACACTGCTCCAGAACAAAACATTTCTATAAACAAGAGGAACAAAAGTGTTACGGGTTACGGAGTGGTAAGAACAGTATCAACAAGGGACTGATCCATTCAGTTTGTGACGGATCCGAAGTTGCACCGGTGCAGTGCAAACAGGGTCCTATACAAGACATACGCCTTTTCGTCCCTTGTTTCCCTGCGTTCTTTGATTTGCTGACATCACTTGGTCAACAGGGGCTTATAATACTACTCTTAAAAAGTGGGCCCAATTCAGGCACGCGTAGAGTGATTCTGTACTCGCCGATCAAATTGCTGGAATTTAAATTTTAACCAATCAGGAGCCGCGTCTTAGACAGTGTTCGTTGTTCCATACAAAAAGCAGTTGATGAGGCCTAGAGGTCTCGAAATTGCGATGGATCCATTTTGTTTCTACAGAGGAAGATTACTGCCTGAAAGGAATGCAACTTGCGATTTTTACGTCAGGGAAATGTCATTCTTAGTACTAAAAGGTTCCTTTTCAATGTTCAAGCTCTTTAGGCCAAGCTCGTAGGCGATTTTGTCGAGTGAACAAAAACTCCCACTAGTTTAGGCCATTTTGAAAAAGTGGGCCCACTCTTCAAGAGTAATATTATGATACTATGAGTTCCTTTTGACCAAGTGATATAGCAAGTCAAAGAACGCAGGGAAACAGGAGACGAAAAGGCACAACTCTAGTCGTAGACCACGTTTACACTAACTTTGCATCTGTAGCAAATGTGTAACGGGTCAGCCTCCCGTTCAAACTGTCCCTGCTAATCTTTCCCATTCTAACTATAGAATTATTTTGTTCTGGAACAATGCAAATGATCTCCAGTCGTAACAGCTTTTTGTTACTGATTAAAACTGTACCATTATAGCCATTATAATGTAAACTTTGTCTTAGTCTCATAAATCATGGCATCAATTGTAGCTCCTTGGAGTGAATAGCCGCCAGCATGATATCAAATCTATTCTGAGGAGGACACGCAATTAGTGTCCCATGTTGTGTGGGTCCTTTACTCTTTATTCCATCACATATCGGTACTTACTTGATGAGTACATCATTCCACAGTGACAGTTTCTTTACTTGATAACTGGCAGACACCATCTTGGGAATTGCAGCGGCATGTACAGCCAGTAACTGGACATTCTGTTTCTTCTCTGTTAGAAAGAATAATCAAATATTTATACCATGTCATTTGGGAAACTAACAGAGCATAAATATAGCGTTTCCACGTAGGGCCCTTCCGCAATACTAACGCTGTCTTATAAATCCTTAAAAAAGGCTCAAAATATAGTTTTCTCACGCAACTATATACAGATTGGCAGAAGCATAGTTTTGCAGTATTAAGGAATTTAAAGACAGGCAGCAACACCAAATTTTGTTACTCCTCCAACATCAACAATTTCCCTGATTCATCCAGTAGTTTGAACGAATATTCTAACATGTACATAAAGATGCAAGTAGGCTGCTGCTGAAAACACAAAACAACACATGCATTTGAACGGGGTAAACTCCGCTTACCGCATTTCCTGCATCAAGTGCCCCTCGATTTAGCACCCGCTCGAATAAATTCCCTGCATATCATTTCATTGAAACAAGCTCAAATTTTCTAGATTTCGAGACTTCAGTACGTTTTTTATGATTAAATAGTTGTCAAATTACCAATTTTATCAAATAAACCCTGTTCCCCCCCCCTAAAAATGCAGTATTCTTCTATAAACTCTTGGTCTACGAAACCCTAGGCATACCTGAACCATTCAATGAGATGCATTGCATGTCCAGCGTGTTTACATGTTTGACACCAAGTGAACCAATTATTGAATGGATTTTGCTGGTAATCTGTTTTCGGTTTTGCACTACCTAAAATGATAAAACACAATTTTAGCATGGAAAGTGCTGTCAGACATAAAAAGACTTATCTTCCTTCTGACAACAAAAATTTTGATTCATTTCGCTTGATTTATTTGCTGTGCTTCGACAATTTGCTTACGTCAAACTACCAAGGCTCTGATTTGGAGGCAGACGGTGGTAGACGCAAAGTTGAGCTTTCAAGATCAATGGTCCTGCTCTCAAAGTACTAATACCAATAAACGAGGTACCCATGTTAAAGTTAACTATTGAGGAACAATATGAGCGTGATTAGCCATTGATGAAAGCTAACTTCACATCGTTGGTGCCCAGCAAACCCGTATACTTTTTTTCAAGGACACCGGCAGAGCAGAAACTGCGCACCCATGGGCAACGCACGTAACTTTGAGCTCCCAAACTCCCTGCAACAGATTCCAAAATTGGGCAACGCTTGATATTTTGTTCCTTGGGCCATGAACTCTTGATTTATTATTTCAAAAGCTGATCTGTCCAAACACTTCTTTTTCTCAGATTGCTCGATGACGTTATTTTACGCAGTTTCTGCTCTGGCTTGGACACCTGGCATTCATACGATTAATTATCAGACAGCTGCTTGGACAGATTGTAAACTACACTTGTGACGATGAGTCCCTTGTATCCTTGTAGTAAACCTTGCTCTACAGGGACTCATAATGAAACACTGAAAAATGAAAAGCTAGCCCTATTTTCAACATTCATCAGTGGAATTATAATTGAATCACGGCCACGAATCTCGAATCATGGCCTCGAATCTCAAATTTCGTCTGACGGTTATCAGTTATTCAGTCGAATGAAAGATCCATTATATTTGCCGTCACCATAGTAATTCACAAATCTTGCAATCTGATTGGTACTCTAGGAAGCTCAGAGTTTGGGCCTAAATAGGAGCAGATTTTCAGAGCAATATTATGAGTCTCTGCTGACCGAAGCGCCATGATTCATTCATAGCGCATAAAGAAACAAGGGACTCCAGGTCGTAATTCTAATTGTAAACCCCTTGTAGAGAGTTAAAATTTCACCACTAGTAGTATCAAAAGTCCATTGGTGATTCAAAGGATACAGAGGATCAAAAATTCACTACTTACTCTGTCTTTGTATATACGATGAAGAAGTCCCCATATTTATAAGACATACAGCACAACGTGGAAGAGGTCTTCGACAACTGGGACATGCCATTACCTGTAGACGCAGAGCCACATGTCATAAAAATACAAGAACAAAATATTAAATGAATATAATTTTAGAATTGATTTAACAAGCCATTGTTCGAATCTTTTAACTGAAAGCAGAGTTCTAACTTGGTGCGAGTTTGTTTGTGCGATGCGGCAGAGGCAGCAGAGGCGGTTGAGTTGAATCAATCTCACTCTGTCGCATTGCCGCGCTTCGTAATTATCGGAAATTGGTCAAGAATAACGCTTTAAGTGCGAATTCAGCCAGTCAAGGCACTTATGGTATTTGATATTCTGTGAAGTTGCATCCAGTTTACTTGGTCTCATCAAATATATTGACAAGAAGAACAACAAGATTTTCAATATCGAACAATCTGCACTGCTAGATCATAGCTACAACACATCGCAAAGGAGACCTTCCCAGCCATCAACTTTCAATTCCCTTAATGATAATTGGATTGACATAAACATTGCTAAAATGGTTAGATTCATACCTTTGGTTTATTTGAAGCAACTCCTGGGTACCTTGAAGACCTGAACATTCCTGTGAAGACAAATTTAATGAACGCTTATTCTGGAGAAACTCTTCAAACTATTTTATGTCTCACTCAATTGACCCTCTCACTCAGTCGATAATAGAAGCTTGAAAAAAGTAGATAAGAACCTCTTTGCAAGCTATAGTAAAACATTCTTTACCCTGTTTACAGTTGAAATTGGTACCACGCATATGTCTCCTCAGATCTGGACAAAATTGGACTCTAAAATACCTAGTTGCGGCAATTCACAAGGAAATTAATTCCTAATATCAGTTTTTGCAGAATAAAAGATAAATGTTTAAATATGCAGGTACAGAATCTTTAAGAAACAAGACACAAGAAAAATATGAGAAGCCTTATTGTACATGCGAGGAAAATTTCAAAGAAAGGTTAGAATCTAAATTTTTCGCTCAAAGCAGAGACTAAAAAGCACATTTTACCTCCAGATGCAAAAAAATTCGCTGAAACGGGTTTTCCGCAGAAATTGCAACTGATACAAATTTGATGTGGTACTTTTCTGCCTGACTCGGCACTGTAAATGAAGGAATCCAGTCTCGCCCTAAAAAAGAAAGAACACCAAATCATGTTCTATACTTTTGTAAGGTTTCAAAGGTCAACGTTACCAATACCTTTCACCTTTCACAATGGCAAACCCATGGAGAATATGCTTAAGATTGTGAGCATTTTTACTAATAGAATCGTTATGTGATAGGAGTATTCGCAAACATTTTAAAGACAGTCCAGAAACGATTAGAGATTCCTTTGATTTGAACTCAGAGCAAATGTAGGATTTTCTTTATTTTCCTTGCTGGAATAAAAATATTTCAATACCCTTACTTCAAGCTGGTGTGGTAGGGTAGTACGAAGTAACCGAAAAATAGGTGAGAACTGCATTACGCATTCAGCCGCCCGATGAATGGCAAATCTTCTTAGATAAGACACGAAGAGAAGAAACGAGAATATAACACTGTGTACGCTGGTGCATATTTCTGCCTAAAAACATAAATTTTGAAGAAAATTATAATACCTTTGATGCCAAAGACGCCAATTATCAAGAAGATCTCGGTAACTGTAAAATAATATGAAGGTGCCAATGTGAGAGATTATTCAGCAAAGTAAAGTGGTTGTGGCCCGGCGGGTCAACTCTAGGGGTCCAAGTGTAACCATGCTCGTCTACGATTTCTCTGAGAAAGGGGGTAAAATTTTCTGGAAATCTAGGACAGAGAAACTAGAAAAAAGGGTAGTTTTTTGGGAAGAGATTTCCTAGGTTTTGAAAATAAGGGGCTGAAATATGTGTCATATCTAGGATGAAAAAATTACATGAAACCAATAACTACCTGCAGCATAGATTTCAGTAAAGTGATAATTATATTATTTACAATACAGGTCCTACATGCATCCAAATCTCCATTTTCCTTCCTAATGATTGGTAGGAAGTTCTTTGGAACCCAAATTGCAGATTCCATTTGAAGCAAGCTATTGCAATTTGAAAATCAAACACAAATAATTTCACACAAAAACCAGGAAAGATTAGTAACCAGTTATTCACCATAGGAATAAAAAGTGTGTTGTCTGTCTCCAACTCCAACAGCTTTCCCATTCCAGGGACAATTAAGTAAAGTATCCAGCAAATCAACTTTCGGCTCAAACTGGTGACAGAACCATCTCTTCATAAAACAAGTTGTAGATATAGTAACACAAAAACTTCTCCTCGATGTATTAGCAGGGAAACTCCACTCCAATCAGACACATTAATATCAATGCCAAACATTAACATTTGCCATCAAGCTTATGATTTTCTTGATCTTCAAACCTAGATTATTCATATGTGGTGCCATAATTAGAGAGTATGTTTGCTGCAAATACAAGTCAGCTTGATAACGATACAGGTCAGATAAATTGTTTTAGTTCCTGGGTTATTCTCTTTCCACAATCCACACGTTCCTCAACAATCAACTCAACTCTTGACAACGAACGGGCCTGAAAAGTGAAATCCCAATCCGTTTAGAATAATGACACCCAAAAACTTCAGCTTCCTTGCTTGCTTTTAGCCAGGCTAGCTTCTTCATAGGTAGAACATGTTTGATTGAAACATTGAAAACAAGCCAAGACAAGTAGCCATTCTACCCAAAGTTACAAGCTTGTTTACAGCCAGCCAAAGAGCCATTTTCAGGATGTAGAGGTTTCAGGCTGCAGGTTTTCGCGCCAAAAATTATGGTTGTTGTTGCTGTCATTGCTTTCCACGAAAAGATGACGCTTGATTTTTTTTTTTTATACATCAAGCTAAAAACTTACAATACATATTACCTAATAACACTACCTACAAAATACTTTACCCTACTACTAAAACAATACCATTTGGAGCGAAAATTTACGTCTACCAAATGGCAACATAAAACTAAAAACACGAACATAGCACTAGACGTGACGACATTGAAAGACAAAGATAGCACATAAACTACACGTAACTACTACAAAAAAAAATGATTTTGCAGGGATAGAAAATTTTCTTGCAGATAATGCCTGTTTGCTTGGGAATTTGCTTCTGGTCGTAGGTAAGACTTATTCTTTGCTTACAACTTTGCTTGTCGAGCTGTCCATGCCTTGGGTAGTTGAATGGTGATTGTACACTACACAATATATCAGTTACTTTCTGTGATGAAGAACGGGCCTTCCTACAATGATTAACTTTTTCAAGTCAAGACAGTGCCATAAATACATGGTCATAGGTGCTGTGCAACTTAATCTGCTCACACAGATCATCACCAACTGAAGTCAGGTTTGCCAACAATGGTAGATTTTGTTAGATTTGCTAAATATGTGGCACACAATTTTAGATGTTTGTTCACAGTTGTTAATGTGATCAGTAGTATTAGCACCCAAATCTCAAGGAATCTACAAATTATTTGCATTAGTAACTAATGCCTATTGATGATGCTGTTAGGAGATGCCACACAACACCTGCAATTGTAACAATTTTTTTGAAAAATTAACAGTACGCAGGTAGAATGAATTCATTTTTACTTATAGCTAAGGTATCAAAGATTTACTGTACTATGATAACCAGTAATAACTAAATTAGATTAATTGGAGTATCACATTTTGCAAGGTTAATAGCATTATCTAGACCTTGATATGTTCACTTGGCTAGCATCTGGCTTGCTTCATCATGTCTTACAGAATATGTTGTCAGAGAAATCCTGTAAAAAGGGGCAAAATTTTCCGCATTTGTCAGAGAAACGCCCGTAAAAAGGGGTGGAGTTTTGCCATCAAAATCAGAGAAAAGGGTCATCTTGAAAAATTGCCAGACAAGCATGGTTACACATAGACCCCTAGAATTGACCCGCCGGGGGTTGTGGTTATATATCTCAAAAGGATACATCTTATGCAGCCAGATCATATCGACGAATTTGAAACAATCGCTATGTTCTAAAATCTTCCTGGTAAGCACGATCAAGCTTGGTCAATATGTTTCTTGAAATGCCATCAAATATTGTTATTTCTTATGACTTAATAGTGTTTTCAGTTGAACTCAACAACTTACAGCAATTCCTTCTTTACAACGAGTACTCACAACCTGCACTGTTAGGCCAACTTGAACAATCAAATAACTTGTGTGATCAGAAAGTGACACAGAAATGAACTTTGAGAGTGCACTGAGCGTGCAGTAGGCTATGACCACAACGCAAATAGCAACACGGCGATCACAAAAGCTTTATCTATGGTCATTTCATGTTCATTTTTCATGTTACAAATATCTAACCAGATTTATAAGCTATCAGTAAACAGACCATCGTTTTACATACATGACGACCTTCAACAAAACCTAACCTAATTACAATATTCATAGATACATGCAAATTAGATAGCAAAATCAATGACTTCTCTTAAAAGTTTCAAGGGACACTGACGATTTGGTTTCTCTATTTAGCTCATTCTAGAAGGAGCAGCGGTAGGTCAAATGTGGCTCAACAAGGCTTCTGTACATCTTAGGTGGAACATAAAGAATCATGAAATCACCTGTCTAGCCAACACGTTACTCTTGGATCTTTCAATGTTTCTGAAACATTCGTATTGACGATAATCAGGCTTGCAGTTTGGACGTCAGAGGTCTATGGAAGGTAAATTGAATGATCATTAAATCAAAGGTTGCCGCAAGATCCCCCCCCCCCCCCCAGCAAAAATATGAGAACATACTGGGTGCGTCAGAAAACGATTGGTGTTTGACAAGCCATATTTTGGGCAAAAAGGAGTCAAAGTATATTTTTCGAAGTTTAGGTATGCAGGATGAAAATTAGAAATTAATTATAGAAATTCAGTTCGTAAAAATCGGTCATTTTCTTCCACATGTATTCGCGAGTTCATGATATAGCTGTTTTGGTGAAAATCCGCCGTTGTTACAAGCGATTTCTGCTTCCTTGCAATGCAAATTAAATAAATAGCCCCTACAGATAGAAATCAAATAGAAATAATTGCTTCGTTGTGCTGTAACACAAATCATGACTTGCTTCACTTCTCTGGTAAAGAAACAGTGCGTTTTCCATGGTTTAGAAATTCACACATGTATGGGTATGGACCTGATTGAAGGAATATTTCAGAAATCTGGTGAAACTCGCCTTTACTAAGATTGCTTCTGTTACGAAACAGGAAAACAGATTTCGACAAACTAAATTTTCACATCTAAGTTTGCCTTTTTCCTATGCAATTAATATTTACAAAAACGAATTTGCGAAGTAAATTGCATTCATAAAAATGAAGTAAATTGCATTCATAGAAATTGGCAGACACGCTAAATTTTTTCCGAGTCACCCAGTATATTTGATACTAACTGTGAACACATTTTCAGGAAAGGAGGAATCTGACATTTATGCTCAAAAGAATAATTTTATCTAATATGTCGGTCAAGTACTTGAGGTCTAGCACAGAGGCTTCAACCCTGGAAGTGCTATCAATATGCAGCATTTAACAATAAATCTTACGTCACCTAAACTCTCCTAGAATGAAAGCAAGTGATCCTGTTTTTTTGTGTGAAATTTTCACTAATGTTTCCAATAAGTTATCGTCCACAAAGGCTAGAACACCCTATTCGACGGCATAGTCATCTAGTCTCCACCAATTTCAAGTCAAGTGATGTTTAAAGCAGAGGGTTCTAGCATCATATTCAAATTTTATCTATGTTTTTAAACGGTTTACAGTGTTTTCTCACAAATGAACAACAATATTAACGATATTCAGTCACAACGCTAGAGCCCTTTCTTTGAAATTTTACTTACTACCGGGTGAGCCTGACAAAAAGCTTTTTTCGGCTTTTAACTAGAACTTGAATCATTCAAACCTGTGAAATACTCTCGGGGCTATGAATTTTTAAAAGCGGGAACTTTTTTCTGGCTCACCCGGTATGACACTGCTGAAGAAGTAAGTGCCATTTTAGAAGCAACCAATTAATTCTGCCTTTCCCTGCCATGAATTAACAACCACATGTCAGACTGACTCATACAAGGTCTCAAACTCAAGTTGAAGCCTGACCTATGCAACTTTGTAAAACTGAGACAAGCAAAGCCACTGCTCCTCTATGGCAGCAACATAAATAGGGCACAGTCTTTCGGGACACCCTGTAAGTTGAACAGGTGAATGATAAAAATGTTGTTGGACTTGCTACGATTTCGCAACGATCAATTTCAACCTGGTCTATCTAGAATAAAGAATCCCAAAAGGAATACGCACCTTTGTTACATATTTTTCTAGAAGATTCAAGCCATCTGTCGTCAAACCTAGAAATAAGAAAGCTTCATAATGAATTTATCCTCAAGGAGCAACTTCATGGAATTCTCATCAAACATATAGACCTTGGTATACCTTAGACATCCTTCATAATACTATTGCCTCCAAAGAAAGATCGGAATTAGGTTTGGGTTTGGGTAGGGGTCGGTTTGGGTTAGGTGTGGAACTGCCAGTCCCTTTCTTTTTTAACTATTTGTGTCATATTTCTTTTCTTGTTTTGCTTCTTATTGTTCCTTGTATTGCTGTTTTTTTCTAGTTTGAAGTTGTATTTATAAAATTGTAAGTGCCGTTCTTGTTGTAGCCCAAATGACCTTGTATCTTCTTAGACCAAAAGCGGTACAGTATTAATGTATTTAGGGTAGCTTAGTTTCAATCTATTATGCATAGACAAAAAAAAGATTGAAAATATCTGCCTCGACATTCACTTCGAAGAAACAAATCGTTACATATTTTCGTGGAATTACGCTTTGTTCACTATGCTCCTCAGAACGTGTCATAACTAACCAAATGAAGTTTTCAAGGGTAGATATGATCAGGACAGAAATAAAATATGTGTTTTGATAAATATATTCAAAACTACCTGGGTAAAAGTGAATTTAAATGTCAAGAAGAAGAAGAAGCTACCCCAACACTACCAGGCAAAAAACATTATTTTTCATAACACCAGCATAAGCAAATCAAAGATGGTCTTTTCTAAATCGTTGCTGAACTTAAAGGCTCCCTGATTTAGAATTACCAACAAAAATTAACTTGTATATTTCGAAACAAATTTGAGCAATTTTACCTGTAAGAAGCAAGCCTTCTAAGTTACCATCTTCCACCATCATAGTTGTTAAGTTATCCACATAGGCAGCCAGCTGAAGGAATATCGAAGTTTGTTACAGATCAGCCAGGCATAATTTATCAGACGCTGAATTCACACCTTAAGGTCGATCTCCACCTTAAAAGTTTTAATTACAGAGCCAAAAGCTTACAAGATAACAACAAGCGGCCAAAGAGATCTGCTGATCTCCACTGAACTTCCGCTCAGATAATTCTTCATGCTGATTTGGATAAATCTAACGCTGCAAGCAGTGGTTGCTGTGTTGGTACAATAAAATTCTACTCACAGAGCATGCGAGGTGTCTACTACGATAACATCTTGCCATGAACCAGAGCATGCAAACAGCGCAAGCGCACAGGTCACTGACCAAAACTACTTAACTGGAGATCGGCATGAAGGTAAACTTACAAGAACAGCGAAAAAACAACACAAACATTTGACTGAGGTGAGATCAAGGTGAACTGACCTCACACGTGAAACCAATCAAATACCTTTGCCCCCCTGATAAATTAGATTTTTGTCAGTGATATTATTTATAAAAACTGCAACCACTGTCCTCGATGTGAAGAAACAACAATGAGCAAATGGAAACAATAAGAATGCGCATGGTAATAATAAAAACCATTTTAACGATAAAACGTGAAGATCTTTGGCAAGCATAGTCAGGGAGTGACAGAAGAAGACTACAATTAGCGTGCTAGACTTTGAATTAAATGTCACAGCATGGAAGACATCTTTTCTTTCATGAGAATTATTCTATGTATGTATAGTTTTGCCATCAAAGTAAATATATAACTATTAATAAAAGAAAAGAAATCTAATTACAATGTCTACAATTTGAAATAATTACAGGCAAAAATTACATATCTTATTAATAACCTAATTTAAAAACACCCCATGGTAAAAGATGGCAGGGATAGCATTAAAAGGTCAATGCAACCTTGTTTCCATAATGGTCCCTCCAGGAGTGCTATTCAAAAGGAAAATGAAAGAAAAACATTTTTGTTATTGTTGAAGGATAATTTCTGTTACAGCTTTTAGGAATTCAATAATATATATTCTGACACATCTACCTCACACCAGAAACGTTTGAAAATACTGATCACATGGTCTAATGCTTTGACATGTCCATAAATGTCTTGAATTGCATTTAAATCACTAGAAGTGTTTTCAATCACTTACCTGTGCATCTGGCAGGTATTTGCATGCAAAAGCAACACGATCTTCAAGTTGAATTCCCGTTTCTCTCTACAAGAAAATGCAAATAGGGGAATACTCAGGGCATCATGTAAACCCAGTGGGGGCCAGTGGGGTACTCATGAAAGGCTTGGTTTTATAAGGGAGAAATGTTCTAAAATAGGGCCTGATTCATAAAAAGAGCATAAAAAGGTAAGGACGCAAAGTTTTCTAAATCCTTAACAATGAATGACATCATCATTTGGGCCGATGGGCCGATGGGTCATTCCCTCTGTAAAGGCGAGTCAGTTATTTCTGATTGCATTATAAAAAGAACAACGGCTTTGCCACGTGCCTAACGTCACTCGTGTTACCTTACACTAAACGCTGAATCAGACTCACCAATACAGTATTGAAATTCTCGTCTTCTTGTGTTAAGAATGCAAATACACCTCTTAGGTACGGGTTCCTCAGCTAAAAGAAAGAGAAGATTTTGATGATCAGTTTTGAACATAAAACATCCCCTGGCGTTACAAAGAGATTCTACTCCTAACTCAAGGGGAATGTATAAAAAGTTTAAGAACAATAACAAACAACAAAAACCCTGAAATAAGCTCAAATAACAAATCACCTTAATTGCAATATCATTGACTTATTTCTACAAGGAATATAATAACAGACTAAGCTGTGTGAAGTCGTAAAGTTGGCCTTTCGTGGCAGCTTTGGACAAGAGGATCATTCATCTGTTACCACCTTTAAGTAATTTCCGTCATATAATTTATTCTGTTCCTGTATTTGTATTTATATACTGTATCAATTTTCAGTTTTATTTCATAAAATTCCGTTCAGTGTGAAACTGTTGTAGTTTACAGGGTGTCCCAAATAAACTGTGTCCCGTTTGTGTGGCTGCTGTGGAGGAGCTGTAGATTTAATCATCACGGTCAAATTAGAGTTTGAGACCTTGTTTGGGTCAATCTGACAAGTGGTTGCTAATTTATAGCAGGAAAAAGGCAAAATAAGTAGTTGATGCAAAGATAGCACTTCTATTGTTCTCCAGCAATGGCAAAATCAACTAAATTTTCAAGGATTGGGTTCTAGCGTTGTATTAAAATTGTTGCTAATTCTTTTGAAGTGTTAGCAGTGTTGTCTACTCATAAGAGAGCACTTTGTGCCTTTAAAAAAAAGTACGAAATTTAATAAGTTGCCAGAACCCTTTCTTTGGACACTTACTTGATTTCGACATTGCTGGAAAGCAATAGAAGAGCCGTTTTCGAAGCAATCACTTATTTCGCTTTTTCTCCACCATAAATCAGGAACCATGTGTCCGATTGACTCATACAAGGTCTCAAATTTTAAGTTGAAGCCTGACCTATGCAGCTGTGTAAAAACTGAAGGAATTGGATCTACGGATCCTCCACAGTAGCCATACAAACGGGCGAAAACTTTATGGGACGCCCTGCAGTTATTGCTATTTGCATTTAGTTGGAATTTAACTTGTTTGTTGTGAAACAGGAAACTGAAACTGAAAGCTAATCCTACAAACAGCTTAACAATCACTTTGTGTTTAAAAAATCCAAAAGGAGTCATTTCTTTGTACTATTTGTTTTAAGATATGAAAGCCCTTACCTGTGCGCTTAATGAGCCACACATTTCCCTCCATAAGGATCGTTTTTCAGTTGAGTATCCTGAGAGCGCCATTGCGACAACATTCATAGAGGGATCTTAGAAGCAATCAGATAGACTGTTTAACATAATATCAAATACATAATTTTCAAATATCATCAAGTTGTTGAGTCAAGTGCGCGCTTCGTTTGAAACGAGCGCATACGTACTTGGAAAGAAAACTTCAAAAGTGCTGAACATCAGACACCGCTGTACAGTAAAAACCAGCATATAAGAACCTACAATTTTGCAAGTCAGCCTGATTAGGTTCTTATATACTGGGTATTTAGTTGGAATTGAGGCTGCTCAGGTTCATTAATTGGTTCTTATTTTATGCAGGGCTTTCAGGTATTTGTTCAGATTCAAACTTCAAGCCTATTATTTATTGTCAGTCCACAGCACTTGAGGTGTTATGCAAAATATAAGTTTGTGGAAGAATTAGAAATGTTATAAAATCCCAATGAAGGCCTTTCAAACCATTTTTAGAGTTTTTTGCAACAGGCACATATGGTATTATCAGTTTGCATGGGCTCAATCACCAAGCAACTGGGCCTTTAATTTGATTTGATGATCTCTACAAATAAGAACCTATTGCAACTCCTGACTGAATGGGTTCTTATATAATAGGGACTGAATTTCAATATTTCAGCCTGTAGGTTCTCAATCAGTAGCCTCTTATACGTGGGTTTTTTTCTGTATGCGTCGATGTCCAATCTAAAGAGAGGCTCTACTCTGCTATTCCCGACAAGTTACGGCGCTGAAATTTTGCACGATCGACAATAAGGGAGAGTGCAAAATTTACTAAATGACATAGCCGGTGGAGAAGAAAACTTTTTTGGAAAAGATCTGCTCGCCCCGTATGAAATTATGGCAGAAAAACTAACTGCCCTGTCGCCCTTTCCATCAAGTCCTTAAAAATGTTTCTGCCCTGTATTCATGAACAACAGATGTTTTAGAGTACGTATCACCGACGAAGTAGCCAAAGATCGTTATAAAGTCAATTCTTTAAGAGATATGACTGATGCATCGTTCTTGCAAGCAACTGACAAGGAAATTTTGCATCATCTAAAATATATCCTTCCAAGCATTTCTCTGCATGCATGATTCACAACTTTGCCCTCAAAATGAGACATTTTACATTTCAATTTTCATCTTGAGCTCATAAATATCTACTGCCCGGTTGATCGTTGCTTCAAAAAGGTGTTGACCCACCTCTGATAACCTCAATAAAAGTAGTTGCCCCGTTACGTTTTGCACCGGCCATGTTATAAAGTAAACTTTGCTCTGTCCCTAATACGTTTTAATATTTATTTCAATGAAATTCACACTGTATAGCGAAGTTATTATTCCACAAAATAACATAAAGTGAAATAAAACAAACTGAAATGAACAAAATAAAATGAATAAGGTAACTGGGTTTAGCCTCATCAAAACACACAATCAAATAGGCTGCTGATCAATTTTTGGGAAAATTTTATCAATGCTTATAGACCTGGAAATGAATCATGGCATTGGGCCACATGGAACCTTTCTGGCGGAGCAAGTTCAGAGACTTCTTACCATGACTAGGCCGTGGTCCATTATCAGACTTGACTTCACGTGTGTTCCTTCCACTTAATATATTAATAGCAAGTCTCATTTGATTGTTAAATAATGCTGTTGCTGCTGCTCTCTCGTATTCGCCATTCTGCTCTAATCTGTTCGAAAGAGGAAAGCATAAGGGTAAATATTTTGTCAACATCTAACATGTAATGTTTACTCGATACTAGCAACAGCTTCAATTTCACAACATTAGCCAACATGAATTCCCTTGTAACCATCGCTGTTTTGTAACTTTAAATGAAACTCAGTTTTTAGAAAACTGCTGGCAAGAAATAAAGAAGATAGAGCATCCATATCGTTTATCTCTTTTTCTGCTAGATTTTGCTCTATTTTCAGCTGCAAACCCGTGCAAAATAACGCATCTAACATTCTCTTTACTCTTGAAACATGTTATCTATAATAGCACGTTTCACTGATTTCTCTTAGCCTTTCTTTGGTACAGTAGAGACCCGCATAAACGAACCAAGATTGTCTTGAGACAAGGTTTAGCTTTAGGAATGCCATGATTAAGTCCAGCTTGTAAGTTTCTTAAAAAGATGCTCATAGCTGGTACAGTGTGAACATGTTCTTTTATATGCCAGTGCATTCATTCCATATAACTTGAATGCCTTTTCAGTATCTTTCTTTGTGATACAGGTTTATTTTGAAATACATTGAAGTTTTTGAAGCAAAATACATCTATCAACCTATCATATAATAGCCTTTAGAAATTTGAGCCTCTTGTGGGTTCTTGTATGAAAAGTTCTAAAAATGGAATTTCAGTTTCAAGATTCTTGTAAAACCAGGTTCTGTTATGAGGGTTTCTACTGTAGTTTTCTTTCCTTCCTTGTCAACCTAGCTCTCAGCTCTCACGGGGAAAAATGCTCGCTGAGTTAGCGAGAAAAAAGAGGAACATTTACTCCTAAAATATGGATGAGTAAGTTTAGAGCAAAAAGTTTCACCCATTGCAGGAATTCAGAGCATGAAGGAGATGAAAAACATAACAGAAGATGAAAAAACAAAGATCAGGTTAGACTGGACGGTATATTTTGGTAAGATCAGTGATCAATCAAACCCACAAATAAAGAAAGTGAATTATGGGGCATGTAAACGGGAAGATCTTCTAAGATTCAGGGTCACTTCTAGTCCGAGCAAAGACAGTCCTGGTACTTCGATCTTTAACAACATATAGTTTCCTCGTGGAACTGCTGCATTGTTCACCATGGAGACATTTAAAAAGAAAGTAAACAATTTTCAGAATCACTTACATCAAGATAAGAACAAATTTCAAAACATACTCCAAAAACTTACTTTGTTAGATGCTCGTTTAAAGCGTTACCAGCAAAGTCCCAACGGCAAAGCTGGAGTGCTAACTTTCTAGAATAATGAAAAAGGAGTCATGATCAAAAATTATTTACACATAATTTTCGATTCTAAGAAGATCACAATAGAGGTTTGTTTCAAATCAGTGGAATTTTCCGATCTGGTGAAATTTTAAAGGGATTGAATCAGCATAAGACAAGAAGCTCATGTGATCACTTTGATTTCAACCTTTGATCCTTATCTTTGCATGTTTGCAGTGGTGAATATTGTTTCTATTTGAATGCCTTGTAATTTGTATAAGCACATTTGGAGCTGCACTTGTGTCCCAAGGGGCTGTTTTTATCATCCTCAGGTGCAGGAGATTATATTGCTTGATAACGGGCTATGCTCGAAACGTCGCTACTTTCAATTCGCATCAAAGTGCTTATATTTTATGTTATTTACTTGTTTGATTATATTGCTTGTATGTAAAGACAATGGAGGCATAAGAGCCTCATATGATTTGACCAACACCTTTTGAATTTTGCAAGTATCAGTTGATCTTTGCATTGTTTCTGAACTAAGCAAACAACACACACAATTTCATGTGATCAGTACAGAACTGGCCAATCAAGATCCTTATTTTCAAATGCGTTGTCAGCAGATTTTGACAGATAGGTGTACCTTCGCTACTTATGCTGATTCATTTCCTTTAAACGATGTTGCTCGGATGTAACTTGCTATTCAAATTCAAAGCGATGTTTTCTCTCGTAATTCCTTTCAACTCGGAGATATTACTGATTGGAAATCAGCCTCAGAACACAGAGTTAACTCAAAAGCGCAAAGGTGAATTTTGTAAACAAAGAATAGCCCCAAGAATGGATTTCAAAGTACCCATTTTGCAGTGATTTGATTCAGTGCATTCAACGATGTGAAATTTGTTCTTCTATTCAAACAGTTCCTCTGCGAGAATTCATACATGCACAATATATAAAATACATCACACATGTATGTAGACGTGAGAACAAGTCCATCACAAAAAGACTGTTATTTGCAAAGGCCACAAAAAATACTCTCAGGACCCATGGCTGAAGATTGCTGATATATTGGATGTGTCCACTGAACAAGCCAAGAAGGGAGCACAAAATAAACACAACTTCGCCAAGCTTGTCCAAAAAACGGACTAGTTCGCCTCTCTGACTTTGAAGAAGTTGTTTGAAGGAATCTTAAAGGTACAAGTAGGTGAAAGGCAACTCACTTTCCCTTCTCGAAAACCTGCAGACTTATGACCTAAAGTCTCTTGTTTCCCTGTGCTCTTTGACTTGATGATGGTGCTGCGGTCAACAGAGACTCATAATATTACTCTTATAAACGTTACCCTATCTAAGCCCAAACTCTATGATTCCTAGAGTACCAATCAGATTGCGAGATTCAGCAAAGAACAATTGACCAGATTTTGAACGAAGTTGCTGCGGCAGGTAGTTGAAGATTTCTCTGGTTTGTTTAGGTCTTAAATACACGGAAAATGTGGCGTTGAAAGACTCATTTTGCACTCACCAGGTAAAGTGAATTTCCTTCTTCAGATTTATACCAAGTTTCGTTGATTAAATGTCTGCTTAATGTGGTTTTATCGCATTTTATTTCCGAGGAGTGACCGTTGAACTGAGCTAAAGCAGTCATTCAATCATGATTCGATCGATCGAATGCAGAAAATAGGGCCAGCTTTTTCACTGTTTCAGTACGAGACCCTGTTGGGCAAGGTTTACCGCAGGGATGCATCGTTATATGTCTAGAAAACCTGTATCTCTTGTTTTATAAAATTCGCCTTAATTCCGCTTTATAGACCTTCTACCTGAGAACATGTAGTGATAGTAGCACTGTGACAAAAATATTCATAGTCGACATCGCACTTATACAGTTCCATCCAAAAAATAGGCTGGAAAACACAAACCTGTCCTCACTAGAAAATTGATTAGCGATGGCTGGGCTGCTCCCTCTGCTAGAATCATCCAACTGACCTTTCTCACATTTACCTGTTGATTGAGGCGAAAAAAAAAATATATCAGACGGAAAGAGCAAACATCCGATAAACTTCAGAGCCCGATGACAACAAAAACATTATGTACCTAATAATCTTGACAACGTCTAGAAAAAACATAACAATGGTAAGCAGGATTGTATGTGTAAATCTTCGTTCCATGTATCACTATTTCTAATTAAAAGTGTAACATAAATAGCTGAAAATAGATGATATCTAAAGGGCCAGGATCATGTAACTGTAAACATAGCTGTTATCTCTATAATCTATTTTTTTGTCCACACGTGGCAATTGTGTTCTGCTGCACAGATTTGGTAGATGGGGTGAATCCACTATAATACTACGTCTGCAAATCGTCCAAGATGTAAATGTTTCGCTTCTTTCTCTACAAAATTCAAGAGTCCATCTTCAAAATATTTGAGAAAAATACTGGCAAATATCTGTGATATAGCCTATCAAAAATACTGCAAAATCGTCATTTCGAAGGAAGTTGATTTAAATTACCTGATGACATTTATGTCACAAACTGGGAAAAGCAAATCTTCAGATATGATCAAAGAAAGGAGATTGCTCTGCTAAGGTCTACATTTAGTATTAGATCGTTATCAGATTCTACAGATAAAGATTCTAGAATTTAACTGAATTTTCCTTATATATCAATCAAAACATTATCTCTCTTTAATTTATGTCTACCACATTTTTCCTATGGCCAGAACATGAAACCTGGTAATAAAAAAGATCATGCAAGAGCATTCAAAACTTCTTTCAGAGTTCCGAATGACCAAGAGAAACTTCGTGAACTAGGTCATTACTAGCTTTCTCGTTTAAAGTGAATGATCGCTAGCCTTTCCCAACGAAACTTTTATGAGAAGCCCACGTAGGAATGGATTTGACTCCGTCTGGGAAATCGTTGTCTGTAATATGATTTAGCCCTGTTCCTTGCTCATAGGGAAATTTGAAAAACTGAGCTTTTTTCATATCTTCCAAAACATGGACTGGAAAAGAAGAGGAACGTTCGAGCAATGAATGAATTACCATTTTTCTGAAACTGGTTTAGCAGAACATTTCAAAGTACATCATATTTGCTCCAATGACGCTGTGAGCGACCTGGCTCGTGAAGACTTTTTGGTCACCTGGTGCATGATTCTTTCTCACATCGCTGGATCATTATCACGTTACTTCACATTAAAATTTTTACAGTAAACAGGAGTCCTTCAAAATTTAGCTCATTGCAATTTAATAACAGATATATTAAATTCATGAAAAAGTGCAACTTTACGAATTAGAATTAAAGAATTTAAAAGCATAGTTAATCATTTAAATACCTCCACTCCTAGTTCTATTGTGCGCTTTCATTCTCAGTTTGGCAGCTGGTAAAATATACAGCAAAAAGTTTAATAGTAAAGAGCAAGAAGTGGTTTAGGATTTAAACTATTCTTCATTATTAAGTTCAGTAAAAAGAAGATAATTTTAAAAGCATCATTTATCTGGCAACCTAGGGTTCTAGAGGATGTCCTGAAGATGGCGCTCCATTTGTGTGGCTGCTGCGGAGGAGTTATACGCTCTATTGCCCTGTTCATGATTGATGAAGTTCATATGCTAGGCTAAGGCCCTGCTTATATGAGGAAAAACAACAGGGAAACCAGGATTGATTGGTAATGAATAAAAAGAATAAATAAGAATAAATAGGAATAAACAATGGCAAATAGAGAATGATTAATTCCATAGCGTTACGCTCCTTCGCAGTTCAGAAAAAATTTCTGCGCAGAGGACATACATGGAATTAATCATTCTCTATTTGCCATTATTTATTCTTATTTATTCTTTTTATTCATTACCAATCAATCCTGGTTTCCCTGTGGAAAAACACCTAACTTGCCAGACCCGGGGCTTAGAGGTGAGATTCCACCTTCCAATAGAATCCTTTGTATTTTCATTTCGCGTTTACGTGACGAGCGCAACACCACCGGAAATTCCACCTCACTAGAGGTGGGAGCTCACCTGAGTGAGGTGAAATTTTGCATATAAACGACACACCACCGATATGGTGAGGTGAATTGAAAACATTCGATGATTCTCATTGGTCAGTTCGTTCTGATTTCACGGAAAAGAGACTCTACTCCACCTCAGCCCCAGGGCTGACAGGTGAGGTGAAAAATCTCATATAAACACAGCCTAAGGCTTCAGCTTATGGCTATGGCTTGAGACCTTGTTTTAGCCAATCGTGGTTGCTGATTTATGCCATAGGCGAGGCAAAAAGTGATTGCTTCAAAACTAGCACTTGCTGTGTTCTCCAAAAATGCCAAAAATCGTCTAAATCTTGAAAGAAAGGGTTCTCGCTCTTTGTTTGCATTTCTTCTACATTTTGAAAATGACTCAAAACCCCGGGGTGGGGGGCACTTAGTATATTTTGCTGACTGAATGTGCACTCCTCCTTCTTGAGTGTCGTTTCACCTCTTCTTTTCTAACGCTGGTTATCAAAGGATGACAATATTTCTAGAGCCGGCTGTCAGAAGGGGTATCTTTTGAGAGTGAGTCGTTATTCGTCATTTCCCATGCAGATTTTACGTTTTGGAGTATACTTTTCGCCAATTTTTTCCTAAAATAGGATATCATTTGAAGGGTAAATTTGTACAGCTGGCTGAGACAATTATTTTTTATGAAGCACATCCATCCCCGTACAAATGAAGTCCATGGTACTAGGAGTAAACCCTTTTCAAACCGTAGAAAAAGTGCCAATGAAGCACCAGAAACCTTTCTTGCAGTATTTACTTGATGTTGGCATTTTTGGATAACAAAGAATATGCATTGTTTGAATAGACTTATGCCTTTTCGTCCCTTGTTTCCCTGCGTTCTTTGACTTGCTGATATCACTTAGTCAATAGGGACTCATAATATTACGCTTATATAATGGGCCCACTTTTTCAAAATGGCCTAAAGAGGTGGGAGTTCTCGTACACTCAACAAAATCGATTCATAATCTGGTTTAAAGAGTTCGAACATTGAAAAGCGAAGTTTTAGTACAAATAATGATGTTGTGTTGACCTACAAAGCGCAAAATGCATACGTTTCAGGCAGTAATCTTCCTCTGGAGAAGCAAAATAGATCCATCGAAGCTGCGAGAACTCCAGGCTTCTTCAACCGTTCTTTAAGAGCAACAACAACAACATTCTGAATAGCGGCCCCTGATTGGTTAAAAACTGAATTCTAGCGATTTGATTGGTGAATACGGAACCACCCTACGCGGGCCTAAAGTGGGCCCACTTTTTAAGAGTAATGTTATTAGTCCCTCTTGACCAAGGAACGCAGGGAAACAAGGGACGAAAAGGCATCAGTCTACAAAGAATGTGCAGTGTTTGAAGTGATCATTTCTTTACTTTCATGAGCCATAAATCAGCAACCACTGACCAGAATGGCTGAAACAAGATGTCATAACCTGCCTTTGTAAATGTATCAAGAATAGTACAATAGAATGTAGAGTACCTCCGAAGGAATCAAAAATGGGACAAGGTTTTTGGAATACAAGGTACAAATCAAAATTTTCACATTTTTAATCACTTTTGCATATTCAAATTGCATGCCACATAATGGTTATTATATTTCACATTTCGCAGTTAACAGTGAAGGTTTTTAGTTTATTGTTAGGCAACCCAAGGACAAATGAGTTTTTGAAAGATCCTAAATAGAATGTTACGTTTAGAACATTTAGCACTGTTAAAATTATTTTTAATGAAGTGAAGGCAATACCATTTAAAGCATGAATATAAGGTTTACTTTCAAAAAGTTCGTAGTGGCTTGCAGCCAAACTTGAACCATCTAACTTTTCCTTAACGAGTAGATGAAGTTCCATACCTGTCATGTTCATTTCTCCTTTTATTATTGACCTCACGCCATAAAACTTTCTTCCTTTTCTCGTGTCTGCAAAAATATAACAATTGAGCAATTTTATTGGAGGTTATTTTCTTCGATAACCATATAATTAACACTTTACTAGAGATATATATATGGTCAATACAAAATTCGAGTCGTCAAATAACTTGTTTATCAGTATCCATTTAGATACTGAACAAAAAAATCTGCCATTACAAATACGTCCTCGGTAGTATAGTGGTGAGTATCCCCGCCTGTCACGCGGGAGACCGGGGTTCAATTCCCCGCCGGGGAGGACATTTTTGCTTTTTGCATTTTGGATAGTAGGTCTCAACTATTGTAGAATTTGATTGGATTGTTTCATATGTAAACCAAATTTTTCAGAGTTTTCACTGAATGAGAGCAATAACGAAAATTCGAACCAGCATGAAAAATTGTGAATTATTCAAGAAATTCAAGATTTCCCATTTTCATTCTTCCGATTTTCCAGGGTGCATTTCATGCACTTAGGCCCGAAGATCTTCGGCGTAGACCTGACTTTTTCGTCGGCGTTGTGGCGCCACTTCTTCAATAAAATTGGTTCTTGGCGTGGTGATGTTTGAAAATCTGCTTTTTTTGTGTGAATGTGAAGTTTTCCTCAATCTCTTCTTTGATGATACACATATTTCCTTTATGACAAACTAAGAATTTGAGCCAGTACTGAAAGTTTCTTAAAATCATCAGATTTTGAGTACACAGATTTTTCAGCAGTTTCTCTCTCCCTGAAAATACCTGGCGTACGAAAGCTTAGGGCTTGGCGTACCTTCGGCGTAGGTTTTACATGGAATGCACCCTGGCCGATTTTTAAATATTTATAAAATCAGATACAGAAAATGACAAATACATCCTGGACCAAGTAAATGGAAACTTTTACCTTGATCCTTCGGTTTGCGAACATCTTAGTTATTGTCAAAGAATAATTGTCCATAAAATTAACTGAAAAAATTACATGAAAATATTCGTGAAAAGGGGAACGGAGAAGTAATTACATCAACAACCTGAAGCTCCAACGATTAAAATTTTTGGTAGAGAAAACGAAGCAATCGAGGGGCACTTCACTCATTCAAACAAGTACACGAGATTCTTCAGTACAAAAGGACCGTTATGGATTTTTCGTGATTTTTCTTGAAAACAAAAGGACTTTTGCCAAAAACTTTGCGACTACTTATTATCTTAATTGATATCTGTACCGTAGCAGCTAGATAAATGAACATAAATTTCAGTAGATTTACGTGCAATAGGCAAAGGGGGTCGATACCTAAAAAGTCTAGCAACGATTCGAAAATTATCTAACAAAGCCACACGTTTTTTATGAGAAACTTGAATCAGGTCATAGTACTAAAAGTTTCTTATCTTACATAAAAATTTTTCCATTTTAGTACTTAAAGTTTTTTAATGTTTTCAAATTTTCTGAATGCACGAAGTATCAATGTGGTGTCTGACACTGCTGCAGATATATTTCTTTACATTTCAGACATCATACTGGAAAAAAGTGTTCTGTTATGTTCAAAACATTAACGGTTAGTTAACATTACTCAAGAATTTCGGTTCAACGATATATTTGCTGTAACATCCTTCCATTTAAGTTCTAAAAGTTTCTTAATACCTCTCAGACAAAGTACTAGAGTTTCTTAAGATTTTAGCCATCTTAGTACTAGTTTCTCATAAACCAGGGTCTCATAACATAAGCACGTGCAGTTCAATTTTACTTGGTTCTCCCATGTTTTTCGATAGACTATGGTTCTCCAGTGTAATTTGATGGACTGATCGTGTGACTTTGTGTGAACTTGCTAAGCACAAGAAAACTGTCAAAATATTACCTTTGCTCTCAAAATCAATTCTAGACATGAAAAATAACTTTAGCAAAAATCTGAATCAAATTGCTTGCTGGGTGCCTTATTTTGTTAATTTCGGCTTATCTGAACACTGGTAACACTTAGAATGCAAAATGCTGATGAATGATCGAGGGGGGGGGGGGGTAACTCCTATACGGGGCATGGTATATATGTGCCTGCCCGGGTTATGGGTCAATTTGCAGTATTTTGCCCGGGTTATGGGTCATGTTTTGTGAATTTTGCCCTGGTTATGGGTCTGCTTTACGGAGATTTGCCGCAGTTATGGATAAATGTTAGCAATTTATAGCTATTGCTAGATATAATGACAAAAAACTTTCGTGAAAAGAATTTTCCTCCAAAAATGATACAAAACATAGTCTTTTCATGACACTTGTGGAAAATTTTGCCCTGTTTATGGGGTCATACTCCAAAATTTTGCCCTGGTTATGGGTACCTATTTTCAAAATGTTGCCCGGGTTATTGGTCCTAACTCTGAATTCTCAAAGGCACATATATACCCGACCCCCTATAGGAGTTACCCCCCCCCCCTCGTGAATGATTTATCAAAATTGTGATAGATCTTTTGATAATTTTGACTCTGTCTGCCTACTGGACAGAACATGAACAATAATAAGAATTACTAAGAAGTCTTGAACGAATGAATGTCATGAAAAGATACGTTTAAGCCAGGTCCAAAGCTTAACCAAAACCGGATCTTCTAAAATTTCTTTCAACTTTCGTAAATCCTTCATCTGCAAGAAAAGTTGAAAGAAAATTTAGGAAGAGTTTGAATTTATCAAAGCATTTGTTCGTCAGCCATTTTACAACCAATCAATTTTCGTAGATTCAAATTTATCCTATGATATCCTTACTAATAAAGATGGTTGAAAAACACAAAAATTCCTTAATCTTTCTTCTATCGAGTGGAATTGAATTCATTCAAATCCATCCAATGGTCTAGGAACTACGATTAACAAGGACAGATTTTGTAAAGCAATAGCAACAGTTATTCAAGTTGACACCTCTATTCAAAGCAATTTGTGACTCAGACAAAGGAAGTTTTCTCAGCCAGTAAATGAAAACAAACATGACCGCACAAGTTGCCCTGACACCGGCTGGGCAAACTGTCGCCTTGTGCAGGCAAAATGCGGTTTTCAAGTGAATTTATGTGCCTATAACGAAAGAAGCGGGCTAAATCTAAAATTCGATCTTGCGAAGTTTGTTTGCTTGATTCAGGAGCCGATCACAATTCTCCGGTATTTAGGGCTTAAACAAAACAATTACTACACAGTTCCTGAATCAAATAAACAAAATCGGCGAGACAAAACTTTGGATTTACCCTTCCTCTTTCTTTACAGGCATATAACTTCACTTGTAAAACCACCTTTTCCTTTGCACAAGGTGACAGTTTGCCCCACTGGTTTCGGGGCAACTATTGCGGCCATGTTTGTTTTGATTTACTGGTGAGAGAATCTCCTTTGTCTGTAGTCGCTCATCGCTTTCAATTGAGGTGACAATTAAAGCAACAATTAAATCTGTCCTTGCTACGAGTTTTAAAGCTCCTAAAGTACTCGGTGTCCCATGAAACTGTTTCCTGGTTCGTGAGGCTGCTATGGAGGAGAGCAGTAGCCTTGATAGTATCGATTTTTGCACAGTAACATAGGTCAGGCTTCAACTTAAAGTTCAAGACCTTGCTTGAGTCAATCTGGAAAGCAGCTGCTGATTTATGGCAGAGGAATTGGACAATAAGTAGCTGTTTCAAACTAGCGCTTCTATTGTTCTCCAGTAATGTCAAAATTAAAGGGAATGTAAGCATATAAAAGTGGCTCAAGCCACTTGCGGTCAACCTCTAGCAATTCACATATCAGTATTTCTTGTTGACTTCGACAAGTTACTCAAATGCAATGCGGCACATGTCACCGCTGGTTACTTTTGCATTGCTATTTATCAAAGCCTTACAGTATGCGTAGATTCCCTAGATGTAAAATTTCAAAGAAAGAGTTCCATCGTTGCATTAAAATTTTTTCTGAGTTTTTAAAGGGTTAATGATATTTTCCATTTACAGTACAACATATCAACCCTTCAAAAAATGTATAGAAAAGTTAAATGAAGCAAGAACTCTTTCTATCAAACATTACTTTATTTTGACATAGCTGGAGAAAAACAGAAGTGCCGTTTTTTTTGAAGCAACCACTCATTTTGCTCTTGCTCTGCCATAAATCAGTAACCAATGGCCTCAAACTCTACGTAGAAGCCTGGCCTATGCAACTGTGTAAAAACTGAAACAATTAATGCTACAGTTCCTATACAGCATCCACAAGAAACGGGACACAATGTTTTGGAACACTACTATAAAAAATTGGAAGTAGTTTAGAAGACTTCAAACAAACGGGAAAAGGATACAAAGTCATAAACTCACAACAGACTTTTCACCATAACCAAGTAATGCTCTTTCTCTCATCACAGTTGAAATGTCCTTTATTTCTTTTGCAGACTCATCGACCTATTATAGAAATGAGGAATTATGAGAAAGGCTCCACAATAAGATGGGATAAAATGGGTAGATGTAGTGTAAAAAAAATAGTTAATTGACAAAATCGCAAATTTCACTGGTATTTACCATGACTCATTGCACATTAAGGCTAACTGTTAGAGGCCCTATGAAACCTGACATTAAACTCAAACCGTGATGAGTATGCTCATACCGGTATGAGATTCATTTTAGGTGCTGGTCTGAGCTACTGTTATGTTTAAATGATGCCGAGACGACAGGAAACTCATGGTGGCACGAATATCATGCTAGTCCGATGCAAGCATGAAAATCTCATGTTGCATTTTCATGTCGGCAGTAAAGGCTCCTTTAAGCACATTTTCATCAAAGCAGGGCGAGTTGAAAACCAAATTGCCTTTGTTTTCTTCCTCCAAAGTCTGTGCCATGTCATGTGAAAAGTGTACATATGATGCGTTTGGAACATGTAATATCGGGTCTCATGTAAACTGGAGTGTATTTTATCAAATTTCATGGCAGCATGAGTTTCATTTCAGTTCTCGTGTAAAGGGCCTCTTAGTGTGCTTTGGTTGAAGTTTCTATCATAATAAAAGACAATTTCATGCAATGAAGTTCCATTCCAACCACTCCCCACTCCACTCTACTCAATCAATCGAAAAATATCCCACAAACCAGCCGTTCTCTCTGTCAACCATTTGCTTTGGTGTCAATACCAGGCACAAAAGAGAACTTTTCGTGGAAAATCTGTATGAAAGTGAAGTGCCAATTTTTAACTTTCTTGGGAATATTGAGATAATGATTAAATGATAATTCCTGGATTTAAAGGCCCTTATTCAACCAGCATGCTTTGCTGGCATCATCTCTTAGTTGGCCTTTGTTGTCGCCATTTTCATGGCCCATGAAAATGGCGACAACAAAGGCCAGCCAAGAGGCGACACTTGCAAGGCATTCTGGTTGAATAAGAGCCTTTAAGAGGGAAACAATGCACCTAGGATCATTACAAAATCTGGAAAAAAACAGTTAAAGCCCTAGTGAGATGATTGATCAAAAATTTCAAAACTGCTTACATACCTTATTCTGTAGCATGATTATTTAAAATAGGATGCATTTTCTATTCATCTGGTAGTTGCTAGAAGATACCACTCTACTTACATTTTCGGAGCAGGCGAGCATATGACTTCCACATCCCCAAACAATCCCTTCACCAGACGACCAACTCTAGAGAATACACAAGACAAATGATATCGAACATGTTACAGTCAGCAATAGATAATCATGAGACGTGTTACTGTTAAAAGCAGATTTTTACACAAACCAGAATTACAAAAAATATGTACCAATGACCGTAAGTTCAGGATCTGCATTTCAACCTGCGAGGTTTCAAACATGGATTGAAATGCATTCGACACAACATTTCAAGGGTCATTATTAGTTTGTGTGTACAACAGTTGAAAAAGAATCAGATGATCTAAACAAGAAGATTTACCATTGAGATACGTTCATAAATCTTCAAGTAGTTCAGATTCCCTGCAAAAGAAGTAAGCGAAATTCATGCAAATGGCAAAGTCAGAAAGTATCTTAGAAGGAATAAAATAAGCGTGAGCGACATAACAGAAACTGCATAAAATGACGTTATCGACCAATCTGAGATAAGGAAGTGTTTGGGCCGATAAGCTTTTTAAAATGAAAAATTAAGAGTTTTAGGTCCTAGGAAGAGAATATCTAGTGTTACTTAATTTTGGGATCTGTTGCAGGAAGCTAAGGAGGCCCAAATTTACGAGTTTTCGCGCATGCGTGTGCAGTTTCTACTCTGGCAGCCTGAGCTCATATCTTTACACCTAAAGCTGAATTCACACTGAAAGCGTCATTCTTGACTCATTTCAAATAGCGATGAAACATGGCAATGTGACGAAGTGACGAAGTGACGAAGTTAGATTAATTCAAGATTACTGCACGCACCGACCGAATCACACTACAACATCACCTTAATTCAGCTTAACAGGTAAACGTTTATGGTTGTTTCCCTGCAGGAGATGGCGAGCATCTTTCCACAAGGATCCCGAACTTATGCTGATGTCCTTGAATTGGACTAAAGTTGTTGTTGTCACTCCTGCCAGGGCTTTATGTCCCTATGTCCCTAGAGCTTTAAAACCGGATAAAGATCTCAATCGGCGACCATTATTTGTCGCATCTGTGTTCTGATTAGAATATGGCTTAGACGAGTGCCGATGGCTAGTTTTATGGTACAACAGTTCTGGAAAACTTCTGGAAAACTGCTTTTTGTGGAATTTTAGGCTCGGTTTTTCTGAGAAAGAAAGTAGCAGGTGAATTAGGCCATATTGAGATATATATGATACCGGTACGAGGCTAATCCGTGCAGGGAATCAAAGGTAAATGAGTTGTGGTTGTAGCCACATCAGTTCAGTTAAAGAGAGAAACTACGAAATGTATTAAATCTAGGGATGGCCTTCCTCGCTTTAATAGACGATTACGCTCAAGATGGCGGCGATCAACCTTTTACCAATATGAACTGCATCCGACTTTCTTCAAAGTTGGCGCTGTGTACCACTCATCATTGCTTGCCCAAAGAGGGTACTCCTTTTTAGTACAGTATAAAAATGCTGAATGTTGTCACAAAATTTCCATATTAAGAACAATACACGATTGTTAAGCTAAAGATGGTGGCGAGAAATTTTTTAGCAAAATGCACTGTATTCTGTAACCGAATCTCTGTAGAATCATCAAAGTTTAGTACGATTCTACAGAGATTCGGTTACAGAATACAGTGCATCTTGCTAAAAAGTTTCTCGCCACCATCCTTAGCTTAACAATTGTGTATTGTTCTTAACATAGAAATTTAGTAACAAAATTCAACATTTCTATACTGTACCAAAAAGAAGTTCCCACTTTGGGCAACCAATGATAAACGGTACATTACGCCAATTTTGAACAAAAATTCTAAATAATACTTGAAAAGCACACTGCTTTCAATTTTCTATCGACATTTTTCCAACTTATAAGCGATTTCTTGATTCTTGTACGTTCACGTTAGCTTTCAAAACAAAACTGATCAACGTTTGTCTACTAAATTAGACTGCTTCTAAACTAACAATCACAGTCAAACTTACCAGATGTGCCTGCTGTAAGCATGATATTTTCATGAGAAGGATGCCAATGAAATGCAGATAGTGTTGCTTTTGATGCTGAAATTCAAAAACAAAACTACTTGGTGAGGCACCTATTTCACTGTCCTGAATCAGAGGCCTCTGGTAGTAGTTGGCAGTGGCGGCGCCACGGGGGAGACTAGGGGGGGCTTGTCCCCCTCAAATCTCAAAATTCGGCAAAAATTGTCAAAGAAAAATGCCATAAAATTAGTTGGGTGTACCTGTAGATTGAAAAATTACGTCAAAATCCCCCCACCCCCCCCCCCCCCATTTCTCTAGGATTTTTAAGAGCTGGCGCCACCACTGGTGGCTGGTACAAAAGCCTGACCTGCGTCGAAGACCATAACATGAGAAAATTATGATCTACGTGACAGACTCACTTTTGTTTTTCCACCTTTGACAGAGTTTCTCTGAAATGTGTTCACTATCTTTTGAAAATCAACAGGCAACAAAGGCCCCCTTCATATGTATCCGGATCTTCTTGAAAACGCATCTTTTTCAACCGTTTGGGTTTGCATCCACACGTAGACAGCGTTTTCGCTCACCGAAAACGAAGCTTTTCGAAAACGCTCTCCAGAGAGGATCCTTCTGAAAATGCCGTTTCCTGTTGTCTTGTGGACGGGTGAAAACTGATCTTTTCGAAAAAGCTGACGCCACAGCGTCAATTTACCACCCATCAGAGCATGCGCAAGGATCTTTGGGGATTACGCAAGAGCATTTTGTTTATCAGTATCAAGCTTCGAATATCACATCATTTTCGTGTGGATGGCGATAATTTCGAAAACGCTCCTCGAGTGGACGCGGACTTTTTATAAAGCTTTGGCCAAACGCTCTCGATTTTTCACTTGACAGCGCTTGACATTTGTGTCGAATGAAATGTCGAGAGGAGCGTCTGGCCACAATGTATAGTGATGTAAAGTGGTTTTAAGTGATGTCGAGCATTGTCGAGTCAAATTTGATAAAGGTCAAAATTGTCAAGTGAAGATGCTTGACATTTCTATTGCTTGAGAATTTATCGAGTGTTGTGGAGTGCGTTGAATATTCGAATAAAAATGCCTTGGTATACCTTTTGCCCTACTTAGTCTGAAAGTTTTTCTTAGCTTTACCCCCTTCTAGATTTTGTGTGGCCCCGCTGCGGGGAGAGATTTCCAGCTATTTCTAATAAAAATTTATTGCTTGAGTTGCGAACAGTGAAGTGATACGCATAATCGAGATTTTGACTTCGTTCCAAGATAACGAACTTCGTTTGACTTAGTTCTGCCTTAAAAAACTTCTTAAAATTACGAGCAAGGTTCCCTAGATTTTACCTTACATACAGGGTGTCTCAACAAAATTGTTCGATGTTTGATTAAATACAAAAAAATAACGATACGCTGAATGGACCTTTGTTCAAGTCATCCTTGTCCTGAGATTTTAAATTAATTTTTGAAACAAGAATCTTGCATTGAAGGTGTTGTGGCGCAGTGGTGTAATCCTCTGACATTGCAGCCAGAATAGTCAGGCGGAGTGGGTTCGAGTCCCGGTAGGGCCCCACCACTTGAGCGTCATGACAAGGGGTCGCGGACTCGATTAGGTCTGCTCTATTTCTGCGATCCCAGCGCTTGGCGCTGAAAAACGCAACTTCACCTTCACCTTCACCTTCATATTCGATAAAAATTCATGGGGTTACAAGCTTTTGAAGTTCAAGTTTGTGCGAAAGCTGAAACCAGAGGCCTCGAAATGGCATTTTTGGTAAAAGTCCCATAGGCCGTCGTTTCTGTTATTTCTCAATTGTTTCAGGGCGAACCAAGTGGGATTCAAACAGGTATTCGATAGCCTAACTGTCAAGCATATGGATGCTTTGAGGAAACAGATTCAGTCTCTCGCCGATTTTGTTTTGAACCACTGTTTTTGGACCTATGCAATGTTAATGAATTTTGAGAATGATCGCAAGAAAAAATTTTCTTTATAAGTCGTATTTGGTTTGCTCTGATATCAACGAGAGGTATGACGTTGGATAAGCTTCTCTTACCTCCGTCTTCGAGCTTTTTGTAAGACAAGTAATCTGGGGGGTCTCTGGTTTCAGCTATCGCATATTTTTGATCTTCAAGAGCTCGTAACTCAGTGAATTTTCAACCGATTTGCTTGATTCTGGTCTCTAAAATTATTTCATAATCTTAGGAACAGGCTTATCTTTCCACGAACCTGTTCATGTTGTCTTTATTTTTCAATATTTAATTCAAACGTCGAACAATTTTTTTGAGACACCCTGTATATCTTTGCCTGCGTAAAAAATGAAATTATCGCGCGATAATTTGCAATTTATCGCGCGATAATTGGTGATTTATTGCGCGATAATTTAGTATTTGCAAATATCTTCACAGAGTTCAGCATCGAAGATCCTGGAGGTTTCCGAGATATGCTAAGAGTGTCCTGCGAAAATTTTCTGTTTACATTGCAAAATCTCGAAGACTTCATTTTTGGCAGAGCCTTTGTTACCATGATTTTAGTTTCATTTTCATTTTTCATTTTTTCATGTTGAAAATATTTACCCTTGGGATACGATTCAGTTAAAAAAGTAAATTAGCAACTGCTTTCCAATTGTCCCAGCAAAGACAGAAAAAAAACTAGTAAGATATAAACCTATTTACAATAATTTCTAATCAAATAGCTACAAAAACGTGAAAAAGAAAAATAAAAGTAACTCATTCGATGCAGATCAGCTTTCCTTGAATATTCTCAATTCAAAGCTTTTAGTTTCGTTTTGAATGACTGAATCGAAGGGGATAATTTCATTTCCGGGTCGAAACGCAACGATCGCTGGCAACGCAATAATCGCTGGCAAGCTGAACAAGACAGTTTCCATTTCGACGCAACGATCGTTGGTCACAAAATTATGCGATCCTTGCGTCACCAGCGATCCTTGCGATTATATGGAAACCAGGCTGTAGCTCCACGAAACGCAAATGATTTTTGGCCATAAGCTATTCTCATTTTTGGTACAGCAACATTCCATTTGGTGGGAAAAATTGTTAAATGCACATCCGGAAGCTCAGCAATGTCGAGCGGAAATTCGAGCACCTGGATATTCAATTACAATTTTTGCCATTTTCTTGAAAGTGGGGGGGGGGGCAACTGGCCTGGCCACGTAACTGATCTCTCCAGCCTATTCAAAATACGGTAATGATAACAAGTTTGCAAAACTTGCCACTCTTGCGAGCTTACAGAATTCGCAAAGCAACATGTTGGCTTATGAGACCTAATGAACCCAGGAACCTTCACTACGAATGCCAACAAGTCAACGTTTGTCTCCATAAAATTATACCCAGCCACCTTGTACGCCGATTGGAAACCGGTGACAAAGCATACAAACTTGACATAAGGGATACATACGTTGGATTTTTCTTTCCATAATGATTGGTTCATTCTCTTCCTCAATGCCAGTCGCAAAAGACCCAGATTGTTCTGAAATAACAAGGCACTGATAAACATAAAAACAACAGATTGTGCTTGCCATGAAAATGTTTAATTTTCCCAGTGTTTCTGACTACGATTCGGTTAAAGATGATGCAAATCGATTGATGCAAACGATTGGCACTTGTCGGTAAATGAATCAGATCACGATTACAAACGATAACTTACCGGTCGGTAAATGAATCGGATCACGATTACAAACGATAACTTACCGGTCGGTCAGTGGCGCCGCCAGGATTTTTTATTGGAGGGGCAAAACGGGATGGGGCTGGGGCGGAGCCCCAGAAAATTTTTCTTGGACCAAGCTCTCTACTTTGGCTGTAAATGCGACTAACACCCCTTTTATGGATTGACATGAAGATGAATGAGTCTGCTTAATAACACGAGTAGGGTACCATAATTAGAAAATGACGTCCAACCGGGGACCGAGCGTCCAACCTTTGGATCCCGAAAAATTTCTGTGACTAATTTAACATGCTCCACTCGGTATTGGAATTTTCAAAAGAGTTATCGTGTACTCTCAGATTCAGAAATACGAAGCATATATGGTTTGTGAAAAAGAGGGCATCGGGTTCAGTGGAAACTTCAAAGTCCAGGCACACTGAGGGGGTCTAGGAAAATTTTTGTGGATACGCTCTTTACTTTGGCTTAGAACGCTTCTACCGATCACATTTTAGCCTGTGCTGCATTGGAATCGTTGATCACTATGCAACAGTTATCTAAATTGGCATCTCCGGTAAAATTTTTAAACATGGTATTTTTTGGCTTAGAATGCCTATCCTGCATGCCATATTTACCAAGACCAAAAGGGAAACTTTCACAATTTTGTAACTATTTTCAATGAATCATGTCCACCGGAAAATATTTGCGCAAACACACTCTACTTTGTCCTAGTTCTCACAATCCAATTTCCATGGCCTCAAATCTACAAGTCTTGGACAATTCTATAATAGTTTGTCTAGAAAAGTTTTCAAAAAGCCAACTTATGCTATGGCTTAACACAAGTCTCCCAGCTACCTCCCAGCATTTCTATTTTACGATGTCTATACCCAACTACCAAAATTCTTTCTCCTCGACGTCCTCTAGAAGCTATCTTGATGACATATGAAATACGTGGAGCGTTGGTAGTGGGTAGAACGGGGATCTGGGGGATTCGGCACGAGAAAAAAATTCGAGTCAATGCTGTACAGATCGTGGGAAAATGGAATTAAAATGGCAAGACTGTAGAAACCTATACTCACATACTCATACACATTATAGTTGCCAAGATCATCGGCCTTACCCCCCCCCCCCCCGCAATTTTTACGCCGGAATTAGAAGAATTAGAAAAGTGGTCCTGGAGAACATTGGGGGGGCAACCGCCCCCCCTTGCCCCCCCTTCCCGGCGCTTCTGCGGTCGGTAAATGAATCGGATCACGATTACAAACGATAACTTACCGGTCGGTAAATGAATCAGATCACGATTACAAACGATAACTTACCGGTCGGTAAATGAATCGGATCACGATTACAAACGATAACTTACCGGTCGGTAAATGAATCAGATCACGATTACAAACGATAACTTACCGGTCGGTAGATGAATCAGATCACAAAGCTTAATGACTGGACTATTCTTGAGTAAAACTGCTAGCAAATGACTCCTGAAGGACAAAAAGACTTTGCACAACTGTTTTGTTTAAAGAAAGAATATTTACTTAAAAGGTACGTGGATGTTGTATTACTTACAACCAAGTTTAAATTTCTAATCAAACCGAACAGTTTTATGGATAAAGCAGTGGGAAGTGGGACGCTCAAATAACGTTTCATTTTTGCTTCATTATAAATATACTTTACAATACTAAACTTTACAATACAGATGCCAAGAACATCGATTCTACAGGAATTGTCTTAGTTTGATCTACTTTAACGATTGTGATTGATGAATTATGCCTTTATTTTATCTACTAATTTAGTTGTTAACGAATTTAGTTCACATTTAGTGACTATTCTAACGACTACTATTCAAAAGTGTTTACAGTGACTAAATGAAGTCCCCCTAGCATCCTTCCTGGGCTCAGCTTGATTTGAGAGTTTGGATTATTTCCCGTAAGTCCCATTCTCCATGCAGTTATTTCCTTTAATTTGATAAACGAGTAGGGTATTGCTGTGAATTTTCTTTTTATGCTATCAGCAATACCAGTGTAAAGGCTGATTTCCAGTCAGTGGAATTTTCCGAGCGGGCGGAAATTCTTTTGTTTGCGAGAGAAAATGTCGCTCTTGGATTGAAAAGATAGTTACGGTTGAACAACTTTTTATTGTCTAAAATACCGCCCGCTCGGAAAATCTCGCTGACTGGAAATTGGCCTTAACGTCGACATCGACGCAGTCCCTCTCGACTTTGCTTGTTCTTTGTCACTTTACATCTGAACCTCAAGCGACATTTTCTTTTCTCGGGGCGATGGTTAGATTTCATGAGTATCTGAACAGGTATTTTTCTAACATTTGTTGATTGAAATCAACAATATTGGTCCTATGATGGACCTCTGTGCAGTTCTTCAAGGAGCATTCCAGGGCCTTTTCTGCCTAAGGCCCCGTTCACACTGTTCTGGTTTTGTTATGATCTGTTTTGTTGCATCGAAACTACCCGTTTCCGAAAGTTAGTTCCCTAGTAGTCCTCTGTGCAGTTCTTCAAGGAGCATTCCAGGGCCTTTTCTGCCTAAGGCCCCGTTCACACTGTTCTGGTTTTGTTATGATCTGTTTTGTTGCATCGAAACTACCCCGTTCACATTGCTCCGTTTTTGTAAAAGGAAGGAGGGAAAACATCAGTTTTCGTCGGTTCACACTTTTTGTGCTGTTTTTGTGCAGATTTGTGTGAACTCTTTCACAAACGAAGCAGTGTGAACAGGACCAGAAAGTATAGCTTTATGTCCAATAGTCCGCACTGCAAACCAGATACATGCTCATCCGAGGTAATCTCTTCACAGCGACTTTGTCAAATGGTATACAACATCTGAATAGGGCAATGCTGTAACTTTATTTCTTTGGTAGCATCAGCAGAAAACGTGCTAAATCATCACCCACTATGCATTCCATCAAGATTTCTATCTAGAATATCTGTCTCATGACAGTTCAGCTTTACGTTATCTCTTTTCGAAGCTAAATAAATGCTCAATCCTAGGCAATCCCCGCACACTAACGTTATTCACTTTACGCAGCATCAGAATAGCGTATTGTTGTATCTCTATTTCATGGGTACCATCTGCAAAATATGTCTGCTGTCGTCCTTGTAAAGTCCGTCAATATTCCTGCCTGGGCCGTGTGTGTTAAACAGTTCAGCTTTGTGCCCATTAGCCCATACTGAAGGAAATGGTCATCTGAAGCAATCTCTTCACCGCAACTTTGCAATCTTACGTAGCATCTGAACAGGGTATTGCTGTTATTCAATTTGTTAAGTGTCATTAGCAATGATAAGTCATATCATAAACTTTTGCTTTTGTACGGTCCCTCAAGAATCCTTTCGGACCCTTTGGGCGTGGTAGTTCAGCGTTATGCCAAATAGTCTATACCTGAAACTATATACAACGCTCAGTCAAGGCGATCTCTTCACAACAACTATGCTATATCTTATGCAGCATCCTAGAATATTGATGTATCTCTATTTCTTGATTGATACCAGCAACACATGCCATAGATCCCGTGTGTTCCGAAAGCTCACCTCTAACTCTTATGCAACATCTTGATAGAATATTGATGAATCTCTATTTGTTGAGTGTCACCAGCAATGTCGGTCCTATTATCTCTACGTACACAACAGCGAAAGTTGCAGCATTTTTTACTTTTCCAATGATTAAAGAAGAAATAGATGACCGGGTTCATGGTGATATCGATAAATAACAACCACTTTGGTAAATATTTCAGATATGGGTTGGCAATAACGTAACTCAGGCATGTTAACACACCAAGTGGGAAGGTCATAATAACGAAAGTTGTTGTGATGATAACAGAATACAGAATAACGCTATGATTGCGGCTGTCTGTGGAAGCATTCGCAGCCATTCCATTGCGACGCACAACAAGACAGCAAACAGCTGCATACAGTGGAATGAGACAAGCTTCAGCTACAAACATCACATACGAGAAAGCAATTAACGGTACATCGTCATCAGGATCTATCGTAAAAGCCCAGACACTCCACGCAAGAAATCCAAGTGATCCAACCCACATCACCGCAAGGAAAAAACAACATCGACGCTTGCTGAATAACTGGTGGACTCTAAATGGAAACATGACAGCAATAAAGCGCTGTATGGCGATGAAAATGATATGTAATAAGGCTAATGTTATGGCAAAGCAATAAATCGCATGTCGTAAGCTTCTGTATACAATATCGGAGAGATCAAGGCCAACGTCGTGTTCTCGCAACATGTTTAACACGCTGTTTAATATGAGACATACACTAACAAATAAGTCTGCAATGCTAAGGCTCAGTAGTGTGATCTCGAACGGCCGTTTCTGTTTACGTAGGAGCATGATGAGTTGTAGCATGTTCAGGATTATCCCTGCGATGCCAAGTGTCATTTGTATGGATGCATCGAGAATCACACCAGACATATTTCCTATCAACAACAGTCAAATTGGATTCAGTTTAGAACCGGTTTAGAAGATTTTGAGTTCAGTTGTGTTCTGTAGTGCAATGAGTTTCATCAGCAATTATCGACGTCAAGACACCTCTTCCTGAAAAATGTTCTAGAAGTCTTCGGTAAAATATTTTGACTTCCGAGTGATTCTGTGACGTAATAATCTCAAATCTGTGAACCATCGATGCCAATTTTGTAGATTCTAACACCTACTGTATTAACGTTTTAGAAATCACCATGAAAAGGTCCTTAGATTCATAGAGAAGTGAACTGTGTGCAAGTCTTTAATGCTCCTTTACTAACTCAAAGAAAAAATACCTTGATGGCATAACTCGAAATCGTTTATGGCAATCGTTACCAGTAATATTTGCACAGCTTTGCGCACTAGTAATATGTCTGACTAGGCAGTTTGGACTTGCTCTGATCTGCTATGTAGTGAGTTATATCAGCTTAATAGTGACAGTCCATACGCACTGACATCTCCTGCATAATTAATACATGAATGCTACATGAAATCTTACACGTATTGTTTATGCAAGTTTGCAAGCTATTCGCTTGCTGCCTTCGCAGTTTACACTTCCCTTGATTTCTTACGTATTGAGTCTCGTCACTTACACAGCGCAATTCTATCAACAGACGCCATTTCCTGAATCTATACAATCTGAAATGGTATTTAGAAATCAAGCTACCCGTAATGTTTGCGCATTTTTTTCATTTTTACAAATATTTATTTACACGATATTCTCTTTTCGCTAAGCCATCAACAAATTTGCATTCAAGAAAACGAAAAGAGGTCGTGGCTAGGGTCCTATAGATTCAAGAAGTACTTTCTAAAACTTGATAACGGACTTAACTCGAAACGCTGTGAAATCATCATTTTTCTAAACATTCAACAAACTTAAAATACATTAAACAGATAAACAAAACATAAAATACATTGTGCTATCCACAATGGAAATGGACACATGGTTATCGAGTTGGTAGGAATAACACATAGATACTCGTTAACTACAATAGTTCATCAACAAAACATTACCATAAAAAATATTACATTACGAAAACGGAAAAGAGTGGGTGCTGCGATTTTTATTAAAAATTAAAGGTAACTCCGCCCTCCACCCCGACGAGCACGGAAAACCGCCCCCCAGGGATAACAAATTTGGTTTTGTGTGTAGAATGGTAGAACGTAGCCTCCGCGCAGACTTTACTACTGTGCAGGAGAAATCGAGAGAAAAGCGCAGTAGTAAAGTCTGGGCGCACGCTATGTAGATTGTCGTTGGGATTGAGAGTAATTACCTCTTCAAAGAATACGACCATGCACCCGAACAAATGATGAAATCATCATGCTATGTTCCAAGAACACTTAACCTTACTTTAACTGTGTGTACTTTCTCTGTTTAATAACGAGCAACTGATTCTTTCTTCTCAAATATTGCCAGCGATTTACTCTCCTCCGCGAGGTTTCTGTAGTTCCTTTGTCCGCGGTTCCGTTGGTCTGTAATGTAGTTCCGTGGTCCGCGGTTCCGTTGGTCCGTACCTCGCGGAGGAGAGTACCAGGGATTGCATTTTGTGGCACCAGAGAAGTAAAAACTTTGCACTGCATATTTTAAGTTTGGGTTAATTTCTTCTATATACAGTTTAGCAAGATATTCATGTTTCTATGACACGAAACACAGTGACAATCAGCCAATCATCGTCCTTGAATTAATTTATAAACAAATGTCTCGACTGGGTGTTTGAAAATTGCATTAGGTAACTGCTACTCGTAAAATTTGTGCACCTATGCAAACTAATAAAAAAACGTGAGATGATAAAATGCGAAAAATCGCTGAACATTTATCACCGCAGTCAAAATGAAAATGAAACATTGTACATATAGCCGCTTGTTTCATGGTTACAGACAACAGCGGTTTGGGAGTAAAGAGAATTTCTGATTTAGGTTCAAAAACAGCAATGCGGAATATCTCTTTTTAGAGATGGAAAATTTCCAAACATTGAAACATAACAAGTGCAATCAATCTCTGAGAGATGAAATCTCAAAGTTATCATGTGCAGCAAAGCTTCTTTACGATATCAAGTAGTTCCAAGTTGTTTTTATATCTTCAATACGGGGTGCGTAACAAATAATCCGCGTTTGGAGGCCAGATCAAGAGCATAGGGCTCCAATCTTTTTGTAAAACTTTAAAATCAAATGTGTTAAATTTGTTTTCTAATTCTTTCAACTGAAAAGATCGATGGAAACTTTAGTTCGTTTAACATAATTATTCTGAAAAGAATCAGAATCGAACGCTATTTTCCTACATTTTGTAGAATTTTCGAATGTGAACAACAGTGATAGAAGCTCTAACGCCACTCGATCGAAGCAGCGCGTATAAAAATGTGTAAAAATAACGCTCGATCCAGGCTCCCTCGTAGAGTAGCTGAAAGGTCTATTCCAGAGAGCATCTTTGATATCGTCTTTATTTTTGGAATTACACCGTTTTTATGATTTATGAGAAGGTTTGCGAATGGAAATATGGGAAGTTTAGAAAAAGATTGAAAGCATCATAGATTTGAAACTGATTGTAGAAAGTCAAAATGGCCAATACAAGAAATACTCAATTTTTGAAGATCTACAAGATGTTAGCGGGCAAAAGTCTGTAGCTTTCATGGTTTGCGATTTAGCATTTTGATGATGTCACAACTTCAAAACTAGCAGAAATTTAAAAAAAATGTTGTAGCTCTGAAAATGATGACGAGATCGAAAATGCTCTTTCTGGACTTATGGCAAACGACCTCAAGTTCCCTTCAATCTATTCAGTTGAAAGAATAAGGCAATAACATTTTAAACATTCAAGATTCAAACTCTATGCTGATATCAAGACGATGATACCAGCAAATATGTTGTTTAATGATGGACATATCTAAACCAATTTGAAATGTAACTGGTTGAAATTGACCACTCCGGTCTAAAATTATGGTCGATTTCTCCAAAAGCCCCTTTAAGAAACCTTCAAAACAAACCTGAAATCACGACCAAATTTTCTAATAGTTCTGCTTCAGAATAAAAAGAAAAGCTGTCGGTAAAAAAGTACTTAACTCACCTCGTAGGGCACCAAGCTATCCTTGATATTTGCTTCGTTTGACTTGCTTGGTTTATGGTTGTAACGTGTTATAAGTAAAGGAAATATTACTTAAATCTATTGACGCCTTTGCTCCACTTAAATGCAGACGGAAGAAGTCCGGATTTTCAGAAAAAAATTCTTCACACAAAAACGAATCGTACCACGGAGCTCGCGTATACCATGCTTTTGTCAATTTCTTCATGTTATCTGTGCATACATCTTGATACGATTTCTATCGATATGAGGAAAAATTCTCTGAGTAGAAATCCGGCTTAACAGCAAGCAATTCGTGCGGACAAAGAGCTTGGTAACAACTGGTAAAATTGGACATTAAAGGACAAGTCCGAGGTTGGTATGATTGGTGATAAAATGCAAGACAATACTGTTATGAATGGGGTTTCATACTGTTTCTCACTATTTGTCGCATTCTCCTTGTGAAATTACCTACTCAATTAAACGATCTGCGCGAAATGACATCATATCGCCCAAATAAAAGCGAGGCTGTCCTATTGCTTTCTCGCCTCTTAATCGTTGCTAGCCTCTTCATCGTGTGCACATGCAAGAAAATGGTAACACAGAGACGAGATGTGGCCTAAATTGTCAAAACATTTTTGGAAACGACAGCCATTGGAAAACTTAAAATGTGAAACAAATGTAAGAATTGGCGTCAGTAGATGATAAACTTCCTTTGTACCATAATTCATACCAACATCGGACTTGTCTTTTATGACATTACATTTAGCAGAACAGGAAAACGTTGTGGAAGTTGAATTAGCCAGTATTCGTAATTTCAAACACAATCACTCAATTTCACTATCATAAGTAGTTGCAGGGGAAGATGAATCACTTTTCACTTGAAACTGTTCTTTGATGCCAAACTTACTGAAAAGATCATTAACCAAAGTTGCAAATTCAGATTGAGGATTACTAAAAGAACAATCCGTGACCTCCAGGAGAGATTGAAAAACTCGTTATGTCATCAATGCTGTTACTTTATTGCAGTTAAACAAATCAGCAACGAAAGGATATTGGCTCCTTGAGGTTTCTTGTGTCCCAAACAAGAACTGGACCTTGAGCTGCCTGAAAAATAGAGACGATTTTACTGCTCTTCTGAATAAGCATTTCAAAGTTTCAAACATCACAAGTTATGATTCCAGAAAAAAAGAAATGAGAACTGTAAGAATAGAACACCCTAAGGCTCAATAAATCAGTCGGCATTTCTTGACAGGAAAATTCCAATTTTAGATGATTTGACAGCAGTTAAGACTCCTTGTTCCATTCTTCCATCTGCTATTATTCGTCAAGAAAGTCAATCGTGTCCGAGAATGATCACTGACGATTTCTAGTGGCACGGTGTTACATGTCACGAGCGATCGGGCAAGGCCACATACAACATGGAAACTCCATCAGCCATTATAACCAATCAATTATAGCATCTGAAAACCAGGCTTTACTGGAAAAAGACATAATCACCGAGCATTTAATTGACCATGATTCAAGAAAAGAAACTTACAACGTGAGAATCATTCTATTGTCTTTTTCCTGTCAATGTGCACATACCTTTAAAAATGTGGGTATAAGTTCCATTTTTCTTTCCTTTCACTTCCTTCCCATAGCTACTTCCAAAACTGTGCGACAAAAAGTAAGAAGTCCCTGCCTTACGCATGAGGAGTCTCGTTAAGATTTTCGGACAAAAACATTTAGTAATTGTGTTCCATTCGTGGTTTGAAACACTTACCTCAGCAAAAGATGCAAATCTATGTTCACTAAATGGATCAACACAAACACCGTTCATAGCTTTACAGTTTGTCACTCCAAAACTTACTAGTTTGCTTTGATCTAAAAATAGAAAAGATCCAATCAAACAAAATGAAATTTCAACTCTAAGGCCCTGTTTATATGGGGAAAAACACCTCACCTGCCAGACCAGGGGCTGACAGGCGAGGTAAATTTCAGTGACTGTTTATATGAGATTTTTCACCTCACCTGTCAGCCCCGGGGCTGAGAGGTGAGGTGGATTAAGGTCTCTCTTCCGTGAAATCAGAAAGAACTGACCAATGAGAATCAACGAAAATTTCATTTCACCTCACCATACCGGTGGTATTTCGTTTATATGGAAAAATTTCACCTCACCCGGGTGAGATTCCACCTCTTGTGAGGTGGGATTTCACCATACCGGTGGTGTTGCGTTCATCATGTAAACGCGAAATGAAAATACAAAGGATTCTATTGGAAGGTGGCATCTCGCCTCTCAGCCCCGGGTCTGGCAAGTGAGGTGTTTTTCCTCATATAAACAGGGCCTAAGATGGCCGTTGACTGATAGAATGATATTTCAGGTTTGAATGCCGGCTGCATACTTTTTATTCCACAGCCGGCTAAACGTATTAACTTTTTCTGATTCACCCGACATACAGTAAATCCCCGCATATAAGAACCTACTTTTTTGAGAGCCAGGCTGAAATAGGTTCTTATTTCAAAGATACTATGACTAATACCAGGGTAAAAAGGCTCTTATTTGAAGAGTGGCTTATGTAGGCCCTTTCAGAGTCTTAACAATGATTTTCAGCCATATTATTTCTGTTTGAAGGGTTCTTATAGACGTATACCTAATTGGGGGAGGAGCATCAACATTTAACAGCCAACCTGGGCCAAAATTAACTGAGTAACATAGATCAAAATCAATTTTGCTATCCCTGCAATAAGAACCTGTGTTTCATCAGACTGAAACAGGTTCTTAATTGCCAGGTGCATAATTCAGGAAAATCAGCCTCTGGGTTCTTATTTTGGTAGGTTCTTATATGCGGGGATTTACTGTATATGTCAGGAGAGACCTCTGCTTACGAACACTTACTTCTATTTTATGTTCTCTAATTACACCAATGCTGAGGTATTAAATTGACTTCCATATTGATAATCCGATAATCAAGTGTCATTTGTTACTAAAAAAAGATGCATGAAATACTATATGTTTCCTTTTAGCATATATTTATTTACAACGATAGGAAATCGTTTATGAAGGCTGACTAGGGAAATGTGAGAATAAGGTGTAGTATAACATTGAATGGACAATATAGTGCTAAAGCAGAAACTAGATAATGACGACGGCAGTGGCTAGACTGCTCCTGGCCAAGCAAGTTGTAATCTGTCTTTAAAAAACACGATATTGAATAGCAAAACAGGAGAGTAATTAGGACCAAAACGGATGGGTTGACTTGTGAAACAACTCACCGCGTAAATCATACATTCTGAGAAATTTTTGTCCTTGTCCAGCAACAAGCGTTCTTGGTTGAGTTGGAAACCAAGCTAGTGACACTGTTGACTCTGATAAACCTATCACAGAGACAAAAAATTCAACTTCACTCTGACCACCAACACAAGGAAAAATACCAAAGGACGCCCCTGTTCACAAATGTGGTTTGGCCATGAGCGATGGGACACCAAGTATGTATCAGTGGAGCGATAGGACAACAAATATGTATCATTGTGAAATTCTATCAGTGGTGAGCCATCTCAAGTGCAGATCCACCTTGAGCATTTAAGGTGGATCTGCACTTAAGGTGGCTAACTACTGAACGAATTTCAAAATCACGAAACAGCGACAAGATGGGTCACTGCCAGGTAGAAATAAATTGAAAACACAAAAACAGTAAGTTAAGGTGACTCGCTACTGATCAAATTTCACACTAATGCACACTTGGTGTTTTATTGCTCATGGGCAATGAATGATCGAGTAAATGAAGGAAATTGGTCAATGATATAAGAGTATACGTAACTAATTACCAAAGTGAGGCAACTGCCACATGCATATTTTCAATTGAAAGAAATTACAAGGATAGACGATCCCCCGACAAACTTCCGATGGTGTTTTTTACTAAAGGTAAAATGGAATGATTAGATTATTAAGATGGAAATCCAAACCAGAAGCTTTGCTTTTGATCTATGTTACCCGCACCATTTTCCTCGATTTGTTTTTGTCGATCGTGTGCTGGGGGTACCTCTTTAAAAAGTTCTTATGCTAGGCATTTCACTTGGAATACCCTTAAAAGAAATTGTCATTTTCATGCTCGATAGCTAAATCGAATGCTGGTATGTTTTTGTTGCATAGCTAGAAATTAGCAAATTCGAATTTGCTCTCAAGCTAAAACAGAGTCTTTATTATTAAAGGCAGTGTGTCCATGTAAGTAGAGGGCTTCGAGGGAGGCATCTCGGAAACATGTGATCTTTTGTTGTGTTTTCATGTGACGAGGATTAGGCCCTCACTTTGTTTTCGAATCGCAACACACCCTGGGTCCACCACTTCTGTCCGCCTGCAATGTCATTGGGAATTGTTTCGTTAGCTCGACATTGCTTTACAATCTCTGTTCATCCCTTCTGCTATAAAATGTTTTAAAACTAAATGTGTATCGTCACTGTTATTGCCAAGCATAACAAACGTTCGCTTGGTCGAAGCTTGCCTTGACGCCATTCCGCCATTGCTCGTATGGTCTTGACAATAAGGCTGTTATTTTCATGCGATCAGTTTAAAACAGCCAGCTCTCAACCAATCAAATCCTCGAGCAGTTACATGCTTGTCAGCATCGTGTCAGCAATTTCATGGTTCGTGCATGCAACTTATTTATATATGGACACACTGCCTTTAAGAGGTAAATTGGTAGAAAAATAAAACAGGTAACGACCTGTAAACGTAAAGTACAATTGTCACAAAAATGCAGGCCCTCAGCAAACTTGTCTTACCGTTTTTCAAGGTAGGTGCCATAACTGATGATCCGTCATTTCTTGAGTGCCTAGATAAGTTGCAAAGATGAACGGTAAAATTGTCAATCAGCAAAAAGGCATTAATGATAATTCATAATTCAAGTCCTTCAAAATCCCACTCGATCTTAAAGGACAACTATGGGGTTTTTAAAATTGATGGTAAAAAACGCCTTACAAGCAGCCGAAAACTAGTTGTAATTTCTCTCCACGCTCTGACATCCCGAACAACTGTAAATTCGTTAAACATTTTTCACAAGTTTGGCAAAGTGTCCTCCGCCATTCTGTAAGAGTAAGCAAGAACGAAGCTAGCCTCGGTTTGGAGTTTAGGTTGAAGGTTATGACCTTGTGCGTTTATACGTAGCTTCACTCCTGCGCACTGGTATTGCAAATGTTTGGCATGCTCATTCAGGGATCTCAAAACCATTGGGCTAACAGGGGCTAAAGCAACCCTCACTCCTTTCAAAGACATTGGTTGAAATTTTTGCAAATTGAGAAACTGTTGTGTCATGAGGTTGAAATTTATGTTTTAATGTTAAATGTTTTCCCAATGAAGCTATGAGTTTTAAGTCAGAAGAATCTCATAACCTGGAACTTTTTGATGCAAAATTTCCTCCAGTTGCAACTCGGCTTTGGTCTGAACTGAAAGAACTTCATTTCGTCCGAATGTAATACCGTAAAACACTATTCACTTGTAACTGTTATCGTCGGCTTCAAGTATACGAATGCAGTCTACTGGAATGAGAATAGACTTCTTTTCAATGGCAGATTGGCAATATGAAGGCCACAAATTCTCAAAAAAGGACATTTTCCGACGTTCTTAAGGGCGTAGCCTCAAAAGCACCCGGACCCCCACCTTGCTCATTTCGCTCGTAACTCAGCCCCTCCACTCGCTGCGGGGTCCCTGTCATTCATCCTTCGAGTAGTCATTTATCTACTGTTTCACCCAAAAATCTAGAGGGGTATCGCCCTGATTGAGGGTAAACGCGTTTTGCCCGATTTTAACTGTCTTGCGTTTATTGCTGAACAACAGGAGTTTGGGTCTATTTGAAACGAAAAAGCGGGCGAAAACATTTTGGTGACTCCATTTGCTAAATTTTTTCTTGTTTGTGTTTCTTAAAATTCCGTCCACAAACAGACCGAAAAGTGCACAACGAAGCTCACCTGAGACGTAACTATAAGTATCCGCCATTTTTCCTTTCATGTTTCGATGCACAATTTTCTTTTTGCTTGGTTTCTTGACGTTGTTAAAACTTTCACAACAAACAAATAGCCTCTCGCCAAGCTCCGCTTGTCCAGAGTAAGTACTTCATGCAACTTCAGAGATATGACATCCGCTTCCGCCACGACGGGCTTCCTTTTGCACGCCGTCTGATTGGCCTAAAGTCGCCCTGATTGAGGGCACTGTGGTATCTTTCAGTTTCCGGTTCTTGAACGAAATCTGCGCTGCCAACGCATGACAGGCGAATACTATTTGCTGTAAAAGGACATGTTACGGTGCAAAAACAGGTTTGTTCTATCATTGGACTGTAGAAAATATCTTTTTTTATCATAAATTGATTTAAGCATCGTTCAGTTCACCGAAGGAGGAAAACGTAATGTCAGCTTGCTTGAAAAGTCTTTGAACGAAAGCGGCAACAAAGGTGAGCGTTTAGGAGCAAACACAATCAGAAAACATTTCATAACAACAAAAACTCTTTAATTGTTGATATGCTGCTAATTTTCGCATCAAGTTAGCTTAAATTTACCCGAAACCATGTAAAGTTTGGATACCCTCAATCAGGGCGACGTTGGAAATTTAGGCCCTCTCGAGCACTGTGTTCTCGAGTACCTCGCTCTTGAAGACAACATCACCAATGACAAATATATTTCATATCAACAACACTGAAGAGTTTACGAAGGTGTTCATGTTAAGTTTCGTTCTGAAAATTTGTTCGTTCAGCAGGAATGTTCGACCAATGTAGAATACCCTCAATTAGGGCGACACCCCTCTATCTATTCATGTATCTATCCATTCATAAACAAGGATAAGAAATGGAAGAATCAAAAACAAAGCTTCTACTAACCGTCCATGCAAACTTTTCGAAGTCATTGAAGCTAGAAAGCGAGAATTTACAATTACAATCAAAGAGAATTTACAATATTCAAACAGTAAACAGTTGTATTCCAAGCTCGCAGCATATTCATATTTTCTGTTTCCCGTTAAGGGTACATGTATTTTCCCATTCATTTCTAAGCCACAAAAACCCCACTACAGTACTGCTTTAAAATTAACAACTACTGTTGTGTTTTGAATAAACAACACTATTAATCCTTTTTCGGGGGTCTGTTATATTGTGGCAGTTAGGCGGATTTGGCCTTACTTTGGATGCGGAATACGGTTGCTGCAAGAAAATCAGTACGGTATACGGTTTTTGTATTGCTACGCAGTCGCAGAAAATTGGAATTTTAACGAATGGTTCGCGGTTTTTCGCTTACTTAATAGAACCTTTTACAAGATAACCGTTATTAACTATCACACCTTTGCATACCTGTAACAGTGACGTCATTGTAGATTGTAGATTCAGACAAATTACCTTAAGATTCCTGCTTCACTTACATGAAATAGCTATCCTGAAAAGAATATTTATTTTACTGAAGAAGACTGACGGTTGCGGTTTATGAGACAAAATGGCTTGCACTTGCTGGGTAAGAGCGCAAATTTTGGTGGTTTTACGGTTTTGAGGCACCCTATAATAGACCACCTTTTTCAAATCTCAAAAAAAGAAAAAACGACAACGCTAGAACACTCTCTCTCAATATTCATTTGGTTTTAACATTGCTGGAGAAGAAATGAATTATTGCTTTTAAAGAAACCACTCATTTTGACTTAATCAGCAAATCCTTATAAGATTCAATTAGACTGAGGTCCACGATGCCGGCACATTTTTCAGCACTTTCAAAATGAGGCTAAATGGCTCTTAAGGTGTAGACTTATGCCTTTTCATCCCTTGTTTCCCTGCGTTCTTTGATTTGCTGACATCACTTGGTCAATAGGGACTCATAATATTACGCTTAAATAATGGGCCCACTTTGTCAAAATGGCCTAATCAGGTGGGAGTTCTCGTACACTCAACAAAATCGCTTCAAAATCTGGTTTAAAGAGCTCGAACATTGAAAAAGAAACTCTTAGTACAAAGGCTGATGTTGTCTTGACGTACAAAACTCAAAATGCATACGTTTCAGGCAGTAATCTTCCTCTGTAGAAGCAAAATAGATCCATCGAAGCTGCGAGAACTCCAGGCTTCTTCAACCGTTCTTTAAGAGCAACAACAACAACATTCTGAATAGCGGCCCCTGATTGGTTAAAAACTGAATTCTAGCGATTTGATTGGTGAATACGGAAAAACCCTACGCGGGCCTAAAGTGGGCCCACTATTTCAGAGTAATGTTATTAGTCCCTCTTGACCAAGGAACGCAGGGAAACAATGGACGAAAAGGCATCAGTCTACATAAGGTGTAGGTACATTTCTCTGGCATCAAATTCTTGGAGAGATTGCACCAAGTTAGTTACTGTTAAATTTTCTATCGTTTTCAAACTGTGCCGTTATCGTGTGAACGCTAGCTCAAATTTTTGCTACCGTCACATTTTTCACCGCTTTCAAAATGTGCCGGCATCGTGTAGTCTGTAATGTGCCGGCAGTCTCTTTAAGCAAGTCCAACATCGTGTGAGCATTGTCTCAGTCAGACAAGGTCTCAAATCCAAGTTAAACCATATGCAAGTTAAACCTATGCAACTGTATAAAAAAACAGGCCAAACGAACTGTAGCTGCTCCACAGGAACAATACAGGGTGTCTCAAAAAAATTGTTCGACGTTTGATTAAATATTGAAAAATAAGGACAACATGAACAGGCTCATGGAAAGATAACCCTGTTCCTAAGATTATGAAATAATTTTAGAGACTAAAATCGTGCAAATCGGTTGAAAATTCACTGAGTTACGAGCTCTCGAATGTCAAAAATATGCGATAGCTGAAACCAGAGGCCCCCCAGATTACTTGTATTGCAAAAAGCTCGAAGACGGAGGTACGAGAAGCTTATCCAATGTCATACCTCTCGTTGATATCAGAGCAAACCAAATACGACTTCTAAAGTAAATTATTTCTTGTGATCATTCTCAAAATTCCCTAACATTGCATAGGTCCAAAAACAGCGGTTCAAAAAAAATCGGCGAGAGACTGAATCTGTTTCCTCAACGCATCCATATGCTTGACAGTTAGGTTATCGAATACCTGTGTGAATCCCACTTGTTTCGCCCTGAAACAATTGAGAAATGACAGAAACGACGGCCTATGGGACTTTTACCAAAAATGCCATTTCGAGGCCTCTGGTTTCAGCTTTCGCACAAACTTGAACTTCAAAAGCTTGTAACCCCATGAATTTTTATCGGATTTGCAAGATTCTTGTGTCAAAAATTATTTTAAAATCTCAGAACAAGGGTGACTTGACCAAAGGTCCATTCAGCATATCGTTATTTTTTAATATTTAATCAAACGTCGAACAATTTTTTTGAGACACCCTGTATAAACAAAGTATAATCTTTTGGGCACCCCATACTTACTGGGTCTGGATTCAACGTCCCATACCAGAAGAGAATGATCATTCCTGACTTTATCTAACGCAACGGCAAGCTGCATAGAAAAAAGACAAACTGAAAATCAACAAAGTGTAAATGACGGCCTCCAAATGAACAAGGTAAAAAACCCTCTGACAATCAAATAAAATGAAATACAAGTCGATTTCCCATGGTAGAACTAGATCGCTGATGCGAGAAGACTAAATGATTTGCTTGTTTCTTGTAAAAATGTCATAAAGACAAGATCTATGTGCTGTGGATGTATAATGAAACAAAAGATCTTGGTGAGCCAGAACAAAAAACTTTGGTGCACTAAATCTTCTTAAAAAATTACAAACAGTCAAATACGTTTTCTTGCTGATAATTTCATTCTTGAATTTTTGACAGTTGCCTGCCAAAAATTGTATGTTGCTGACACAAAGGGAAACATAGGGGATCTGTAGTTTAATATTTTTCCTTGCAAGTTTTCACATTTTCTCGTCACTTAGAAGATTAAATTCTCCTACAAATTTTCTTAAAGATTTGCGATAGTATTCCTGCTGCAACTTTCTCATTTTGCTCGCAAAACCATGTAACGAATAATATAAACTTCTCATGCTCAAATCAACATGTCAAGGCAACTACAAACAAGGTTCAAAAGGCTGCTTACCAAGTTGTGTTCTGTTGGATTCCATGCTAGATCTGTGCACGTGCGGTCAGACTTTGGAACTGAGAATATACAGATTCATGCTCAGATTTTGCACATATGACAAATAAAGCATCAAAAGGTTTGCCAACAAAAAGGATGTTGTCATGCTTTGTTTAGGTAGCAGTACATGGAAAGATCTAACTGTTTGCCTGCATGGAAGTAAGACACTTCCAGATCTGAATTTTTACTGAAACAATAGATCACTATTTGAAAACAACTGGAAAGTATGAAGTAGTCCCTGCACAACCAAGAGTTTGGAAAAAGAGCATTTACTTTCCATATATAACTGTTGCAAACTCAGCTGTACATAGGTTTCATATTTATGAGTTGAATCAAGGTTTGCTATTTTCAATCAAATTTTAGGTTGTCAAAATCATTGTCACCATGTGAAAGAAACTAAGACAACATGTAAAGGAATAATGAAAAGTGGCTAAAGTCTTGGCACATACTTAGCTCCATCCCCAAAAGATGACTGCTTGATCCAGAAATTTCATGCCCAACACTGACAGAAAAAATGAAGAAATGCTTTAATCATTTGGTTACATTGAACAAATATAAAAAGAAAACTTTAAACATTTAGCTTGGTTAATGAAACCATAAGATAGAATAACTACTTTTTGCGCTATCTGGTAGATCTAAAACAATAAATTGTAAATATAGCCTCTAGTTATTCCACAAATGAGTGTAATAAAATCAAATTCAATTTTGCAGAAGTTCCAAATGTGCACAACAGTGATAGAAGCTAACCCTACTCAATGAATTGTTCATGACGTAAATATGTATAAAGATATTGTTCAATTCTGACTCTTTTGTTGAATAGCTAAAGTCTATTATTGAACATAAGATGTATATTGACTACCTGTGTGCTGCATCCATTAGCTATGGGTAGGCTGTTAGAACAACAAGCCTTAGTATGTACATACAAACCGGTTTTGTGTTGCACTGGAAAATATAAAGCCTGAGGCCTTAAAAGTACAGATCAAGGTTGCAAGGTCTGTGAATTAAGACCAAGGGCTTATAGTTTCCTGTACAATGACAAAACTGGTTACTATGAGTTTATTACCTTATAGCTTTTAATTTTGACTCGCATCATTTAGTTAAACACATTGTGTTACTGTCATGTTCTTTGAGTTTCTTAATCTCACAGGCCTAAATCAGCTGCGACAAAAACGCATCCTTGTCTTTTAATATACAAGGCTATGGGAAACCCTATGGGAAATGTACTATTGACCAATGGGAGTGGTGGGATTCTGTATTGCCTTGTTTTTGAAACTTTACTCTAGTAATAATCAACAAGAAAGGCTTTAGATATCATGACTTTGTTACAGCACAACCACATAGGACTTTGTTAAACTGAATATTTTATGATAACTTTGTGTACTCATGACTAGCAAGGGCAGATTTTGTAATACAATAGCATCAGTTGCTTTGGTTCACACCTCAATTCAAAGCGATTAGCATCTGCAGACAAAGGAAATTCTCTCAAGCAGAAATTCAAAATAAACGAAGACGCAAAGTTGCCCTGAAACCAATACGGCAAACTCTCGTTTGGTGCGGGCGAAGGGAGGTTTTTAAGAGATGTAATGTGCTCATAATGAAAGAAGAAGGGTAAATCTAAAGTTCTGTCTTGGGCATTTTGTTTACTTGATTCAGAAGCTGAGCAGTGACTGCGTATATCTGAGCAATAAATGTGCTAAAATTGTAATGCCCCCTGCTCGGTTTTTGAGTCAAATAAACAAAATGCCCAAGACAGAACTTTAGATTTATCCTTCTTCTTTCATTATGAGCACATTACATCTCTTAAAAACCTCCCTTCGCCCGCACCAAACGAGAGTTCGCCGTACTGGTTTCAGGGCAACTTTGCGTCTTCGTTTGTTTTCAATTTCTGCTTGAGAGAATTTCTTTTGTCTGCATTCACTAATCGCTTTGAATTGAGGTGTGAACCAAAGCAACTGATGCTATTGTATTACAAAATCTGCCCTTGCTCTCATGACTATAAAATCTCTCCAGGAAACTTGCAAATAGTACTTACTTTGCCAGCACAACATGGCCATTTGACTGACCAACAGCTAGAAGATGCTGGGAATCAGGTCTTCTACACCAAGATATTTCCTAGAAGATCCGGGCAACTAATGAATAAAGGGATAATCACTATGGTTGGAATTCACTTATATTGACAAAAGAGCAGTTATATCACATCCCTGTTCTATAAACCAATTTGTTGCACCCATTGCAATTCAATGAATGTAAATGATGGAAACAATGAACAAAACTTGTGGAACAATGAGAACTAATGCCCAGTACTGACTATTATTACTGCTCATACAAATAGTTTTTCAAACATTGGAGAGCAGGCAAGCTTTCTTTGAATATCTTGGCTTACCGTAAAAGCTCTATTAAGCCCCCCTCTCTAATAAGCCCCTCCCCTCTGAGTCAAAATTTGAAATAAGCCTCCCCTCTCTTTTAAGCCCCCCCCCCCACAAAATTCTAGAATTTACCAAATATTTTCAATTTATTTAGCTACACAACCTTGCATGTTAATTTTGGCATGTTTTGGAATAAAAACTGTGTTGAATTTTACGTATTTCAGCCACAAAATTGTATCTTCATTCTGCAAAATATGGGATAAAAGAGCTGAAAAGCTACCAAATATATCCTTGTCACTTGATTTTGTGAAAAATCCCCCCCCCCCCTCTCTAATAAGCCCCCTCTGGAAGGTATGAAATTAAATAAGCCCCCCCGGGGGCTTAATAGAGCTTTTACGATATGTTGCAGAAAGAACATTTCAAAAATATCAAAACAAGAATAACTTTATTTGATACCTTGATAGCAGATACTTCAGAATTTACTGCTACAACTGTTCCTGACATGTCTTCAGATAGTTTCATCACTACAACATCATTGAATAGATATGCTTACTCAAAGAAATATCAATTGATATTAAAAACAGCACCTATTGCAAAAATCTTTCACAAATCAACAAATGAAAGTAACTGTATCTCTCTATGCTGTACCCGTTACAATCAAATATAACTGATTTTCTCATGATCTTCCACATATTTCAGTCACATCAGTCACAGATTTAGGACTTTGTAAACTATTTGCAAGAGTTTGCATTTTGCATCAAATCAGTTTGCAACAGTTTGTTTGCAGTTTCTTGTTAACATGCAAATTAACAAACACACTACTCGGTACGAAACTGTGAGCTCCAAAGAATAAACACACTCAAAAAGAAACAAATCGATTGCATGCAAAGTTTGGACACATTGCATTTTAATGAAAGAATCACTCCAATGACTACAATGGCCTGATCTGGAGTAATGGACAGGGCAGAAACTGCAAGCGCACACATGAAAATTTGAGACTTTGAGCACCCCTAGCTCCCTGTAGCAGATCCTAAACTAAGGCAACACTTGATATTTTCTTCCTCAGGCCTGCAACTCAGATTATTTTTATCATTTCAAAAACCTTATGTATCCACACACTTCCTTATCTCAGAATGCATGATGACATCATTTTAAGCAGTCTCTGCTCTGTTAGAGTAATGTGAACTGGGCTTGAAAGACTTACTTTGATGCTTTGATCCAGAACCTTTTGGATGTAAGTCCTATGAAATAAAAATAAGATTCAGTAATCTTTCTCGTCTATATCAATAATCTTCTACAGGTTGTCTAGGGTTCAACTGTGTCAACGTACACTGATAACACCTGTTTGTGTCACCCAGCATTGAATATGAATCAGCTGAATGGAGCTATTTACAATATTCTTAAGCAATTGGACGCCTTTAAGGAAATAAGCTTTCCTTGAATGTTGCAAAACAGACTCCATGCTTATTACCACCAGACAAAACCATAAGAATTTCAAAAAGTGCAAATCAGAATTTGGAATTGAACATCAGTGACAATGAGCTTGATATTGTTCAAAAAACAAAATACCTTCGTACAAACTGACTGTTCATTGGATTGGAGAAAGAACAAATTAAGGCCTGTTTCTACTGAGGTCTCAAGGGTTATTAGCTTTTTAAAGTATGCCAAAGACATTTCTACCAAGGGTTTCTTACTACTCTAGAAAATCTTTACCAGATATTGTTGAGCCACACCTTCAATACTGTTGTTCTGTTTGGGGTCAGCTGAAAAAGCTTGAAAATGAGCTGCTACGATCTACGAATAGGAGCTTTGACACCCCCAGTAGGCCATTCATCAAAAGGCTTGGCAGGAAGACCATTGAGCAACTCATCAGCATTGAGTCTAAACAATGGTCTTGAAGTCACTCAATGAGCTTGCTACACAATACGTAAGTAGCCTTTTCAAAAAAATTAACAATGCTCCTCCTTTATGCTGAGACTGACCTGAGGCTACCAAAGAAACAACCTGCAAATGGGCAAAAATTTTTCTATTTTAGGGGAGCAAAGTTGTAGCTTCAGCTGAGTCAAAGCAGGCATCCTTTCTAAGAAGCTTCAAAGTCTATTCAGAGATAGGGGCAGGACCCTGTGGCAGTGACATTGGTTGCCCATGGGTGGCAGGCTGGCTTGGGGGTGAATGGGGATCATGGTTTTTGACTGATGGTTGCTCTGGGTTGTCATATTGACTGGAGGCGGCTATTGCTGCTGCTGAGGGGTCTGCCCCTGTCACAGATTTAGGATTCATTTCCTGTTCTCTTATATTCATTTCATTATATATAAATAATCAATTGCTGTAAACAGGCTTTAACATTATGTTTTTATTGTAATTAGGCTTAGGTTAGTTTTATTTGGTATTACGTAATATGTTTTCAATTAGGGGTCAGTCATATATCAATTTTGTCCCCGCTTAGCGTCATTTCGACGCTAACTTTCAGACCCCCCACCCCCCATTCTTAGCGTCAGTCCATTCAAAACTGACAAAGGGCTGCAGTAGACCATACGAGAAAGGCATGGGAAGTACCGGGCCTAAAACTCTTTTGGCATTCCAATGAAGCTTCAGCAAACATTCTCTGACCGAGCAGATCGCGCGAAAATGGGCTTAGGAAAGAAAATAAAACATAAATTATCACAATCTTCACAATATCATAGAAATATCTCTCAAAATCGATGTAAATGTTTCTTGTTCTTAGCGTCATTGTTGCTGAAGGCTGTTGACCCCCCCCCCCACCCATTAATGTTGAAATGACGCTAAGCGAGGACAAAATCGATATATGACTGACCCCTTAGAGGGCCCCTTGAAGAGCAGCTTCTGCCAAAGGGCAACCCTCCAAAAATAAATCAAATCAAATCAAATCATGGATCCAGATGCAGAGGTTAGCTTCTGACTGTCTCCATTACTATTTACTGCAAGAACAATGAAGGAAACTATAGATGTATAGTATAAGTTGTTTGCATGTTAGGTCCAGGCTTCATATCTTGTAAATGGGGCCAATGAATGAGGACAATGGGAGCAATGTTTGCTTAATGTGCTGTTGAATCTGATTTGAATCTGTGATGCTGAGTGTGAATCTTGATTTGGGACTGGTGACATGAAAGTTGCAACAAGACACAGATTGAGTTTTCCTGATCAAAAGAGCATGATACCTGCCTCACCACTCTTCTGTAGATATACACACTTGCAGGTACATAACAATTTAATTAAATGGGCCCAAACAAAACAAATTTAAAATCAAAAACATTGATTGACTTAGGCAAAATCCAAACGAAGAAAAAATTGGGTTGCTCACTTCATCTCTTATTATCCTATAGAGGAAAATATCATTGCAGTATCGTATAAATTCGTCAGGATTGTGAGGTGACCACTCAACTTCCCAGCTCTTTGCGGCCATCTTTCTCGCCTTCTTGTTGTTGTGTTTGGGCTTCAAAAACTGGCAGCAGCTCAGCACAGCTGCAAGACGTTCCTGTATATTCTCAAATCACATGCATCTCGACGTGAAGATCAGTCAGTTCAATGCTTTGTAGATGTTCGAGTAGGTCGTGAGGTTTATCTTGTGTATTGCACTTTGTATATGGAGCTTGCTTTGCTTTTGGTTTGCTTTCCACTTGGTTAGGCCGCTTTGCGTCCTTCACATGACTTGCACACATGAAGTACTTGTTAGGAAGTCCCAGGCCCCCTCAAAATTTCGCTGAACAATTCTTGAAATTATCAGATTTTGAGGACTTGGAATTTCGTGCGAGTTTCTTAAAAATTCCATAAAAGTCTTCATTTTCACTACCTGCTTCCTCCTGAACATTTCAAAACAACTTTTAGCCTCCCAATGCTATTTGACATAGTTGAAGTAGTAGAATGATACAGGAAACAAGCAAAAAACTATGAGAAGGATTTCCTTGTGAAAATAAACAGTTTCTAAAGTTATATTTTCCCAGTACTGTAGTTGTAGTTTCTTACTTTTTTGGCGATCTGAAAGCTTCGTCTCTTATGTAAAAAATACGAGTATGGAAGTATCGAAGATGTTTCAAAAGCTCTTTCGAACATTTTCAACGGTTTTCTAAACTGTTTAGGAACAGTTTCAAAGATGTCATAGAACTTCTAAAAACAATTTCAAAATAAAAATAAGTTGCGAAACTCTTGAAAACATTTTCAAAGTTGTTCTAAAACTTATAATAGCATTTTCAAATGTGTTTCAAAATTCTAGAAAAATTTTCAAAGGTGTATTGTATCGCAAAACACTTCAGGAGCCCTACTTTTTCGATATATTTTCTTGCGTGTTCCTAAACTGTTTGGGACACCTTCCAAAATGTTTATAAACTTTAGGAAAATTTTCTAGAAGAGGGAAAGGGAGCACATTCCATTTGAGCAGAAAGCAAAAGTGCTCTATCACATTTTCACTTCTGTTACCCTACCCACTTCTATCGATCAAAGATCAAAGATAATTGATTCACGGATTATACAAAGAGAGGAACTCTTACACTACCCACTTCTATCGAGCAGAGATCGAAGAAAATTGCCTACAAAATTATACAAAGAGAAGAAGCAGTGGCGGCCTGGCATTTTTCGTCAGGGGGGGGGGGCCAGCAGCAAAATGGCGCCCCTTCAAATCAAACATCGTTATCAAGTCTCTGACTAGATTGGCAGACCTTGCAATTTTCCTGATTTTCTTAATGGTACTCTTTGACACCTTGACCTGGTCCAGAGCTGAATGTATACATTTAATTGACTTAGGTAAATGGGGGGCGAAGCCCCCAGGACAATTGTTCGTGACCATGCCCTTCAAACTCTTGGAAAACAAGGACCTTGTCCTTTCAGACGTTTTCTGGTGCAGGAAGACCTTCCTTCGAACGTTGTATATTTTATGTACTAAGAAAAGATATTTTACTTCTGCAAGTATCTTCTCCGACCGTAGTCATTTCATGGACACCTTATTCTTTTGGATAAAATTGGGTGTAACTCTCGGCTATGGCTTTTGCATCAGAGTCCAAGTTTCGATGTTGCGATGTTTCATTGGCAACAGAGTGAAAAGAATCATCGCTAATGTTTGGCACGATAGGAATAACCTGGAATTAAAAAACTTCTGAAGTGTCGGAGATATCCGAGCGAGTTTCTCCAACATTTCTCAACTCCAAATTTTTTACTTGGTTCTACAAGCTCTGCTGAAGAGGTCGGAGATGTCTGATCTGCAACAAATACGTGATGCTCAGCTGCTTTGTTGGCAAAAATACAGTAGCAGGCCTCACATCGAAATATTAATTCAAGGATCAAAGTCATTTTGATCATAACGTACAAGTTCAAGTGTTTTAAAAAAATATAAACACACAACATTCAGGTCACCAAAAAAAGAGAATTTTCCGGCAATTCATGGCATATTTTTGCTTTGTTTATCACATGTATCTTTTGTTGTCTCATGTATCCAGTTTTATCTTTTGTTGCATTACGCCCATTACGACTTGAAAGGTATTTAATCGTTCTCTAATTTTAGAGAGGATGCAAAACCTGGCTTTCTATAAAGCAAAATATAAGAGTAAAAATAGGCGATGGCTTACCAATGAAAAAAGAGACAGAAGTTTATTTTTTAGATGTGAGGCATGCCTTTCTTTCTTGAAAAAACTGGAATTGAATCAAAAATTTTTGCAGATAAGACCTCTGCGACATCTAGCAGAGTACATGGGGCTAAATGAAAAAGTAGGGGTCGAGAAATGTCAGAGAAACTTGCCCCGACATCTCCGAGTTTCCTACCTGACCTAAATTTCTCTATTCACATGAAAGCTGTGGCTACTGGAATAACACTTTGTGTCAGTTTTACGAAACTTAGCATGGATTCGAAATGATTTGTCTGTGACAATGACTGATGCATTTACATCAGATGCATCTATATGGAATGCCCGTGTAACGTAACCTGCTACGTGGTGCTGGAAAAACGTGATCGAGCCATCAAACTTCATAAAGTTTTTGGCGCCCCTCGTAAATTTTGGCGCCCCTCCGAAAAAGTCCGCTGGGGGGCCATGGCCCCCCTGGCCCCCTCTGCCAGGCCGCCACTGAGAGGAAGATGACGAATATGCGTACTAATGACACCGCACACCCTATCTTACGCTGGATTCGGTATCTTTCAAATCCATAAAGGTACAAATTAGCTATATTTAAACATCTTCAAGAATTTTCGTTTTTTCTCTGAAAACTTTTCTTCTATTGACACCTTTGGAGGGACCACTATGAAAACAAGGTCACACTGACCTTTTAATGCTACCCTTGCTATTTTAACTAGGGGTGTTTTCAGATTGAAGTTTTTAACTCTTGCATTTACTTAATATCGCACGCCTGTAATTAGTCTTCTTCCTTTTAATCAACTTCTTTTCACTTTACCGTTATTTTTGGCGAAATTTTACATACATAAATACATTTTCTGTGAAAAAAGACTGCAGCAAAATATCACTCTTCTTATTTCAGCAAATTTGATGGAAACGCTTTTATGTGTCTCTTTGTCTCTTGTATCTACAATTTTGATAGGACGGAAGACAACGGACCGAAAAGAAATAAAAGCTTTTTCGGTAAAATATTATAAAAACTAGCAAGATTAACTCAACAGCATTAATTTGATACATCTTTACATAAATGTTTGTCCTAACGAAGCCCAAATTAGCGTAAGCTTATAAAGTATCACATATATTAATATTCATCTTCAGCGTTTCAGCGCAATCATGGGCATATTGATGCATCAATTTTTGGGAGGGGAATACAGGAATAACGGAGTCTTATACCTATGTGACCAAAAATTCAAGAAACTCTAGAGAATTGCTAAGAAACTTTTACGAGCTAAATTAAAAGGTGTCATGGCAAAATTGTAGCTTAACCTACATTCTTGAATGATACCAAGGGCGGCGCCACGGGGTGGACTTGGGTAGACATGCCCACCCCACTTTCCCCAGGTCGGTATTCATTCCTAAGCAAAAACAACATAAAATTGTTTGGTATACCTTATAGCCATCAATTATATCTCTTTTCCAACCCACTTTTTCAGGGCTGGTGCCGTCCCTGAATGATATATAACAATACGTTTATGTTTGAAGCCAAAAAACTCTTTTCTTGCTAAACATTGATTTGTATGCAAAGAAATAGATGAGTGGCAGTGGTAGAAACTACACCATAATTCATCCGCATCCAGAAAATAAGACTTAAATAACAAAGTCTTCATTGCTAAAAGGCGGAGACTTTCATGTGACATTGTTATAAAACATGTAGCTGCATTTCTGTTGATCAACTTGAATGAAAAAGATAAGTAAAATCCGGCTGCCTAAGCAGTACAGCTTCAATAAGGCATCAAGACAAAGACTACCAGAGATGGCGCCAGGGAAGAAATGCTGGGGGGGCTAAAACTATCAGAGTGCCGACAGCGAGCGAAGCGAGCAAAATTTTTACGGACCACACCGTTAAGATTGGCTTAAAATGCGACTACACTCTCTAAAAACATAACAATTAAGTTACGGAAGTGCCGACAGTGCACAGAAATTTTCAAAAATTCCAGTGCCGATGGGGGGGGCTCAGTGGATTTTTAGGGGGCTCCTGCCCCCCAAGCACCCCCGGTCGCGCCATCCCTGAAGACTACAAGACAACGTTTTGTGCATAGTTTACAGATCTTTCCGACTAAAATTTTATCAGCAGTGAGATGCAGATATGAGACTTGGCCAAATAATGAGTAGAAATTCTGCTATTTTGATCCCCTTTTCAAAACATCGTTGCACCGTCACCCATGGTAGAACTCGAACTTTCATCTCGGTGGTCGGTCTATGGCTAAAAATGTAACATTTTGTATAATGTATAATGCTATTGCTCAAATAGTGTTCAACGATCTATTAAATTAATCTGATCGTTGATGCAGCTGCACAAAAGATCTAAGATTGGCAACATAATGAAATTCCAGCGATCTATTGTCAAACATTTATTTTGATATAGAAAATAGGTCTAAAGATATCATAGATCCAGGGACATTTTATCCCATAACAAGTCCATAGCTTCCAGAATTTTGCAAAACATTCGTAAAATGGACTCCAGGGACCGGTTCACCCCCTAGCCCCCTCATTGGCTTTGGCCCTGACTGATGGTGAATTTGATTAAGGCCTTTGGGCCTGCTTTGAAGGATTTGGGATGAGGAATCTTCATAAAAATCTGTTGCAATTTAAGAAAGATAAGACAGCTTTTAACTAACTTATTTTCTAATCTAAGTTGATATGTTAACTACACTACCTTGGGTACCAGAGCCTAATAAAAACTTTTTAAAATTTTATTAGGCTTTGGTACCCAGGGTATGACTACACACGCATTATCATCAGTTTATTGGAATCTGATAAATTTTTCAACAGCTAGAGGTTTTGACACCTTTTAAAGCCTCGTCCACACGTATCCGGATATTTTGAAAACGCATCTTTTTGATCCGTATAGAAAATATTCGCGCCCACACGAGGAGCGTTTTCGAAAATACCCCCGTCCACACGCAGACCCTGGTTCATACAAACTTCGATGTTCGAGCATCGATGAAAGAAAACAGACAAGCAAAATGCCCTCGCATAATCCCCAAAGATCCTTGCCCATACTCTGATACGTAGTAAATCGATGCTATGACATCAACGTTTTCGAAAAGCTCCGTTTTTACCAGTCTATACGACAACAGGAAAGCGGCATTTTCAAAAAGATTTCGAAAAGCTTGGGTTTTTGGTGACCGAAACGCCGTCTACGTGTGGACGCTAACCCAAAACGGATAAAAAAGATGCGTTTTCAACTATATCCGGATACGTGTGGGCAGGGCCTAAGTCTTTTTCTCATTCATTCGATACTGTTGCAAAATAGGTCTAAATATATCATAGATCCAAGGACGTTTTATCCCCTGGTAAGTCCATAGCTTCCAGAATTTTGACAAAAGATCTAAGCCTAAATACATTAAGTTAGAAATCTCATCATTACATCAAATCAAACATTACAAAATACGATAAGCAAATGAATTTACAGATATCCAAAATTAACACTATTTGAAATAACCAAATCAAAGTCTCAAAGACCAAATCAATTTGAATGGCCACGATTTTTCATTTCTTTCATTCTCTTCATTTCATTCATGGAAAATCAAAGTTGAAATCTATATTTACGCATGATAAACAAACGTTTCGATGTGGTTCCTGGCAATTTTGAGAAGGTTCCTGATGACAAAGCTATTCCTCGTTCTAAGTACTGCAGACTTGATGAGATAGGAATTCAAATTTAGAAATATTCTTCTGCTGGGGGAAGGAAAAGAATGAAACGAAGTCACTTTACGTATTTGTTTTGTTTTGCTGAGAGATGGTTGGCTTCGAAAGAAAGTCAGGGGGATTTTGACAATCTAACTAATTCCAATCCTACATTCGTTGGTAGAATATTTGTTTTATATACATTAAATTTCTACCATGCACTTCATTTCTTGGTACAAACAAGAATTCCATGCTTATCAGTTACTCGAAATTATGGCATGATCCCAGTGCCCGGACTGCTGGTCATTCCTCGAAAAAAACTTTCCCAACACCAGGCATTTGTTCAAGAAATTTTTGCTGACTCCCTGGATACCCGCGGTAGATGGCCAGGGTAAGAACTGAGCCGCAAACTGAACGAGACACTATAGACGATAGTTATGCCTTTCCAGTCTTTCTTTGTGCCTTTTCTAACACGTATGCCTCTGCTGTGACATCGGTGGCCAGACCTGGGGTTAGACAAAAAGTGTATCCGATGTGATTTTGCAGTTTAAGAGTATCTTTCAAATATTGAAGGTGTTCTGGCGCCGTGTTGTAATCCACTGACTTTGCAGCCAGAACAGTCAAGCGGACGGGGTTCAAATCCCACCAGCACCTTGTGAGCGTCATGACAAGGGGTCGCGGACTCGATTAGCGCTTAGCTATTTCTGCGATCCCAGCGCTTGGCGCTAAAACCGCAACATCACCTTCACCTTCACTTCACTTCATATTTAGCGAATAGATATGAAATACTAATAATGTGCACAGTAAGGTTTCCATCAGGATTTGAAATTTCGCTGGAAAGAATTTGGTCCTTGACACAATGACACCAAAGATAACATCGTTCAAATTATCAAATTTCGTTATCTTTCAAGCAGGCAAAACATAAATGGATCACCCTATCCAAATAATCCCATGATAAAATTATCAAGAATGTGCTTTTTCAACGTTGCACTTACCTCAGAATTTACTATCAAATTTACCGTTAAATATACGAACAAAACGTGCAGCATCTAAAATAAAATCTTTTACAGTAAGCGGCAACACTCAATAAAATTGATAATAACTATTTTTCATTCAGGCCCAATGATAAGACGGTAGGGTTATAAAATGCTGTTTGCTCCTATGCATGCTAATACGATGTGTCCCATTTCTTAACCCTTAGTGGTTGGGCTATTTGATAGTACTATTTTGGTTGGGGGCAAAAAAGCCCCCCCCCCGCCTAACTCTTGACTGGTAATAGTTAGAGCGACCAAATTTGGCATGCTAAAAGCCTTAGGCGTGTACTTTCTGTAAATATAAAGGTCAACCTGAAAATAGCCATCATTTTCGCTCAAAGCAGCAAAATTGGCCAAAAATCAGGAAAATCGCGATAAAATTAAATTTGGAGCACATTTTCCATCCAAACATGATACTTGTGATAGAATGCATCAAGTAACTCTTCATTACCAAAGAAATTTGCAAAATATTCCACTTCTGCTCCTTTTTTCGCGATAATTGAGATTTGAAAATTTGCGATTTTTCCTGGGTCAGTCCCAGATAGTTGTCTCCTGCCCCCTCATTTTTCAAAATATTTTTCAATGAAAGTTGTTGAAAAGTTGTACAATAAGTAGTTGCAAAAAGTCAAGAAGTTTCATAGCTATACAATTCTTCCTGGCAGAGTTATTTAAAAAAATCTACTAGGGGGGGGGGGGGGGGACAGCTTTTTTGACCTGCTTCAGAATCTACTTTCGTCAAGAAAGTTGACTATGAGGCATCCTTTCCTGCAATGTCATTAACTTCAGCAATGACGTAAGCTTCTGGGGAATAATTTTGAACTTCTAAGTTAAATGTCTGGAATGTTAGCAGTAGAAACTGTGTTTGCCAAGTAATCTGATGGCGTCAGAGAGGTAGGAACCGGGGGGGGGGGGGTACTTTTAGCTCTACAAAAACTTTCTCTTAAAAATTTTGTGCCCCCCCAAGAATTTAAGATGTTTCATACAGCACTATAGCGCTACTAGAAAACAATTGTTAGGTATCATTTTTAATGCGTAGCTGAGTGACAACTTTCTTCGAAAATAATCTAGGTTTTTGCGTTAAAAAATCAATGTAAAGTCACCTCTAAGAATGCGTCTAAAACTTGTCCTCGAAGATTGAGATCAACAGCATGATGACAATGCCACTCAAAATACCCAAATGTGGAGAAATGAAACTCCAAAGGTCTCCCTTATCATCTGCAATGGCTGATGTTAGCTCTGGAAGCTGAAAGTAAATAGAATAGTTGTCTAATAGAAAGTAAATAGTATTCTTATATTAAATTACAAGTGGTGTACCACAAGGTTCTGTCCTAGGCCCATTACTTCTCCTATCTACATCAATGATATACCAAATAAAACTCAACTCTCAACTTTTAAGAAACTCAACTCTTATCTCTTTGCTGATGATAAAAGCATCTCCTAGAAGACTATTAAGAAACTGGCGGGATATTTTTCTTTTAATTGTAAATTTTAAAATCATTGTACATAAGTTCTAGACATTGTAAATAGGGTTTCATAGTCTGATTTGATTAATAACTTTTCATCTACTTTTTTATTGTAGATTGTAATTAATGATTTTATCGGGGAGCCCCTTTAAAACTATCTAATTGGATTAGAATTGTCAGCAAAAAGCGAAGCTAAGTATCATGGCTTGCTAATCACTAAATTTTGATCAGACAAACTACCGGGTGTGTTAAAAAAGTTTATGCATTAGGCGGGCTATGGACTGCTATGGAGTAACAACTATGTGACCGATATTCAAAACTAAAAAGTCGATCTATCAGTCAAAGGCTACAACTGTCTGTAGGAGGTTTTAAATGGGAACCGAGAATTCCACGTTCCATTCTGGTCGGGTCCATAATTTATGAGGCAATTAAGTTAACATTGTCAGTTTCAGAAATAGAATTTTAATTTCAATAGCAAGTAAATCATGGACCAGAATGGAATGTGGAATCTTCGTTCTCAAACTTGCCATTTACCATCATTTTCCTAATTACTGGGTCTAAATGATTAGTGATTTTACCAAACAAAATGTCCTTATCTAAGTTAGTCTTTGACTGAAAGAATAAGATTTCAATTTTGAATATCGGCTTCATACTTTTTATTCCACACACCACCAAACGCGTAACCTTTTTTGCCTCATCCGGAATATTATCTTTCATCCTTCATCTGCCAATGTTCCGTCCGGTTCTGATTCCAAAATAGAGAGGAGACAATCCGTCAAGCACTGTTGGTGCTACGAACTTCAAAAGCTGAAACTTTCTTCTAGCTCAACCAGTATAAATTGTTCCATCAATACCAAGACGTACGACGTGATTCCTTGTAATCGCTCAATAGCTTTAATGTGATCTTATCAATTGAACGAGCGATACTGACACCTATGTAATAAGTCTGACAAATACATACCATGTTTGCTAACGCAACATACAAAAACAGGCCAGCTGTAATAGCCAGTGCAAACTGCTTCCCATCATCAGAATAATTACCAACGATAATACCGATAACCAGGCCGATATAACTCAACACTGCTGATACCAAGTTGTAGCAAATAGCTTGTCTGATGCTCATGCCGGATTTAATCAATACAGCGAAATCACCTAGAAAATATCAGATGTAGCATAGGCTTCAAATCTTGAATTTTGCGAAAAAAGGCGGGTGTAAAATTTGCGAAAAAATGACATATTTCTTTAAACTGAAAGATTTGAAAGAAACTTTGGCCATTTTTCTGTGATTCTACCGTTTGACTTTTCAGAAATCTTGAATACATGTCGAAATTATGGCCTAATTTACATTTCAACTCATCTTATGATGTGACGTCATCAAAATTCCAAATCACAAACCAGAAGAGTGAAAGAATTTTGCTTGATACCATGTTGTAGGTATCCATAAACTATTGTCTTCTTGAAAATTATTTGTTCTTTTGTCAACAGGTTTAGAAATTACGATAGTTTTAAGTTTTTTTCGAAAATTTTCTTGAATTCTTAAAAAAGAAGAAAAACGCTGTAATTATGAAAATATCGAAGATTTCAGAAAAGTCCAACGGAAGATTTACTGTAAAATAGTTTAAATTTCTTTGAAGCAGTTCAGTTCAAAGAAATAGGTCATAGAATTTTACACCCAGTATTTTAAAGATTTGAAACCTATGCAATCAGATGTAGTGATCACACAGAGATACCCTGAACAGTGAATTTTTGATCTATGAGCTACCAAGCAGCCACACTCTGGTGTCACTCTGTACGGATGGTCACCCGTCCTACTCAGCTGCTTATCAAAAAAAGATCACAGCAGTGCAGCCAGAATAAGTATTCGTGGAAATAATCATTACTTGTGTACTCTCGAGTACCGAATAAACGGGTGGGGGTGAGAATAATCGGGGGGGTTGGACAGGGTTCGATAAAACAATAATCGGGGGGGGGGGGGGTTGGAACAATCAGGGTGTGGCGATCTTAGCTAAACACGTATCTTTTATATATTTATGTGAACAGTGATGTAAAGCCTGGTTTCCATATGATCGTAACAGTCGGGGACGCGTCGCCGAGACAGGCTCGGGGACACTTCGGGGACGGTTGCGTTAAATGGGAACATTTTCTGAACGACGTCGCCGACGTCGCCGATCAGACGGCGACGGTACGGGGACGCATCAAAAAAGTTGAGATGAGTTTAAAGCGTGTTTTCCATATGATCATAACAGTGATCGTCTCCATATGTCGCCGACTGATCGGGGACACGTCGCCGAAGCGTCGCCGACTGTTACGATCATATGGAAACCAGGCTTTACTAATACATTTACCTACGAACTCTAGTTCTGTTGAATGCACTTCTTGAGACTTTTTCTTGCGTTTTTCAGAAATTTCGTCTACCATCATTTCATTTTTCCAAAAATTAAGAAAAGGAGGGGTTGGAATAAAAACGGGGGGTTGGAAAATTTTTCAAAAATTAATAAGCGGGAAGGGACGATTATTCGGTACGCGAGAGTATGACGCATTGTACAAAGTGGCCCAAAAGAGCTTCATGAACTATAGGTCGCACACAGTTTCCTGAAAGCAAATGTTATATGAACACCAACAGGGTATCAGCATGTATGTGAAAGGCTCAGCTATCTTTTAAGATATTTCTTGGTCAGTTTAAAGTGCACCTACTGCCTGAAAAACAGTCTCGAAAATATAGAAATTCATTCATTTCTCGCACTTCCCCCCGTTTCTCCAGCAGATGTTTTGGAAGACGTTAAAAAAGATGAATCTCAAATTTGCTTTGGAGCATGAAATTCGAGAAAAGAACAGAGGTAAACAGGGGCGGCGCCAGCCATCAAAAATTGGGGTGGACAAGAGGACGTAGCGAACGCAAAATGGGGGTCTGGGGGATTGCCCCCAGGAAAATATTTAGGACCACGCCCTCTAGAACGTCGGAAAACGCCCTTTTGCAAGATGGGATAAAATTTCTGTTCATCATTGATTTAATGTGATAGACGTTATTTGCAAGCCCTAATTCACTTGAACGAGAAAGCAGAACGAAAAGCCATGAACGAGAAAGCAGAAAAGTTCGATTTGACACCTATGTTAATTACCTTCACACGTATATAGGTGAACATTTTAATTATCTAAGAAATAAAGTCCCATATGGCTGGTTGCAAGCTACACAAACCAAATGACTAGGACTGATCACTGAATTGTAAACGAAGGGAAACGAGTACCGATCCGTGATAAGCCAAAAACGACCCCCCCCCCCCCAACCTGTTTTCATCGAATTTAGACGAATTAGAAAATCAGTCTTCAAACAAAGTGGGGTGGACATGTCCACCCCAGTCCACCCCGTGGCGCCGCCCCTGGAGGTAAATCAATTTGCAAAACAAAAAAGTTTTCCCAGACGACTTCAAATCCATCGCTACATTTAGAGAATTCACAAAAATGTTGAATGGAAAATGATGGCGATTATCTCATTTAAAATGAGGAATTCGGTATTCGAAGATTTCTTTTAATCTGGTTTTTTAGATGGGAATCATTTCCTGAAATGAATGCAGCATCTCAAAAGAAAGCTAAGCCTTTCAACTAAACTATGATATACGGCATTCGACAATAGATTTTGATTAGTATGAAAATATTTCAAACCAAAAAATCGTTAAATATGGGTCTTCCCCTAAAATGTTGGGCGGGACGTCCCCGTCATCCTATGGTGCGAGTTACCCCCCCTGGGCTCAGCATACGTAGAACAATGTGAAGCATTACCATTGTCAAATTCGATAGCTTCTAAGCTATATTTTCTCGGTACTGGAGTTTCTTGATTTGTTGGCGATCTGAAAGTAGAGTTCCTAATAAGCAGTTTCTCCTAAAAAATACGCATATTTACGAATGATTTACACAATGGAAACATAATAAAGATTTGTGGAGCGGCCGCCTGGCCTCGTATCTGCCGAGCCCTTCAGCTTAAAAGTTCAAAGTATAAAATACCCAGGGGGGGGTACTCCCTAACTTTCAATACGGGGGGGTCCATGCCACTATTTTTTTGCTGACCCCTAAATATGATACTTAATTTTTTGGGGACCCCAAATATTGAGTCTAACATTGTGGAGACCCGCATGAAATTCCATGATTGTTCCTTCTTTCAGATTTTTGGACCCCAAATATTGAATTTTTGTCCATGTTGTAATTCACAGACCCCAAATATTGATTTAACGTAAAATTTTAGACCCCAAATATTGGCATGGACCCCCCCGTATTGAAAGTTATAGAGTACCCCCCCTGGGATAAAATAGCTGCTTTCCTGGCTTCGAATCCAGCTTCGGATCCCGCGGCTTCAGGTAAAGAACAAAACTATTTCTTAATGTAATCATAGTAAATACCATACCTAGTTCATGGGGTAGCTCATGACAAAACACTGCGATCGTTGTTCCAATTCCACTTGAGTACGAGGCTGCAAATGCTGCCCCAATAGCAAGACCATCGCTGAAATTATGAAAGCCATCACCAACGATGACCATCCACGCAACGGTAGCAATTGACGTATCTTTATCGATAGTTCCGTGTGAATGGCCGTGATCGTGTTCCAAGTCGTGCGGAACCTAAAAAACGATAATTTGCTTGTAATACTGGGTGAGTCAAAAAAATGTTACACGTTTGGCAGGCCTTGGAATCAAAAGTATGAGGCCGAGTTTCAAACTAGAAAGACAATATCTTAGCTGGGGAGACGAAGTGCCGACCCTATTGTTTTGACACCTTGTGTTTCAGCTTTGTTTGTAGAGAGCGAATCAGCATTAGGGCTCATCATGTCATGCGCAACGTTGTTATTGTTCCTTCTCATGTAACATCTGACCTAATTTGCATGTTACGTCATTGCAGCTAACAACTTATCCTGTTCGTGTCCCCAACAAGTCAGTCAAGACCAACTCATATGTGAAAATTTTGTTTGGTAAAATTACCCATCTTTAAGACCCAAAAATCAGTAATTTTCAGCCTAACATTATACCCAACTAATTTTATGTCATTTTCCTTTGAAAAATTTTGCCGAATTTCGGAATCTGGGAGGACATGTCCTACCCAGTCCTCCTGTGGCGCTGCTTTTATAGGAATCCATAACTGTCGTAGTTTCATTGGGTCATTCGGTAAAAAGGTCTTCCACACGCTTCCTGCGATGATTTAGTGAGGAACATAGTGAAGATCTTCGTGGGGTTTGACTGCATGTAAATTCCTGGTGTTGGTAATTAATCTACGGATCATTTGGAGGATTAAGAGAATCACATTTGACACCAGGAAGACGAAATCAGATATGTGTTAAATTTGATGCATTTGTGTCAGTAAGGCCTTGGAAGTTATATCTAAAGCTTGCTCAAGATGTTATCGAAATTAGATATGATCATGAGCATTGGAACACTTAATGAGCGATTTGAATGAATGGCATAACCTAAGCCATAAATGGCCTCTCGAGCTTCCTGTGGTGCTGATTTAGCCTGCGTGCAGGTTCTAGTGATTCCCAGAAAAGAAGTGAGGCTAAAAACAGCAAAAAATACCAGAATTTCCCCATAGTTCTTGGATGGAAATTTAAGGGAATGGACAAGTTTCTATGAGAAATTTAAGGGAATCGGAAATTTTCATTTCCTCTTTGGGAAATTATGGAAAATGAGTCTGTTTCCCCAAAATTTCCGCCCAAAAAAATGTGGTGAAATTTCATCATTGTTTGCATGGTGCTTCAATAGGTAAGCGGCTTGAAAGGTTGCAAATTTACGTTTACAATGAACTGGCTGGCTCTGCCAACTACAAATATGTTCAAAACACAGACAGTGATAGGTTAAGGTCACTCATTGCTTATAAAAATTTCATATTGAAACTTTCGAGTGCTCTAATTTTCAACCAAAATCTTTCTGTTGCTAAAGCTCGTCAAACATGGCCTTCGCTCACAAGCAACTTAAGTTAATTCCTCTTTGCCAAGAACTGGTAAATGAGCCTTTTGTGTTAACATTTAGGTTAAACCACAAGCCCCACGAAACAGTTCATCTTGATAGTGGCGAAAAAAAATCCAGAAATAGGATTTAGAAGATGTGACAACTGTAATTGGGTGACAGCGGTTCACAACCAAAATGTATGAAATCCTTGAAAGTATGTTCATTGATAGGAAATCATTTGGTTCCTAATAACCTAAAACCAAAAAAGGTAACTTTGAATCTTTTTGAGAAAGGAATGATTTTCAACAAAGATAAATGTCTGCAATTTGGTCCGAGCTACGTCACTCTTCAGGCGCAAAATTTGGAATTCTGTGACGTTATCCTCAAAGGGGGGCTTTGGGGGTACCAGAGCCCGCAAACCCGGACCAAAATTTGGAAAACCCGATAACACGGCAGTAAAAAAGCCAAAACCCGAAACTGCAAAACTGAACAGAAATCTTCAATTTTCGTCAGTAATCTTTGAGTATTTTCAGCAGTTTTCTTTTCACTGAATTTCTGTACATCGTATTTTTTCAATCTTCGTAAATCACATGGACTGTATAACTTGGAAAACCCGAAATATAGGAAGTTTTGAGTGAAATACCAGAAACCCGAGCACAAAAAATGGCCAAACCCGCAACCTGTGACACATCTCAAAACCCGAAAACCCACAAGATTTAAATGTAAAATTTATGTCCCGAAAAACCCGTAAAACCCGTGGTTTAGCCCGTAAAACCCGAAACCCGAGGGCTAAAATCAAACCCGCAACCCGTGAAACCCCAAAGCCCCCCTCCTCGAAAGAGATGAAAACCAAAATACGCCGTAATTTCGAAAAATATCGAAGATATTTGAAAAGTCCAGTGGAAGAATCACAACAATCAAGCTAAAGGTATTTTCGAGCCATTTTGAGTTCAAAGAAATGGGTCATAACTTCTCCATCAACGTACGCTCATCTCATAAACAGTTATTTTTGTTTACCTGATGATGATCATGAAGTTCCAGATGATGATGCGGGTCATCGTCGTGATGATTACTGCCAACAGGAAATGCAATCAACTCAGTATCAGATGTAGCATCAGGAGAATCATTGGAATTACTTTTTGATCCATGACACGCATGCTGTTCACCATTTTGTTCTGCTTCTTCTTTCTTGCTCATCTCCTTAAATGTCATCATTGAGTTGTCATTTAGCGGCTGCTTCGCTTCTTCATCATTGTAGGCATGACTGTGTTTCTTTGAAACCTGAGATGAAATACAAGATGGAGAAAAGACGTTCCCAACCTGCAGAGAACATTTTTCCACTTTGAATCGAGGCCGATAACATACAGCCTCATTTTGAAAGAGATACATTTCCAGCAATTTAACGCTACAAATAATTTTCATACCTTCTTTTTATTACAACAACCCAACTGTTCTTTCGCTTTCATCATTTGCTCTACAAAGAAAAATGCATACATCCCCAAGAGAATAAAACATGACTTCCAGATGTTCTTCTTATGTTCTGCTTCTGAAGTGCTCAATAAACTCTGGAAAGCCTGCAATAAGAGAAAGTAAACTTAGCTTGCATTTCTTTTAACAATAATACATTTATTCATAGTTGGCTACAAGAAAAGAAAAGTTATACAAAGTAATAAAAGCCTATTCATTTATTTTCTGAGAAACTACATATTTCAGTCTGCTAAGAAGTGCGAAATGACGTCAATTTCTATGACGTCACTTCATGTTGACCTGAACGAGGCTGCCAAATGTGTTGATATTGCCTAAGACATTGCCAAACATTGCTGATCCCAAGCCACTTAGCAAAGTTGCCCTCGGACATCCCCAAAGACATTTGCTAGATTCGCGCATGCTCTGACAAATGTCGCCTTTCTTTGATATTGTACCATTCACATTGCTAGCCTCCTTATCGTGCCTTCGCACACTCGAACAAAATACAAAATGGCGACGATATTTGGCCTAACTTACGAAGATTCATGAACAAATTTATGAAAGTTGGAGGCATCAAAACTTGGTAAGAACTCACGATTGGTGTTCAGCAGTTGGTAAGGTTGCCTTTTAACAAAAATTTTATCAACCTCGGTTTGTTCTTTAACGTTTTCGCTTTGAATATCGGTCACCTACTTTCTACTCCATAGCAAGCCAAACGCGTAAAATTTTCTTGACTTACCAGGTACATCATCCAATCTAATGCAAAAACTGAGAATCATGTAATAATTCTACTCCCCGACTGAAATCTTTGCAACATGTACACCTAAATCTATTTACACAATAACCTTGTTTTCTATTGTTATCCCTGAAATTTCACAACGAACTTGGTGCACACAACAAACTTCTAATCAGGCTAGTATCCGTCTGCCATGGATTTTAGGAGAAGTTGAAGTTTCATATGGAATTATATGTTGTTATAATAATTCTGAACAGTTAGGCCTACTTTTATGGATCATCTTTGTATCGATGATATTTTCTGTTCTCTTGATTTCCCCTTCGATTCCATGCAAGAGCCTGCATTCCCCTTCGATTCCATTTCTCAAAGCACTATGTTGTTTAGGTCTATTGTATATCGTTGAATAAAGTCCTTCAAAGGGGCGAGTGTGGAGTGAGCTTTACCAATACGAACAGACATATAACAACATACAACTTTTAGCCTGCGCGCAGCCTCAACTCCTCAACTTTAAACAACATGGCGGTTTTTGAGAAATGGAGTCGAAGGAGTATGCAGGCTCATGAACATCTAAAATTGAGAGGACGGACAATATCATCGATACACAGATGACGCACAAAGGTAGGGCTAATAGTTCTCATTCTCTGCAACAATGTATGATTCCATGTATTCAGAATGCCCATGCTTTGTGGAAAATCTTAGTTCAAAAAGCGGACCCCAATGAATTCTTGAAAAATGTGCAATCCAATTTTAAGAACAATCAACGAGACTCTCCCAGAAACTTTTACAGTAAGGATAGGGCATACGTTAACAAGCTCCTCTACAAAAAACCAGAGCCAAGGGGGTGCATATTCCTTGACCTTGTTTCGTTACCTAACACCTCTAAAAGCTCGGGGGGGGGGGTGTCTCAACCTGTTATGTGACGGGGACGTGCAATTTTGCCCGAAAAATTAGTACCCATAATTCCGTAAATTCTGGTGGATTTTAGGGCCATAATTCCACAAATCGAATAAATATCTGGGCCATAATTCCGGATATTATGAAAAATCCCCTGAAAAGGACACCCATAATTCCGTGAAATTTCAAAAAATTGTGAAAATGATACCCATAATTCCGTAATGGTTTGAAAAAAGTACCCCTGAAAAATGGCACGTCCTCGTACCACGAGCAGTACTAAGGTACCCCCTGAGTCTAAAAGACCTCGTAGCCTCTATCAGTTATCTCGTTGTTTTTTTGGCATTACAAAAGATCAGCTCTTTCGTGTCAACGGCGCCTAGACCCCGAGAGTATAGCCACAAAAGAGAATTTTTGGTGATTCTCAATATTCACCAAACGTATGTAGTGAGGATAAAGCTATTTTGTATGTGTCTGTGCTCTAGGTCATCTGACACACACGGTCTGTTCTTGTACAAGTCCCAGGTGACCCAAAAGACATCAAAACTTTTTGAGAAATCTTTAAAGTTTCACTTCAGAATGAGCCTCGACATACGCTCATCTCATTGAACTGAACTATTACTGCTATTGTCACTCCAGATGCTCCAGAGAGGGCCCTATTTCCCTAGACCTGAAAAACCAGACAAAATTTCAATCCTTGACAATCTTTGGTGCCTTAGTGTTCCAAGCAGAATATGGCTTAGAGGAAGGTCTTTATTGCAATTGTGACATGAAAAAGATTCATCTAATGAAAGCTAGTTTTACGGTACATAGAAGCTCTGGAAGTGGAAACTGCTGCTGTTTCTGGCATTTCAGCCCTTCAGGCGTAATGGTTTTTGAGAAAAGAAACAGCAGGTGATTTTGGCTATATCAATATAGGCTATATTGATGGGGTTTATAAGATATCAGTACGAGGCTTATCCGTTTTTGGAAGCGTGAACAACTTAATCGTAGTTTTAACGTATCAGTTCAGTCAGTGGCGGCATCACGGGGGGACAGGGGGATTATTCCACCCCCTAAATCCCAAAAGTCGGCAAAAATTGTCAAAGAAAAATGGCATAAAATTAATTGGGTATACCTTTAGATTGAAAAATTACGTTTTCAGAGCTGGCGCTGCCACTGAGTTCACTTAAAAACGCCAACCACGACATGTAATACACCCCCCCCCCCCCCAGTAACGACTCAGCTGAAACATTGTCCCGCCAAGGTTGAAGGATGACACACCAAGAAAAATCGTCCCCCCCGCTAGAATTTGAGTTCAAACACTTCCGTCGCCTTGTTTTTGTTATTTTCCCGTTGAAATTTGCTTCCCTGTTAAAATTATACAAGCTCCATCATATAGATGATAGCCTAAAATGTCATTTCCCCGTCATGATATTTCTACTCCCCACTGAAAATGCATGTTTTCATAATTTCCCTGCTGTATTTTTAAGGTCCGGCGGGGTCGTTAACGGGGGGGGGGGGGTGTTGGCATCGTTTGATCATGTATGAAATGAACTGATATCAACAACTGTTGGTTCATGTTTTTTGAAAAGTCTTGTGGTTCATCCATCACCACTAGGCACTACGCGCCTTTGTCTCACTTTTGTAGACGTAAATTTTCGGTAAAAATGAAAATTGCGTATGTCAAGGAGATCAAAAGACTGCCGACATCCGCAACGGTGTAAACAAGTCCAACGCGAAAGCAATCATATTCAGTGGCATATGCTTTGGTTTCATGATGCAAACGATCAACTAAATTCAGGACTCTCATAACGTTACAAGAAGATCACATGAGCCCCCTTTACGGTTTTTGGACTTCTTTTTTCGGTTTTTCGGTTTTTAAGTTGTGGTGGGGGTTGTCCTCGGTGCTTCGCCCTTGCCGTCGATTGGTGGGCCTTTGTAGGAAGGTGAACTTGCGCATGTATTGTTTAGTTAAAGTAAAGTAATACCGTTAGGAAATATATCATGGTCATGGGCTGAGGATTTAGAATTCGCTTTGGAGTATAGTTGCCTTTAAGATAAACAAGTTGTATATCTGAACAAAGTTTCTAAAAAGGTTATAATCCATGTTTTCTCCCGAATACCCACAGAGTACCAGTGATAATCATTATTCTAAGAAGGTATTAGAATGCAATATGTATACATGTCAACACTCGTTAGACAGTGTCAATTGATGCACGCAAAGTTGACCCAATCAGCGTGTAGCAACTATTTCAAAGCAGTATGGTATTGTAAAAGTTATAAAGATCATGGTGTGAAATAGTTTAAGTGCAGTTCGTAGCGGCATACCGGAAAACCGGGACCCGGGACGCAAAGGTGGAACGGAAAGGTGGGACTCAAAGGTGGGACGCAAAGGTGGGACGCAAAGGTGGGACGGCAAGGTGGGACGCAAAGGTGGAACGGAAAGGTGGGACGCAAAGGTGGGACGCAAAGGTGGAGCGGAAAGGTGGGACGGAAAAGTGGGACGCAAAGGTGGGACGCAAAGGTGGGACGCAAAGGTGGGACGCAAAGGTGGGACGCAAAGGTGGGACGCAAGTGATTGATGTTTGAAAGACACTGCTTTGAAACGTTCATGAAAAACGATTGTGAAGATAGATATTTTTAGGAGCCTTTAAGGAAATGGTAAGAAGTCCGAGTACTCGAAATCTGAACACTTTAAGAAACTTTCAATCAAGAAACTGATTCATTCCGGGAAGCATTCATATTTACGACGAAGGCAACGATCACTATTTGTCAGCATAGAAAATTAGAAATGTTGATTTGGCTAAACAGGAACTCGGTGTAAACTTGCGGGAAAAGTTTGGTCCGCTTTACTCGGCATACCGGAAAACCGGGACCCGGGACGCAAAGGTGGAACGGAAAGGTGGGACGCAAAGGTGGAACGCAAAGGTGAGACGCAAAGGTGGGACGCAAAGGTGGGACGCAAAGGTGGGACGGAAAGATGGGACGCAAAGGTGGAACGGAAAGGTGGGACGCAAAGGTGGGACGCAAAGGTGGGACGCAAAGGTGGGACGCAAAGGTGGGACGCAAGTGATTAATGTTTGAAAGACATTGCTTTGAAACGTTCATGAAAAACGATTGTGAAGATAGATATTTTTAGGAGCCTTTAAGGAAATGGTAAGAAGTCCGAGTACTCGAAATCTGAACACTTTAAGAAACTTTCAATCAAGAAACTGATTCATTCCGGGAAGCATTCATATTTACGACGAAGGCAACGATCACTATTTGTCAGCATAGAAAATTAGAAATGTTGATTTGGCTAAACAGGAACTCGGTGTAAACTTGCGGGAAAAGTTTGGTCCGCTTTACTCGGCATACCGGAAAACCGGGACCCGGGACGCAAAGGTGGAACGGAAAGGTGGGACGCAAAGGTGGAACGCAAAGGTGAGACGCAAAGGTGGGACGCAAAGGTGGGACGCAAAGGTGGGACGGAAAGATGGGACGCAAAGGTGGAACGGAAAGGTGGGACGCAAAGGTGGGACGCAAAGGTGGGACGCAAAAGTGGCACGCAAAGGTGGGACGCAAAGGTGGGACGCAAAGGTGGGACGCAAAGGTGGGACGCAAAGGTGGGACGCAAGTGATTAATGTTTGAAAGACATTGCTTTGAAACGTTCATGAAAAACGATTGTGAAGATAGATATTTTTAGGAACCTTTAAGGAAATGGTAAGAAGTCCGAGTACTCGAAATCTGAACACTTTAAGAACTTTCAATCAAGAAACTGATTCATTCCGGGAAGCATTCAAATTTACGACGAAGGCAACGATCACTATTTGTCAGCATAGAAAATTAGAAATATTGATTTGGCTAAACAGGAACTTGGTGTAAACTTACGGGAAAAGTTTGGTCCGCTTTACTCACATCCCGGTAACTGAGACATATTTGTGATGGTAAAAGTCACACATTATATGTTTGATGTGGATTAAGGTGAATGACCTGGCTTGTGTCCTGCGATGTTGCACACAAGACAAATCAAACCCTCTATTGTCGCTTTGCTGTTTTTTGGATCAAGTATGAAATACCATTTCATAAGACTGTTGATATCGTCTTTCAGTCAAAGTTTCAACTCATGTTATTTCTAGCAGATCATTGCGCTCGATGAAGTCTCTAGACACAACTCTGAAATTTCATAGAATGATCTAATGAAAAGCTTAGAGTTCTTTGTAATATACAAATATGGTGTTATCATTTTGTAAAGGTTCAATGACAAAGCAACTGGCGTTTTCTAAACCAATTTGATGATCTCTACTAATAAGAACCTATTTGAAATTTCAGGCAGAATGGGCTCTTATATATATATTAATGGAAAATTTCAGCCTAGAGGTTCTTATACACGGGTGATCTAAGTTGATTTGAGATGATCCAAGTTGCCCTTTTCTTTGTTTAGAAGACGGAGTTCCAAGCTTATGAATATTAAACTTACCTATATGTGAGGAAGCTACCAGATTTTATCAAGCAATCACTTTTGATATTATGCAGCTCAAAATTATCTATATTGTCGGTCGATATATAAAAATCTCTTTTTTGAAACTTTTCTGGGAAAGGACACTACCAGTCGTGATCTTTGCTCCTTTCATGGCAAATTCTCCAAAAATTGGGCGTTTTCCAACGATCTAAAGGGCGTGGTCATGGAAAATTTCCCGGGGGCAAGTCTCCCCGACCCCAGTTTTCCTTCCTGCGCTCTTGCCGAGTGAACACTCTTCTCTATGAATTTAGTTTCCGACAACCCTATTTAGATTCTTTTGCTTGAATGTGTTCTAAATTCAGGCATTTTCATTTACATTTCAAGCATTTTCAAGAAGGACATACTGTTTTCTTTAATCCTGGGTTCGTTAAAACTCAATAAAACTCCTACCTACTTTTTAAGAAGACCCAAACTTGGTCTATCTGTAGACCTAAAATGAAAGAACCCAAATAGTAACAGTCCCACAAAAATCCACCTCAGACCCAAAAGCCGATGGTAGGCCCAACTTGAAAAGTGTCTTGGGTCCGACTTGGACACCCCGTACTGCGAGAAAAGTATATGAGTGCTAAGGAAAATAGTTACTACACTGCATGAAAGATAACTTTGCCACTGCTAAAGTGTATTACCTGTCCAAAATGACAAAAAAAAGAAACAAGAAAGTGACTCCAAGGTCAAACGATTACTTCGTCTCCCTTGCCTGATTAACTAGTATGTTGTACAGGGGAAGTCTGGGGTTGATATGATTCCTGAGGAATAAAAGATTAATAGTGTAGGGTAGCTGGGTCGTAGCTACACCTTTTCACTCACCTTGGCCTTTTCCTCGCAAAACAACATGTTCAAATAAGCGAATTGTGCGTAGTGACGTCAAGAATTTTATAAAACAACGTATTGTATTGATACTTGTTTCAAAATAGGCAAAGCCACAATAAACACTATAGCGTGCCTGGGTTTAATTTGTCTTTGCAGCATCGCATGATACATGCCAGGTCATTCACCTTAATCTACATCAAACATATAATGTGTGACTTTTACAATCACAAATGTGTCTCAGTTAACATAAGCCTGACCAAGCTTCTCCCGTAAGTTTACACCGAGTTCCTGTTTAGCCAAATCAACATTTCTAATTTTCTATGCTGACAAATAGTGATCGTTGCCTTCGTCGTAAATATGAATGCTTCCCGGAATGAATCAGTTTCTTGATTGAAAGTTCTTAAAGTGTTCAGATTTCGAGTATTCGGACTTCTTACCATTTCCTTAAAGGTTCCTAAAAATATCTATCTTCACAATCGTTTTTCATGAACGTTTCAAAGCAATGTCTTTCAAACATTAATCACTTGCGTCCCACCTTTGCGTCCCACCTTTGCGTCCCACCTTTGCGTCCCGGCTCCCGGTTTTCCGGTATGCCGTTCGTAGCCAGGGGTTCAATGGCAGGGACCTTATGGTCTCCAGCCGAATCCCGCCAAAGCTATAGAAGGTTTTTTTCGATAGAATAGGCAGAGAGAGATATGAATGAATATATGAAAACGTCCAAAGAGTTGTATTTATTTGAGTATACATTTTGAACCACCATTGTGTATGGACACCGCCGTTCCCGACCCCGCCAACCAGGTGTTACACCTTACTCACCTTTACTGACGCCGATTAACGGCATTGGTGACCTCCATCCTAGCAACTTGGCTGTCTGGCAAGACACACCCTTGATTTTATTACCTGCTACTGAGTATTGAAAGTCCCGTTTTCTTTGATAGGAAGCAAGCAAGCAACATATATTTGCAAACACAGGTTAGGTTTCTGGAAGCAGTACAGCTGGGGTGGACATGATAAAGACGTTGATAAGAACCATCGATAAACAACTGCGCGCAAGGTGGCGCCAGGGAAGTTTTTATCATGATCCTATGTGTTTCAAAGGATTGATCTGATCTTTACCATGGGAAGCAACGTAATACCCCCTTCTAAGTGCCCCGGTGAGAGGTCAGATGTTCACCAGGGTCCTAGTGACCGAAAAATATCCAAATTTTTACCGGAGAGCTCGAATTACGTAACGAAGACATCATAACTATTGGCGGGGAACTGTTTCTGCGTGGAAATAATTTCTCAAATTTCTCTCCGGGGTTGGCCAGCCGAGAATTTTTCACTTGTGAGGCGTTTTGCACCGGGAAGATACACAGCTTGGCCGGGGACTGATTAGCTTCAATTTTTCACCGGGGAAATCACCGGGGTAGAATTACCGAGGCACTTAGACGGGGGTGTAAAGGATGATGATGAAAAATTCTCTGATGACTTCTTTACCCCAATCATTTATACAACTTTAATATGGGCCATGCAATGATCTAGCAAGCTACGCTAAAATTTTAACATCCTCTATTCACCTTCAGATGCTTTGTCTCTCCACCAAGAAACTACTTTTTTGACCTTGCAATGAAGGATAATTTCCACAAAAATGACCAAAATCCATGCAATTTCTATCTTTTCATGTTGTATTTTGAGACGTTTTAGCGGGGGGCAAGTGTGTATGCTGCCTTCGTGCTTTGTGCGGCCTTGTACACAAATTGTACACAAATTTTCAACCTTTTACACTGATTTCATAGTCGTATTTGTCGCTGTCGATAGACTGACGAGGGACGTTCAAATCCAATTCGACCAAACAATTCAATTCAATTTAAGAATATAAAAAATTTTGCTGGTGCTGTTGTTATAGTCGTTGTGCTAACTCGAACGTAGCAAGTCTACTGGCTTACTTTGAAATAACAGCGCAGGCAAATGAGGAACGTAACTATAATCTTGCTTCCTGGAGAGAAACACTTGTAAGGCATGTGCATCAGTGTAAGGGGGCGCATGAATACAAATATAAGTGTTTTGAGACGGATAAAGATATATGACCTAAAGTGTGCCAACATTTCACTTGAACCTAACTGCTGAACATGAATGTTCACTGAAATGTCGGTGCCGTTTGGCCACCGTTTTCAGTGGCATTGCAGTTGCGATGTGTGATGTTGGCAGCATTTGACCGCGGCTTGAACCAGAAAATGTCAAGTGCTGCATGAATTCAAGAAATTCTACGAGGAGCCAGGATGAGGGCCTAAGGTATTCGTATCTTCCCAGAATCCCTAACTCAACAGAAACAACTATTTCCAAGATTTCCAACTTTCCAAGGAATGACACGTGAGAAACGCAGAATATCATCAAGTTTTACTTACATGAGGTATTAGATGCAACAATGCATCCCCAGCAAGTGTACCAACAGCCAAGGCAACCAAATATCCCATGACTCTTTGGTAGAAACCCTTCTCAAGGCAAGGTATTACAGCAATAATTGCCAATGATGCAAGGCTTACAAATGTGATGGCAAGGAATCCATAAACCCAAACTGAAACAAAAATGAATATTATCATACTGGGGAAGTCAAAAGGGAGTTTGCTGCTTTTCAATTAATAACTATCAACAAACTATAGCTCAGTAGTAGTTATAGGGCCAATGAGGTTAACTTAGATATGAAACTCTGTCATTTGACATGAAATATTCGTCTTAGATTTATCTTCATTCAGTTTGACGAATTATTTTATTGAACAGCCTACTGTGGAAGAATTTCAAGGTCTAGAAGAACTTTCTCCTGCCACTGTCATTTTGGCTTTATGGACCATCACATAAACATGACGAGAGAGCTCGGTCGTTAACAAATAAAGTAACGTTGATTTCAAAGTCATCGCGGCGATTTCTTTTTATATCAATTTTATACCAGGTGGGGGTAATGTGGGCCCACTGAGAATTCAGCCATAACTCAAATCCAACGAAGCCTTGAATCTTTTAAAATTGTCGCACTTACCATATTGTTTTGTGTCTAAAATGCGAAAAGGCTTTGCTGTTTTTGTGGTTGCTACTTTGTAACCAATACATGCGAGTAAACATAAACTGCAAACATTTTTAATTTATTTGATCGCCACTGTCAAACTCGATCATTGCCTGCCAAGTCCCAACGATGGTGGTGGATCACTCCGTGAGGACGGTTGTTTCAGAAAGGGATCGCATGCAATGAAGGCAAAAATTGGGATTTCATCCAAGAGAAAATAGTTGGGAATAGAATTCAATTATGTTTTCATCCATTTACTCATTCACATTCCTATATTACACAAGTTTTGAAAGCATAAAGCGTACCCATTTTTCCCGCTCGTCGGGAAAAATGGGCCCATTTTAGTTCAAATCAGAAAATTTTCAAAATTATCTAACCGCATTTATCAGAGCTGAGACTTTTGGCAGGAAACAAGAAGCACTGAATATAAATTGAAGGGAAAATTCTTAAAGTTTATGTTCTCTGTCGCGAGCTCTGTCGTCATTTTCCCAGCTACGTATTTTTGAAACTTTGCTCACTTTAGACCCACATTGCCTCACCCTTACCCTACAAAACTTTGCATTTGTATCAGGATACCAATCTCTTTGTTGGTTTCCGCCAACCATATGCTTTGGCCTAAGATATCAACACTTCTCTGAAAACATTTCACACCAACAAAACAAGATTAGGACCTTTCACGAAAAACAGTGGTTAACTGTACAAGGCTCACCCATCTTGCGATCGACCACAATACTGAGATAGTAGGGCTTTTCGGAACAATTGTGCCTATGCACACAGAATCCTCCATTTATCTGTTCTACAAGGGCTGGGCAGATCTTGAGAAATGTAGCTCTTGTGATTGAGTCCGTATCATTCAGCTTGTGTTTATGAAGAAGGTCTTTCGTTGACAAGCACTGAAAATGAAAAGAATTTCATATACATCGCTTCTAAGTTACGTCACTATACTACTACATGTATTTTCACAGAAAAAAAAGAAATCGACCAAGCGCTCATAGTTTGTGTACAAGGCCGCACAAAGCATGAAGGCGGCATATGCACCTGCCTCCACCTAAAACGTCTCAAACTACGATAAGAAAAGATAAAACTCGCAGTGATTGAGATTGACTTTTGAGGAAATTATGCTTCATTGCCCTCTAAGAATTAGGAGCTTTGTACGGCCTTGCTTGTGTACTCAAAGTTTCCCGCAACCTGTCGCATGCAAGCGAGGTCCCTAAAACTGAGTTCTGGTCTGAGGATTTTGAAAGAAGTGCTCACCTTTTTTACATTTCCATTCACGATAAAGCCCCGGGATAAAGCATGGGGACTGTGGACACAATTTGGGTGTTGATCGTGTCCATAATACATGTTCCTAAATGAATAAATGTATTTCGTTACCTTGCTTATTTTCAATTCACTGTTTATCGTTTCCTTGTTCTTGTTTGGGAGCACATCAGGCTAGTGTGAACGGTTTTGCATGGCCTAAATTTTGAACTGCACTGCGATTTAAAACGCCATGTCGATCTGGGAATTAGTTCTCAGGTCACGGCTTTAAATTGCAGTGCAGTTCAAAATTTAGGCCATACAAAACCGTTCACAGCAGAAAAATCTATTTTGAAGCAGACTTTCATCAAGTAAACTCCAAACACACACTCAATCACTGATACACACTCATGGAGTCCTATCGCTCACAGGGGCGGCGCCATGGAGTCGACTGGGGTGGACATGTCCACCCACTTGTTTTGAGGATCGATTTTCTAAGTCCTCTAAATTCGATAAAAAAGGTTGGGGGCTCGTACTTGTCTTCTCAGGGATCGGTATTCGTTTCCCCTCGTTTGCAATTCAGTGATTAGTCGCAGTCGTCTGGTTTGTGTAGCTTACAGCCAACCATACGGGATTTTATTTCTGATCTTTATATTAGAAGATTCATCCATATACGTGTGAATGTAATTTTGATAACGATGTCCAGACTAACTTTTTTGCATCCTCGTTCACCTTTTCAAGTGAATTAGGACTTACAAATAAAGTCTATCATCTTAAAGGCTCTTATTCAACCAGCATGCTTTGCTGGCGTCATCTCTTGGTTGGCCTTTGTTGTTGCCATTTTCATGAGCCATGAAAATGGCGACAACAAAGGCCTGCCAAGAGGTGACACGTGCAAGGCATTCTGGTTGAATAAGAACCTTTAAATCAATGATGAACACAAATTTTATCCTATGCTGCAAAAGGACGTTTTCCGACGTTCTAGAAAGGCGTGATCCTGGAGATTTTTCTGAGGGCAAGCCCCCATACCCGCATTTTTCCCTCGCTCCGCTCTCTTGTCCATCTCACTCTGTGATGGCTGGCGCCGCCCCCGATCGCTCATGGTTTTTGGTGAGTTGAAATTACTTCGGTTACCACAAACATAGACACAAACATGTACGGGTACTGCTGGTGACGCAATTTAGTCATAAGAAAATTACCTGAAAGATCAAAGCACAAACAAACATTAGAACGCATGGCATTAATAGTAATGAGAAGTAACATGACTAACAAAGGAAAATCATCAAGGAAACTCAAAAGAAAAACATCAAGATGAACGGGATCTGTCCCCAATGTGGGTTTATCTACTTGGCGCAAATGGAAGGTTTTGGGTCCCCTCTTGGAAGTTTCTACAACTTAACTCTCTCTGTTTGAAAATGCAACGAACAAAAATTATGGAAACTACGTAAATTCTCCTCTCTCCTTAAATAAAATAGCATCTTGTGTCGTATGATTATTTGTATTTAAGATATTTTATGTGCTATGTAGTCATGATATTTTGCTCCTCCTGGTATCGTTAGTGTCTTTGGTAATTCGTTATCACCAAACAAGAACTGCCAGAACGTCTTGTCCGTCCAGAAAAATTGTTCGTCTTTTCATGTGAAAAGGGCTGACATACGCTTATGAAATGTTGACTAGCAAGCTTTAGCGCTGACTCGGAGGGAGTGGGGGGGGGGGGGTACATGACTTGCAGATGGACGGGCGTCTGCCACCAGCTTTTCAGAAAGCTACCCTCTTCTAATTACCGACAGTTGCCGCCATACCCTCTTTTATGAGGAATTTTGAAGGAAAACTACCTATTTTTCACAGTTTTTTTCTAATTTCTGGAGAACCCTTCCATGTTTAAGGAAAATCTGCCGAAATCGGACCCTTGCTTAGAGAATTTTGGACCCAAAAACCCGCCCATATGGGCGGCACATACCTGTACCCTCAACATGTTATGTTACCCCCTCCCCGGAGATGACTCTCCCCATGTTTCGAAATTCCTTCATATTCACTGCTCTACCAGGGTACTAGCTTCACCAGGGTCCTAGTGATCACAAAATATGTTCAAACCGTCATCGGGAAGCTCTAATAATGTAACAAGAAGAGCATGATTATTAGGAGGGAACCATCTCTTCTTGGAAATAATTTCTCAAATTCCTTCCCGGGCCTCGCGAATTTGCAGCCGAGGATTCACTTGTGAGGAATTTTGTACCGGGGAGACTCGCAACTTGTTCGGGGACTGACTTTGCTCTAATTTTTTTCACCCAGGAAATCACCGTGGTAGGATTCACCGGGGCACTAAGACAGGGGTGTCCTGCTGAAATTTGATAGGAGAACATGGAAGGTCTAAAAGGATAGCAAAATGGATTACTACCTAATACAGGGACTACAGAGAAACAGATTTGAGATTTACGTGTCACCGTTAAAGCTCGGGATATAGAGTGCGTAAGGATTAGACTTTTATGTGGCAAATAGAAAGCTATGACCTAATATCTCGCATAACTAATACAGTGACATGGTTAATAGCAGAAAGCACTAAGCCAAATCTAATACCCCTGTCAAAGCTAATGATTATGCTGTGCTGAAATGAAAGGCTCTTGCATAAAGTTCCAGTTTATAATCCTGTAACGACTTTATTGCAATCTCATTGCTAACAGAAAAAATTTCCTTCGCGGCTTTTGGCTTGGTATCCTGGGTACTAGACTCTCTCAAGGTACCCAGGGTATTGGCTTGGCAACCCTTTCGGAATATTCTTGTACATTCTACATCGTCCTCTTCCAGTGAAGGAAACTTTGAAGAAACCCCAAGGGCCAAAGGCATGACAGTGATTAGTTTGTCAAGCTGGCCCGTATCTTGCTCTTGATATCTGTATGATATGCCCCTTTAAGCAACCCAAACGCAGATTTATTGCAAACGAAAGGGGGGGCCCTAAGAGGGTTATTACTGACATAAAGGGTGCTAGAGTAGACCTTTCCTGAGATTCTGAAGGATCTGAATGAATTTTCTTAAAACTGTCATCTTTGAGACATTTACCAAACAACCTCTGTAAAGCCCTGCTCTCCAAGCCCTGTTCTCTGAGCAGAAATTTTAACCCCACCTGACCTGGGCGTTTTGAAAGACTCAACGCCTGGGGGGGGGGCGTATTCCACCCACCTCCTTGTTTATCTCTGTTTTTACCTGAGAAATGGCGACCTGATTTGGCACGAAGAGGAAAGCTGTACTTTTTCATTCATACGAATACGAGTTCCTGTTAAGAATATGTCGTCGATGTCGTTTTCCCCACTAGTCACTTTTCCTTGTCATCACCTTGATCTGGTATCTAAATCGTTCTTATTATCCGTGTGTCTTGTTTTTAGTTGTAGTTTAAAATATGAAAATAGTGATCGTCACTACCTGACGGTAAACATTGTTGCCAAATTTTTGCATATTCTTGCAGCGTAAGTCTGAATTCCAGTTCACAACAACAAGCAGCACATATCTTGATGTTTGCGTTTCATGATGTATGAACCTTACTTGGAAGACGAAAACAATCAGCTTTACAGGGCAGCGATCGCGAGGTATTCACTCCCTAAAATCTCGTACACTTTTGACCGCAATCACTTCCTTTTTTAAAAAAATCCACCAACAATCCATAAAAAATCTACTTATTCTTAAAAATCTCGCACGCCCCTTCGAAAGAGTGAAATCCCCCTCGGCTGAAGTCTAAGTATGAGTAAAATGAAGACAGGAAATATAAACCAAGTACCTTTTGGTAATGACTTTTGATATGTTTCTGATGTTTCGGACTCTGCTTCTCCTCTTTTTGTTTCCCATGGTCTCCTGATCTTCTTTTACGATCATGCTCGTGCCCTGCATCTGAACTTTTCTGTCCTTGTTTTTGAGCCCCATCATCCTTCATCGGGACCTGTTTGATGCCTTGGTGCACGCCTTTATACAAACAAGATTTATCCAGTCTCTCTATATAAACATTACCAATTGACAATTGCTTCAACAAGTCTTTAAACCGTTGCGGTCTTATAACTGTTCCATTATTTTCCCCATACTGTGTAAAAATTCTGTCAAGGAATGTCCTCGTTCCTGCTAAATTTGAAATCTGTGATAGACTTTGAGCTGATGTTGGTTTGAAAATATTACATGAAAAACAACAAGCAAATAGAGCTATAACAATCCTACACGAACTCAGCATTTCATCGGCCATTTTCAAGCAGTTTCTGGTAATGTTTGATGCTTCAACTCTTCAAGAGCAGTGCTTCAACTGAATGGAGTCTCTCTGATGACCACAACAAACAACTAATTTGATCTTACACAACTCCTGAATGTTATCCTCTTTGCACTGGATCTTCAGATCATAACCTTATCAGATGACACGTATGAGTTTAATGAAAATATGAAGCGAATAGTTCATGGTACGGCAGGTCAGGTTTTCGTGATGAAATACAGCCCTCTCTACGTGCATCTATGGCCAGATCCACCAGATTTTCATTTCTGCAAAGAAATAATAGTAGATGTCAGTAAATGTATAATTCTCATGCAAATAATGAAAGAATATGGGATTTTCATTGCTCTGCACGTATAACTGTTTCTTTGAAATATTGTATGGTTGCGGCAATGACAGTCAAACAATCAACAAATCATGTAAGGGGGGTCATCAATTATTACCACGAGGCAGATAGAGAGACAAAACATTAAAAGAACCTTACAATGAGTTTTTTTAAATCTTATCAATCTGCAGCGAGAGATCTGCAAAAAACCTTGAAATCTTCAAAGGAGGAATACACAAATTTTTTGAGTTAGCAATAAAAGTTGCTTAGAATTACCATATTTTGAATACTCAGAGCTTCTAACGAATTTCTTGATGGTTCCATAATAGTCTTCGTGTTTACTACCTGTTCCCACCCTCATGAGTCATGACTCATGAATATTTCGAAAACAAAGCTCTTCAACGCCTTTCCAGTTTTTAGCAATTATTCAAGTACCTTCTGAGTAATATGACACAGAAAACAAGTGAAAACAAAGTGAAAAATATGCGACACAATTCTCATGGCTGGTTTTGTGTCATCGCGAAACGGAAATCCTCAAAATTCGCACCCTGCTATGCAGTGAACATTGGTAGAAGCTCGCGTTAGAGGCATTATTGCCAAGGCCCCTGTAACACTATACTGAATTGACAGAGCAGAAACTGCGTGAAATAACATCATTGAGCAATGATCTGTTGCGGGGAGCTAGGAGGACTCCAAGTTTCGAGTTTTACGCATGCGTGCGTAGTTTCTACTCTGCCTGCAGTGTGACGCATTTACCCATGGGCCAACTGGGCCCGGGCTCAGGGGCCCCCTAAAAATCAGTCAGGGGGCCCCGGGCTAAAATTTGAAAAACTTACGAACTTTGCCAATTACCAAGATGTACATATTCTTCTATCGGTGTATTCAATTTTTCGAGTTTTGCCGTATCAAACTATTTCGTTGATATTAACTTGTTTGGTGATGGTGCCTGAATGCCCGCCCTTATCCATAAACTTCATGCTAACTGAGTACTATGCACGTGACAAACAAATTCTTAGGTACATTTTAAGGGGCCCCAATCAGTTTTAGGCCCAGGGCCCCAACAGACTTAAATGTGGCCCTGAGCCTGCCGGATTTCTATCGGAGCGGTTTGACTTTCACATCGCATCGGATAGGGATGAGTTACACTATACGCTGTAACAATCCAATTCACGACCCTCTGATTAGCGTTGTGGTGTAAACTGTTACACCAAATATCACTAAGGAGTGAAACTCACTCCACTACGATAGCAATTTGGTGTAGTGTAACTCTGGCCTAAATCAGTATTTGTGCCTCGTTCTCTGGCATAGGTGTCAGATAACCTTAACCATACACAAAAATGTCAGTGAGCTCCACGACAGGCAAATTTCAAAAATACATTTATCCTCACATCACATAACTCAATTATTTCTTCTTTTCCGGATCTTGTCTGACGATTTGCTATGACCAAGGTCGTTTGAAAAGATTAAAAAATGGTTCCTCCGTTACTCGACGCACTTTTCCTAACCTGGTAACAGTTTACCAAAGACTAAAGACTTTTTCAACAGTTTATGTGATGTAGCCAAGATTTGGCACATTAGGGTGGGGGCCATCAGGGTTTGCGGAACAGCAGAATTTGAAGAAAATTTGTTGCGGAATACGGAATTCTAGCAATTTCTCGGCGGAACGACGGAATTCTCCATTCCTACGGGACGCGGATTTTCTCGAAAATGATAAGCGGAATGCGGACTTTCATGAAATTTCATGGATTTGCGGATCCTTCATCTGTTGTCTTGTAAAAAGAGGTCTTAGTCACACCTCTGTTTTTCTGGTCAGCACTATGAGAATATATATTTTCCAAGCTTTGCACAAAAATGCCATTATCCTCCTCTTTTCACCTGGATGGGTGAAAATGTCTAACAATACTAATTTGTGCCATCATTTTTATAACAAAGTGGTGGGACGCGGAACTTTGGCTGAAAATGACCGGGACGGCGGATTTTAACTGAAAATCACGCGGAACGGCGGATTTCTAACCCCCTTGATGACCCCCACATTAGGAGTACACAATCCACAACAGCATGGCGTCGAAACTTCCCTTGCACATATTTTCTATAAGAAACTGCTCATGCGAAATTAAACTCTGAGATCGCTAAAAATTAACAAACTTCTGTACTGGAAAAATATAACTTAAATGAACTATTCATTTTGATTTGGGAAATCCTTAGCATATCAAAGTGGATATTTTTCGTTTTAAGTTCCGAGTACTCTCTAATGTAGCTATAATAAAGAGGGTCCTGAAAGCGAACCTTCAAACCCATTTCCCCGATCACACCAAACATCGCAGGAAGTCCCAGTCACATTTTTGCAGATGTTTAGTGAATTATCAAGTCCCATTGCCAATCCTTTACTTTGCTGCTCGAATTCCCCATCCCCACTCATCAAATACAAGTCCGAGCGCAAACATCGTATCCCCCAGTGTCTTTTCGGCAGTTCCTAGATACAATGATACAATGTCGAAGGTATTGTGGCGCAGTAGTCCTCTGACTTTGCAGCCAGAACAGTCGGGTCAACAGAGCTGGACTCCAGGAAAAATCCCAGTACTTGAGTGTCATGACAAGGGGTCGCAGACTCGATTCGGTCTTCTCTACTTCTGTGATCCCAGTACTTGGCGCTAAAAAACGCAACTCCACCTTCACCTTCACCATTTACCCTTTCATGACCCCAGGTGAGAATGGCAAGATGGAAAGGAATCTAGATGCGGCCAGTAGGCTATTGCTGTCATACAGACTGCGCGCAAAGCAAACTTTTTGGAGCTGCATCCACTTAACAATATTAACAGCTAATATTAGGCAGTGTTTCATGCCGTTTGTAGCGTGCATGTCCACCTTGCAGGAAACGTTTCTTCATGGGAAGAAAAACGTTATCTCTGCAGGAGCACACTGCATGCAGCTGCTCAGGCACGTCGCAAACATTTCAAATAACAAAACAACTATCGTCTTTCTAGATCCCTGCTCTCAAAACTGAATAGCATCAGCAGGGGCGGTCTGGCATGATAATTGTAGGGTGGCTAGCAAGCCAAAAGGGCCCGGTTCAGGGTGTGGTAAATAATTTTTAACCACACCCAATAAAGAAATCACTTCAAGCATGCTCTGTCCTCGATAGCACTTATTGACTTATTGATAGATATACTGGAGAGCAATGCTTGCACTTTAATTTGACAATCAACTTTTCTACGTTCCGTACTTTATTTGAATCAAATGTTCTTTATAAATAACTTAGATTCTAATAATGAAAGGTTCTTCATGACCCCAAAATACCATTTCTTTCGGGAATGATAATAATAGTAAGAGCGGCAAATAAGAATAGTTACACTCAAAGCTCTTCGCTGTGCATTCCTCATTGTAATATCTTCAGCTCTAAAATTGAACTGACTAGTCTCGTCCGATCGAAATTCATATTGGAGTTGCAAAAATGTGGTTCCGGGGGCTTGCCCCGGGAAATTTTCCATAACCGCGCACTCTGGATCATTGGAAAACGCACTATTTTTGCAAGACTTGCCTTCGAAATAGGTAAAGGCTCACAACTTATTAGAGTCTTTCGTACCCTGCGTACCAGAGCCTAATAAAAATTTCTTTTGCAGCCAGGGTAAGTCTTCTGCAGAAAACTTTGAAAATAGGACTTCAGTTTTACGAGGATACAGATTATTTTTGAGTTGTATGATATCAAAACTTATAGCGTGATAAATTTCTGAAATATGGATAAGTTCGAATATTCATTTGGATGAACTTGTAGCTTTCACACCTTGTGCCTTACAAAGTGAATCGGCTTCAAAAAATTATTTGGGGACCAAAGCCCCCAAGCCCCCCATATCAAACGGATCTGACTGAAAATGAAACTGCTGAACAGGGAATTGGGTATTTCATTTCATTTTCATTTCATTTAACATTATTTATACACGAAAAAAACCCTTCAGCAATTAATATAAGGAGAAAACTTAGTAACAATCTTACATCTAAAAAATTTGAAATTCCTAAAAAGCCTAAAATCCTAAATTCCTAATCTGCTGTTGTTCCAGGGAGTCGTGTTTTAAAATGAGTCTAGCCCTTTAAATGCGTTTTTAGTCGTTGTTTAAAACGATTTAAAGTCGGTAGCTCACGAATTGTCGAAGGTGTATCATTCCAGACTTTCAGAGATGTATAGTGAAAACTCTTTTTGAAAAACTCTGTCTTGCATCTGGGGATTTGAAGATCTTTGGGATTTTTCGTATTGTACGAAGAAAAACATAATCTAGGCAAGAACTTATCAAACAGGTTTTCAGAACATAATCTGTTTATGATCTTGTACTTCATCACGTTCCCGTCATAACGGATAATATTTTCTACATTTAGCCAGGAACTAGACCAAAGATCTTTAAGTTTTGCACTCTCTATTATTGACCATGCTCGGGATTGAAGACGTTGCAGAGCAGCTAATTTTGTTTTACACAAGCTACCCCAAATAACGTCTCCATAACGCAGGTGAATCTCGACAAGAGCGTAATACACACTGCAAAGGTGGGATTGCGGTAAAATATTTTTCAGTCGTTTTAGGGCTGAAAGGCCAGCCCTCATTTTGCTCTTTACACGCCTGAAATGCTCATCCCAGGTTAGGTTTTCGTCAATAATAATGCCTAGGGACTTCGCTTGACTAACTTTTTATATATCCGAACCATCCAGAGTTAGAATTTCTGGAAGGTCAAGACTCTTAGTCTTGAGTGGATGTCCTATTATCATAAATTCAGTTTTTTTGGGATTAGGACTTAGTTTGTTCACTCTGATCCACTCTGAGATATTGAGCAGCTCACGGTGTGCATCTTCGAGCAATTTTACTGGATTACTAGAAGCAATTGTCAAGCTAGTATCATCAGCATAAATGCTAGCTCGAGAGGATTGCAAGCACCCTTCAAGGTCATTCAAACAAATGATGAAAAGAAGAGGACCTAGGCATGACCCTTGTGGTATGCCACAGGTAACTTTTCTAGCTTTTGAATGCAAACCATTTAGAGAGCAAAATTGCGTTCTGTTTGTTAGGTAGGATTCAAACCAATCCCCAGATTTGCCTCTCACCCAATACGCGCATAATTTTTTCATTAATACGCTATGGTCGACCGTGTCGAAAGCTTTCTTTAGGTCAAGAAACATTGTAAGGTTGACTTTGCTGTGATCTATGCTCTCATACCAATAGTCAGTGCTTCCTATCAGCGCGGTCACTGTGGAGTAATGCTTGCGAAAAGCTGCTTGGTTGCTCGTTAATCGTAGGAGGATTGGTTGTAGGGCAGCAGGCAGGGAAAAGGGAATGGGCAGGAGGACTGTGTAGGCAAGTTGATTTCCTGATAATGAAATGGGGGCTCCATGCAAGACTTGTCACTGGAACCATCTGGAGTAGGGGCAGGAGAACTGCTTTGTACATTTAAGCTTCCATCGTCGCACGTCCTATGGTGTAAAATATTTCTTTGGAACTTGTCTCTGTGCAGTGGCATAACAGAGCAGCGTCAGCCCTTAGTAATTTAGCAACTCAGTGCCCCCCCCCCCCTCCTGCTGCAAATAGATCAATAAATGTTTGACAAATTTTCAAGATTGAAAACGGTGTTTTATTGGAAATAAAGTTTTAAAGGTGAACCCAGCACAGGTCATATACGAAGCCCCATTTGCAGTGGAAACATACTGAGTTGAAGGGCCACTGAGGTACAAAAAAGTCTTTGCACCACGCTCTTTGGTTTGGTAGAAAAATCCATCTCTCGTAAAAATTTTACCATTGAGTGGAGGAATAGACCTTGTGATTGACGAAACCCTTCACTAGGAAATTTTTGAAAATTGTGCTGATAGAAATGAATTTGGCGAGGTTTTGTCAGGGAAACCCCATGCGCGCTTATTATGTTCATGTGTATTTGTATTTAGAAACTTGCTTAGTATAGCAAGAAGGCTCATTCATTTACTTTGCAGGATAAGCGGACACTTTTATGACTCAAGGAATTTTACTTTAGCATTGTTGACAATAGCTTGAGTGCGTAAGAGCCTCAGTATGAAGTAGAGACAAGGAAACTGACTCAGGTTATTGCTAGTTAACAACTTAACAGAACGTCAACTATTATTCCTAGCATACTTAATGGCTTGGTCACCTTGATTTTGATTGGTTTGACTAGTTGTTATTCTTAATCCTGATTGGTTAGTTAAAACTGAAGTTCCTTGTTTGTTGATATAAAAGTTACCGTATGAGTCAAAAGCATTAGATTTTAGAAAGATTGCGAATTACACGTTGAACGTAAGAGTGCTGTTTTTGAATGATGCAGAAAACGTGAAGATTGCTGTTCTCTTTGAGTGAACTCTGTCCTTTAGAATAGGATTAAACCTGAATCAGCGAGTTAGAGAGTCGAATCTCTACATTATGGTCCACCGTCCGAAGGTTTGAGTGCTAGCAGAGTTGAAATTATGGAGAATTTGGAGAAAGCTAAGAAGAAACGAAAATCTCATCGCGGAACTACGACGAAACTTTTGAATAAACTCGATGATACCTTGAAAGAGGAAAATTTGAACGAGCTTCGATTACGGCAAATCCAGACAGATTTAAAGGAAAAGGCGCAATGTTTAAAGGAATTAGATGAACAGATTTTTGATCTGATGATAGAAAATTCGAGCGAAGATGATTGCGACAAAGAAGCAGATGAAGCAAGTGAAGTTAAGGAAAGAATTACATACGGCCTAATTTTACTCGAAGATGCACTGAAAGAAGACGTGCGAAATGGTGGTTCTGTCGCTTCTGGATCTCAACAGGGACTGAATTTACAAGGATCACAGCAGTTATCAAGGAGTGCCTCAAGAGAGAGTTTGAATTCTGTTGCCTCTTCGAATAATTCGGCTCAGATTTGTGGCAGGAAGGTGAAGTTACCAAAATTGGAATTGCGGAAATTTTCTGGAAAAATCGCAGAGTGGCCAGAATTTTGGGACGGGTTTCGGAGTGCGGTACATGACGACGAACAACTGGCGAAAGTTGATAAGTTTAAATATCTGCGGAGTTATTTGGAGGAGCCAGCAAGAAGCGTGGTCGCGGGATTTCCCCTGACTGATGCTGATTACGACTCTGCCATCGAAATGCTTAAAGATCGATTTGCGAAGCCAAGTGTTATAAAAAGAGTGCACCTGAATGATCTTGCCTTGCTGCCCCCGGTGTACAACGAGAAAAATGTTCATGGATTGCGTAATTTTCATGATCAGATCGAGACACGCTTTCGTGCACTGGAGGCTCTCGGCGTTGACAAGGAAACATACTCGAGCGTCGTCGTGCCAGCCTTGATGTCGAAGATTCCTAGTTCTGTCCGCAATAACATGATTAGATTTGGCGTGAACCACATGGAGTGGAACCTGGACGATCTACTAGCTGCATTGAAGAAGGAATTAGACGTGTTAGAGGGACATTTCCCGATGCTACAGCTCGAGAAAACAGGATGGAAGAAATCATCTGATCACGAACCAAATCGGCCTAAGCATCAACAAGCAACCGCCTCAGCATTGTTTGCAGGAAAGGACAGCCCAAAGAAGTGCGTTTATTGCCTTGAAAACCACCAACCAGAGAGCTGTGAAAAGTTGAAGGACCCTGGTGAACGTAAGAATGTTCTTATTAAGTTTGCTAGATGTTTTTGTTGCTTAAAAACAGGTCATAGATCATTCAAATGTAGGTCAAAAGTAGACTGTAAGATCTGCAGTAAGGGAAATCATCATTGCTCCATTTGCCCAAGCCTTTCCCCATCTAAGGAAACGCAGCCTAAGACCAGTGCGCCCACCCTTGACCCGAATGCCACAGCATGGACAGGGACAACAGGCTCAGAAGGGAGAGTGGCCCTGCAAACAGCCTTAGCAGTGGTGAATGGCAAAAAAGAGAGTAGAATGAGAGTTTTGTTTGACTCAGGCAGCCACAGATCTTTCATCACTGCCAAGGCTGTTAGCAAACTTGATTTGAGGCCTGTGAGGAGAGAAAGGCTAGGAATTAAGGCATTTGGGAGTAGTGAAGCGGAGAGTGCAGAGAGGGAGGTTGTTGAAATTTCCTTAGGCCCCTTGAATGGAAGTAACCATGTTAAAATTGAGGCATTTGTGGTCAATGATATTGCTTCTATTCCAAATATACATGTAGAAGTAGTAAAGGAAACCTTCTTGCACTTAACAAATGTTTGGTTTTCTGATGTTTGCAGGAATGATGATTTTTTGGAGATTGATTGCCTTGTCGGTTCTGACTGGTTGTGGTCCTTCCAAGAGGGGGAAACAATACGAGGGGGGCCACAAGAACCTGTCGCAGTAAAAACCAGTTTGGGCTGGGTATTGTCGGGACCTCTTCAAGGTGAGAAAATTCTTTCTTCTTATGATTGCCATGTGAATGTTTGTGTTGATCCGATGTCTACTCCAAACAAGGTTGAGAAGCAGGAGATTGATTCTAACCTGCATAAATTATGGGACTTGGACAGCATTGGTATACGAGAAGAAGATAAGGTACATGAGAGCGTTCTTGATGATATTGCATTTACAGGGAGCAGGTATTCTGTTGGACTTCCCTGGAAACTCGGTCATAAACCATTGCCCTCCAATTACAATGTTTGTTTACTCAGGTTGAAGAGCCAGGTGAAGAAATTGGAGCAGACTCCAGAGATTTTTGACAAATATAATGAAATTATTTCCCAGCAGGTTTCAGAAGGAATAATTGAGCAGGTTTCAGAACTCGAACCTGCAGGTAAGATACACTATCTACCGCACCGAGCCGTCATTAGAGAGAATGCAGAAACCACCAAGGTGAGAATTGTATATGACGCCTCTTGCAAAGAGCGTAAGTCTGGTGTGTCTCTCAACGAGTGTTTACATGTAGGCCCTTCTCTCACCCCACTTATTTTTGATGTTCTCCTCAGGTTTAGAATGAATCCAGTTGCACTTGTAGGAGACATAGAGAAGGCCTTCTTGAATATTGAGATCCACCCACAGGACCGAGACTGTCTGAGATTTTTATGGTTAAAAGACATTCATGCTAAAGACCCTGAGGTTGTTGTGTATCGCTTCCTGAGGGTCCTGTTTGGCTGCAATGCGAGCCCGTTTCTACTCAATTGTGTACTACGACATCACATAACTAGGTATGAAAATGAGGACCCTGAGTTTGTCAACACTTTGATAGGGGGATTCTTTGTAGATGACCTTGTGACGGGTTGTGCAGACCCCCAAGAGGCCCTGACCCTTTATGAGAAGGCCAAGAGAAGAATGAAGGAAGGAGGATTCACCCTAAGGAAATGGAAGACGAATGATGAAGAGCTAGCTAAAGAAATAGCCCAGCGAGAGGGAGAGAGTGAGAAAAAAGAACAAAAAACAACAGGGGACCCATCTTATGCTCAGGAAACTTTAGGTGCACAAAGTACTGCAGATGGAAAAGGTAAGGTGTTAGGAATAGCCTGGGACAATGAGAGAGATACCCTTGAGTTTGATCTTGGCAAGGTAAGTAAAGAAATTGGTAAAACCTCCCAAACCACCAAAAGAGGGATTTTAAGTACGCTTGCCTCCCTGTTTGATCCCCATGGACTTGTTAGCCCTGTAGCCGTAACAGCCAAGATTCTTTTTCAGGAGCTGTGTTTGGAGAAATTGGGGTGGGATGATCCTCTACCTGAGGACAAACGTGTTAGGTGGGAAACTTGGCTTAAGGATTTGAAATGTACTAACACAATATCTGTCCCCAGGTGTGTCTTCGCTGAGTGCAAAGGTAAGGTCTTGAGTTGCCAACTACACGGTTTTGCAGATGCCAGTAAGAAAGCTTACTGCGCTATGGTATTTTTAGTGTGCAAAACCACTGAAGGAACCTATACCAGGCTTTTGAGTGCAAAAACTAGAGTTGCTCCGTTAAAGCAACTGTCCATTCCCCGCCTAGAACTGATGTCAGCAAGGGTGCTTGCCACTTTGATGAGCACCATTTTAGAAGCATTAGGCCCAAACTTTAAGGTTGATGAGGTCAAGTACTGGCTGGACAGCAAGACTGCTCTCTTTTGGATTTACAACAATGGTGAGTGGAAGCAGTTCGTCCAGCATCGTGTCAACGAGATTTTGCGTCTTACAAGGAAGGAAGACTGGGGCCATGTATCAGGTATAGAAAACCCAGCTGACTTAGGTTCTAGGGGTGTGTCTGCAAGTCATCTGAAGGACAGTAAGTTATGGTGGGAAGGTCCAAATTGGTTGCAGAAAGGTAAGGAGAGCTGGCCAAATTGGTTGCCACTAGAAGATTCCCCTGATGTGAGCAGTGAGAAAAAGAAGAGTGCCCAAGTAATGTTGATCACAGAAAAGGAGGAGGAAAAAGTGAGCAATGTTGTGAACTTGGAAAGACATGGAAGCCTTGCAAGGTTACTCAGAGTTACTGCCTATGTAATGAGATTTGTGAGCAATTTGAAGAAGAAAAGAGAGGGTATGCAAGTGAATGTGAAAAGGCTGAGTGTAGAAGAAATTGAAACAGCTGAGAGATTGTGGATTGAAGATGCGCAGCAGTCATTAAAAAAGAGAGAAGATTTTGAGAAAATATCAGTTCAGTTAGGAGTTGTGAATGAGGATGGAATGATGGTATGCAGGGGAAGACTAGGGAATTCAGATCTAGATTTCAGGAGTAAGTATCCTATACTTCTTCCCAAGAACCACCCTTTTACTGACTTAGTCATCAATGATTGCCATAAGAGAGTCCACCACAACAAGCTTCGGTCAACTCTTGCTGAGCTTAGAGCAAGATTTTGGGTGCCACAAGGTAGACAACAGGTAAAGAGAGTAATAGGCAAATGTCAGATTTGCAGGAGACTTGAAGGTAAGGCCTATAAATCACCCCCGGAAGCAGAGCTGCCAAATTTTAGAGTTAATGAAACTTTGCCTTTCAGCAACACTGGAGTAGACTTCGCTGGGCCTTTATTTGTGAAGAATAGCCCAGGTGAGATGAAGAAGGTATATGTTGCCTTGTTCACTTGTGGTGTTACCAGGGCAATACATTTGGAACTGGTAGAAGATTTGAATACAGTCTCCTTTGTTAATTGTTTGAGAAGATTTTGTTCTAGGAGAGGAACACCAAAGCTTATCAACTCTGATAATGCCAAGACATTCAAGGCAGCAGACAAATTGTTGGATAAGTTAGCCACTGACCATACTTTTCTTGAGTTTTTAGATCACCGCAGAATTTTATGGAAGTTCAATTTGCCCCTTTCTCCGTGGTGGGGCGGGTACTGGGAACGGATGGTTGGGTGTGTCAAGCGATGTTTAAGGAAGGTACTTGGAAATGCCAGGCTGACAAGAGATGAACTCAGTACAGTTTTTACTGAAGTTGAAAGTACCTTGAATTCCAGACCACTCACCTATTTGTATGATGAACTTGGTGAGGCTTTGACACCCTCTCATTTGCTTTATGGTCATAGATTGTCACATTTGTCTGAGGGCATTAACCCAGAAATTGATCCAAATGATGATGTTGATAACCTATCAAGGAGATTTCTGTACCTTACTAAGAAACTTTCTCATTTCTGGAATAGGTGGAGAAAAGAATACCTGACAGATTTGAGGGAATTTCATAAGATGCAATTCAGGAAAGCAGTACCAATTGAGATTGGAGATCTTGTTTTGTTACAAGAAGACAACATCAAACGTGGACAATGGAAAACAGCTGTTGTTGAAAATCTGATCAATGGAAAAGATGGTGAGATAAGAGGTGCAGTTGTGCGCAAGGCTGGTAAGGGTAAGCCAGAAACTCTTATTAGACCTTTACAGAAACTTTTCCCTTTAGAAATTTCTGCTAGAGACCATTTGAAAACAGATGGAAATGAAGAATGCATAACAAAAGAGAGAGTTGAGTCCAAAATTGATGGAGAGAAAATAAGTTTGGAGAATGATTGTGGAACTAGGAGCCGCATGGGCCGTGCTGCAGCTAAGGATGCACGCTGGAAGTCCAAACTCATGCTTGACCCATAACCTGGGTCAAGGAGGGGGGTATGTCAGGGAAACCCCATGCGCGCTTATTATGTTCATGTGTATTTGTATTTAGAAACTTGCTTAGTATAGCAAGAAGGCTCATTCATTTACTTTGCAGGATAAGCGGACACTTTTATGACTCAAGGAATTTTACTTTAGCATTGTTGACAATAGCTTGAGTGCGTAAGAGCCTCAGTATGAAGTAGAGACAAGGAAACTGACTCAGGTTATTGCTAGTTAACAACTTAACAGAACGTCAACTATTATTCCTAGCATACTTAATGGCTTGGTCACCTTGATTTTGATTGGTTTGACTAGTTGTTATTCTTAATCCTGATTGGTTAGTTAAAACTGAAGTTCCTTGTTTGTTGATATAAAAGTTACCGTATGAGTCAAAAGCATTAGATTTTAGAAAGATTGCGAATTACACGTTGAACGTAAGAGTGCTGTTTTTGAATGATGCAGAAAACGTGAAGATTGCTGTTCTCTTTGAGTGAACTCTGTCCTTTAGAATAGGATTAAACCTGAATCAGCGAGTTAGAGAGTCGAATCTCTACAGGTTTGGTCCATCAAGCCGTTTCCTGAAGATGTTCATATTGTCTAGAAATCCTTTTACAACTGAGCAGTTCTTGTGTTCGATTTGATTCACAACTGCGGCAACTATGGTAAATTCACTAAAAATTTAGGGCCCCATTTGAGATGTGCCCTAAAGTATTCAAAGCAAATCAACACATACCTTTCTCCAAATACTTTCTTTGTTGAAAATCGTAGGGGAGGGGGGCTTAGGGCGTGGTGTAAGACCAAACACTGTGGGTAATGCCACCGTCTTTGTGCTAGATTTGAATTGGCTTATGAAAGAAAGTAACTCAAGGGTGTTCTTTGATTAATAAGAGCAGATGACGACGGTCAGTGAAGGGCCCTGGTTATAACCGCAATACTACAATTTATGCAATCGATCTTTTTCAAACTTTCTCAAAAAAGGCCCGTGATTTTTTTCCACCTTCCACATCAGAGGGCCCGGGTGGCGATTGCCACTTTGCCACCCGGACCAGACCGCGCCTGAGCATCAGTGAATAGCACATGCAAAGATACCTTATCTGCGAATAGAAGAAATAAGCGATCTGCCAGCTATCAAAATTCTATGAATGATGAATTATTGCTCGATTTGAAGAGACAGCGTTGCAGGTGTTGGACGGGTCCTGAATGGTTTATCACAAAGTGGCATGAGTAGCTGTATGCTAATATTTGGAATGTCAGGTGTTTTCTAGGGGGTGGGGTCACTTCCGGATATACTGGCACGGGGTGTGCCCGGGTGTGCCATTTCTTGGGTGCCTCTTTCACAAAGAAAGCAAATTAAGGGTGTCACTTTTGGTAAGATCACAAAAAGCTATAAATTTTTGGGTATAACTGCATCGTTTTGGTATGACCAAAGAATTCAGGGTATTACTTTCAAGAATAATTCTACTTATGGTATCTGATTTCTTTTACTTTCATGTAAGTGATTACGTTTTTCTATTTCTGCCACAATTTCTGGCCTGGAAATATTATTAAGGTATGGTTTTTGGAAAAACTATAAACTTTAGGGCGTGGTTTCACATGTCCAAATGGCACATCCCGGTCACCTTTCTATTGACTGAAATACAGGTAGTGGCGAGTGGCTGTAGTAATTGCGCGCGACGAAGGAGCGTGCTTACTAATTGTAAAAGTAAAATGGCAAACCAATCTTTGTTTTCTTGCTTATCATTGCTCTGTTTGTTGTGATGTTCGTGTTCTCATCTAACTCCCTCCATCAAAACACTAGGCCCATCAAAAGACCCAGTCCACAAACGAGAATCCAATGTGAAGCAGAGAGAATCCAATATGAAGAAGAGATTTCTTCTTCACATAGGACCGCATTGGATTCTCTCTTCTTCACACTGGATATCTTCTTCACATTGGATTCTCGTTTGGGGACTGGGTCTGTTGATGGGCCTGGTGTTTTGATGGAGGGAGTTAGATGACAACACAAACATCACAACAAACAGCATGACGAAAAGGAAGGAAACAAAGGTTGGTTTGCAATTTTATTTCTACAATTACTACAACAATACGCTGCTACCTGTGACTGAAGTTACCCCCGGGGAATCTTTTTACGGCCGGCCACGTGTTAATCATTTTAACTTTCTTATCTATGGAGGTCCACTCAATAACTTATATACTGTTTTGTTTTACGGGAAACCATACTATAACAAATTCTAATAATAACTAAAAAATATCATTGTTTCTATTTGCGGACATTTTCTGCGTAATTCCTAGCAATCGCTACCAGCAATGCTAAGTCTGTCTTTGGAATTCATGATCCAATAGGCTTATCCTGTCTCACTCAAGTGGGCCTTATTAGCAAACTAAACCATCACAAATTTAAGCACAATTTTCGGAATACCACAAATCCAATGTGCCCTTCTAACGATGGTATTGAGAGGACGGAGCACTTTTTGTTGCTTTGCCCTTCGTTTGAGAATCAACGCCGAAACCTTCTCGCTGGAGTTTTTGCATTACTTCGACCATTTGGATAGATCGATCTTTCAAATGAAGTTTTGACACAACTTTTATTATTTGGTGATAAAGGCCTCCCAAACGGCGTCAACAGAAAAATACTCAAGTTGACTCTACTATACATTCACACAGCCGGTCGATTAAATTAAGTCAAATGGAACTCAGCCACCACACCATGTTCATCATAGAGTCTCGTTCTCTGTTCCATTGTTCTTATATAGCTGCTCGTAATTGAATATTCAGTTGTATTTTTAGATTGATATTCTTTATGTGAATGGCCCTGGTGTAGTCATTATCTTTTTTTGCTCCCCTTGGTTAGACTACATTACATAAGTCCCTCTAACCTACGCTCGTTGTTGTTGTTGTCATCGCTTCAGTTGAGGGACTTATGTCCTTACGCTTCAGAATAGGGACTAATTAGGCCAAGTCCGCCGCGTTCACGGCGCGACCAATCAGATCGCTACTTTCTTAATATGGTCAACCCACGTGCCTATTTGTAGCGTTTGATTGGCTCATTAGTTCAAAGTTCGATTTCTCGAAGCGAAGCGACGCTCGAAATGACGTTCGAAGGGACGTTCGACTTTTCTTTCGACGTTCGTAGGATGGAAGATGTTCTAAGTTTCTTCTGATTTTTCGTAAGATTTTAGTCCCTGTTTAGAATCTGTTTGGTCGTGAGTCCTTTGTATGAGTGAATTTAAAACATCAGATTATAAATGTTGAACGAATACAAGGAATCACGTCGTCAGTCTACCCCTTGGTATCGTTTTGTAATTGTAGTATTTTTGGTAGAGCATTCGTAGTCGTAGGTAATTCGTAAATTGCAATTTTTAATATTGAATTTGTAAAAAACTTCATCTTGCTTTAGCAAAAGAATTATTGAAAAATATCAAAATCATCGTAAATCCTAAAACAATAGAGAAAGAACTGCACAATCTTCAAGAAAACCATAGGCCCACGATAGGTGGAAAGAAGGAATCTGTCGTTTCTATCAGTTAACGATTTTGGAATTTGATGACGTCACGACCTCAAAACTGGTTGTGACAAGGAACGAGGAAGACGCCGTAAATTCGAAGTATCAACAATCCCCAACCCCAAACCAGAATTTAGAAAAATACGTGAAGCTCCCTTGGAGCCATAGATAAAAAGGAAGATATCATGACTATTTCATCTAATCTATTTTAAAGGTTAACCGCCTAATTTTGTGGACTGAGACTAATAATGCGGACTGAACCTGACTGGAAAAAATACGAAAGACCAAGGCAAAGAATGATAATCCAGGCAAAGGTGCCTATGTACTATTTAAGGCAGCTGTCATAAAGTATGGAACAGAGGGGGACGGAAGGGGTTTGACAGGGTCACCAAAATCATTGGATGGGAAATGTTGGCCTAACAAACTACTGCAAATGATAAACATGAGCCATGAAGCTAAATTTGTTTCGGGATTTGCGCTCAATATTTTACAATTGTTTTAAACACTGTCAGCGTTTATGATAATTGATATTGTTCTCCATCTCATTGTCTAAAACACTGTTCTTCCCTGCCTTCTTGAAGCATCATCTTGGTGTCGTATGTATTTCTGCATGGAAACCATTTCTGCACAGCTTACACTCAAAAGCAGTTTTCGCATTATGCATAAGTTTTCTGTTTCTTGCATTGGGCTACGGAATTTTATGGCGAATTTTGAAATCCCTTTCGCCCCCTCTGTCAGGGACGCCGGAGCGATGGTAGGGCAAGGGGGTCGAAAGGGGCCCTTTGCCACTCTAGACCGATGGAGGGAAGCGAACCGAAAATTGGGTGGATCTGAGGTCTTCCCCCGGAAAAATTTTGCGGCCATACCCTTTAGATTCACTTAAAAAGCTATCAAGAATATTCTATCTGATGTAAATGATGTTCTCTTCAATGCAAGTTGCAATGATTATTCAACTTAAAGGCGCAGGGTCACGTAACCGTAAACAAACCTGTTATCTCTACGATCTATATTGTTGCCTACACGTGGCCATTGTGTTCCGCTCAGATTTTGGTGGATGGGGTGAATCCACAATAAAGTTACTTCTAAAAATCCACCAATATCTCTGCAATCCTACAACGAATGAGTGTTTGATTTATCTCTCTAGAAAATTCAAGAGTTCATCTTCAAAATAACACCTATATTTTGAGAAAAGTAGTGGAAAATCTCTGTGATATGGACTGTCAAAAATCCTGAAAAATCATCGTTTCGAAAACAGTTTGTTTACATTACGTGACCCTGCCCCTTTAAGGGCTAAATTCGTGGTTTTCTATATTTTTTATTACATCGAATTGAAAGTTGTTAAAGAAATATATTGTTCCATTAAAAGGGCATTCTTGCCCCCTTGCCCCTCTTAGAAAAGGGCAGGAGGGGCGCTTGTCCCCGCGTCCCCCCTCTTCGGCGTTCCTGCTCTCTGTTTCATTCTTTATGACAGCTCACTAAGTTTATAATGTGGATGAAGACGATCATGGTACGATGGGTCATAAGATTATTACAAAAAGTAGCTTAAAAACATGGATTTACGTAAATCAGAGGCTTGAAAACTGGACAACATGCTGGCTGAACAACACCACAAAGAAATCCTCAACCACACAACATAAGACGTATGCAAAACAAGGGCGCTTGTCCACTCGCCAGTTAGTGGCTGTGAACATAATCTAGCAGTAAGGGCTGTCACCGCCCCAGGGAAATCCATTCTCCTATGGCAGCTATGATGCGACTTAGGGTAAGCAGCACTAAGTGGCACCAAATTGTCTGAAAACCATTTCCTCATCCTTTTTTCTTCTCAAAACTCATCTTGACTTTTTCATTTTCGAAGCTGCGGTGATTTTTTCTTGAATTTGCAACTTAGGCCCGTTTTAGCTCCAAACAAACCGAGCTTATTTTCACATTAAACATTGTTGCCAACCACAGATTATTGCTCAAATACCTTTAAAAAGGTGCAAATAAGGTCCTCAAAGTGTTTGTTTTTAGTTTCTTAATTTATCTTCTGCAGAATTAGCGCTAAAGCAACGGCCATTTTCCGTCGATTAGCGTTGCCTAGCAGTGAAATCCATACTGGCTGCTAATATATATATAAACGACACTATACCGGCGGTACATGGTCTACGCACTAAAAAATAAACTAAAATATTTACATCAACAAAGTTCAAACTACAAACAAAATTCATAACTAAACGAAACTACTTAAGAACAAAACGAACAGTAAAGAGAAACATATCAACAAAATTTAAACTGATTGGGCTACGAGACCAAACTTAAAACCATTCTGCTTTTAAATGCCTCTTTCAAATATTTTGCGATTGATAGAATATTGCTTGGGTCTTCATTAGTATTTATCACTTTGAATGCTTCATTTTTGTCCCTTAGATTGTTGATTATTTGCATGATTTCCCACAGGGAGACCAGGATATGATTGTCGCTAAAAATAGAAATTTTCTTTCGAAATAAAATAGAAAATTTCTTTCGAAATAATTGTTGCTAAGAATAAAATTGTTTTCCTTTGCCCCATCCCCCCATTATACTTTTGTCCCCTGTGTTGTAGTTGCGTAGCATGTTGCAATGAGCTGCGCAGCTCATTGCAACATGCTACGCAACTACAACACAGGGGACAAAAGTATAATGGGGGGATGGGGCAAAGTGTTGTAGTTGCGTAGCATGTTGCAATGAGCTGCGCAGCTCATTGCAACATGCTACGCAACTACAACACAGGGGACAAAAGTATAATGGGGGGATGGGGCAAAGGAAAACAATTTTATTCTTAGCAACAATTATTTCGAAAGAAAATTTCTATTTTATTTCGAAAGAAAATTTCTATTTTTAGCGACAATCATATCCTGGTCTCCCTGTGATTGAAGTGTACCAGGGTGTTCATTCGGCTTCGTGATCAGCGTATGACGTAAGAACACCCTGGGAACGAGGTTGTACTTTTCCAGATATAGAATATCTTATTGGTAATTGATTGCACCACCAATATTTACATGCCAGGCGACTAAATATGTATCAATTACCATTCGCCTCTTTGTTTCACTGTTTAAATATGTGCTTTATAAATCAAATATATTTGGAAATATGCGTCAGTTACATGGGACTGTTTTTCTAATAGGCCAGGGATCAAACCCTCTTCTATTTCATCAAAAGTCTGTGTATTGCATAACATGATTTGAAGACTTTTATTGGATCCCTCTTTGTGTAGACTTGCCCCAAGTCTATTTCATCAATCAAAAAATCAGGCCGACTTATTACAGATGACGAAATAGACTTGGGGCAAGTCTACTCTTTGTGAACTCTTTTTCAATCCAAAAACTTACAAGGGCATCGGAGGGCAAGAGCCAGGCCTCATCAAAATGTTTTTGCGCCTGCAAGCACAAAATCTCCACCAAAACGTGCCTGCAATTTTTTGCCAAAACTTATAATCTAGAATTCAAGTTCTTTCTGTGCATCATATGAAGCAAACTTTGATAAGGCGGAGGCCATTTTGGTTCCAAAAGTTAGACAGTGCCATATACAATCACGGGGGGGGGTCTTCCATACCCTATACTCTTCTTCCATACCAGGGGCGGATCCAGCCTTGGAGTTTGGGGAGGGCCACATTGAAGGAACATGGGGGTCTGGGGGCGTAGCCCCCAGGAAAATTTTACGTGGCCACGCCCTTCAGACTCTCGGAAAACGTGGGAAACGCCCTTTTTGCTTCATCACAGATCATTTAGCTGATCATTTATACTTCATTCCTCCGGAAATACCACTGGCATTTTTGTGCAAAAGGCAACGAGCTGTCATTTGGGAAAGTGAGGGACCATGAAATGTTTATCATGAGCACCAATCAGAGAGTGCCTAGTGCAAAAATAAGCTCCACAACCGTGGAAATGCCAATGCAAAATTGTCATAAGAAATGACGCATATCTAAAAAAAATCCACAAGTCAAAGGCATTTCAAAGTTACGAGAAAATCCTGCGGAATTTCCAATCCTAAGTTCCCAAATTCGAGTCACCAGTTATCAAACTTCTCATCATTTAATAAGTTAAGAGTTATCGTGCAGCTGTGCCATGGTTATTTTGGGATTTAAAGGTTTGAAACTTATCCGTTTATCTATAAACGGCAACAATTTTTACGAGAACTCTTATCGTTTGGGGGGGGGCCATGGCCCCCCCCGGCCCCCCACTAAATCCGCGCCTGTTCCATACCAAGGCACCTGGGGATGTGCCATCCACAAGGGTATGCTTTTTTGGACCTCTAGTCTAGCCAAGGGTATACTTTTTGGCAATTTTTGTCCAGATTAATCTAGGCAAGGGTATGCTTTTTGGCAATTTTGGTCAAAGAACTGTAAAAGTTCGGCAATTGCTGTAAAAAAAACCAAATTTAAAAAAATTTCTGTCCTGAGAATGCGAAAATTTGGCAAGTTTTGTCTAGAAAACGCCCTTTCAGGGCACTTTCAATGGAAGAATTAGTCTTGCCAAGGGTATCATTTTCACAAAAAATGGTCTAGCCAACGGTGCTATTTTGAAACTGTGAGCGGCACACCCCTACCCGAAATTTAGCCAAGAACCCCCCCCCCCCCGTGTACACAATAAATACTTCTTGAGACGTCTAAAAAACTCTTGGAATTGTAAACACAGTTCATTCTCTGGTTCATTCACTATGTTATGTTCAACGTCGAAATCTTTTTAAAAATTTCATTGAACACAGATGTTCATCAAGAGCTGCGACGTAAGGAAACAGTTCTCCATGTGAGATGTTGAAAGACTAGATGGATGTCCAAAAACTTATGGTTTCATTATATACTCATTATATAAGTCTCAGCATCGCTCTTTAAAACAATGAACGAATACAAGGAATCACGTGGTAAGTCTACTTTCATTATCTTTGGCCTCTCAAATCGTTTCATTGCAACAACCAAACCACATTTGAAAAAGATAAACTAACATCGTGATAGTTGTTTCCCAATTCCTACCTAGTAATCGTTAAAAGGTTTAGAAAAGATCTTTTTTGAATTGTGCCTGCAGATATTCGCTGGATTTAGGAATGCGCCTGCGAGCGGCGATCAGCTTGTGAAGGTCTGCGTTAATATCGTCATTAAAGCCTGGTTCGCCGATCATCGCCGATCCTGTAAGGCAATAATCGGCGAGACAGAGCAGAAACTGCGCACGCATGCGCAAAAAATTGTAACTTTGAGTCCCCCTAGCTCCCCGCAACGAATCCCAAAATTCGGCAACAATTGATATTTTGTTCCTTGGGCCTTAAACTCTTGATTTATCGTTTCAAAAAGCTTATCTTTCCAAACACTTCCTTATCTTAGATTGCTCGATGACGTCATTTTACGCAGTTTCTACTCCGTCAATCGGCGATGAATTATGAAAACCAGGCTTCATTGGGCAGTAACACAGGGTGCCAAAAAGGTAAAAAAAACGTGCAAAAGACGAGGAGTGTATGGGGGAAACAGGTGGCACTGACAAAATCTAGACACCTGGTGCTAGGTGGGGAAAGTCTTCAGCCTCCTTTGGAAAAAAGGTACTTTCGTGGGATTCCTCATTTGAAACAAACTCTGGCTGTACAGGTCCACGCTCCTCCGCAGTGATTATATAAAACTATTTTGTTAATGAATCGTAATAAACGAATCAAATTACTAGTTTCTAATAGAAAATACATGTCAGGCAAGAGCATTACTTCAAAAATCTTCTTCATGCAAACACGAAAATAAGTCTGAATTCTTGCTGAGATGTTGTTGAGGAGAGTCCAGTCCAGGTGGGACACTAAGACACACAATTTACTTCCATCCACTTGCACTCATCGAATTGCATCAATGCCCTTGTTGTTGTCGTCTCAATCCCCTAAAATGCATTCGAGATTTCCAGGAAATAACCACAGGGGGGGGGGGGGGGGGGGGCTCTTCCATAGTGATGTGATTTGAACAGACTTTTTATGACGACATGTTGATCCTCGGAAATCACGTGACCGAGGTGCATTGAAATCAATGGCTATGGTTTAGTTGGAGTGGAATCACTTAGTCTCGCTAGCGAACCTATACGCACTACTGTGGTGGATACGCCATACGGAGGCGGGGTATTATGCTTGATGTGGTGGATACTCCTTACGGAGGCGGGGTATTATGCTAACGTGGTGGGGTATTATGCTTGATGTGGTGGATACGCCATACAGAGGGGGGGTATTATGCTTACGTGGTGGGGCATTATGCTCCGCCTCTGTATGGCGTATCCACCACATCAAGCATAATACCCCACAACGTTAGCATAATACCCCGCCTCTGTATGGCGTATCCACCACATCAAGCATAATACCCCACCACGTTAGCATAATACCCCGCCTCCGTATGGCGTATCCACCACATCAAGCATAATACCCCGCCTCTGTATGGCGTATCCACCACAGTAGTGCGTATGGGTTCGCTAGCGTGAGTCTGGAAGTTTTGAATACTGAATCGGGACTGAATCGGTGTAAAGAGAGTTGAATGAGAGTCGAATACTCGCCTCAGGACAGATGTGAGAGGAACTGGACTCATATGATTTTTGAATGACGTGTAATACGAATTTCGTGTAAGAATTGATTTTTATATACATTTGATGCGATTTACATAATTTCATGCGTGTAATTCGTGGATGGAAGCTTGTGGGTAGGAAGCGCGTGCGTTCGTACTGTAAAGCCTGGTTTCCATATGATCGCAACAGTCGGCGACGCGTCGCCGAGGCAGGCTCGGGTACACATCGGCGACGATTTTGTTAAATGGAAACATTTTCTGAACGACGTCGCCGACATCGCCGATCAGACGGGGACGGTGCGGGGACGCATCGAAAGAGTTGAGATGAGTTTAAAGCCTGGTTTCCATATGATCGCAACCAGTGATCGTTTCCATATGTCGCCGACTGATCGGGGACACGTCGCCGAAGCGTCGCCGACTGTTACGATCATATGGAAACCAGGCTTAAATTATGGAATTTCTCAGCGAGACTTACTCGCAGTAAGGTTTACCCCAAGTTTTGCTGAATTTATTCATCACATAGTAAAGGTACCTGGGGATGTGTCGCCCGCAAGTAATCATAATCATAATCATAAACTTATTTACAGTTGGTTTGTTAGTAGCTAACAACAGCTAATTTACACCAACTATCTACAAAATATACAGTATAACAGAATATATAAAACCCTAAATTAAGTGCAAATGTAGCACGTGCAGATGTTGCCATCCCAGCAACGTATTTCTTGTTTGAATTTCACGAGAGAAGTTGTCAATTTTAGGTCATCACTAAGAGAATTCCACAACAGACTCCCTCTAAAGGACAGGGAATTTATTCCGTAGCGTTGAGAACTCACTGAGGGGAGCTTGCATAGTTCCTTAGTCCGAAGGTTGTAGGGAACATCTTTCTTGACAAAAAAATCCCACATGTACTCAGGATTGAGATGGTTCATTGATTTGTAGATCTCCACCATGAGGTTTTGTAGATTCTTTTTACGTGTTGTCTTTGTATCACCCCTATCTAAAAGTTCCTCAAACGTGGATTCACAGTCTCTCTATAAAGTTCTCAGTGCGCGTTTGTGGGTCCTATTGATTTCATTGTTTGCAACTTTCCTACAAAATAACCAGATCAGAGGGCAATAGGAAAAATTCGACATTACCACGGAGTTTAAAAGTAACTTTGACTTTTGTTCTCCTGAAAATGGTCTTAACCTTCCAAATGCATACAATTTTTGGTTGACCTTCTTACATATCTCTTTCACATGCGTTTCAAATTTCAGTGAGTTGTCAATGTTTACACCCAGAAGTTTTACATGTTCACTTGATGGAATCAGTTGGCCGTTCATGTTAAGGCATAGTTTCTTTGATCCCTTAAGCCCCAAAAACATTATTTGGAATTTTGAAGGATTGGCACTCATGCCGTTGTTAGTAAACCATTGCATTAATCCCTGTAGGTCATTCTCTAATCCCCGGGGGGGGTACTTAGTATATTTTGCTGACGGGATGTGCACGTCTTTCCGGGTATCTTTTTCAGCGATCGATTCTAAGGCCGGGTATCTGTTTTGCTGATAAAATCTAAAGCCGGTAGCCTGAATTTAATCTTTTTTCTAAAACCGGTTACTTTTTCGCCAACAGAGCTTCTGATAATTTTCCCCACTTTTCCCAATGAAGTTCTTCACAACAAACAAACAATCGGCGTTAGCCTCCCACGTGATTCATTCAAAAAGAACAGAAAAGAGGCTGCCCTACCAATTGTTATTGTTATGCAGTGCCCACCCATTGTGGACAGTGGTTTGCACTTTGTTTGTTTGTTTCAGGGATCAGGATTTTTTCAAACGCCGGGCGTTTTTATTGACTCACCCGGTAGAATGTGGTTTTGGGTGATTCCAAAATTCTAATGCCGGGTATGGTTTTTGGCTATTTTTTCTAAAGCCGGCTCACAAAAACTATCGTAGGCGTGCACACCCCCGTCGTTTTGTATCCAAGTACCCCCCCCCCCGGGCTCTAATCTAATCATGACTGCCTCCACATCTGTATCGCACAGAAGTACATACATTTTCGGAACTTTAGTCTAGCCATGGGGATACTTTTTGCTATTTTAGTCTGTGCAAGGGTATGCTTTTTGGCAATTTTGGTCAAAGAAAAGTCAAGTTTCGGTAACTCTTGTATAGAAACCCAAGAGTTTAATGATGTTGGTTTGAGAAGGTGAAGATTTGGCAATTTTTGTCTAAAAAACGCAAACTCACGGCACTTTTGATCTTTTGATGTATAGCCCAGCCAAGGGTATCATTTTCACAAAATTGGTTTTGTCAACCGTTTGCCACTTGCCAACAGTCCCATTTTGAAACAGTGGGTGGCAAAACCCTGACCTGAAATTTTACTGAGAACCCCCCCCCCCCGCATCCCCCTCCCCCGTGGAAACAACAATAGGATTTCGAGAGAATTTCGGGCAGGGCCGATAACAGCCACGACTGCCTAGGGCTGAAATTTTCCGACGAAAACCAAAATTTTCCGACGATAAAAAATCAACAACAACAGCAACAGCAACGAAAGAGCGGGTGGCCAAGTGGTTAAGGCGTCTGATGGACGGTTTGGTCGCTGTCCGTAACTCTAGCCCGGGTCGACCAGAGCCATGTGAGGGAAATTTGGTAGCTGCGGCGGGTAGCTGCGGCGGACTGATGGTAAAACATCCGTGGTCCCTGCTGGAAATAAGTCTCTCAGACTTTCGCAGGCTAGCCACGTTAAATATAAATACCCCGGGGGGGGGGGTACTTGGATACAAAACGACGGGGGTGTGCACGCCTACGATAGTTTTTGTGAGCCGGCTTTAGAAAAAATAGCCAAAAACCATACCCGGCATTAGAATTTTGGAATCACCCAAAACCACATTCTACCGGGTGAGTCAATAAAAACGCCCGGCGTTTGAAAAAATCCTGATCCCTGAAACAAACAAACAAAGTGCAAACCACTGTCCACAATGGGTGGGCACTGCATAACAATAACAATTGGTAGGGCAGCCTCTTTTCTGTTCTTTTTGAATGAATCACGTGGGAGGCTAACGCCGATTGTTTGTTTGTTGTGAAGAACTTCATTGGGAAAAGTGGGGAAAATCATCAGAAGCTCTGTTGGCGAAAAAGTAACCGGTTTTAGAAAAAAGATTAAATTCAGGCTACCGGCTTTAGATTTTATCAGCAAAACAGATACCCGGCCTTAGAATCGATCGCTGAAAAAGATACCCGGAAAGACGTGCACATCCCGTCAGCAAAATATACTAAGTACCCCCCCCCCCCCCCCCGGATAAATACCTACCTACCTAGCAACGGCAACAGTTTTAGGATTAGAGTCATGCACTAAATGACCGATCTAACTAAAATTTGGCCCCATTTCGCAATCCAACCTTGAAATTAACACAATTATATTTATGAATCAAAAATACTCCATATATTCAATAATTTCTGTTGAAATTTATGTTCTAACACTAATAAATTCATGTTTTTATGCATCATTTCTCATCAAAATCCTCCAAAACTGGTGATTTAAATCACAAGAATTCCGACAAGAGAGTAAAATTTTCCGCCTGGTGGGGGGGTGCTCTGCTCCCCAGCCCTCCCATTGGCTTCGGCCCTGATTTCGGTGAGTTCTGGTAAAAAGATTTCCTCAGAAAGATAACGAATTTCAAGTGAGTGATTTGCCTCTGTAGTAGCCATGGTGTCTATCTCCGTTTACACATGGTTCACATTCAAGAATCAATGCACCAGACACACTTGACACCCTTGACACACCAAGGAAACGCTTCAGTCAAAGAAATTCAAACAATGCCAACCAGATGTGCTTTCGCAAAATGAATAGAAACGGAAGAGGCACCTGTTGTGTTTCATTTTAAGATCAATTGAAATTAAATATTTTATGCAAGAAAGAATTTCTGGCGGTGGACCAAAGTGCCAAAGCCATTACCGGTCCGTTTGATCAGATGATGAATAATGTTTCAGACGTCATTTCCGAGAAAACTCAAAACTGGCGGGAGGGCGTTGGAGACATCCATCAGGAATATATCTTCTCAACTGTTAACACCTTCTAAAACTTTTTTCCAAAAACTTTCGATTCCGTTTTTTTTAAGAAAATGCAAGCCTTTTACGGCCAAGCAAACAGCCCCCGCAGCCTTACCCCTCCTCTTCCTAGGCTTTCGGTTTTACTAAACTATGGAATCAGCCAAAACGACCCAAAACGAGCCATAACTACCCAAAACGAGCCAAAACGACGCAAAACGAGCCATAACGACCCAAAACGAGCCAAAATGACCCAGAACAACCCAAAAACGGCCCAAACTGATTCAATCAGTGAGCTGGAGTGTGGGTCTGCATGAATTTCAGCGACAGGGACAACAGCAGTGATCATATGGAAACAACTCAAGCACTCCCATTGCTCGCATCGTTCGTGTCGCCAGAAAACTTATAAGAGACGGGGAAGACAGGAACAGTCCTGTGGAAACCAGGCTTTTTTCAACGATGGCTTAACCTCGCACAGCAGGAATCATTCCAGTCTGGGGTTTTTATATCTACCCTGTTGTTATAACGTGTGAGGTGTGCTTTCCCCAGTAGACAAAGTGTGTGAAGTAGTTATTTGTTCATTAACCTTGAAAACAATGATATCTATCAAGGGATTATCCCACAATTTGAATGGTCCACAGTTGGGTTCAGCCGGGCTCAGGTGGGCTTTACTGTCAAAAGTTATGCTGGCCTAGGCCTATTTATAGTCAATGATATAGTTTCTTTTGATTATCAAAACGAGACACAGAACAGAGAGATGTGCAGAGAGAGAGGAGAAGATGAGAGGGTTGGAATGCAATAGCCTAAAATACCAGCCTCTGCTAACGATTTTATTGGTCATTGGCTTTGAGCCACCCTGAATCATTTTGGCTCTTTTTCGCTTAGTTCTGGGTCATTTTGGCTCGTTATTGGGTTGTTCTGGGTAATTTTGGGTCGTTCTGCTTCGTTTTGGATCGTTTTGGCTTGTTTTGGCTCGTTTTGGGTCGTTTTGGATCGTTTTGGCTTGTTTTGGATCGTTTTGGCTGATTCCATAGCTTAGTAAAACCGCTAGGCTTTGGCTAAAATTTTCAATACACGAAGTTTTTTCATAATAAACTAAGAATTTGAGGTTCGATAACGATCTTTCTGTTCCCAGCTTGTGCTCCGGTGAAAATTTCAAAACAATAATAAGCTAAAGGACTTCCTCTATGAAAACTGAAGTTTATAAAGATCTTACTTTTTAACTCTTGCAAGCAGTTTTTTTAAAGATACGTGCATGCCATGGTTAAAGACAAATGACGGAGATATAAGGTGACTTAAATAAGGGGCCTGGGCAATCTAAATATAGTCTATTGTATCCCATTTATCCCATCTATTGTATCGTATCCCATCTATTGTATCCATATAGTCTATTTGATGATCTCGAGAGATTATCAAAACAATTGGACAAATGATGGCAGGCGCCCATCTTTTGTTCTATATTTAAACTAGATGCTATATATCCGTCATTTGTCTTTAAGCTGTCATTTTCGGCCAGATCTGTCAACAATCCTTGACCTTCACAAAATAAATTGAGACCATGCCTCTGTAACATCCCCCCTCAGTGTCATTCTGAGTCACAAATTGATCACACAAATCAACATTAGATGTGGGGAAGGCACAAGGGACGCAGTGTCACAATTTTTGTGAAGGAGTTTGGTTGTGTTTCGATAAATTTGTATGGTACTCGTAGTAACGATTAAGCAGGGTAGTTCGTCGTTGCAATCCATCACCTGTTGCCTGTTGTTACACAGCCAACACATCGTAAACAAGTCGAAGTGCGATGGTGGATTGCAAAACCAGAGAATGAAAGGTTTTACCTGGTTCAATCTTCTTGTGCTACTCTGCAACTTCGTTCAAGTTCGCTGGGAAAGGAAATACAAGTTGCCAGTTGATTTGTTTGAATGACGCAAACCTTTGTTCAGTCACACATGAGATATTTCTTGACGAAGATCTGTTTCTGCAAGCCTAACCAACTGTAAAATCCTTTCACGCTTACTTTTGTCAACTAGAAGTAACTAAAAGTTATCAACTGCGCGCACTCTAAGATATTTCTGAACTCAAATAAAGCCACACTAAATTCGTAAATGACTTTTTTGCTGTTCCCTTGAACTGGATTTAATTGTTCCATTATTCCCTATTCCATGTTTTATGACTAGAAGAAGGGTGATGAAAGCACGGTCAACAGATTATTGTGCTGAGTTAATCCTATTGACGAGCATTTATTTGCTCGATTTGCTGCGTCGTCGCCAATCAATGCATGTGATCAGGAAAGTTGAAGGCATGCGAACGTTTTGAACAGCGGCAATGAAGCAATAGACAAAACAAATATGCGTGGCCAGCAAACGAAAATTCACTACCTCGCAATTAGTAAGCACGCTCCTTCGTCGCGCGCAATAATGTTTTGTTGAATCAATTGTTTTCCTCACCACATGCGATGCTTTGTTTTGATGTGCTTGATACGTTTCTTTCGATAAAATGGCGGGAAATCAATTTAAGATTTATTAGGAGCCTTCAAAAGCCTGCTGATGCTTGCTGTCAGTTCTCTGCTGGCAAATGCCACACATCTGAGTTTGAGAAGCTAATGAATATGATAATGCAATTGTGGGTTTCTTTCCGGTGGCGTATATGACGTACATCCGGTATGGTTCTCATGTGCTTCATTTGTTGCAGTGATGGCCTAAGAGGGGGGCCAGGATCAAAACACTGTGATCTAGCTCTTTAAAAATCATGGAATTAATACCAAAAAATGAAAATTCGAGTATAAGCTATTTGATAACTTTATCATATGGAAGCGACACGATACTATTGAACAAAACAAAAATTTTTCAACTCGGAGTTGTGAGTCCAGAGTTATGATTTTTTAAATTGGTCTGTGATGCCAAGTTTTGTTTACATTACCATTTCCGGCCCTAATGTTTGTGGCATCCATGAAAACATACAAATTGAAATTACTACATACAGGAACGCCGGAGTGTGAGGTGCAGGGGGGCAAGCGCTCCTCCTGCCCTCTCTAAGAGGGGCAAGAGTGCCCTTTTAATGGAAAAATATACATCTTTAACAACGTTCAATTTTTGGATGAAAATACCCGAAACCCGAACACAAAAAATGGTAAAACCCGCATCCCGTGGCACACTTCAAAACCCGTACCCTGGGTACCAGACCCTGGCTAGAGAGAGTCTGGTACCCAGGGTACAAAACCCGAAAACTCGTACGAATGAACGTAAATCCCGAAACCCAACCTGTGAAACCCCCGGGGGGCTACATGACTTACAGATGGATGGGGGTCTGCCGACTGGTTTTCAGAAAGGTACCCTCTTCTAATTGCCGAAACTTGCTGTACTTTTATGATGAATTTTGGAGAAAAGCGACCAATTTTTGGCTACTTTTCGCCAATTTCTGGATAACACACTCATATTTATGGAAATCTACCGACCCTTGTTTAGAGAAGAAATCTACCGACCCGAAAAGGAACCTTGTTTAGAGAATTTTGGCCCAAAAATCCACCTATGTGGGTGGCACATATCCGTACCCTCAACATTTTTTGTGTACCTCCCGGCCGGGGTGAAACCAAAGCCTTCCTCCTAAAAAGGGCAGATTTTGTAATACAATAGCATCAGTAGCTTTGGTTCACACCTCATTTCAAAGCGATTAGCGAAAGCAGACAAAAGAAATTCTCCCAAGAAGAAATCCAAAACAAATGAAGCCGCAAAGTTGCCCTGAAACCAGTACGGCAAACTCTCGTTTGGTGCGGGCGAAGGAAGGTTTCTAAGAGAAGGTATGTGCTTATAGCAAAAGAAGAAGGGTAGGGTATCGGCGGCATTTGTCGGACGGCGGCATTTGTCGGACACTTATGGAATCACTTCCGCTAAACAGATGCAAGCACTCACAAAATAAGCATGAATCGCACTCACCACCTTCATCATGTTATACTCTGACCTTTTTGTACAAAAAGAATTTAAATAACAAACTTTGGACTGGGCCAACATGCCCACGAAGACCAGAAACCCATCGTGCGAACTTTCAAAAATGGCGACGAACACTCACATGAACAACAACATGCCTCAAGATCGGGATCTCTCGGGAGGTCAGCTTGAGTGCGAAGACTGGACCAATGATTGTTATGCATTGTTTAACTTGTAATAAATTACATAAACTAACAATGGACTCGATCGGAAGTGACAATCGCATTGACAGAGGGGTCTTGAAGGGAGAGGTTTCAAAAAACATTGGCGTCATTTGTCGGACACCATTGAAGTTATCCATCATCATTCTCACAGAATTAGTTACTTTTATGCATGGTAATGATGTTCACTGCCTTATTGAATTTATTGAATGAGAATCGATGATATTTAGTTGCCGAATAAAATATGATAATTTACTTTTCATTTCTAATGGTGCATGGTTAATTTATTCATAGCAGGAATTTCTGCCATGGGCCTAAGGTAAACACGTCTAGCAAAGGGGAATTTCAAGCGCAGAGAAGAATTACCTTGCAGTTAGAATAACTCAAGATAAACTCGAGATAAACATTTTATCTATGATAATGGCGGCTGGAAGATTTTGCCTCCATCGAAAGGGTCAAATTCATGTTTAAGATACGTGTCCGACAAATGCCGTCACAGGGCGATAAATGACGCCACGATGATCGCGGGTAAAAACTGATGCAGATAACTAACGAGGAAAGATATTTTCAGGAAAATCAGGTAATATGCCGATGAAAGAGCAACACCACACCTGAATACCTTAACTTCTCGTTCTTCAGTTTGGTTTCGGAGTCGTAAATGCGAGAACCTAAACCGTCCGACAAATGCCGCCGATACCCTAATCTAAAGTTCTGTCTTGCGGATTTTGTTTATTTGATTCAGAAACATAGCAGAGGGCATTACAATTTTTGCATATTTATTGCTCAGATGTACGCAGTCGTCACTCCTCAGCTCCTGAATCAAATCATAGTTGAATCAAATAAACAAAATCCGCGAGACAGAACTTACCTTTCTTCTTTCGTTATGAGCACATACCTTCTCTTAAAAAACTCGCCTTCAGGGGAACTTTGCGGTTTCGTTTGTTTGGAATTTCTGCTTGAGAGAATTTCTTTTGTCTGTATTCTCTTATTACTTTGAATTGAGGTGTGAACCAAAGCGACTGATGCTATTGTTCTGCCCTTGTTCTTCCTTATCACAAATGTAATAAGTAAAATCTCTTGTTCAATACGAGGCTCAGTTTTCTCTGCTAATTCTTACTCAACAAAATGGCCGGCGAAATGTTTGTGTACGCAACTTGAGCCTAGTAACTCCTAGTAACGCATTTCTGCTTCTTAAAGTTTAAAAATCTTGCCGTAGTGAACATGCAGATGAAGACCTCATTATAAAGATAATTCTTCATAATGCCAACGAAGGTAAGTTGCAGTGGAAACAACAAACACCTGAAAAAGGTTTTGTACTTTGCAATGCAAAGCAAGAAAATTAACAAACAAAACCGTCCCACTATGGGAGTGTTATACCATGACGATTCGTAGAAAAAATAGAGTAAGGGCCATCTCGCTTAACCCGCCTTCCATAAAGCAACGATTTTTGATAATATTGTTTTGTTTGGGTGAGAAACTCAGGCTACTACTTATTCATAACTTATCAAGTCCAGCAGCAGTACCATCGCCCTCTAACCAACATCTTTTCAGATAAATAGGAACTTAAAACAGCTTGGATATCAGTGGTATTTGCCAAATGGTAAGGTTTGGAGGCATAATATGCTGAAACCACCCTTCCAAATTGAAAAACAAGCCAGACTGCAGAGTATGTGCACACCCAAGATTTTTTTCCTGAAACATCAGGTGTTTTGAGGTGTTTTAACATAGACTACATTACATAAGTCCCTCTAACTTACGCTCATTGTTGTTGTTGTTATCGCTTCAGTTGAGGGACTTATGTCCTTACGCTTCAATACAGGGACTAATTAGGCCAAGTCCGCCGCGTTCACAGCGCAACCAATCAGATCGCTACTTTCTTAATATGGTCAACCCACGTGCCTATTTGTAGCGTTTGATTGGTTATTTGTTCAAAGTTCGAATTCTTGAAGCGAAGCGACGCTCGAAGTGACCTTCGAAGGGACGTTCGAATATTCTTTTGACATTCGTAGGATGGAAGATGTTCTAAGTTTCTTCTGATTTTTCGTAAGATTTTAGTCCCTGTTTAGAATCCGTTTGGTTGTGAGTCCTTTGTATGAGTGAAATTAAAACATCAGATTATAAATGTTGAACGAATACAAGGAATCACGTCGTCAAGGAATCACCGAGAAAGGGCATGGCATACTAGAATTTGGGTGTGGCTCTATTGTTTGAAGCTTTTGTTTTGCAACAGTGACGACTGAATGAAGAACTTCTAAAGAAATTATCGAAAGTTTAGAATTTGTGATGAATTTATAGACTTACTACAGTTGTTGTATCTGTCACCGTAAGCAGTCTTGTTTGGATAATTGAGATCTGGGAATCATTGTAATTAGTCTATGATTGCCCGTTACGTTCTGACGTGCAATCAAATTTAGGCCCAAACCGTTTCTGGCGGAATACAGGGGACAGAAAAGCTTTTTAATTGGTAAATTTTCACAACAATTATTACCTTTTTTGTTAGAATTTCTTACAAATACAAATTTAAAATTTTATGTGCACACTTGAAGTGCACACTTCGATAAAATTGCACACTCAATATTTTGCTCTTGCACACCCGAGATCTCATTGGAAACTGCCATACTCTGCAGTCCGGAAAACAAGTCATCATGCTCAACTTTACATCATTTTGTGTTTCCCTTCCTGCCTTTTTGTTTTTTTGCTTTACTCTTCCTTTTCATTGGGTTTGTTTGTTTAAATTATTCACTATATTATCATATAATTAATAAAATTGTAATGTATTTATATAATTTAGATTTTTAAGCGCAAGTATTTTGATCTTACTATCACATTCCATTAGTATGGATGGAACTTTAGATGGTATCAAGTAGAACAGACTTCAGATTCCACTGAAATATGTACTGGGGAGTTTGTTGAAAATATTTTTGGATTACAAAAGTTGTGCTTGTTTGACCATTTTAAGCCAAAAGTTTTGACATCTAAAATGCTTTTATGATAACCTATTTTCTAATCACAAAAAATGAGATGTTTTTATGAATAAAATATAAGTAAATCAATTTTTGTAGAAATCAAAAGATGATACCTGGAAGGAAAGTGAACTACTAGATGCAATACAGGTAATGTTTCCTGTTTTAAATCATTTGTTTTAAATATGGTAAAAGCTCTATTAAGCCCCTGGGGGGCTTATTTAATTTTGGACCTTCCAGAGGGGGGCTTGATAGAGAGGGGGCTTATTAGAGAGGGGGGCTTATTCACAAAATCAAGTGACAAGGATATATTTGGTAGCTTTTCAGTTCTTTTATCCTATATTTTGCGGAATCAAGATACAATTTTACAGCTGAAACACGTAAATTCAACACAGTTTTTATTCCACAACATGCCAAAATAAACATGCAAGGTTGTGTAGCTAAATAGATGGAAAATACTTGGTAAATTCTAGAATTTTGTATAAGTGGCTTAAAAGAGAGGGGGGGGCTTATTTCAAATTTTGACTCAGAGGGGAGGGGCTTATTAGAGAGGGGGGGCTTAATAGAGTTTTTACGGTAACCAGAAAGCTGCAATCTGACTTTGATTTGCATTTATAACAGTATATTGTAATGCTGGGTGAGTCAAAAATGTTTATGCCTTTTGAGTATTGTGGAATAGAAATGAATTCAGCTGATATCCAAAACCAAAATGTTAATCTTGCAGTCTAAGGCTAACTTAGATGTGAAAATATGGTTTGGTAATATAACTCATCGTATAAACCCAGAAATTAGAATCAAAATGTTGGAAAGATGTTTGTATGGGAACCAAGATTCCACATTCCATTCTAGTCTTTAATTTACTTGCTGCTGAAATTCAAGTTCATTTTTGAAACTGACACTGACATATTTGAATTTCAATGAAAAATAAATCATGGACCAGAATGGAATGTGGAATTCTTGATTCTAATAAATACCTCTTACCGGCATTTTTCTAATTTTTGGGCCTTAAAGATGAGTGACTTTATCAAACAAAAAGTTTGCTCATCTAAGTTAGCATTTGAATGATAGATTAAAATTTTGGTTTTGGATATCAGCTGAATTCATATTTATTCCAAAATGCTCCAAACACGTAATCTTTTTTTTGACTCACCCAGTATGTATGCCATTATATACATATAGTATAAATAAGTATAGTATACATTATATACCCTTATATATTGTAATTTCACTTTTGAATATCAGTAACATCCTTTTCATTCTACAGCCCCCCAAATGCTTAAACCTTTTTGACTCCCCTCCTACATTCTTCTACATTAGCAGTGGTGGCTCCCACTCTGAAAAATCTAGAAGAGGTGCAGCTTTTACGGTATATTTGCCAATATCATCGTCTTGACATTCAGGGAGCAAGTACTCTTTCATATGGAGATTGTTTTTATTGACTCACTGGTACAGCTTTTCTAGTTGTGAAGAAAAAATAGATGTGCTAAAAGTCTTCTATACTTGAATATGTTCTTATAGCAATGTAGAAAACTAAAAAATTCATCAGATGTGAGAGACTGAAAAGTTTACAACTGAAATGCCCAGGGGGTGCATAGCATGTTGAGGGTATGGGTATGTGCCACCCATATGGCTGGGTTTTGGGGCCCAAAATTCTCTAAACAAGAGGGTCCCTTTTTCAACAGATTTCCTTAAACATGGGTGGTCTTCCAGAAATTAGCAAAAACTAGTCAAAAATTGGTAATTTTCCGCCAAAATTCATCATAGAAGTAGGTATAACGGCAAGTTTTGGTAATTAGAAGAGGGTAGCTTTTGGAAAACCAGGCGCTAGACCCCCACTCATCTGCAAGTCATGTACGGCCCCCCCCCAGGGCTGAAGTGACTGACAAGTGAAGCAGAATTTAACTTAACATATTTTTCAGGGCTCTGACAGATCAAAGAAAAAGTCCAGTTCATCAAGATCAAAAGAAAAGTATGTTCCAATTATTTTACCTTGTTTCAGCTACAGAACATGCCATTAGTAGCCTAAAATCATTTTCATACTTAAGAAGTTGCAAACTCCTCATCAAGGCAATTCTAATTTTTGTCGGTTTTGGCAACAAATCAATGGGTCAAATAAAGTTATGATCTAATTTTTATTATCTTTATCTTTATAAAGTTATCTTTCTCTTTTGATCTAATTTTTGGGAATGATACATTCATACATCGACATCAATTTTCATTCTCAATTTTTGCCTTAAAGGGTCTGTTTCATCCAGCATTACTTGCACATGTCGTGTCTTGGTTGGCCTTTGTTGTCGCCATTTGAATGGGCCAGTCTGTCATGCATTTGATCGGGCGATAAGAACAACACAAAGAGTGATTAAGAACCTACAGGCTGAACTTTTGAAATTAGACCACCATTACATAAGAGCCCATTCAGCCTGAAATTTTTAGGTTCTTATTTGTAGAGATCATAAATTCGATTTAAACCTCCAGTTGCTTAGTCATTGAACCTATACAAATTGATAATACCATATATGCATACACGTTTTTTTATAAGAAACTTGGATCAGGCCATAGTATTAAAAGTTTCTTAATTTAACATGAAATTTTGTCCATTCTAGTACTAAAAGTTTCTTAATTGGTTTCTTATTTTTTGAATGCATGAATTGTCAATGTGGTCGCTAACACTGCAACATATATGTTTCTTGATATTTAAAACATCATATAGGAATAAACAGTGTTCTATTATGTTGAAAACACAAATGGTTAGCTAATATTGCCCAATTATAAAGGTTCAACGATCTATTTGCTATAAAATTCATGCTTTTAAGTTTGAAAAATTTCTTAGTACTTCTCAGACATAGTACTAGAGTTTCTTAAAATTTTGGCCATCTTAGTACTAGTTTCTTATAAACAAGTTTCTTATAAAAAAAACCTGTATTATAAAGAACTCTAAGAATGCCTTGAAAGCTTTTCATTGGATTCTATGAAATTTCAGAATCTTCCAAAAACTCCTGTAAATGAGACCTCATGAACTCCAGTGCTGTAAACTTGACGGTAAATATCAGGCTCAAAGAAATAGCTGAAAGCCCTGAATGAAATAATAACAAATTTAAGAACCTGAATAGCCTCATTTCTCCCACTAAATACCCAATATATAAGAACCTTGTCAGGCTGACTTGCAAAATTGTAGGTTCTTATACGCGGGTTTTTACTGTTCACACAAGCTGTAAGTATTAAGTAAGTTCTAATGCTATTCAATCACACCATCACTCGATTTAGACTTTTTTGCAGGCTGTTTAAAGATTGTATTGATGCTTATGTATGATCTGACTTTTCATAGGGAATCATCTGGACCATCTAGTCATAGATCTAAAGGAGAGAGCAAAGAAAAAGGCAGAGAAAGAGGTGAAAGAAAAGATCGTGATGGGGACAAGGTAATCAATCATCAATAATTTTCTTGCATCAAGGCCGGTTTACACGATCATATCCTCGTAAAATTTGCTTCACATTTTTTATGTGATCAGAGATTGTGATCGTGTACATGGGCTTTTCAAGTTGCTTGAAGTTATGTGAAGCAATTATAATTAATCCCCTTTAATTTGCCATCACAGATTTTTCATTTTACCAGCCTTCAAATGAAAAATCTGTGATGGCAAATTAAAGAGGATTAACTTTCGTCGCATGACGTAACTCAAGCAACTTGTGAAGCCCGTTTACATGATCACATTCTATCAGCACATAAAAATGTGAAGCAAATTTTTCGTGAATATGATCGTGTAAACCGGTCTTTAATCGTGAAGCATTACGCCATTGTGGAGCTTGAGTATCGTAAAAGCTCTATTAGCTAAGCCTTTCTCTCTTGCAAGCCCCTCCCTTCTGAGCCAGAATTTCAAATAGGCCCCTCCCGCTCTATTAACCTCTTCCACTTATATCAAATTCCAGAAATTACGAACGATTTTCCATATATTTCGCATGTTAGTTTTGACAGTGTTTGGGATGGAGAATGTGTCGAATTTATGTATTTGACTCTTAAAATTGTATGTTGAATCCGCAAAATATTGGGTAAAGGAACTGGAAAGCTATCATATATGTCCTTGTCATTTGATTTTGTGGATGAGCCCCCCTCTGTAATAAACCCCCTATCTATTAAGCTCCCCTCTATCTATTAATCAAGTGTCAATCAAGAAATTAAATAAGTTGCCGGGGGGCATAATAGAGATTTTGCGTGTGCTCTTATCTTCACAAAAACAACGTACTCCTGTTTGAAATATCACCAAAGTTTGATTATGTAATAGTCCTGCTCGGCGCAATAGGGCCATACATTTAATAAAAATAACACAAACTTTGGAGAATCTTCATAATCATTTCATCAATAGTTTTATACAAACATTGTCGTGTTCGCAATTTCTCTCGAATCGCCTGACTTCTCCTTGCTTCAACTCTCACTCAAATCGTCTGACTCCCCTCACTTCAAATCGGGGGGGGGGGGGGTGGGGGTGGGGTCGCGTTTAAATCAATCAATACATTCAGATCTAATTCTTAGATGTACGAAATTACAAAGTCGATCTACAAATTCCTCGTTTGGCCAGTAGATCGAGGACCAAATTATTTTTCCAGGTATAGCTGGCCTCGTTATTGGTTTTAAAATTTGCGAGTTTAACCCTTTTTATAGCTTCCAAATTTTGAATCATACTGGAAGAAGGACTGATGAGTACCATTTCACTGCTTTTTGTAAATTAGGTTCATACGTTGGTCATAGATGACAGAAACAAACGTATTCTATTAATGTAGACTTCAAGGATGATAAAAAATCTATAAATGTTGGCTCTTAGACTGCGTTCACACGATGCCGGCGCATTTTGAAAACGGTGAAAAAAGTGCCGGCAGCAAAATTTGAGCTAGCGTTCACACGATACCGGCACAATTTGAAAACGGTAGGAGATTTGACAGTAAAAACTCGTTGCAGGACTTTGATGCTAAAGAAAAGTACCTACACCCTAAGAATCGACCAGTCTCGATCCAAAAGCGTCGAAAAATGCTCTGTTTACGATGCTGTTTCAAATTTATACCGGTTAGGGCTCCGTTTTCAAAATCTACCGTTTTCGAAATCTGCCGACAAAAAATGTGCCGTTTACGTGTGAACAGGAAGCCTATCTGTCACATTTTTCACCGTTTTCAAAATCTGCTGGCATCGTGTGAACGCAGTCTTCAAGGATGATAAAAAATCTATAAATGTTGGCTCTTAGACGAGATTGAATATGTTACTTACAAGGTAAAGCTTGAAATAAGGTTTCAACCTGAATGTTTCCACCTTTAAGTATTGAAAACGAACATTTTATCATCATGATATTTTTGGGTCAGTTGACAAAAGAAGCTAAACTGGTATCTCATCGAAGGTTTCTTAATGTGAGTTTTGATGATTTTAAACAGGAGTTCTTTTTGGAACTTTAGATATAAAGTTCAATTGCGACGCTATGAGCAATTTTCAGCCAAACGAATGTTCCTTACAAGGATAAAGTGTGTCCCGTAATTTATAACGCCTCTGTCTGTTTTTGAATTCTGTTTATTGCTACTGCTCTCTGATGTTAATAAATGATGCTGAAAAACGTATACTTCTATTTTAGCGACGAGAAGATGCAGATAGTCGCCATAGAAGAGATGCTGAGCGCAGCGACAGAGAAAGGAGACGGGACATGGACCGGGACAGAGAAAAAGACAGAGATAGGGAAAGCAGAAGAGACAAAGACTCACATCGGGACAGAGAAGGGAGACGGGACAAAGATTCTAGCAGAGACAAAGAACGGGAAAGACGAAGGCACAGGGAAGATGAAAGTAGGGACACAAAGGACACCTCGGAGAGGCGAAGAACTGAAAGAGATCGGAGTGAAAGAGATAGAACTGAGAAGGATAGAGCCGAAAAGGATGATGATAGAAAAAGAAGGAAGGATAAACATGGGGAGAGAAGTGAAGGAAAATCAAGAGAGGCAAGGCATGATGAAGGAAGAGAAAGAGATAAGGATAGGACAGGTGACAGGAGGCATGAGAGGAACGGAGAGAGGCGAAGAGAAAAAGATGGTAGCAGCAGAGATAAAATTACAGAAAAGATAAGGGATAGTGGAGAAAGAAGACATGGCTCAGCGGAGAGGGAGCGAAGAGAGTCAAAAGTTTCCAAATCGAAGTCAAAAGATAAAAGTGATAGACATAGATCTAGGAGGAAAGAAGATTACGATTTTGATGGCAGGATTGAGCAACGAGATAGGGAGAAAGAAACTGATAAGGATACGAGACATCGATCTGAGAAGTCGAAGAATCATAAATTGAGATCGAAAGGTAGTGATGACGTGGTTGAGACACAAATATCAAAGGTAATTTTGTGGCCGTCATTGTGTTCTCTGTGCAAATCAGTCCTATAAAGGACATTCTTCTTTTTTTGTTTGCAGACTTTGAAGGCTAAAAAGTGCTGAAAAGGCTAAAAATTCCTTGCTACATCGGCCTACTTTGTTATCGCATATTCGTTGGCCTACTCGTTTGAATTTATAGTTTGACTCGAGTAGAATGTCACGTGAGATCTGCTATCACAGTGATCACGCAGAATTGGTCACCCAAAACACGGCAATTGCTGTAATTCTGGGTAATTTTCACGTGACATTTAATTTTGGACAGACTTCAGTTGATGTCCAGTTTGTAACTTTCATTTACGCACCTTTTACGTGCTTGCAGCTTGATTTTCAGCAACTTAAGCTGCTTTCACACGATGCCGGCACATTTTGAAAACGGTGAAAAATTCGACGGATAGGCCTCCCGTTCATACGAAAACGGCACATTTTGTGCCGGCAGATTTTTAAAACGGTAGATTTTGAAAACGGAACTCTAACCGACACATTTTGGAAACGGCATCGTGTAAACACTTGAAAATGATGAAAAAAGAACATATTTAGACACTTTTGAAACGATACTGATCGACTCTTAGGGTGTAGGTAAGCTTTGGCATCAAAAGTGTTGCAACGAGTTTTTGGCGTCTAAGTTCCTACGTTTTCAAAATGTGCCGGCATCGTGTGAACGCAGTCTTAAAAACGATTGAGCAGCAGCGTATATGGAAATCTTGTTATTGCGTCATGATTTTAATTCACTTGTGCAGGCCAACGCCTGATAATGAAGAACGTAGGCCAATAGCAAGGAAAACTGGGGTTGATTTTCAGGTTAGTTTGGGTTAATCTTCCATTGCATTTGTTTGAATTTCATCGCTGCTTAAATTAAAATCTATTGCATCTGTTTTGGAATTCTCGGTTTGAAAGCTTCCATTTCATTTTCAGGAATCCTCAATTAACGATGAGAATCCCAAAGGCAGTCAAGAAACTTCAAGATACAAACCAGAAAAGAAGATGTCAAAACAAGAAGTAAGTATTTTGGCATATCGTTCATTTTCTCAGAAGTCTTTTTTTGTAAGTCCTCTCTGTGTAAGGCTCTCTGTTCTTCATTTCTGCGTCCTTGTTTCCATGCGCTTTCATATGACGCTATACAGGTGACTACGTTTATGCAAATGCAAGTGGACTTTCAAAAAAGACAGAGAAATGAAAACCCAGAAAAGAGAAATGCAGAAATATCCTATTGCTTTTGTTGGTTAAAGACCCTCTGCTAACCATTAGGCTTTGCGCTCATTCTTTGTTATGGACAAACAAGCAACTGAAGACTGCACGTGCGAGGTATGGGAGGTATGTTCGTTGCTCCATGGTTGCTTAGGCCCCTTTTGAAATTGGAGAAAGAGAAATATCAAAATTTGCACTCTACACCATTGTCTATGCTAGAGTCCATTATCAAACATAATCCTTTGTTCACTGAATAAAAAGCAAAGCAAAGAGAATTTAGGCCAGAAACGACTTTCAGATAATACGAAAGTCAAATTTGGCGCCACAAAGCATCATGGTTAGCAGTGACTCTTTAAAGACAAGAACAACCAAACGGTACGGCTTTGGAAATTTTTTAATTTATTTTCTTCGATGAAGTTTCTGACCAAAGATTCAGATTTGACACCCAAATTTTAGTTCAGGTACAAATTTTCATTGCCCTATTGTATGTGATATTTTATGACGTAGGTACGTTTGAAGTTGTATTCAGGGAATTGACATTGACAGAAGATAACGGAGATTGTAAGATCTCACAGATCGCGATTTCATGGTCAAATCCTTTGTCAACTTGTAAATTTTCATCTTCATCTAGCATCGACATCATGATTGCTAGGAGTATGAAGATTTGTTTCTGCGCTAAAGCTAGAGTGCTTCAAAGGAATCGATATACTCACGCTAGCGAACCTATACGCACTACTGTGGTGGATACGCCATACAGAGGCGGGGTATTTTGCTTGATGTGGTGGATACGCCATACGGAGGCGGGGTATTATGCTAACGTGGTGGGGTATTATGCTTGATGTGGTGGATACGCCATACAGAAGCGGAGCAAAATGCACCACCACGTAAGCATAATACCCCTCCCCTGTATGGCGTAGCCATCACATCAAGCATAATACCCCACCACGTTAGCATAATACCCCGCCTCTGTATGGCGTATCCACCACATCAAGCATAATACCCCACCACGTTAGCATAATACCCCGCCTCCGTATGGTGTATCCACCACATCAAGCATAATACCCCGCCTCTGTATGGCGTATCCACCACAGTAGTGCGTATAGGTTCCCTAGCTTGATACTGTAAATATTGAAAGTTGGAGCTATAAATGGACCAAATAAAATGCCTACACGCCATTGTTTCCTTTCTATTTGCCCGTGGGTGCAATGTTAATGAAAATATGACACCACGCTAATCCATGATTTCGCTGAGAAAGGGGTACATTTGAAACAAAATCCTAGGACCTAGAATCTCAAGATAAGGGGCATTTTAGCTTAGAAAATATCTCAAAAACATTTAACTGCTGTTTAAGTCGAGACCCTGAAAAAAAGTGAATTTCAACTGACTTGAAAACAATTTGATACCTTAAGTTTTAGGGGTTTTCCAATAAAACAATAAGTAAAATGAATGGCAGTACAAGTGCAAAAGTCGCAGATTTCTCTAAGAACCATTATTTCTACTGTACAGATTTCTTTAGGGTTTGATACTCTTTTGAAACTGTGTTACCTTCAAATATTTTCCGTGACAAGGGGTCTTTCGCCAACTAGAAATTCAGAGAAAAGGGTATTCTATGAAATAGTATGGACGAGCGTGGTGTACCTTTTACTATTGCATTGCACCCACCGGGTCTATTTGATATTGTACCAGCGTTATCAAAAAGCCAGCTTTTAACTTTGTCGATTTATCCGAATCTGGGGTCAAAAGATTTTCAAAAATTTCTGCAAATTCCAAAAGGTCTCTTTCATTTACCCGTCTGTAAACCATTTGTAACCCAATTTGAGAAAGTTGAAATCGTAAATGTAATATGAATACAGATTCTTTCTCAAAGAGTGTTGAAGACAACTTTATTTCAAACGCCTTAATGATTAATCTTTTTACATTTTATTAATCTTATCCTGAAGACAGATTCACTTTAATAGTGTTTAAATCAAATGTAATTGATCATATCCAATAGGAGCAAACAGCTAAATATGGGAAATTGGATAGTGCTCGCTTTCCAATAAGATAAAACTACTTTATCTCAGTCATGAGCATAGGTGTGCCAATACACGCAAAACTGTTATTTGATTTGTCTGGAGTTCAAAAAGGTTTAAACATGATTGACTTATCGTTAAAAGTTATATGTGCAAAAGGACAGAGCAGCAACTGCGTAAAATCACATCATTGGGCAATCTGAGATAAAGAAGTGTTTGGATACAGCACGGGCTGTAGGAAGCGCTGAATTTGGAAAGAGTTTTATGTATCATACATCAAGTTATTCTTATCCCAATTTTTCATTTCCTACTTGATTCATCGACCTATTTTCCTTTTGTGTATATTTCTCCTGCGAAGACGCCACTTCAACCCCGCGCGTGGCGACAGATTGACATGACCTCAAAGACGCTGGAGAAGTTAGTGGCTTGATTTTTCCAAAGCACTTGAGGTCATGTCAATCTGCCGCCACGCACGGAGATTAAAATAGGCGAAGTACGCACAAAAGGAAAACAAGTCGATATATCACGAAGGAAATGATGAATTAGGATAAGAATATAAGAATTATTCGATCTATGATACGTAAAATTTTTTCCAAATCAATCGTTTCCTACAGCCTGAGAATACAAAAGTTTTTTAAATGGTATATCAAGAGCTTCAGGCCCAAGGAAGAAACTATCAGGTGTTGCCTAACACGACGAAATCTGTTGTAGAGAGCTAGGGAGGCTCAATGTAACAAGTTTTCGCGCGTGTTTGCCCAATTCCTGCTCTGTCATGGAAAACAACGTATTGCAACATGGGCAATAGTGCATCGTGTATTCTTGCTCACTGTGTTGTTTCCTTTCCACGGGATTGCGAGTAAAGCTTGAAAATGTTGCTGTTCCTTCGTTCTTCTCTTGTCACAACAAGGATCGAATGTCGCCATTCGGTTTCAACTGCATTTGAATCATAGCGGCATTCAATCCTCGTTGTGACGAGAGAACAACGAAGAAATAGCAAAATTATCAAGCTTTACTCGCAATCCCGCGGTAAAGGAGCAAAGCAACTCCGTGAGTAAGAATATGATTTTGATCATGATATAGGCCAAATAAATGTTGCATTATTGCCCGTGATTTCAATTGCTGATAGGCCAATAAATGTTAATTTTGGTTACTTTTAGGGTGTGTTTGATTCGTATCAATTCTGAAAACGGTAGACTTGGAAGACTCGGAATTTGTGTTTGATTGACTTCCCGATTCCGAAAACGGCAGGTTTGGCAGGCCTGCTAAACTTTCTGCTCCAAAAGGGAGAAGGTTTGGCAGACTTTGGAGAGATTCTCGATTTCATTTGTAGAACTCTGAAAACGAGGCGACTTTGCTCGCGTTGCTACGGTAATCGGTAACTTTACTCTTTGTTGCCAAGCACCAGACTCGTCTTCGTGTTTCAAACGGGAAAGCTCGTCTGCGCCAGGATAAATCTGAAACCTGCTGCTTTGAAAAACTTTGTGTTTGATTGGGAACTGTGTTTCTGTCTCTGCGAAGTCTACCATTTTCAGAATTTGATAGATTTGGAATAGACTGACGACGTGATTCCTTGTATTCGTTCAACATTTATAATCTGATGCTTTAATTTCACTCATACAAAGGACTCAGGACCAAAAAGATTCTAAACAGGGACTAAAATCTTACGAAATATCAGAAGAAACTTAGAACATCTTCCATCTTACGAACGTCGAAAGAAACTTCGAACGTCCCTTCGAAGGTCACATCGAGCTTCACTTCGCTTCGAGAAGTCGTTCTTTGAACTAATAACCAATCAAACGCTAAAATAGGCACGTGGGTTGACCATATTAAGAAAGTAGCGATCTGATTGGTCGCGCCGTGAACGCGGCGGACTTGGCCTAATTAGTCCCTGTATTGAAGCGTAAGGACATAAGTCCCTCAACTGAAGCGATAACAACAACAACAACGAGCGTAAGTAGAGGGACTTATGTAATGTAGTCTAGGTTTGGAATTACCAATCAAACACACCCTTAGTCTTTAAACCATTTGGAAAATAGCATTATTTCGATTGTCGGGAGTCCAAGAGCAGTTATATATTATTAGACTTATCATTTGTATTAGTTAGATTTTGTAAACAAATTATTTGTGGCACAAAATTTTTAAATAGCCGTGAATAACAGACTCAACTTACTTCACCGGTAAACGCAAAGAAAACACTGTAAACTGTGACATTCTAATTCCTTATGTTTCTCTGGTAATAAAGTGGCCTGTTTGCATGATCAATTTGTTCTTCGCATGAACTTAACTTACGAGTGTGCGACGAAACGTGTTTTGGGTTATTCAACGTTGTGTTTTTTTTGCAGTGACTGGTAAGTTACTAACTTATTTCTTTCTCTTCAGATGTTAAAATTAATTCGTTTTTCTCTTGCAGCTTTCAACAGTTTTCTCTCTAGTTACAGGTTAATTTTGGTTGTTGTTCTTTCACAGGAGTTAACAGTCTTCTTTATACAGATTCCAATGTTTTTGTTGCGTTTATTGGTTTAGTATTATGGGTCTGCTATTCGAGGCTAGTTAGATTTTGGAAACAGCATATTTTCCCGAGTATAATGCATTTGTCTAGACACTAAGAAAGTAGGATGAGTTCAACTTTGTTATGACTGTAGGGTGCCTGCTTAGCTGTTTTAATGAATCAAGTTATGAGATTATGTGGCACAGTAATACCTTATCTGAGATTTCATCAATCCACCTTTTCAAGGTAAGAGGGGCGAAAGCGGAAGTCTATTGTTGCTAGAGATATTGCATTTTTTAGTCTAAAATCCTATTCTACGTACAAAGTTCAGTTTAGGAGCGCATTTTCACTTTAATATCTGTCTTCATTTCGAAATTATGGCGATATGAATGATTTAAAGTCATAAGGGCTGTGACCGTGAAATCAACGTTTTGACAAATATTTATCCAAGCATCTGATTTCACGGTCAAAGAGCTCTTATGAGGTCAAATTCTTTAAATCACCATAGTTTCCAGACGAATACAGATTAGGCCTGTCCATCGACCTTCGATTAATCGAATAATCGCAGGAGTTCCGATTAATCGAATAGCATTTGGCCTAACCGATTAATCGAAGAGTGCCGATTATTCGACTAATGGCATATAATCGACTAATCTGGTGCAAATGATAGTCGACTTTGATGTACTAATCGAATCTGCGTCACTATTCGACTTTCATTCATAATCGATTCTGCGGTGACTTTGTGCGAATAATCGACTTTCATTTATGCACAGCTGAGTAATCGAGCATTGCAAAAAACCATTTTGGAAACAAAGTCAATGCTGGCCTTGCAGATAATAATCGATTATTCAATTATTCCGCCTACTGGATATTTTGTTTAAAGCTTTGTAGTGCTCTTCTCCCATTGTTTGTGTCTCTTCAAAATTTGCGTGCTCCTTTTTCTTCAGCCTTCACTCAAATTCACTCGGTTCGTGGTGATTTACGTAAAATTTTGAGATGATATAATGACGTCATTGACGTCATATGCTGTACGATTAATCGATTAATCGGACATTTTGCTAGCGATTAATCGATTAGTAAAATGTCAGTCGATGGACAGGCCTAATACAGATATGAAAATGAAAAATTCCCATCTTCTCTAAACTTTGTACGCAGAACAAGAGTTTAGAATGCGTTCACACGATGCCGGCACATTTTGAAAACGGTGAAAAATGTGACGGCTGCAAAATTTGAGCTAGCGTTCACACCATACCGGAACAATTTGAAAACGGTATGAAATTTGACAGTAAGAAACTCTTTGCAAGACTTTGATGCCATAGAAAGGTACCTAAACCCTAAGTGTCGATCAGTCCTGTCCCAAAAGTGTCTAAAAATGCTCTGTTTTCATCATTTTCAGGTGTTTACACGATGCCGTTTCAAAAATGTGTCGGTTAGAGTTCACTGTGATCCATTAGGCCCTTTTTATCAAATTTAAGCCAAAAAATAAAGTTCCAAGTCCTTATAAAATTTTAGACTTTTGACATGAACCATAGCCTAGGGGTTAATACGCTGCAAAAATTTTCAAGATCAGTCAACCGAAAGCGAAGATATTGAATTTTAATGTTGGGCCTAAGTCAGATATTTGTTTATATGAACGGAAGAGGCATGACACTGTTTTTACAGCAAATTACAATTCCTTGTATCTAGGCTCATATTTCACCGATCTTTTTCATTTTAGTCTCATTCTGATCCTCTAAATGTTTTCTTTGAGGCAATGTTCAGCATACTCAAATATTTTACCATTTTAGGACCGTTTTTAGACCATTTCCCAACGGTACTTTTCTAAAAATTTCTTGTCTTCAAAAATCAATCCTAAAAGTTAAAGCTAAAGACAAAAATGTATGTTTCGCTATGCTCTTCAAAATAATTTCAACGATTAGAAACACCTTTCTAAAAAGTTTCTGCCAAAGGGCTGGTGCCAATTCGCCTCCAAAAAATTGTAACAAAAAATTGAATTTTACAAGTTTTGTACATGATTTTAACATGTTTGCACATTTCGTGACGAAAAATTAGATAAAGTGAAACGGAAAGCTTTGCATTTGTTTTAAACCGATGCAGAGTCAAAAGTATGCCATTTACTTGTCCTTTAAGCCTGCTAAAGCCTCGAGTCAAACATTTTTAAGGCCAAAATGGTATTTTGCAGCCATGTGTCCCTAAAAATATTCATAATTTTTAAATTTTGCAAGAATTTTAACAAATAAGCCTTGCAAAGTGTATCAAATGTTAGTCATTATATTGTTTTATCATGTACGTAAGGTTTGGTCACCTTTGGTCCCTTCACTGGATGTCTGTTAAAGTTTAGTGGCTATTATATGCAAAAATTTTAGATGTGAAATTAAAAACTTGTGAAATGAAAATAGTCATAAAAGATTTTTTGATTCGAATTGGCACCAGCCCTTTGGTAGAAACTTGTTAGACAGGCGTTTCTAATTGTTGAAATTATTTTGAAGAGCATAGCGAAACATACTTTTTTTGTCTTTAGCTTTTAATTCTACAAGTGATTTTTGAAGACAAGAATTTTTTCGAAAAGTACCATTGTGAAATGGTCTGAAAACGGTCCTAAAAAGGCAAAATATCTTAGCTTGCTTTACATTGCCATAAAAGACACATTTAGAGGATCACAATGAGACTAAATTGAAAAAGATCGGTGAAGTCTGAGCCTAGATACAAGGAATTGTAATTTGCTGTCAAAACAGTGCCGTGCCTCTACCGGCCATGTAAACAAAGATCTGATTTAGGCCCAACTTCAAAAATCAATATCTTCGCTTTCGGTTGACTGATCTTGAAAATTTTTGCAGCACATGAACCCCTAGGTTATGGTACGGTGCATGTCTCGAGCCCAAAATCAAGCAGAAATCTAAAACTTCAAAGTTTGGTTAAATTCGATCCTCTGGATCACAGTGGAGTTCTGTTTTCAAAATCTACCGTTTGCAAAATCTGCCGGCAAAAAACGTGCCGTTTTCGTGCGAACGGGAGGCCTATCCGACGAATTTTTCACCGTTTTCAAAATGTGCCGGCATCGTGTGAACGCAGTCTTAGGCTCAAAACTGCAAAATCTCTGACAACAAAAGACTTCCTCTTTCACGCCTCTTACCACGAAAAGGTGGATTGTTTTCTGTCTTATTGATAAAATTCCTAATTGAAAGGATTTAGCTCTTCCAGACTTCCGTTCGGTTGGTTGTTTACTTCAAAGCTTTCAATTGAAGCCTGATAAACCTTTTTACGAAAATTACATAGTTGCGAAGTGATAGACAGGCTAAAAATACCCGATCAAACAATAAAGAAACTCCTCGCACAGAGCAATAAGTAAAGTACAATTTTTCACGAACAATAGAATGGATATTGTCTGCAAATTTATTCCCAGGGTTGAAAACCTTTTGTATTTGTTTGAAAATCTACCTCGTATAACCCCTGAGAGAAGTGAAATGCCGTTGCATAGTTTTGTAGTTTTGCTGCCTTTCATGGTGGGAACTTCGATGACCTAGCGTCTATTCCCGCCATGATCGGCACAGTAGTTTTAGTTTTTTGTGTTTTATTCTTTTAATTGATTAGATAAAAAAAGTAGTTTTGTACCCGAGAGCTCAAGGCTCAAATCTTTAATTGGTTCGGTGTAAAATTCGATTGAATTTTTCTTTTAATCAAATGGCTTGGAAGGAACTAGAGTACTTTGCTGTACATGTGCCTTGGAAATCTTTTGATATCTTGATTAGTTTAAAAATGGCGAAATTTTGATTTTTGAGGCTGTGATGTCATCCAATTTCTAAATCCTTAACGAAAGAGCTACAGATTTCGGCTTGCCACCGTATTGTAGACCTTCATAAACTATAGTTTATTTTAAGATTGTTGCAATTTTCAACCAGTGATTTAAGATTTATGATGACGTTGATTTTTTCAAAATTTGCGATAAAATTTTGCAAAAATGAATAAATGCCACCATGTTGAAATTATTCAAGATATCAAGAATTTTCCACTGCAGATTTACAGCAAACTACCCTAATTTTCTTTCGAGTCATTCAATTCATGGAAGGATGTGATGCAATTTCAGGATTTCTAGCTACTGAAAGCTAATTTTGGCCCACTGTCCATGCCGCATCCAGGCATGGAACCCCTAGTTTGACGTCCCTTCCGAAGGACGGCGAGGTGAGGGGAGGTCACTCATCCGGAGTTTGACCTAACTCGACCGAGCTTAACTTCAGTTGCCTGACGAGAACTGTTTAAGCCACTCGGCCACTGACCCCGTAAATGCGTGACAATCTTTGTTCATGTCTTTTTCATCTTTCAGAGCTATGAAGAAGATATAGAAGAAGAAACAACAAAAAAGCCGAGCCTCGCATTAAGAAAAGAATCAATTCTAAATACAGAAGAAGTGAATGAAGAAGTGATCGCTACTGGTTATGATTATGATTATGGTGACGACGATTTCGAAGATTATGATGATGATTTTGAAGACGACGAAGGTGATCAAAGTTTTAAAATAAAGTTGATATCCATTGTCTTGAACCCAAGGGGCAAATCTGTAGTTTTTATTAGAGGTTGCCAATTTTAGAGTCAGCGGGAAGGTGAGATAGCAGATGTTCACTGTAAATTTAGGGAGGTAAATAGAGGCAATTGCCCAGACTTATAACCGAAATCCCTTGTATCCTTGTGATAAATCTTGTCGGCATCATTCAAGTCAAAGGCACACGGGAAAACATGGAATCTGGTCTTTGCAACAGCTTCCCAGTCATTCCCTTATTCGTAACCTCTCTACGAGTTGAACCTCCTTCAAGTTCGAGCTGTATCCACCCAGGATGTGTCCTTTCTAACAAGACACACCATGTCTTTTGTCATAATAGCCGCTACTAGCCTTAAATTCATAGTGAGAGGGAAGGCAAAAATAGGATTTTTCTGACGGCAAAATCAATGATACCATCAGCAAGGACAACGACGACATTTATAAGGATATATATGCTACATGATATGACGGAGATGATTCTTCAGCTAGTGAACGCCTTTTTCTTCAATCATCCCCTGCAAGAGAGAAAAACGAGACATAGCGAAGCCAATACCGTAAAGGCTCTATTAAGCCCCCGGGGGGCTTATTTAATTTCGGACCTTCCAGAGGGGCACTTAATAGAGAGGGGGCTTATTAGAAAGGGGAGGCTTATTCACAAAATCAAGTGACGAGGATATATTTGGTAGCTTTTCAGTTCTTTTATCCCATATTTTGTGGAATCAACCTACAATTTTACGACTCATACACCGATTCAACGCAGTTTTTATCCCAAACCATATCAAAATTAACATGCAAGGTTGTGTCGCTAAATGGAAATATTTTGTAAATTCTAGAACTTTGCTTAAGGGGGGGATTATTTCAAATAGAGAGGGGAGCGTCTTATTAGGGAGGGGGGCTTAATAGAGAGAGGGGGCTTAATAGAGCTTTTACGGTACATGCATTAGATTCAACTATTCTTGGTGGCATCTGCCCATAGATTTTGATACGTTCACATGTTCAATGCATCTTCTGTTGAACAAAATCTTTTAAAAGCAGTTGATGGAGTATTTTGTTGTGTTTATCTTTGAAGGCGATGATGATGCTAGTGGAGACAAAGATGAGTTGAATTTAACAAATGAAGAATTAGAAGGAGTTGATGAGATACGAAAAGCAATTAGAGAAGAAAATGAATTAGCTAAGTCACTCAACAGCAGTGCATCATCGAGTAGGGTAAGTTAAAGGGCCTGTTTCAACCAGCATACTTTGCTCGTGTCATCTTTTTGTTATTGCCATTTCCATGGCTATAGATATGGCGACAATAAAAACCAAGGAGGAGATAACTTAGGAGCAGTTAGTGCTTATACCGAAAGAAGAAGGGGAAATTTAAAGCTCTGTCTAGCGGAACTCGTTTATTTGATTCAGGAGCTGAGGAGTAACTGTCTACATTTAAGCAATAAATACGCAACGATTGCAATGCCCTTTGCTCGGTTTCTGAATCATGTAAGCAAAATCCACCAGACATAACTTTAGGTATACCCCGCTTCTTTCGTCTGAAGCACATAACTTCTCTTGAAAACCTCCCTTCACCCGCTCCAAGTGATTACCGTACTGGTTTCAGGTCAACTTTGCGGCTATGTTTGTTTTGAATTACTGTTTGAGAGAATTTCCTTTGTCTGCATTCGCTAATCTCTTTGAATTGAGGTGTCAACCAAAGCAACTGATGCTATTGTATTACAAATCTGCCCTTGTTTGAATAGGCAGTTAACTAGAGCCTTTGCAACGTTTTATGTTTTTTTACTCACCCGGTATTACGTAACAGCTATTTAAAAATAACATTGCTGGGAATTTGCTGGTCTGCCACTGGCTGCGGTCACACTAGGTGCTTCATCCCGATGTTTCCTATCGAAACAACGGACTTAGAACGCTGTTGTATGTGACTGCTCTTCTTGTTGACATTCAACGCTGTTACAACGTTTCGTTCCTTTAGACTTGCTCCAAGACTATTCCGTGGTATATCAGCACTAAGGAAAATTATTACCTCTTCGGGGGCGTAAATTACGAAGAGGACGCTGCGAAGGAAAAGTAAAGGAGAAGGAAACGGCAAGTCTACATTCCTTGGGCAAGAGTCTTGATTAAAAAAGTTTTAGTATCCAAAGCAACGGGATAAACGAGGTGCCGATCAGGGAGAAATATTTCTTCAAACTCATTTCAACAGTTTGGCAAAGTTTGTTCTCGTTGGAGAACTCCCTGGTGCCGACGTAAATTACAGCGTTGTTTTAGCAAAGTTAACCAATCATGATTTACCAAGGTAATCACGTGACGATTGCTTTCGCGCCAAAATATTAGCCACAACGCAGGCATCTTTGCGAAAGACGGGACGGCAAAACTTGATTGTTTGGGTCGTCATAGTCATTGAGGAGTTTTTCTCGCTGTTCACATTCTGTCTTTTGGGTCTTGCTATTGGGATCGTGATGCTTGTGTGTTCTGACAACTCCAGCAACTACAACGACCAGGCCTTTTTGACATCCAACATGGCATCCTCTTGATTTACTAGTTCTTGTTTTGTAGTATCTCATCATTTTTAATTAAAATCTACTATCACTTTTTGCAGCCTTCCACTAGAGATGGAGCACGAGGTACGGTTTAATCTTTGATTTGTTTAATCACTCATAGACGTTTTTAACTACCAGAAAAGAGATTTTGATCTAGCGTCTAGATCTGGTAAAGTTTGAGAAGGGAAATGAAGGCTCAACCCCCGTTCTCTGTATAAACATTGCTGTTTGTGGCATATATTTAATTCGCTTTTCAGAACACTTTTCAGAGATATTCAACTACAACTTTCATTTTCATTTCATTTTCATTTTATTTTCAATTTTTTAGGCATGGTAGCCCCTCAGATAGAGAAAACTGATTGACAGGGGGCCATGCAATAAAATACACTAAAACTAAATTAAATATTTTACACTAAATAAAACTAATCAATAACCTTATTACAATCGTTAAAGGAAATTTCAGAAGAAAAACATTAAAAACGAAAAGGGAGGTTTTGTTGATTCTTCGAAGACAGAAGATCATTTTATGGCTTTCATAAAATTTTTTAAAGTTGAAGTATTTTTAGTCTTTTTAGATAAACCATTCCAAAGTTTCGCACCCTGATTAGAGAAGCATCTCTGTCCTGTGGTCGTTCTTAGAAAAGGGGCTGTTAGGTCATAATCCTACCGTTAGTGTGTTATAAAATGTTGCAGTTTTTACACTGGCAAGTTTTATTTCCCATTTGGTGATGCTTGTCGTTATTTCATTCAATGTTGGTTTTTTCATATGTCGCATTTCGTCGTATTTCATCGCATTTCATCGAAATTCTTGGTCTACGATCAATTAGTATTAATTCTGACACATGAAAACCAACCAAAACAAGAAATCCTAATTCATCCTGATTTGTCACAGTTCATCGCAATTCGTGGCAATTGATCCCAGCGAATCAAAAATTTTGTTTTCTACGATGAAATAGGACGAATTACGATTCTCGATTTTAATATTATTTGACAATCACAGTTAGCTACATCCGATTAATTATAATGAAATGCGATGAAATGCAATGAAATGCGACATATGAAAACAGCCTTTAGCTGAGTTTGTTGTGCAACAGTTGAAGTTCAACAGTGCGAGCATGCAAGTGTTACGAGTTTGCGAATCAAATTTTGCTGTTTCGATCGTTGTTATTCAGACGAAAAGAAACGTTATTTCGATGCTGAAAATGAATGACAGCAATACCAAACAACGCCAAAGGCGAATAAGACTTGCCTGAGTATAGACTAATTGACTCTGAGCAAAGTTATCGTTGATGAAAAGTGTCCCGAGATTCAAAGAACCTTCATTCCGCAGCTAACAGTGTTTATTCTTAGAATGGGGTTCATGCTTAGACTGATGACGATGAGTCCCTTGTATCCCTGCGGTAAACCTTGATCAAGAGGGACTCATCATGAAACAGTGATAAATCTGGCCCAACCTTGATACAACGGCCATTACTCCTGCGTCGATAATGACCCTTGTACGGATTAGGCTAATTCGAGATCTGATTGGCTGTTCAAAACGAGGCTTATTAGTAAAATTACGTCACAATTCGCATAAATTAACTTCTTCAATAAGTGTTGCTTCTAGAGCAGCGAGACCACGAGAGAAACTGTTTTCAAACAAATGTCTGAAAAATAACATTAGGAAAAGAAAATGTGGCAGGAAATTTGCAGTAAAGGAGTGTTAAAATGATGCTAGAAATTGAGTGTGGTGCAGCAGAATTTTGAGGAATACATAAAAGATTTTAGAGCACCTTAGTTGGGAAAGTGGTCAAAGCTAAAAGTTGAAGACAACAAGAATCCTGGTTTTTCTCACTTCTTGAAGATGCAAAAAATGTAGAGCAACCTTTGAGTCGTTAGTAAACTGCACGTATTTTTTCTATAAGAAACTAAGAATGTGGACTAGAACTGAAAGTTTCTTAAAGCTATCGGATTTTGAGTACTCATAGTTTCTTAATGTTTCACGACACGACGATCTTCTTCAAAACAATGTAGTGAGAACTTTCCGATGCTTAGGCATCACTCAAGTACATTCCGAGCAATAAAACACAGGCAAAAAGTGAAAAATAAAGTAAAATATGTCAAGGGTTTCCTTTGTTAAAAATAAATAGTTTCTTAAAAGTTATATTTTCCCAGTACTGAGTTCAGTTTGATATTTTTTTGTCGATCTGAGAGTTGAATTTCTAATAGACTAAGCATTTTCTTCTTGAACATATGTGTAGTATTGAAAGGAAATTTGCTTTAAGTTATCGTGCATTTTGTTAAAAATGAAACCAGTGCGAGGAGGCTACAGAAAATCTTTCCCGGTCTTCGTAAGACCACAAGGCAAATATTGTAAAACGATGAACTTTAATGACGATAGACATTCCTAGAAATTAAACTCTGTAACTGCCTACTGTACTGCAACAATTTCATGAAAAAATCATCCAGCTTCTGCAATCTATACCCAACACCAAAGCCGCAACCGTGTTGTCACCAAGTTGTCACAAAGCCAATTAAAAGTAACAAAAATCAATATTTTCTGACTCTAAAATGTGCGGCTACGGCAGGCAAACGCAGCTAAAAGGAAGACTGAAGACATTGCAACTTTATGCCCAAAATGTTAAAAAAAGCCACAAGAACAGTAAGTAGATTCAAGGCCAAAGGCCAAGCACGATTAGACGAGACTAGTTTCTGCACGTGAGCCCTCGCAATGGAACTATGAAACTTCCACATCAAAGTAAAAGTTCGTACCTTCGCTTCTCTTCAGAAATATTGTGGAAGAAGGCGGTCAAAGCAAGTGATTTGCAAAAGAGAATTTAATCTCGTAGCTACCTGGCTTCCTGGCTTGTAAGAAAGCTGTACGAATGTCCAACAGTTGTAAATGGCTTGTTTGCAGCCAATCTCCCTCTTCCTTTTCGACATTTCGCGTGTCTTTTTACCAAGATTTGTAAATGTTTTGTGGAGCTTCGCAGCTCTGGGCATTGATTTATTTTGAATTTCTCGCAACTCTCATTACTGAAAATGCCTTAGTAAAATCACGTGACATGTTGTCTGGCTGGATGTGTTTCATTGAGTTTCAGTTGGGGAAAGTGGTTATCTCCATGGTAATCACAGCCGGCTGCATAAATTAAAAATCCATAATGGTTGCAAATATTGCCACGAATCGGGAATCCGTACCAGGGCCCAAATCGGTCGACGGTTGAGATTGCGAGAAGACCGGTTGGGGCCTGGGAACGAGGTTGAAATCTGGCCCTATCTTATGCATTCGATCGATCGAATCATGATCGAACGACTGCCGTAGCTCTGTTCAACGGTCACTCCTCGGAAAGAAAAAATGCGATAAAAACCACGTTAAGCAGACGTGTAACCAAGGACACTTTGCATAAGTCTGAAGAAGAAAGTTCACTTTACCTGGTGAGTGCAAAATAAGTCTTTCCACGCTACATTTTCCATGTTTTTAAGACCAAAACAAACCAGAAAAATTTACAACAACCTGCCGCAGCAACTTCCTTCAAACTCTAGTCAACTGCATCATTCGAATTGAAATTCGACAGCATTGTTCTTTGCCAAATCTCGCAACCTGATTGGTACTGAAGAAATTGCTCAGTTTGGGCCTAAATAGGACCAGGTTTTTCATAGTAATACTATGAGTCTCTCTTGACCGAAGCGCCATCATCAAGTCAAAGAGGACAGGGAAACAAGAGACTCATCGTCATAAGTCTAGGTAATGCTTCGCTTTTCCTTCTCAATTTTTACCAGATTAGATGTTTGATCCAAGCTAAGATTCTGGTAAGTAAATAGGTCTTGTAGGCTTCGACTGCTAATATCTAGCTCTCGTAGTTCTTGTAGATTTCTATCTCTTGTAGTCTTTGACTGCTAATATCTTAGGGATTAGGGAAGGGTTAGGAGTCTATACATATAAGCATGTTTAGTAACGTTTTCTGCCTTAATTTTGCCAGACATTCCATAAGATTTGATAAAATGAGATTACATAAAATTTCAATCAAGGACTTTGGCCTGTTTTACAAGTTTGTATCAGACAATAATTTCATAAAATTGTTGATAAAATTTCATATTTACATAGGTTCAAGTGCCACTACTGCATTGAAGAACCAAGCAAGGGGAAAAATAAATTTTATTGCCGCAAAACAGAAACAAATTAGTGATAAAGTGTCAAGTAGAACCCGGAGGAGAGGAAAGGTTTGTAACAGATTTTTGTTGTCTAAATTCATAATTAAGTCTATGCTACTACTTTCTTCTAATACCAAGTTTATGTTTGTTTACAATCTGTTTGTTTGTTTACAATCTTAGCGATAACTTTTTATTATAGCTTCAGCTACGGTTGGAAGCAAAAGAAATGATATCTTGTTAAGTATATCCCCGTAAAGAGAAAACACAGTCTGAAGCATGTAAAAACCATTGCTGGAAGGCAGGAATATTAAGAAGGTTTGGCCTGTTTGAAGATTTCTTGAAGGGACCTTCTCGAGAGAAGCCCTGAAAATTTTAGAAATAAGTGGCCGATTTAATTCTAATAATTTGTAAGTTTATTTGAACACAGCCACCATTAGATAATATATTTTCCAGTGTTTCTGTCGTCATATTAAGAGAAGAATGGCCTTTCAAACGGTTATTGTTTTCTTGACTAACCAGGTAGGAAAAGGTACTTTTCTTTAGCATCAAAGTCCTGCAACGAGTTTTTACTGTCAAATTTCCTACCGTTTTCAAATTGTGCAGGTATCGTGCGAACGCTAGCTCAAATTTTGCTGCCGTCACTCTTTTCACCGTTTTCAAAATGTACCGGCATCGTGTGAACGCAGTCTAAATTTACTAATTTTAAAACAAAATCACAAGATAAGTCGTGCCTGAAAAAATAATTTGGTTATTGATGTACTTGCCGCAAAGAGAAATTTGAAGATCGCTCTCATCATGGGCAATAATGCACCGTGTTTGTAGCTAAGAAATTAAAGTTTATTTCCTCGATATTACTGTTTTACTTTGTTTCTTTCTCTTCGGCTGAAGCCTAACCAATGCTAGGAATCAAATTCAAATGGCTCCTGCGCGTCTTAACAGTTAGTTCCTACACAGCGTTCATCCTCGTTTCAAACTTCCTCTTGAAATGAGGATGAACATTGTGTAGGAGCCAACAGCTCAGACGCGCAGGAGCCATTTGAATTTGATTTCGAGCATTGGTTAGGCTTGGGCCAAACGGCTAACAACGCTGAAAACTATGGTAATATCGAGGTAACAACTTTAATTTCCAATCTACAAACACAGTGCATTATTGCCCATGGTGCATGTATATTATATAAATGAACTGTCTGTTTTATCCCGCAGGAATTAAGCAAACTCATTGAACTTGACATGGTTGCCATGGACCTATTCGAACTACAACCTCTGAATATTTATGAAGTATACATGAAGAGCTTTGGTCGAACGGGCACTGAACAAGTTGCAGTGCAGACCAATGATGATAACCTCGAGCAAGAGACCCAAACAGATGATATTGAGACTGAGACAAGATGGTGCCAATTCTCGAATGAAGTTCAAGCTTTTGGAGGTAAAATTTACCTTATTCTTTCGAATCCGCGCTTCCTCACTTGGCGGAAACTTCGCTTATGAAGGGAAATATTTCTAAAGCCAAACTGTGTGCCACTTTTGTTTGTGTCCAATAGAGCCGGAAAATCATTCTAGTGCCAAAGGCTATCAACAGTCAAAGTAAAGGACTTTCATTAACAAAAAGGAAGCATCTTTTAAGTTGTCAACTTAGATAAAAAAGTTTAGTCTGCGGAAATCGGACGTATCGTCAAATTTATCAAGGATTTAGGTGTGTTTTCAACAATCTCGATGTAAATCTTCTTTCATGAACTTGCATGCTTTATGAGAACCCAACTGTGAAGAACTAGATTTTGGCATCTACCGTAAGGTCTTTTAAGCCCCCCTTTCTAATATGCCACTCCCCACTGAGTCAGAATTTGAAAAAGCCCTCCTCTCAATTGAGCCCCCCCCTACTTATATCAAATCCCAGACTTTACGAAATATTTTACATCTATTTAGCTAAACAATGTTACATGTTAATTTTGAAATGGTTTGGGAGCAAAGTTGTGTCGAATTTATGTATCTGACCCGTAAAAGTGTTTGTTGATTCCGCAAAATATAGAGTAAAAGAACTGATGAGCTATTATTTGTATCCATCTCATTTGATTTTGTAAATAAGTCCCCCTCTCTAATAAGCTCTCCTCTCTATTAAGCCCCCTTCTGGAGCACCCATAATTAAATATGCCCCCGGGGCCTTAGTAGAGCTTTTATGGTAAGGTAATATGCTAGCTGTACAAATATTATCAATTTATTGGAATCTAATAAATGGTTTAAGACGTTTATACATTTCTTTGACTCAATTTTAGACTCACCAAGGCAGCTTCTTAGCAGACGCTGTTACTAATGTAAAAAATGTAAAATGAAAGAATATAAAATGAAAATGGAAATGAAAGAAACGGAATAATCTAAGTTCAACTATAAACCGACATTATATACACTATATATACTATACACTATATATACACTATTTACAGTACGTTTTTTCCTATTTCTTTTGTAAGTCTGTTTCAAATTTGATGTTAAGGACATAAAGGGTCAATGACCAATGATATCATTAACTAAACCCTGACCTGACAGCATACGTTTGCCATCACGCGCCTATGCTGCCCTGACATCCAATGTGGAACAGATTCCTAATCTAATCTCAACTTACTAAGTTTTTATCTATTTGCATGTCTCTATGTTAATGGCCACAGGGTAGTCATTGTCTCTTGCTCCTTGTGGTCCCGTCCCTGTAGTGTTGTATTGTTCTAGAGTAATTAGAAAGTATAGAGCCCCATCGCCCCTTTCCGATCACTTACTGCTGTGAGCGCTTTTTGTGTACAATCGCGCGATGTTTGTTTACAAGAGGACTGGGGCTTCTAATTAAAAAAAGTGTGGAAAAAATACTTTGCTGACGCCATGAGCTTCATATTCATACGTGGTTTACATTTTTCTGGTGTGTGAATCCAACTATATGAGAAGTTGAAAAAGGTCTACCTGTGATGGAATCGTAAGTAGTCGCCATTTTTCCCTTCGTGTTTCCTTGTCGAAATTATATTTTCCCTTGTTCCTCTACTGCTGTTCATCAGAACCGCAGTCAAAACATTTCAACCTTTACTCCAACTCTCTAAACGGATATTTACCAAAAATTTCGAACGTAATATCTCCGGCTTCCCAGCCGGGGGTAAATTTCTAACTGCAGTCAGATAGGCTACATATCGCCCTTTTCCGATCACGAGGTTTGGCTTCGAATCATAAGTGAACGTGGCGGGGGGGGGGGGGCGGTAGTCCCCCCAACTTTGGAAAGATTTTCGAAAATCAGCTCCACTCCAGCAAAACTTTGCCCCTAGTCGGGCAAAATTGTTAGTAAACGATGGGCTTTGTGTTGGACAGCCCCCTAGACCTTTTCTTCCCGTACGTTATGCTTCGAATCCTGTGAATGGTTGCTAGTGAATGGATTCTCTCTCAATGAAGAGATGGGGTGGAAGGTGAAATAAACAAAGAAACCTCGTCAGGGGGTTCCGTTGATTTTGGATGTGCGTGAGGTAGGGTCTGAATTAATTCCAGGGGGCGTTGAAGAATGGGAGGGGGCCAAAGAGAATAGAGGATTGCGCTAAAGATGGCGGCGAGGAATTTTTTACCGAGATGCACCGCGTTTGAATTACAAATCTTTAATGATTCTATAGGAATTCGATTACAGAACGCAGTGCATCTCGGTAAAAAATTCCTCGCCGCCATCTTTAGCGCAATCGTCTATTGACGTTCTCATGGGCAAAAGAGAGCAGCCGAAAAATAATTTGCTGCTGTTCAAATCCAGCTTAGATATTCAAAGACCCCAAATATACTTTTGATAGAAATTTTAGATCCAACATATGAAATATCTCCATACTTCCTAGGACAATAAAAAGTTTTGCGGTGCTGCTATGCTAGAGTTTTGCCAGTTATCTTGTAAAAGCCTGTAATTTTCAATAGTAAATTCGACTATGGTGCTATTGAACGAATAAAGCGGCAAAATGTCACTTACCAAAAGATAACATCAACTAAAAATCTCCTGTTATCTGTATGGCACCCATTTCATCTGGAAACTGCGCTTTCTTGAACCCTCTGCAGTGGTGCTGATCGAAATTCAAGCGTAAACTTGCGTGATCGGAAAAGGGCGATGAAATGAATATATCGCAATTTTACCGCTATGTCTTTTGACGACGATTTTACGGAAGAGGGTGGCTGAAGTTATGATAAATAGTTTTTATATTTTAAGCTATTAGATTAGGAATAGTTCAACAGCAATAACTATTCCCCTAAAATTTTCTTAAGCCAATTAATACAAGGTTTCTTTTTCAGTGATCGGAAAAGGGCGATGGGGCTCTAGTAGAACGTAGATGTAGCATGTACTGTAATTTTTTATATGGATATGAAAAAAATAAAAAGAAACCGAAATCATTAGCCAATTTTCCTTTCTGCTTCCTAGGTAGTGATGAAAAGACACAACAGACTATCACTGAGAAGAAATCTTTCATGACTCAGGATACTAGGAGATTAAACAAATTTTTAGGACGAGCTGCCCAGGTATGTTAACTATTATTGGATTTGTTCATGCATCTACTGGATCGATACAAAATTTCATTGTGCCTGAAAGTTGATAGGCTGTGTTTGAAGGAGAGCTATGTTAAAGTATACGACAGCGGAAGTCTTTCAAGAAGTTGAAAATGAGATCAGTGTCAGTACAGACATGAGTCTACAGAGTCTCTGAACACTTTGTAGCTTTGATTAAAGTACTAAGTCATGATAACCAGGCTGAACCAGAACGTGACTCTGCTATTGGTACCCATCTACAGAGTATTGTCGAGTGTGGTAACAGCTACAACGAGGACTGTTTCCGTATTTTGAGTAGGGCAAGGTCTGCATTTCATCTCAAGGTTTTAGGAGCTGTGTTTATTAAACTTCGGGATCCCTCGCTTTGCTGACAGAAGGAGTTTGTTTTCGCTCTGCAACTGTTTCGTAATTGCTGCCAAAAGTTTTGGCGCTATTTGATTGGATGGCCTTTGTTTGAGATTAGCCAATCAGTGGCTCGGTTGTGATGTTCACGTGATACTCAAATTTTTTGGTTGTGTTCGGTATAAAATAGCCCGGTCGTGTCATTTATCGGTTCTTCCCATAAACCAAACTGAAGAGTGCGTGACGAAACGCGTATTTGGTTAATAATTTGGCATAACAACGTTGTTGGTAAGTGATTACTTGATTTTCTTGCAGGTTTAACAGTTGTCTCTCTAGCTACAGGTTTATCTTATTTTTTTATCTTTGTTCTTTCACAGGAGTTGATAGTGTTTCCCTGCAGGTTACAATCTTATTGCACGTCCACGGATTTATTATGATGAGTCCGCTATTTAAGGTTATTTTAAAATTTTGTACCACATATCATTTGTTGAAATCATTATACTTAAATCAAGGTCTAAAATTCTTAAAGGAGTAATATGCGCAGGATATATGGTGAGCCATTCATAGTGGGGACTAGATGACCTTGTGTCTTTTCCCGCTGTGGTTGGCTCAGATTATTGTAATGTAGTTGTTTTTGTATTTAATATATATAAATAGAAAATAAATGTATTTATATATATATATTTATATATGGTGATCTTCTTGTTTTTGTTTCCAGCTATGTCTGACGCTACTCGATGAAGTTAACGTAAAACTGGAAAGAACATCGAATAAATATAAAGACTCAAGGTCAACATTCAGTGATTCTTTTGCAAGGATTGATGTAAAACATAAAGTTACAAAGGGCAAGTATTGTATATTATTTATCATTTTATTGTTCTTAATTAGGGGTTATGCTGGACATCAGTTAGTAGTTATTAGCAACAAAGAATTTAGGAAGTGGGGAAAATGCTGAATAAATTCCTGGTATATAGGTGTTTTATGCATATGCCTTTTTCTTATTCATTACAGTTAGGATGAATGTTTTAGGTGTATATTTAGGTATATTCATTGTTATTCAGTTTTAGATCTCTTTAGCCTGTATATTTTGTAATAGTATATGTGGAGGGCCCTTGAAATCAGCCACAAGGCTGAAGGATCACCCATCACTAGAAACTGAAACATCAGAAAATATGAAATATGACTGCAAGTTAGAGGAAATAGTGCTCTCACAGAAGAGTCTTTTTAGACTTATAACCTGGGGTCCCTTGTTCTCTGTTCTCCTTTGACTTGATAATGGCATTGTGGTTCGGTCAGCAGAGACTCTACTCTGAAAAACCTGACCCTATTTCGGCCCAAAATCTGAGCTTCGTATAGTACCAATTGTTACAGCAAATGTGATTCCATTGAAGAACGGATAACATTCCCTCGGGATTCGAGATTCAAAGCCGTGATTTCATCTTAATTCCATCGATTATTGCAGAAAATAGGGTCAGCTTTTTAATGTTTTATTATGAGTCTCTGTTGAGCAAGGTTTACTGCAGCGATGCAAGGGACTAATCGTCATAGATCTAGAGTCTTTCAACCAAGATCTATTCTTTTTACTTTACTAACAATACTTTACTGTCTATTTTAGAATGTAAGGATACCAAAAAGAATACGAATAATATTTATTCATTTATTTTTTTATACGTTTATTCATATTGGTTCTGTCATCGTAGGTAGAAACTTTGTTGATGCCCAGTTATCGCCGACACAGTCAAATTTGCTTCTAGTCGCATATGGAAGCAACAAAGATTCGAAGGTAATTTGGCATTCGTATAATCCTTGAGATGTTTAAGACTGTAGTGGAACCATGAAAGTAATTTATATCATCAAGGTAAATGTTGTGTTGTACCATTCAACGCTGATGGAGAATCAACAAGTCTGTTATATTTGACAAGAAATCAATGTGTGATATCAAAAAACTAAATTCAGTTAGAAATAAGTTGATCTTTTGCTTGATCTCTAGATGCAGAGCTAGTTGCAAAGTAATTTTTATGTCCACTTCATTTTGTCAGTTATTGCTGGCCTTTGTTTCAAAACAATAGGAAAGAAGTTGCTCTTTAATGGAGTAATTGCTTTGACTGTTTGTAAAAAGCACTGTCAAATTTCAACCATTTGAGAATAAGGAAATTTAGTCTCATTTAATCCTTTACTTTGTGCTTTGTAAGGTAGGTATGTTTGAGGGGACACCTAAAATAGCCTTTTTCTTTCAGGCAGTGTTCATTTTTAATCGTGGGTACCAGGGCGGAGGATTTTGACAGGGGTATGAAACTTGTTTCCATTTCTTTGTGGGGGTACAAAGACATCAAGAAAAGTTTTTATGAAGTACGAAACTATTTCGTTATACTAATTTTATATGAAGTCAATAATCAACCACTGAGAGAAATATCAACTGGAAATGATAAATTAATTAACGGTATGAAAATCACCTGAGGCAACTTGGTATGTATAAATATATCCTCAAAGAGTCTTGGATGGGATTATCGTGGGTACCAGAGCCCAAAAAAATTGAAAAATTTCTCTTTTCTTTCTTCCTTTCATTTCTTGACCTTTTTTAGATGTGGTACCCAGGGGGTATGATGAGGTACCAAACGATTTTGCTGAAATATAGTGGGTTCAAAACATTTTCCTTATTCAAAATGGGATATGAAATTTTTCTTATTGTCTGGAATTATCCTCCGTCGTGGTACCCAGGATTGAAAATGATCACTCCTGTAGTGGACATATTCTTTAATGGACGTTAAGACCCCGTTTATACTGTAGCAGTGCACTAGACTTATGCCTTTTCGTCCCTTACTTCCCTCCGTTCTTTGATATGCTGATATCACTTGGTAAACAGGGACTCTTAATATTACACTTGAAAAGTGGGCCCAGTTTAGGCCCGTGTAGAGTGATTCCGTATTTCGCTAGAATTTATCTTTCAACGAATCAGGAGGCGGCATTTAGACAATTGTTGTTGTTGCATAAAATTAACCGTTGATGAGGTCTGGAGTTCTCGAAGCCTCGATGGATCTATTTTGTCTCTGCAGAGGAAGATTACTGCCTGAAAGGTATGCGTTTTTAAATGTTTTAAGGTCAAGACAACATCATTCTTTGTACTAAAAGTTTCCTTTTCAATGTTCAAGCTTGTTAGAACAGTTTCTGAAGCGATTTTGTTGAGTGTACGAGGACTCCCGCTAGTGTAGGCCATTCTGAAAAAGTGGGCCCACGTTTTAAGAGTACAATTATGAGGCCCTTTTCGACCAAGTGATACAGCAAACCAAGGAATGCAGGGAAACAAGGGGAGAAAAGGCATAAGTCTACCAGTACACCTTTGAATCGGTTACAAAAGTGTGTCGGATCAGCTTCCCATTTACACTGTTCCTGCTGATCCGTAACAATTCTGTTTCTCCTATCTATAGAATAACTTTGTTCTTGACAAATGTAAACGCTTTTGAAGCGTAACAACTTTAAAGCGATCAAAACTGTACCAGTGCAGTGTAAACAGGGTCAAACCTAAATGCAAACCATTGTCACTTAAGTCATATATATCCATTTTTGACAGAATAACGTTGCTCCAGATGGATTATTGTGTGTTTGGAATATCAATGAAAATAATGAACCTCGAAAGTAAGATCTCTTTAGTTCTTTGATTGTATGTGAGATTATCACAGTTTTAAGAATAGCCCGTTTCTAAATCTGGTCACACAAATTTTGCATTGCAATACCGGATGATCGCAAAAAAGGAACTTTTACAAGGAAGATCACACTTTTATTGGGGATACGAATCATGAAAGTCCAAAGCAAACGGTGATGCCCCAAAAAGGAAACCTGTGATGAACCACAGCAATCATTTTTGGTTTGTCCTTTATGAAAAGGATATGGGTGGAGAATGCAGCCACAATCCAACATAGTCTATTGAAAAGACTATGATCCAAACAAAGAGTAGCAAAGAAAAAATAAAGAGATTCTCGCGCATGGCAATAGGTTTCCCGGCTTCGATTTGCTTTGAATTTTACCAGCATAACAAATCGCTTAAACAAAGGTGCCGTCCGCGGTATCCTCAAGAAACTTAGCTTCATGAAATCAAAAGTTATTATGACGTATTGAAGTAGCAACATCTCAAAGGAAAGCTGGGCTTTCGAACTGATTCACAACTAAGTTGGCCTCTGACTGAAAGATTAACATATTAACTTTCGATATTTTTCTCGTACTTTTTATTCCACAGCCTGCGAACGTGTAATTTTGTTTTGACTCACCCGGTATATTAGTTGAAATATAATCACATCAGCGAACGAGGTTAGAACGACTCTCTCAATCACTGTCGAGCAGTTCTTATAAAATTTCCAACTGTCGTCATGGACCGACCCTTGCCTGAAGCATTCAGAAGTCGGACCAACCTGGATTCGAACTATCCACGTGTTGTAGTAAAGCGACTTTTTCTTTATGGGAAAAATTTTGGACCGACTCAGAAAATATTAAGAGTTTCTCAGCCCCCCCCCTCCCCGTGTGCCCTTGGAGGTTAGCCATAAATATGTAATGGTAAACCTAATAATTTTGATGAGCTGGACAAAGATAAGATTAGAATACGAGGGGTGAATCGAGCTCTTTTGGATGAATTTAGAGGAATTTTGATCTATTCTGCTCAGCATGAAGCAAGTTTTTTAATGCGTGAAGGTATTGCCTTTACAACCATGTCTCTTTTGTATAGATATCTGTCTTGTGGTTCAACACCAAGATGTTGCTGCTTTAGTCCTACAAAACCATCGTTTGCATTTGCTGGTATGGTAAGTTAGCCTTTGTTTGACTATTCAAGAGGCAAACCCAATTTAAAATCTGCACCTCTGGAGACTCTAATGTTTGCCTCATATTGGATGTCAGATGATAATTTTCACGAACAAAAGCAGTCGAAGAATTTTGCATCATTGCAAATTAAGTATTTCATTCCTTTTTCATTTCAAAGGGTTTGTGCAAGGCTAAAAGCCTGCATTTGCACAGAGCAGAAAAATCTAAAAATAGCCCATTGAAATCGATGGCCCACACGTGTTGTTAATAATCAATAGCTAACGAAACAATGCTGTGTTTGCGCATTTTCTTTGTCCTATTTATAGAGAAGCATATTTACCATTACACACTCCCTTTAAACATATCTATCTATACTGGGTAAGAATACAGGAGAGTTTCTGATTTGCAATTGGCCCTGTTGAAGGAAACTGAGTAAAGCTACAATGTCTAAAAATTTCCAAAACTGCAAAGAAAAGGACAACAAAACACCACTAAAAGAGGCACGAGTGGTATCAGTTAATCTGGTAGTCTTTGAAGAATCAGTTGTGGGTGCTGTTTTGGCATCGGAGCTCAGCTGGTCCCAGTGTCTGGTCTTACAATAGGAGAAGGATTTTTACCTTTTATTTGTTCCATCAGCGGGACACGAAAACGGAAGTCAGAATTTCTTAATTTGAGGTAAACTGTAGATAGGACGATATTGATGTTTCATGACACAGATAGAATCAGATAGTGGTTTGATATTATTCATGACCTTTCTATTCAAATAGAATCCCAACAGAAAAAAGATTATTTCTACAAAAAATTTTTGGATGGATCTGAAATCAGTCAGACTGGACCCGACCCTTTTGTGGCTTAGCATCAAGACATCTTGCCAAAAAGATTAATGTTCATAATCATTTGTGGCCGATAGACAGTGTCCATAGACACCGTTGTTACATCAGAAATATCATACCTGGGACATAAGAATTGCATAATGACTTACATAAAGACGCCAGTGAAAAAGTATTTTGAATTAACGTGTGGCAGTAGTTTCAGCAAATAAATTTAAATTTCTGTATCAATTAAACTAAAAAATGCCATGATTTTTTATAACTTCTTTTTGCACAAAACTGCTGATTTTGCTACAGTCAACCCCTCTCAGTACCCTGTTATGATTGTGCATTGTACTCAGATTATTCGGTGATCATTTGCATTATTTTCTTGATATCTGCCTTTATTTCCCTAGGAGGATGGTTCAGTTTCAGTCTGGGATCTCCGAGAACCGCCGTCTATGCACAGTCGCAAATCAATAGATGGTTTTGAATTTATTTTGAGATCAGAAACATTTTCCACTGGTACGTCACTATTTTGTTGCAACCTTTTTTCACAAAGTTATCTTCTATTGACCTTCTCCCACATACAATGACTTAGTGCGTGAAAAGGATTATCCATTTTGACATGCCACGATAAATGGTATATAGGACTGATTTTAAGGATTTATGGCTCAGTCTGACGCTAAAATTCTGAATTAGATTCCAGAACTGTTTGCAGCTTTTTTAGTCCTCTTTTTCTTTAGGTGTAAGTAAAGCCTTGAACGTGATTTAAAACGTCAAACATGTTTTCCAAATACCCAACATGAATAGACAAAGAGAAGATTTTTCTTGAAGATTTAGGGATTTAGAAAACAATTTTAATCTGCTGCACAAACGTCAGTCAAATTCTCAACCCTGCTACTGTCCTTCGTGATCAATATCCTCCATTATGTTGTCTTTTGTTTCTCCTAAGCATCAGTCTATGATGAAGAAAATCACACCAGTTCAGTGGTATCGTTAGTTTCAATAGCACCTCTCGAAGACAGGTAATTTTTTTAAATGTGCAATAGAGCTCCTTAAGGAGTACAGCATAGGTGTCAGGTTTTTTATAAAAAGCTAGGTTAAATGGCCATTACATTTTTGTATGGATTAGTTGGCTTGAAAGGAATTTCAGGCAATAAGCTGTAATTCTGTAATTCTGCCATGAGATTGTTTCTATCTTGTCTTTCTATTCTTTTCAAAATTACTGCGATATCAAAATCCATTAACTTTTGAAGGAAGGGCTCTAGCCTTGCATTTTAATTTCTCTTCATTTTCAAACGGTGAATAGTGTTGTTTATCTACCAGGTGAGTTAGAAAAAAGCTCCTACCTTTGAATATTCATAGCACCAAGAGTACTTCACAGATTTGAATTAGTCAAATTCTAGTTAAAAGTCGAACGATCGAAGTATTTTTTTGATTTTTCTCGCTGTGTATAGAGCAGTAGGAATATAGGTAAATTCAACTTTGCGAAAATTTCATTGATGCAAATGACTCAAAATTGACCTGTTGAAGAGAATAGCACTGTTGAAGGATAAATAATGTTGTTGGGAACTTTTTTATACCTTGTGTCATTTTTTGAGTTATCCACCATTTTGTATGATAAGCTGATGACGTCATTTTGTTTGCAGAAAATAAAGGATGTATTCAAGGTCGACTATGTTTCCAAAGGGAAACCGACTCCAAAGAAATTTTCTTCAGTTGAATGCCTTTCTAAACATCATATCAATTCATGAGACAATTTCGTTACTCCATTCAGTTCTGATGAAACTTTCCTAAAACTGTAACCTTTCAAAGACCAGATACAACTTTATTTCCATATATTATCGTAGTAATCTGCAAACAAACCGAAGTCATCAGCTGATACTTTAAATCAGTGTATAACTTGAAAACGAAATGAGATATCCAAGAAATTTAAACGGGAATTCTTATTTTTCAACAGTGCTGTTCATTTGCATCAATAAAAATTTTCGCTTCACAAAAGCCAATGACTATGAACTAAATTTGACGAAAGCCTCTTTTATCAATAGTGATTCTTCAAATCGAGACTCTAGAGACACTATAGGTAAGTAAAAGTTTAGATGTATTGAACAAAATCTTTCATGCATCTGATTTACTGTCAAATCAAGGTCATTCTGTTTTGTTAACTTGAAGTTATCCCGTTCGTGAAACGGAAGTAAATGGCGTGACCGTGACAAAATGCAAAGCTTCTTTGGATGTTCCCTCCTCTGCAATGCATGATCGGCATCATCATAGTATAGAGGGCATGTCAAAATTTACTGCGCAATTTAAAGGAAATTCGCAAATGGACGTAAGTTCATGGCCTAGAAGGTTCAAACTCCTCAAGCTCAGTCAACAGTAGCAAGCCATTCGAATCTTTGCTGATGGCTCAAGTGCCTAGAAGTCATCCAATTTCTCGCTATTCAGCCAATGAAATTGCCCTCTTTCTAACCCATAGACCAAAAAAGGTTTGTTTACACCCATTTCAAGTCATGTGGTCAATCCCTTGATAAAACATCTTTTGATTTATCGTGTCATGCAAAGTTATGCCATGAGTCCAAAAAGTAGCATAATACTAAAACATCTCAAGAGTATGGTCACATGAATTGAAATGGGTAAAACAAACCGTAGTCGATTAGGTCTATTGATGCCAAGTCGCTCATCCGAGGTGATTGTGAACAATGAATTAGCATCTTTTTGTGTAGTTTGGTAATAGTCATAGAAATGCATGTCGACTCACTTGATAATGCGATTGGTATTATTTTCGGTGACTTCACATAATTCTTCATCACTTTCTAAATTCTTCGTATAATACATGATACGTTATAAAATACAAGTTTAATTTCATAGATAACGGCGGAAGAGCATTGCAGCTAGCGTCGTTAGAGGAAAATGGAACTGTAAATATCTGGGTATGTAAATTCTAAACTTAACAGCAATGTGCTGATATTAATATCAGTTACATGCACAAGTGTTGAAAATGCTGTCAAAATGCTGCCATGCATCCAGCTTTTGAATCATTGATTAGTTTAGACTGGGCCTTTATTTAAAGGGTTTGTGCAAGGATATAAGCCTGCATTTGCACAGAGCAGAAAAATCTAAATATAGCCCATTGAAATTGATGGTCCGCACGTGTTGTTAATCATCGATAGCTAAAGAAACAATGCTGTGTTTACGCATTTTCTTTGTTCTATTTATAGAGAAGCCTATTTACCATTGCACACTCCCTTTAATTGATCACATAAGGTAGGAAGTCATCTAACACTTAACCTCGTATTCGCCTTAAAACTTATCACATGAGTCACGTTGAGGCACAACATAATATCACACTATATCATATGTTTTTGAAATATCCCCCTTGAAGCTGCTACATACCTGGACACACTGCCATTAAACTTAGCGAAGAAGCTATCTTTCAATCGAATTGAGATGGTTGGCTGTGATAATTCACCTGACTTGTTTAGACACAACATGAGCAAACGAAGCGGCTTGATACACAGGGGTTCTTTCAATTATGGTCCAGTTTCATATATATACAAACCATTTCAAATTGCACAGGGGTTCATTCAATTATTTTCCACTGTCATATGTATCACAAACCATTTTCAAATTATTTGTTCTAATTTCAGGTCGTGATAGAAGTATTCAGTCCTGATCCTGGTGGCTCAGTACAAGACCTAGGTACGTAGACACTTTCTCTCGACCTTCTATGAAATACTTTGATTGCCAATGGAATAATCTGGAATAGATGAATGCTCATTTGCTTAATTAAAGGTAGAGTGCTTGTACTGTGGAGTAGATGTTTTGCCCCAATCTCAAATAGTACTAGACAACCAAGAGTATGTTAAATGGTGCTCAAAGTATATCGAGGAATGTATCATTCATTCTTTCAAAAAGTGTATGAAAATTTTGAGTCACTTAATAAATTTACGTTAGAGTCTTAGTGGAAATTTCGTGAGCAAAGCCTTGAATATGATAAAAGTGTGCCTTAAACCCATTGTTTGTCTCAGTAAGTGTGCTAAATTTCTTCATGTTTATATTGCTCTGTCCTCTATTTTCTTTCAACTTCTTTCCATTCATTCCTCAAAAGGTCTTTTACCAGGAGGCAAAGTAAAGCTGGTCAAGAGTGGATCCATCAGTCCACAAATGCCTATGAGGTAATAAAGAAACCTTTGTTTTTCAATCTGTATCTTGAATCAACATACCAACTTTACATTGACTTACCATCCGACTAACTTAGTCATAGAGTTTAAGTTAAGAAGATACTAACATCTCCACTCTCTAGGTCTGGGGGGCGCTTTGCCATCCTTCTTCACGTTTGGCAGTACCAAAATATCTCTCTCCAACCCACGTACTATTTAGGCCCCGTTTACACGGGATCGGATCCAATTGGGTTCGGATCCATTTGGATCCGATCCACTTTTTGAGGGGCGTTTACACGGGATCGGATCCAGAACTGTTGGCGTTGACACGGGATCGGATCTATTTCGATTTTATGAAGACTTAGCAGCGCTCTAGTAAACCTTTTCTCTTATTTTGATCAGATCCCTTGAAATTTTGCACTCTTTAATAGACTCTGTCTCATCTTTGATTCCCCTCTTTGAAATGTCAACAAAGGATTTTCAGTTTAATCGTGTCATTTCCTATCCGTACCAGTTTGGATCCGATCCCACCCGTTTACACGAGACCTTTTTGGGATCGGATACAAACGGGATCACTTTCGAAAGTGATCCCGTTTGGGTACGGATAGCAGATCCAAATGAGTTCGGCTCCGTCGAGTCCCGTGTAAACGCAAGGCCTATCCGTTACAATTTGGGTACGGATCCATTTCGATCTGATCTCGTGTAAACGGGGCCTTAGACTAATGCATTATGCAGGATAAAGGTTTGGTTTTAGGCTATTTAAATGAAAATGTTAACCAAGCAATAATCAACTGTCTCCGCAGGTCGCTGAGTCTACCGCGGAGTGGAAATTATAGTGCAACCAGGCTGCACGTGGAACCAAAAGATGCACAGTATCTCTATATTGGGACGGATCAGGTATGTATGATCAGCTGTTTTCAATACTCTATAGCATTGCAATCATTTTAATGTAATAGGCATAATCGAACTGTGAGATTGGAAAAGTAGGTAATCTTATCGAAAGATTTATTAAGTTAAAGGGGCAGGGTCGCGTAACCGTAAACAAACTCGTTATCTCTAGAATCTATATTGTAGCCCACACGTGGCCATTTTGTTCTGCACAGAGTCTGGTGGATGGGGTTAATTCACATTAAAGTTACTTCTAAAATCCACCGATATCTCTGCAATCGTACATCATATGAGTTTTTCGTTGTTTTCTCTACGAAATACAAGAGTCCATCTTTAAAATTACTCTTTCACTTTGAGAAAAGTAGTGGAAAATCACTGTGATATGGCCGAAAAAAAGTAGTGCAAAATCGTCGTTTCGAAAGAAGGTTGTTTACATTACGTGACCCTGCCCCTTTAATGTGTATCACTTTCTTCGAGACTATGAAGGACCCTCGGTGCTTTCCATGCTATTCGTTTGAGAACAAGCTTAGATTCCGTTCATACACGTATTTTTGTAAGGGTTCCAAGATTTTGAGCTAGTAGTAAAGCTGCTTAAAATTATCAGATTTTAGGTATTCAGAGTTTCTTTGGAGTTTCTTACGTGTTCCATAAAAGCCGTCATGTTTAGTCCACGTGCATTCATAAACATTTCAAAAACAAGTCTTTTGAAGCCTTTCCAATGTTGAGACATTACTTTACCTTTTGAGTAATGATGTCATACAGGAACAGAATGAAAATAAAGTAAAAATGTACTAAGGATTTTCTTGCCTGAGATAAATAGTTTCTTCACTAATTTTCTCAGTACTAGAAATCCTTCATTTTTTGATAATCTGAGAGTTGAGCTTGCTGTAAGCATTCTCTTATAACAAGATACGTGCAGTTCTTATGGGATTTTGGGGCCTCCGAATAAATTCATTTACTCAATGATGTTTGATCTTAATTTTCTGTGTCTGTTAGATAATTTTTCCTAGCATTTCCTGAAATTCTTACTTTCCAAAATTTAAATCAAAAATAGAAATACAACGACATTGATGTCGGTAACAATTATTTATAGGAAATGTATATTTTGAATTACAGACTCGTCATACTAAAGCCATAGATGCAACAAAAACATTGTAGTCTGTAGAAAGAAGACTGTTAACTCCTGTAAAGAGCAACAATCAAATAAACTTGTAACCAGAGAGAAAGCTATTGAATCAATTCGTTTCAATAATATCTCATTGAATCAATTCGTTTCAATAACATTCGAATATGATAATATCCGAATCAATAATAGTATCAATTCGTTTAAACACAAGATCAAGGACAATTTTTTCCAAAATATACAGAGAGAGGAAAAAGACATATATATGTTCTACTAAAACCGTGCATCCTCTCCCATATTCATGTTTCAGCCTTACCATATTTATGATTTATACAAAAGCACATTCAAATTTAAAGTTTATTATTTGTTTCAATCACCTCTAAGGGGACCATTATGGAAATAAGGTCATCTTGATCTTTTAATGCTATCCCTGCCACTGTAATTAGGGGTGTTTTTAACTTGTATATATCAAATTTGCTATTTGAAATGTATTGTAAATATTCTATTTATTCTTTTAATTTATTTTTAGCTATTTTCTTTAACTATAGTAAATTATTTTTAGTGGCAAATTTAAACAAAAAAAAAACGAATTTATTTTATTATCTGAAAGGAAAGAAATAAGTTAGTAACTCACCAGTAACTGCAATAAAGAACAACGTTGAATAACCAAAACGCGTTCGTCACATACTCATCAGTGCTGTTCATGCAAAGAACATATTAATGATACATACAGGCCGCTTTATTACAAGACAAACAGAGAAGTTTTAAAAATGATTTGTCAAATATTTGCAATTTTGGTGACCAACAGTAAAATTGAGCTTATTATTTCTTCCAGGGTGAAGTACTGCATTGTAGCAGATTTGGTGAAAAAGTAATCCCCAAGTCATTTTGTACTTGTGATCCAGGTAATACTCCATTTTATCGGGTGACCCAAATAAAGTAAACATATTTCATTGGTTCTACCGATGCACATATTGCTTTAATCAAGAGCCAATCATTTAAACTTTCCTTGAAAGTTGAATTAAACATAGATACCTTGTTTCTTGATATTGTTGCTTGGGAGTTCAATATTGATCTTAATAGTTTAAATTCTATACGCCTTCAACCAGAGCTTTTGCCCTTTCCTTAACGTGTCAAAATGAAAAGTTAGAATGTTAAGGAAATTACAAACTACACTGTACGTTTGCTTTTGCAAATATGATATCAAATATGATACTTTGGAATATATTTATCAAGTAAAACCAAATAAACATACAAAACATTACTGGACCCATGCACACACAGTGAGAATAGACACACCGTCACCTACCGCCCACTGCAGATAGCATAGAGCTCAAATCTTTCAAATCTTAAAAAAGGTGGGTGTGAAATTGTAACAAATGTTTCCATGAATTGAATGACTTCAAAGAATGTTTAGGTAATTTGCTGTAAATCTGCCGTGGCAATTCCTTAATATCTTGATTATTTTCAAAATGGCGGCATTTGGATTATTTTTGCAAAAATCCATCAAAAATTTTGAGAAAATTAAAATCATCGTAACCCTTAGATTACTTGAGGAAAATTGATACAATCTTCAAGAAAACCTTAGTTTATGAAGGCCTACAAAATGATTTCAAGCAGAAATTTCTAGCTCTTCTGGTTAGGGATTTAGAAATTTGATGACGTCACAACCTCAAAATCAATAAGTGCCGCCATTTTAAAGCTAATCACGATATCAAAAAATTGCCACGGCAGATTTATAGCAAATTTCCCAAAGTTCCTTTCAAGCGCTTCGATTCAAAGAAAAACGTAAAAGAATTTGACACCCGTCTTTTTAAAGATTTGAGCTCTATGCTACTGCAGATGAGACTTTAGAATATGATTTTGTTTAACCTTTGTCAGTCCTATTCTTAATTTATTCACTGTGCTTACTGTTTTTGAGTCGACAGCAAATTTGAAGTTTGAACATTAATATTTTAACACTCAAAGCTAGATTATAATTGTTTAGGCTACGTCCAAATCTTTTTTCTTTTGGGACACCTAGCATTGCACATGATTACTTGTAAACAGGCATTGTGAAGCTGAGTATAGCCACAGAATCGTTAAAGAATAGAACTACTATGCTGCTCCTACGTATTTTACTTTGCACTGTGTTGTGTCTAGGGCAGAGTCTACAGCTCTGTATTGCCAACAGCTATTTTTTCAGTAGAAGAGGTATCCTTTGATTTGTGTTAAATTCCTCTATCATTTACTAAAGATCTTGACCTTGAGCCACTTTTTCCAAGTATTTTGCTGCCTTCCATTTTTTAACACTTTTGTTGATCCTTTTGCGGCAGATTCACCTGTAATGGTTTCATCGATAGATCATTCTCCATTCAGGATGCCTTATGTACTGGTAAGTATTAAGTTATTATCCTTATGTTGTCAACGAGCTTGAAGTGCAGTCAGAAAAGCAACAATGTTTTAGGTTATGCACAAGGAAGACCTTTTTACCATTAAGTAGTTTTAGGAAATTGTAAGAAATAGCTCAACGATTAGAACTGAAAATTGCGAGATGGGTAGGCCACTAAGGACATTTCTACCGCAGAGTGTTTACACAACCTGTACTCGCTTGTTGCTGCTAGACTGACTTATGACATGTTGTAGTTCGCTCCGTGCCTGAATTGATATGTCGCTATAACTACGACTCATGCCCTTACGCTTCCAGAAACGGACATGGCCTAGATCACCTGCTATTTTTTTCTCAAAACCACCCACCCTAGAACGCCAAAAAGCTGTCTTCCTTCAGTGCTACACTGTAAAACAAGCTGTCAGTGCTTAGATGGCTGTTTCTTCGAGCTATTTAAGCAAAAAACTCCTACCTACAAGTTATGATCTAAATTCGTTCGATTCTTCGAGATTTTGATTGTTGCGGTCGTTCAATCGAACGCGCTTTTATTTGCCTTCCTTTGCCTAAATTGAAGAAAATCAGCCAATCCGATGGCATTATTCGCAACCTTCCATTCTGATTGGTCGGGAACAGATCTGTGCCCTGCAGGAAATTTCTTGCCGTTTTGAGAACAGTTGGGAAATAACATCCTCACTTAAGCGACAATAACAACATCAATTCAATTCAATGAGTTGAGCGTAAGTCGAGGGCTCTTATGGAGTGAGGCTTTGCCAAATGCATTGGAGAAATCTTATGAATGAGCTGTAAATTCTAACTTTAGATGTGGATAAATATAAAACGAATTCGTTCCTATGATGAAAATCTACCTGAAACAGGACTTCAATTTTATCTGCTGTAGCTAAAGATGATGGTTATATTGTTATTGAAAGCCAAAAGAACCATATTTGTGATTCTTCTTACGTTTTTATGAGAACTGAAAATGTAGGTAAATTCAACTTACCGAAAATTTCTTTGTAGCGAAATGCCTGAGAAGGGCCCAAAACACTTGATCAAATCGTAAGGAATCTTTTCACTTAGAACAATGCGTGAATGCATTTTACCTCTCTTAGAAGATATACGAAATAGAATTTCAAACAAATAGTGACGTTTTTAAATCCCATGGCAATAGCTGTGAAGACGATCTATCTCACATGTGACATGACCAAATCGGCTAAGGTTTATTTTACCCATTTCGAGTCATGTAATTATACTCTTGGGAAGTTTTAGTATTATGCTACATTTTGCACCCATGGCATAACTTTGCATGGCACGAAATAAGTTAGAGAAGTAAAAAGATGTTTTATCAAGAGATTGATCACATGACTTGAAATATGTGTAAACAAACCTTAGCCGATTTGGTTAGCCGATTCTCTGTTGTTCTGTGTGAGGCGTTTCCTTGTGATGTGATCAATGGGCCTTTTTCAGGCATTTCTGAACCACAAAATGTTTGTAAAGAAGAATTTACCTATATTTCCAATGCTCATAACAACGCGAGAAAAATCACAAGATACTTAATTCTCCCTGCTATCAAGCAGAAAAAGATTCATTCCAGTTCATCTGGCAATCAGGTAGGATGAGTTTTTAAACGCATTTAACTTTTTTGGGTGAACTTTACTTATGAAGGCATCTGTGTTTATTATCACAGCCACCTCAAAACCGTTCATCTTTTGTCAGGTTGGATGCAGTGATGGATCAATTTTGTTATTCGATTCTAACAAAGGTGAGATACCCTTGTGGTCGAATTAGATTTCGTTATTAACAAACAACGATCATTTCTTGCATTGTTTTTTAACAAACAAGATTTTAGTCGTTGCAACTTTGCTTGTCTTTCAAACCTCTGTTTGATAGGGCTTTGTATTTGTAACAAGTTTTTGAAAAAAACTTCGAATCCGTTGCTTCTTATTTTGCAAACAGTGGTAAAGTGACAAAAACCACCATCGCCTCCTGTTGTTGTTGCTGTTTTTTCTCTCTGCAAGAATTTCTATAGTTCAAAGTCTCAAATAGACCTTTTCGCAATTTGTGGAAAGGGACTGAAGAGAGCGCGGCCCATTCTGACAGCCTTGGGAATAATAGGAAATCATGTGAATCCCGTTCGTGCTGCGGTTTTGCATCCCCTTGCCAACTTGAGTTATGTTTGATTTATTTGCACCTTTCAAACACCCCCCCCCCCCAGTAACGACCCCGCCGTACATTGAAAGTACAGCGGGGAAGTTATGAAATCATACATTTTCGGCGGGGATTGAAAATATCGTGGCGGGAAATAAAACTTTTCGGTTACTATCGGTGATGGAACTTGTTTAATTTTTGACGGGGAAACAAAAATTTCAACGGGAAAGTAACAGAGACAAGGCGGGGAGAATGCTTTGAACTCAAATTTGACGGGGAAACACATTTCCTGGCGGGTCGTCCTTATACCTTGATGGGGCAGCGTTTCAGCGGGGTCGTTTCTGGGGGGGGGGGGTTGTTTTCAAGAATCACACGATACTTGTTTACACCGTCAAGTGTTTTCTCTGGATTATTTAGCCATGTGGTCGTCTTGAAAGGTACGATTGAGTGGCGTTGGAACTTCTATCACTTGGTGCACTTTCGTAAATTACAAAGTGTATCAAAATATCCTTCGATTCAAGCCCTTTTTAACTACGTAGGGAAAATGTCTATTGTCTGAAAAAAACGTTTAGGAATGGACGATTATGCTGCAGATGTCCGTGAGGGGCTTTACTAAGATGGACTGAGTTCTATAATCGGATCCCTAGGGAACTTTTTGAAATTCGTTATTGGAACGCAGTGCATCTTGGTAAGAATTTCTTCACTGCCATCTATAGCGTAATCGTATATCAATTTACTTATTAAGAGCGACTTTAAGTTTTGAAATGGAATGGCGAATCAAATTTCACGGAATTTCAAACCATTCATCTGTTTTAAACAATGAGGTATAGTTCGCATTTTTTAAACTTATTTTGTAATATTGATCCGCTGCTCGGGTTTAACTGTGATTAAGGGCCAATTTTAGATCTATCCGCTATCATAAATAATGTATCAACTCTAGATATAGAATATCGTTGAATTATAAATGGAAATCTTCACAGTGTCGTTGGAAATCCTTTCGAAAAATGTCAGTTGAGATAAGCCGCGCTATTCTTATCTTCTTAAGTTTCCTCTGACCGTGTTACTTTTCCGTTCATTAAATATTTAAAGCTGACCGTGTTAATTTTCCGTTCATTGAATATTTAAAGACCTTTCCGCAATTTGGAGAAAGGGACTAGGGAGAGCGCGGCCCATTCTGACAGCCTTTGCAACAGCAGGAAATAAGGGGAGTCGCCTCCTTGCGGCCCGGTTGCCTTTCCTCCTCGGTCTTTCCTCCAAGCGTGAGTTGTTTTCAATTTATTTGCACCTTTGAAGAGTCACACGATAGTTGTTTGGACCGGTAAGAGTTTTCTCTTGATTTTTTAGCCATCTGGTCATCCTTTCACCCATTGGTGAGTGTATTTTGAGCCACTTTATTGCTCGTATTCGACTTCGTTTTTGAAGCAGCTCAGGTTAGGTCCAACCGATCAACAGGTCTAACTTCAAACTGGGGTGAACAGAAGCAATAAAGTGCCTCAAATAAACTCACGAATGGGTGGAAGGATGGCAAAACACTTAAATAATCTAGAGAACCAAGCAATTATCATGCAACTCTTGAAAGGTGCAAATAGATCGAAAATAACTCAAGTTTGCAGGGAGATATGACCGAGACGCAAGCCAAACGTTTATCACTGAAGCAGGATTCCCCGATTCCTACTGTTGCCAAGGCTTTCGGAATGGACCGTGGTCTCCCCAGTTCTTTCCCCAAATTGCGAAAAGGTCTCTTTGAGGAAAATCACCTCGTCTTCAAGACCTCAGGCTAACAGGCGAGGTTTTTAGTCACTGTTCTGGCTGTTTCTGGCATGTTGACGAGAAATAAAAAACTTTAGGGATTCTATGGTTTCTGTTTTGCTCTCCATTAAAATTAATTTTCTGTCTTTATTTGAAGGTTTAATGGCGCAGTGGTGTAATCTTCTGACTTTGGGCCTTACCTATGAAACATATCTTAATCCTTTATTCCGACTGCAGAAGAAAATTCTGCGAGCTATAAAATTCGAACCCTTCTCTGCTCCTACCTCACCAATTTTTCATTCATTAAAAATTCTCAAACTACAAGACGTGGTACACAAAAATATCTTAACCTTTTTTTCTTTTCTATAACAAATAAAAGAGTTAAAATACAACCAACTAAACAACTTAAATCTATCTACTGTTGAGATGGAGGCGAAAAACATAACGTTATCAAGTCGCCTCCAAACTCAACAGTTCAAATCAATCAACTAAATTACAAGAAAATTATAAGTTACACTACTTGCAGAACGGTACTTAAACGAAACAATATTATACAAACAAGATAAAGATTTACATACATCCTTGTAGTCAAAGGCCATGTTTTAGGGGCTACTCCGCTCCCCACCCCAACCGGAGAGCAGAGCCACCCCAAAACATCCGCCTATAACCTTCGCCTATCCATCCATCTTTCTTCATCCATCTTTCTTCATTCTTTATTCATCCATCTTCGCCTATCCGCCTATAACATTCGCCTATAACCTTCGCCTATCCATCTTAACCTTCGCCTATAAGGTATTTAACAAGCTGTCTCCTTCATGCTTTCGTGATTATTTTCAGCCAAATGTAACTTTTCATAGGATTGGTACTCGTCAGGCTACCAGAGGTGACCTCTGTAGTGCTCTTAAAATACTACCTTGTATGGTCTTCAAACTTTTCAATATTTTGGCTTTAAACTTTTGAATACTCTTCCAATCTATATTCTCGTTGCCACATCCGTTGCAGCTTTTCGGTCAAAATTGAAGTCTTATTTCATAGATTCATACACCACATAGTAATGTTCTCCTTTGCCACTAAATGTATTGAAATCATTCTTTCAATGTTGTTGTACCAGGCTACTGGCTGTTGTTTTTTACGTGACGTTTTTTTTGTGTTTGCTTTTTCGTCTTTGTGGGGGGGGGGCTCTCTCTCTCGACTAGTCAACCTACTTAGAGAGCTCCTCCTTAATCGGTCAATCTTAAATACAATTATGTAAAGTAACTTATCTTTTCTTTTTAGTCAATATTGTTTTAATTTCTAATGTTGTAATGTATTTAGTTATAGAGTATATTTGTTGAAATTGTATTTAGGATTGATTTGTGATAAATGAAACTGAACTGAACTTTGCAGTCTGATTATTCAGGAGGACAGAGTCCGAGCCGTTGAGCGTAATGACAAGTGGTCGTTGACTCGATTAGGTCTTCTGTGCTTCTCGACCCCAGAACTTGTAACTATAAACTGCAACTTCACCTTCATTTCATGATCCGGCAGACTTAGTACCTTATATCCAAAGTAGCATTACGTAATTGTTTCCCTTCGTTCCTTCAGAATTTCCAGTCGCAACTTGGCAGATGTTCAGTCGCGGTGCAGGGATTGTCGCGGCTCGATGGTCCTACTACAAGCCCAGTGTATTCTATGTCTTAGATCGTCATTCCTTCTTTTATGTGTGGTAAGTCGATCAATTTTTGGAAATTTATCGATCGAATTAAACTGAAAGAATGCTCTTGAAATTAGTGATATTAAATAGTAATAATTATGATAAGTTTCGTTCTTTTACAATACGGTGTGAGTCATTTAACGTCTTTCTCACGTTGTGTTTTTAGGGACTTGTTTAAAAGCAATACTGGACCCATTGTCAAAGAATCGATGGCTAAGGGAGAAGCAAGGTATGAAATCACACAAATACAACCAACAGAGATTTTTGCTCTCTTTTATTCACCCGTTCCTATGAAATAGCCTGCCAGCCGAGTCAAAGCAGGCAACCTCTCTGTATAGTTTCAAAAAATTCATTTAGAGACAGACACTTTTTCCTTTTGCTTTTACTGTAAATTTTGAACATTACTGTATATAAGTTTCAGATATTGTAAATAAGGTTTTATAGTTTGATTTAATTAATAGCTTTCTTCCTTTTATATTTCATTGTACTCTCGAGTACCGAATAATCGCCCCCCCCCGCTTATTAATTTTTGAAAAATGTTCCATTTCATTTCATTTCATTTCATTTTAAATTATTCATACAGGGTAAAAAAACATTCAGTTCATACGGGAAAAAAACTGCTTTACAATGTGCCCTGTTAAAACAGTGTAATACCGCTACTTTTGCAGCCAAGAAAAACAAAAAGAAAAAACTAATTACTCAAGAAATTCCTAATACCACTTAATGCATTGTCAGATAAATTCCCTAAAAAAACCTAATTTTAATTATTCCTATCCAAACGAAAAAAGGAAATTAAATTGCAACAGAGAGGAAAAATTAATATATGTTCTTGATGGAAGGAAGTACGTAAAGTTTGCCTTATAATCCTTCCTTTAGTTTAAATTTGAAGTTTGATAGCGAGGGAGACAGTTTGATTTGGTGATCTAGACTATTCCAAACGGTAGCCCCTCGATATGCAAATGACTTTTGTCCATTGTTTGTTCTAAACAAAGGAAGTCTCAAGTCAGTTTCGGTGTTTCTTAGCGTCCTCATTGCCTGTTCACGCTGTCTTTGAAACATTTGGGCCATATAGTCTGGGCAAAGTTGGTTAACAGATTTGAAAACAGTAGTTGCCGTTTCAAACTTGATCAGCTCTTTAACTGTTAGCCAGCCCAAACCTTTAATAAGGGGCAAGGAGTGTGCATCATAAGCACTATTTGTCACAATACGGGCAGCGCGATTTTGGAGAATTTGCAATCTTTTTAAGTCTGCCTCAGTGCAACATCCCCATACCGTGCAACAGTATCGTAGATAGGGTTCGACTATACTTCTGTACATGGTTTTTACTGTACTGAGTGGGACGTACCTCTTTGCATATCTCAGCATCCCTATCCCTCGCGAAATCTTCGCAGCAATAATGTTGATATGTTCCTTCCAACCCAATGTTTTGTCAATTTGTATTCCAAGGTACTTAGCTTCATTTATCATCGGGACAACTTCGTCATCAATAGCAAACTTAGGGCTAATGACATCACTGTTAGAAATGTTCTGGAGTTTTGCCCTGCTACCGATAAGCATAGCTTGAGTTTTCGTAACATTTAGAGACAACTTATTGCCTTCTAACCATAATTTGAGATTGGACAAATCATCATTGATTGCTGAATTGATTTCATCAACTGATTTAGAGGAATAAGAGATGCTGGTATCATCTGCATACATAGTAACCTTGGCATTATCAAGTGCAAGTGGAAGGTCATTAATATATATCAAAAAGAGAAGTGGTCCCAAGCAAGACCCTTGGGGAACTCCATATCGAATACTTTCAATGTTCGATATGTGCCCATTCACCTTACAGCACTGTTTTCTCCCACTAAGATAGGATCTGAACCACTCAAGCTCAATACCCCTTATGCCATAAAGTGACAACTTTTCTAGCAGGATACTATGGTCTACAGTGTCGAAAGCCTTTTTAAGGTCGATGAAAACGACCGCATTGACATTGCCTCTGTCGATGTCTGTGTACCAATCATTCGTGCTCTTGAGTAAACATGTGACACAAGAGTGCAATGATCGGAACCCAGATTGGTGCAAGTAAAGCAACTTATTTTCATTCAGGTATTGGTAAAGTTGGCCATACAAAACTTTCTCAAATAAACGCGAAACCGTTGGTAGGACCGAAATTGGACGGTAGTTAGATTTAATATTTTCAGGGCCATCTTTGAAGATAGGTGCAATCCTAGCTGTTTTCCAACAATCAGGAAATACACCCTGCCTCAAAGAATTATTAAAAATGGCACTCAATGAGCTAGCTAGGACAGGCATGCCGGCTTTCAAAAAATAGCTTGAAATACCGTCTAATCCAACTCCCCCGCTCTTATTCCAACCCCCCCCCTTTTATTAATTTTTGGAAAAATGAAATGATAGTAAACATAATTTCCGAATAAACGGAAGAAAAAGTTTCAAGAAGTGTATTTAACAGAACCAGAGCTCAAAAGTAAGACTGCGTTCACACGATGCCGGCACATTTTGAAAACGGTGAAAAATGTGACGGTAGCAAAATTTGAGCTAGCGTTCACACGATACCGGCACAATTTGAAAACGGTAGGAAATTTGACGGTAAAAAGCTCGTTGCAAGACTTTGATGCCAAAGAAATGTATCTACACACTAAGAATAGACCAGTCTCGATTCAAAAGCGTCGAAAAATGTTCTAATTACATCATTTCCGAGTGATCACATGTTGCTGTTTCAAATTTATGTCGGTTAGGGCTCCGTTTTCAAAATCTATCGTTTTCACAATCTGCCGGCAAAAAATGTGCCGTTTTCGTGTGAACGGGAGGCCTATCCGTCACATTTTTCACCGTTTTCAAAATTTACCGGCATCGTGTGAACGCGGTCTAAATGTATCAGCAACATCACTGTTCATATAAATATATAAAAGATACGTGTTTACCCAAGAAAACGACTATTTTCTATTTTTCCAACCATCACCCCCCGATTATTCAAACACCCCCGATTATTGTTATATCGAACCATTTCCAACCCCCCGATTATTCTCACCCCCCCCCCCCCGTTTATTCGGTACTCGAGAGTAGTTAACGTTTTTATCGGAGGGCCCCTTGAAAATCAGCTTGTAGAAGGGCAACCCTCCTTAAAAGAATTAAATATGAATATATAAATATATGAAATACTTTTGCCCACCATCGACCTCTTTACTTAAAAAAGGGACCTGGATCGAGCGTCCAAATCTGGTCAATTTGTGAAGGAAAACAAAAGCATGACCCCAGTACTGGGCATGAACACTGCAAGCTGTGGCAAAGAGTTGCTTCGGATTTCAGAACACTTTTCATAGATTAAATCAACGATATGTTTACTCAGATTGAGTTAGTAATGATCAGATTGAGTTAGTAATGAGTTAGTAATGATTTATACACAGGGAAGTTTCATGTGCCTTATGGCCTTAACCTGAGCGAGGCTGCCAAATTTGTTGATGCTCACAAAACTTCTAGCCTCTTTATCCCACACTCTTACAAAATACAAAATGGTTACGACATTGGCCTGACTTACGAGAAATCTTTAACGTATCTGTGGCAGTTAGCGGGTGAGCCAGACAAAACTTCCCACTTTTGAAAATTCATCGCATCAAGAGTACTTCACGGATTTGAATGATTCAAATTCTAGTTAAAAGCCGAAAGATCGAAGTATTTTTGTGATTCTTCTCGCTGTTTCAGAGCACTAGAAATGTAGGTAAATTCAACTTTACAAAACTTTCATGGTTGCGCAGTGATTGAAAAATGGCCCAAAACATTGATCAAATCATAATGGACTCCTCGCACATATCAAAAAACAAAAAGCAATTGTTCATGGGTGAGAGATGTCCATCGTACAGTCATTGCCATGGGACTGTAAATCTTTAGTATTTGTTTGATAATTGATGTCGTATAACTCTTGAGAGAGGTGAAACGCCCATTGTATCATTGCATTTTGTTCTGTGTAAGAAGGGTCCTTACAATTTGATCGATGTTTTGAGCCCTTTTTCAGTCACTTTGTAACCATTAAATTTTTATCAAGTTGAATTTGCCGATGCTTCTAGTGCTGGTAAAACAGCGAGAAAAATCACAAGAATACTTCAATCTTTGGACTTTTAACTAGAATTTGAATCATTCAAGTCTGTACAGGACTCATGGTGCTACGAAGCTTTAAAAGCGGGAACTTTTTTCTGGCTCACCCGGTAGAGATCTCACAAATTGAAAGGAACTCACTATTGATGCTGGGCAGTTGGTAAGGTAGTTTTTTGACATTAATTTTATAGACTCCAGATTTGCCTTTAAAAGACGATGATATTTCCGCTAGTAATGGACACATACTTTCTAACGTTCTCTGTGAGTCATTTATCCCTCCGGTAGTCATCAGTGTTAGCTCTACCTATTTGGTGATTATAAGGCAGTAATATTTGCATTGCAGACCAACTAATTTCTTCCTGTCAAATGATTCTGCTGGAAACCAGGAAGTGGTAAGTAAACAAACTATTTACAAGAGAATCCTTCCATTTCATGTAAATTTTTAGCGTGCGTGTAGAGAATGTTTTCATGTGCCAGGAGATTCATGGTAGCTATCCTTGTTGGCGAGACGAGATATGCTTTGTCTAAGGATATTTATGTATCTCCTCTTGCAGTAGGTTAAAGCTCATGCGCAGTTGCGTTTTGGGGTTGAAGCTCTGACGGGCGCATGCGAGGGCGCATGAGCTTTAACCCGCTGCTCGGGGGGGACACATCAGTTTCCTCGGACAAAGCATATCTCGTCTCCCCCACGAATCCCCCTTGAATGTAATAAAGCTATAACCATTGGCAGCACAGACGCTGCAGCAACCCAGCAATCAAACAATTGTTTCAGGCAAGAGCCGTGTGGGACACTGCGAGCGATTCGCAGAGCCTCAAAGTGAGATGCGAGAGAAACTTTGCCCAATAATTGGCTGAAGTTTGTTCATTTTTTGTAAGTGAAAAAGGCTGTGAAAGCCAAGGTTGTAGGAATGAAGATTTGAACTCGTATATATTCGAGGAAGCTACCAGAATCTATCAAAAATGGAATGTCTTTTGATGTCATACAAGTCAAAAATTTCAAAATTTTCCCGAAAGACTTTCATTAGACGTGATCCTTTGCTTCCGTCAATGGCAGATTTTCCAAAAATAGGCGTTTTCCAACGATTTAAAGGGCGTTGTCATCAAAAATTTTCCCTGGGGAAAGCCCCCGGACCCTCCTCCTTTGTCGCTTCCCTCGTACCTCGTTTCAGACCCCCCCCCCAATATGAATTTCGTTGCCACGAGCCTGCCATGGATTAAGAAAGTGCTGGTAAGGGACTTGTATAACGAGAATTCCAAGTTCAGTTTTGGTCCATGATTTACTTGCCAATGAAATTTGAATTCAATGCAATTGTCAGTTTCAAAAATAGATTTTAAATTTCAATGGGAAATAAATCATGGAACAGAATCGAACGTGGAACTCTCATTCCAATGCAACCCACACACCAGCATTTACCTAATTTCCGGTTCTAAGACTAGCATAGCTGATTCTTCGATTTACCAAACAAAATTTTAACATCTTAGTTAGCCTATGACTGAATGATTAACATTTCACATTTGAATATTGGCTGCGTACTCTTTATTCCACAGCCACAAAATTTGTTTACATTTTCTTGCTCACCGTGCAGGGAGATACTCTCAAATTGAAAATACCGTAAAAGCTCTATTTAGTCCCCCTCTCTATTAAGCCCCCTCTCTAGTGAACCCCTTTCCTCTGAGCAAAAAGTTTGAATAAGCCCCCTCTCTGTTAAACCGCCACCCCATTCATATCAGCTCCCTGAATCACCAACGATTTTCCTTATATTTCATTAGACAAGCTTGCATGTTTGTTTTGATAGTGTTTGGAATGGAGAATGTGTCCAATTTATGTCTTTGACTCGTAAAACTGTATGTTGAATCTGCAAAATATGGGGTAAAAGAACTGAAAAGCTATTACACTTTTCCGTGTAATTTGATTTTGTGACTGAGCCCCCTCTCTAATGAGCTCCTCTCCTTAACAAGCTCCCCTCTCTAATACGCTCCCCTCTGGAGTGTCTGAAGTGGAACACGCCACTCGTGGGCTTAATAGAGCTTTTACTGTATTTCTGTCACATTATCTACATTAGTGGCCTCGGTGGCACAGTGGTAAGGCGTCGGGCTCACAATCCAAGGGTCGTGTGTTCGATACCGGCACTGGCCACATTTGAGGATAGCATCCTTGGGCAAGGTGTTAACACAAATTGTGCCTCTCTCCACCCAGGAGTATAAATGGGTACCTGGTCCGTAGTTATGAGCGCCGTCTGTGGCTGCACCCTGCTATATGCTACTAAGCATAGTGACCAGGGGATAAGATGTAAAGTCGTTTGAGTAGCCTTGGGCTAGATAAAAGACTATAAAACTACTACCTACCTACCTACCTACCTACCTACCTAGTACCTCGATATTTTGAACTTCTGCTACACTTTCTAACTCCCCTCTTAAAAACAGTACGTACCCGTCAATAACTGTTCCAGTTCTTGCATGGGCAGTTCGGACACTACCGTCGCACTGTCTGAACCAACCATGAAACATAATGATTTAATACTCACCCACGCCAAGCAATGTTTGTATTCCGTTACAACATCGTATTTTGGTTAGGCCCGAGCTTCAAATTTCTCAAGGGATCGTCGCTGCGATGGTATTTCGCTAGGGTAAGTTTTGGAGGCGGAATGTTGTAGCCTGCGCGCAGACTCTTCCTTTTCCTTTAGTTGGAAGAGTCTGCGCGCAGGCTAGAATGTTGTTGCAGTTCACTTTGGATTCAGAATTTGAAGCTTGCGCCCAACCAAAATACGACGTTGTAACGAAATACAAACATTGCTTGGCCTGGGAGAGAAATTGAATCACTATGTTTCATTGTTAGTTCAGACAGTACAACAATAGTGTCAGAGCTGGCCATGGTTCTTTTTGTAAATTGTCAGTTTTAAACCCTTCCATTTAAGGTATTCTTCAACAATGATAACTCTTTAGAAGTTCACAAATTAAAGAAATTGTTAGTTGATTCCTCGAAAGATGACATGGAAAGTCTTTTTACGCAAATTGAAGAACTTTCATGATGTTTGATGTGGACACTAAACACGTTTGTTTATATGCACATATGTAAGAGAAGCAAGCATTTGTACATTTGATGGGTCGAAAGATGTGAATTAAATTATTGTCAAGAACATATGATGGTATTTAGTGAAATTACAAATAAATGTAAATACCTCCTCGAAGAACATTTGCGTTTATTTGAAAATACTCTCCAGAAAAAGACGGTTTTTTCGTTTCAGACAAGGAATGTCACGGTAGCTGTGTGCCAAGTGGGAATCATTGTCAAAATTTCAACTTGTAATGTTAATTTTAATTCACTAACGTCGTGGCTTGAAAACATCACAGTTGGATAAGCCTACGTTTGTTTTAACTTTTCTTCAAGAGTTCCAGCTTGAAGTTAAGAGAGGTAATTCTTTTCTGCAAAACTTAGAATTCTGTGTGAATCAATGCAGGATAATAGCAGATTGATTTTACCAGAAATCTGTTTTTAAATTGCTTCTTTTCAACAAGGCTCTTGGTAGACTCACGAAATATTTCCAATTATCGCAACAATAACAACGACAACAACAATGGCAACAACTACAACATTTTTTATTTTTGCTCAAAAGACGATCGCGCTAAAGATGGCGGTGAGGAATTTCTTACCAAGATACATTGCGTTCGAATTGCGAATCTTTAAAGGACAAGTCCGGGGTTGGTACAATTGTTGATTATTCAAAGAGATTACACTGTTGTGAATGGTGTGTAGTGCTTTTTTTCAATTTTTTTCTCTTTTAATCAACGAAACGACATATTTCAATCTGCTAAAAAGTGCGAAATGACGTCATTTTGACGTCACTTCACGTTGACCTGAACGAGGCTGCCGAATGTGTTAATATTACACCACTCACATTGCTAGCCTCCTTATCGCGCTTTCGCACACCCGAACAATATACAAAATGGCTACGATATTTGGCCTAACTTACGAAGATTCAGTAACCAGTTGGAGGCATCAAAACTTGGAAAGAACTCACGATTTGTGTTCAGCAGTTGGTAAGGTTGCTTTTTAACAATAATTTCATCAACCCCGGACTTGCCCTTTAAGTATTCTATAGGACTTCGATTAAAAAACGCAAGCATCTTTAGTAAGAAGTACCTCGCCTCCATCTTCAGGGCAATCGTCTATTGTAGCTTGAGCGTCTATCACTCAATCAATAGCGATAACTACGAACATGCAATCAGTCAAGGCTAATGGTATAAAGATATTTTATTCCTGGACTAGGCCTATACAGTGAATCCCTGCATAATCTCCAAAAACCTTGATACATGTATTTGCATGGGTATTTTGGACAGGATCAACACCCAAATCGTGTCCACAATACTCATGGTATTTGTATTTTATAAGATTCTAAGACTGTGATATGGGTCCGCAGGTTTCAGAAATACATTAAAATCGAAGAATTCCGGACGGAAAAGTTTCGGCAAAACAACTTAGGACAAGGACCTTTCAGACGCTTTTGCGGGAATTTCGGACAGAAAACTTGCGGACAAACACGATACCAAATACAGGCATGATATGATACCATAATATATGTGAAAACTAATTGTAATTCAACGATAAATATCAACTTTCAGTACGCGCATGATCGTCATCATACCTACAAGAACATTTGAATGAACTTTTGCTGGATTGAACAAGGGTGAAACTGTGAATCACATATGAAATATGCTGCCATACGTGAACTGTTTTCAAGAAGCTTTTCAAGTAGCCAAACTTTTGGATAGAAAGAAGTTCAATTAACTTGAGTACTGCTGGCAAAACAATGATTATTTAGCTTTTATGCTAAGTTTCTTTTGTGCTTTTCTATTTTCCATGAATTTAAAACTTTCGCGCGAAAAAACTTTCCCATATCACCAGAACTGGGACAAATAAACTGTTGGATGAAATTTCATGCGAAAGTTTGATGGTCTGAAAGTTTTTGATTTAATGTAGATATATCGGATTTTGAGCACCTGAAACTTTTTTATTAGTTTCTTTGGAGTTTGGTACAGTTTTGATGTTTACTTCCTATGCCCCCGTGCGCTGTTCACAGTGAAATGCTTTTGTCTACATTACATGCCGGTACATTTCGTTAATGGAAGACAATGAAAAGTCAACATGAAGTGAAGATTTGTTTGGTATTTCCTTAACTGAAGAAAGATTCTAAAGTAATTTCATCACAGCACTGAAACTCTGTCAGTAAATTTTCAATGATCTGAGAGTTGAGATTGATAATGATAGCTTCTTATAAAATGAAAAGCATTGCAGAATGCATGGAGTCTCAGTTAGGCAAAGGAAATTTTTAGAGCCCTGTCCAAATACTGACCATGGAGCCGCAACAGATTCATGAACTATCTTCCAGCACAAACGGGTCAAGATTTTCACTACAGATGTTCGAAAGATGTAACCTTAGTGATGAAAGATTTTTTTTAAACAGCGAAATTCGGTGTAGCAGTTGAAATATTAAAATGTTTGCTAGCCTGTAGTTGGCCAGCTGTTCGTCAGATTCCTTCAAGTTGATGCTTTTTGTGGAATCAACATGTCATCTTAGACAACAAAATTTAGTTGGTTAAGATCCGTTGTATTGTTTCCAAGTTAATTTGAGAACAATGCAAGATACAGTTTGCATGTCTCTAAAGTTTTCGATCTTTTTTTATCTGATGTAGCGCGCTAGAAAGAAATCTCAGCGTCGGTAGAATATTCGGATTTTGATGATCCTTCAGACACCGAAATTTTCTATTAGGGTAGAACAATTATTGAAAGACATGCGCGAACCATATTCCGCAAAGATTTTCGCGAGTATTCCAACCCAAATTTAGTTTTCCAACGATATCAAAAGAAGAATAGGGTTCACGTGAAATTATAGTTGAGGTTTGATGCAGATGAAGCAAGGAGGCGGAGTAAACTTACGTGATACGTAATTGAAATTAAATATTTAAACTCAAGCAAAGAAGTCACACTGATTGCTGAATAACTTAAAAAACAACTTAGCTGTTTGCTATAAATGGTCTTTTGAAGAGTTTGACATGTGTGAAGTGAACCTGGTGGCTTTTCAATGTTGTGAAGCCGCTGGATGGTTGTTTACTCCAAGTTTCAGTGACCTATATTGAATCTTCCTTGGTTTGATTTAGTTTTTTGGTCAAGGATGAAGGTTCGTCGGACTCGAAATATGTCTTCTTTCATGTGAGTACTATTTGTTCTAGCCAACTGTTTGGTATTTTCGTGATCGGAAGTATTTTCGTTATTTTCCATGATCTTGAGTGCCTTGAAGCACTTATCTCTTTGTGAATAGTCATTTCTAAGAACGATAGAGCCGTAGGAAAAGCATATATCTTGATCATGGGGGGTTGCACGACACTTCATGACAGGGCCTTAGGAAGCATCTTAAATCTGGGGCATGACACTTCAAGGGCCCTCCTTCATTTATCTGAAAGGACACTTCCGGAAATAAATAGCGTACTTTTTGTTTTAAAGATTGCAAAATCTTTGTTCCTGCGTCTCTGCTTCAAGGTTACTGTGATCACAAGAAGGGCCACCTTGTCCCCAGGGCCTTTTGTCATATTGGAACGACAGGCCCTGGGGACGAGGTTGCAAGAAGGGCTCTTTAACATGCGTCGTATATGAACATTAAAGCCTGGTTTTCATTAAATCATAATTCATCGCCGATCATTGTCATTCAGCATCGGCGATGATCGGCGATGAATTATGATTTAATGAAAACCAGGCTTAAGAATATGAGACATAGCAGAAAATAGTGTGAATCCTGATAGCAGATTTGAGTATTTGAGTACACTCCACAACAAAACAATGGGAGTTGTAAAACTAAGTAAATCATTAAATAACTAAGTATAAATGACAACTCTAAGCAACAATCCATCCCCAATGGTCTAAATCTTGGGGAACCTGTGTCCCCAGCGTGTCCCTTTTCCTTTGTCTCAGTAAAAATATGATATTGTGAATCTTCATTCGTTAATCTTATTTCACGTAAACTGGTCTCCAGGGACGGTCTCCAGGGATCTCCGGAGGGCTTAGGGGGCAGAAACCCCCAAAAATTCACTAAGCCCCGCCCGTTAGCACTTGAATTTTTGAAAATTGCTATGCACTGTCCCGTAACTTGCTCATGTTCTTATAGAGTGTAGTTGCATTTTAAACCAATTTGAAAGGTGTTGTCCGTAAAAATTTTGGTCGCTTCGCTCGCTGTTAGAACTCTGACAATTTTCGCCCCCCAGCATTTCTTCCCTGGCGCCATCTCTGCTGCCCCCAGTTCCGGTCTACCACTAGAAAGTAGCAAGATGCTTCTCATATGTCGAAAAGACTCGGAAAAGACTTTGGCGGTAGACTTGGATAGTGTCGCATGATTAGTTTCTTCCACGGTTTACTAACGTTTTTTATTAGAAACAAGGATTATGCCATAGTACTAAAAGTTCTTCATCGTGAAATTTTGTCCATTTTAGTACTAAAAGTTTCTTAAGTGGTTTCTTATTTTTTGAATGCAGAAAAATCAATGTGGTCGCTAACACTGCCGCAGATATGTTTCTTGACATTTAAAATATCATATAGGAATAAACAGTGCTCTGTTATGCTGAAAACACAAATTGTAAAGTTGTGGTCAAACCACAACAGACCACAACAACAAAAACAATGACAACAACAACAACGACAATCACACACGTAAGGAGACCAAAAACCAAAGACAGAAACCTAAACACCTCGAAACAGAAACAGTTATCAACCTTGCTACAGCCGACCTCACCGATGACGAAAAATCACTACTCTCACGCGGACTTAACTTCTGCCCCACACCTAACAGCATCGACTGGAACGAACTCAATGCAGACTTAACAGACTTCAAACGCAGACTTAGACTCAAACACTTTTTCCACGACAAAAACGAAAAAGACAAAACAGAAACAGACGGTAACAACGAGAACGAAGATCCAGACGAGACAACACACAGATACAAGAAGACTAGCACCCGGACACCACCTAAAAACCTTGACCCTGCACTTGACTCGTACATCCACAACATAGAACGCGACATAACGAATATGCAACCCACCAAAATCTCCGACAACTTGACCACACAAGAACGGGACGCGCTACAGAAACTTACAAGACGCACGGACATCGTCATCAAACCAGCAGACAAGGGATCAGGGACAGTAGTTATGGACAAACAGTTTTACATCAACGAATGCAACGACAACTGACTGACACCAAATTCTACGGAAAACACGACAATGACGTCACCAACAAAGTCACTAGGACCGTCACACGACACTTAGAAAAAATGAAACAAAACGAAGACATAGACAAAGACACCTACAGTTACCTCCTTCTTAAAGATCCTAGATGCTCCAGATTCTATATCCTCCCCAAAATCCACAAAAACAGACAGACGCCACCTGGCAGGCCTATTGTCTCAGCTAACGGCCATCCTACTGAACGCATTTCTGAATATGTTAGTTATATTCTCAATCCTCTAGTCTTTAAATTACCTTCCTTCATCAAGGACACTACACACTTCCTCAACAAGCTTTCTTCTTCACTTGGTAATCTCCCTAACAACTCTCTCCTTATCTCTCTGGACGTCTCCTCGCTCTATACTAATATCCCTCACTCTGAAGGCATCCATGCTGCCAGGGAACACCTTAACAAACGTACCACACAGAGACCACCTACAGAAACCATATGCGACCTCATCAACATCATCTTACAGAACAACAAGTTTGAGTTTGACGGACAATTTTTCCTACAGAAACATGGTACTGCCATGGGCACTAGAATGGCTCCCCCATATGCAAATCTATTTATGGGGTCCCTTGAAGCTACTGCCCTAGAAAACGCACCATATAAGCCCCTTGTATGGTGGCGTTTTATTGACGACATTTTTTTAATTTGGACACATGGACAAGACAAACTTGCAGACTTCATCACCACACTTAACCACATACATCCTACCATCAAATTCACCAACAAAACCTCCTCCACATCCATTAACTTCCTCGACGTCACTGTTACGCTCAACAACGACAACAGCATCTCCACTGACCTTTACGTCAAACCTACAGACACGCACCAATACCTCCTCAGCTCCTCCGCACACCCCAGACATACCAAACAATCCATACCCTACAGTCTAACATTACGACTTCGACGAATCTGCTCCAACGACACGACTTTCAAGAAACGTACCAACGAACTACTGACCTACCTTACGAACAGAGGATACAAACGGAAACACGTACGCAACGAAATACGGAAAGCCTCCACTACCACCAGACAAGACAGCCTCAAAACGAAACAGAAACGACACAACAACAGAACACCGTTTGTGGTAACCTACAACCCCTGTCTACCACAAATCACAACCATACTCAAACAACACCACCACATCCTACAAGACACTGACAGTTGCAAGGAGGCTTTCCCCCAACCTCCCATACTCAGCTACCGTAGACCCAAAAACCTCCGGGATCATTTGGTTCGCGCCAAATTAAAAAGTGACGCAACCAGTGCTCCACGGGGGTCATACAAATGCAACTCACGACGCCACTGCAACACTTGCTCACACATACTGGACAGAGACGACACAGTCACCTTTACGAATACCAACAAGACGTTTACAATAAAACAGCGACTAGACTGCAACTCGACTAACATCATCTACGCCATACAATGTAAAACATGCACACAAAACGGAAACGACAACTGCCAATACATCGGACAGACAGGAAGACGACTACGAGACAGACTTAACGAACACCGCAGAGACATCATTAACAGAAAAACTGACAAATCCGGGGTTGCAGAACACTTCTGTAAACCCGGACACTCTGTTAATGACCTACAGATACTGCCACTGCTACAAATGCACAACGAACGTGAGAGCGTTAGGCGAGCCAAAGAGCAATACTTTCATTGGCTTGGCTAATACTCTCACACCTAACGGCATGAACAGGACCACTGACCGCTAACACAAATACTACCAGTTTGTAACTTACTACTAACAATTAGAATATATGGTATATATATATCCTCTACTTATCCTATTATTTTGTATTCCATCACACCACCATTATTCTCTATATCATCAACATGTTACTTTCCTCCTCCACATTATCATGTTTCCCACATCCACCCACATTTACCCCTGCGATGCAGCACAACTTAGCCAATCATGTTACAGTTAACCTTTATTCAAATTATTGTACAATTGTGATTACGTTAGTTCAGCTCTGAGGAAGCCTCGTATGCCGAGGCGAAATATCAGCTCTTTTATACAATATATATAATCAACATTTAATCCAAATAATAGTCGTCTTTTATTTTGCGTCGTATTGTGGTGTTCCTCTCCTGCCTTCTAATATTGTAAAGTTAACATTGTTCAAGAATAAAGGTTCAACGATGCTTTTAACACTGCTAAAGTTTTGGCCATCTTAGTACTAGTTTATTATAAACCAGTTTCTTATAAAAAAACGTGTACAATTTTTGAGAACGAGGTTAGGATTCGATGAGCTGCTTTTCAAATATTTTCCTTGAATACTGCAGAACACAGCTGAGAACACAGCATAGGGCTTGAATCCTTACTTTGCAAACCTTTGCAGCTCCAAGCACTATGATGAGTATTGCACAGTTTCCTGCGCAGCTTTCATTTCAAGACTTCGCATATCCTTCACAGTTTCCTACGCAGCTCCTATTCCAGGCAATTTATTTTTGAGTTTGCCAATTATTCCTGGGCTCCCTGTGGTTTACCCTGACCCCATTCCATAAAGACTTTGCCAACAGCATCAGCGTACTGGAAGGTAAAATACGGAAAGAGAGAGGGCTGCCCCATAAACAGTCATTTTGCATACTCTTTATCGGAAAAGGGACACCCGTAGAAAATCTGAATGGGACACTCGGTCAAGTCCGTCAGGTCATGTGGGGGAGCGCCCCCGCTGGGGTCCTTTGATTGACTGCCAGTCAAAAAAGTTAAAAATATCTCACTGCCTGCATAACGAACGATAAAACTATGTAATGGGCTCTCATGATTGGACAGTTTTGAGTCACGTGGGAAGTTACCAAATGAAGGTTGAAGCCCTTGTGAAGTTGTTGTCATTCGAATCAAGTCCAAGTTGCTTTGATTGACTTGCAATGGAACGTGATGATAGTAAACTTGAAAGACAGCAGATCAGTAGATGCCTGCGGCTTGTGAAGTAGGCCTATCGGAAATTACCTGATCTCTTATCAGTAAAAATCAAAGTAGAATTCCTCCTTGACTCACTGCTGAAGACGCCAAACACAACGTGTAAACGATTTGTTTTGGTTTCATATGACCTTCATTTTGATGTTGGTGTACTCTAGAACCATCAAGTGCGAATGACAGTACCGAATTAAAGTGGAACCAAAGCCAGGTAAGGAATTACGATCCGAGAAATTATTCATCATGCACTTGAGCAATATTTGGAAGTGATCACGATAGGTTTACTGTGTGAATTTGTAAAGCAACGACTTCAGTTTACCGCCCGCCTGCATCATTTCAAATGAGATCAAGCCTGAAAATCTGACGCATGGTTTTGAAAACAACGCTGGTTTGGTCCGCAATCTTTACTAGATTCCATGCACCATGCCTTATTTAGGTATGTAAGCGAGAAACGGGTCATATCTGGGGTTTTTTGTTGTTGAAAAGATTCAAAAAGGTGGTTTAATTTTATTATGGTTGATTGACCGCCGTTTTGGCCTAGTCATAAGATTACGTTGTTTCATGTCATGCCTCTGAAGGTGTAACAATGTGCGTGACCTTGTCCCTTGTCTGACCTTTCCAGATTAATTTTATTTTTACCTGCTAAATTAATTGGTTTATCACTTGCTCATTGTATTCATAAGACTGTCAACTTTTTGTCCGCCTGATGAATTTTGCTGGCATTGGTTGAGGTGCAGAGGTGAATCTAAGAGAGAATCTATGTCATGTCATTGTCATCCACTCCTTTTCGATTCACAGTTTATCCCCAACCCCCAACATATCTGTTACATCACATTTTTTTTCATTGTTGGACCATAGTTTATAGTTTGGACAGCAAAAGGCAGTATCTTACCTTTCCTAGGAAAGTTTGTGGAAAGATCGAATGAACAATAACGTGCAAACTGGCATTGACATTGTTGGATATTTATACATTATTAGGACAGAAACACCATAGTACAAGAAATACCAGGAGATAACTTGAGAAGACCAACTGCTCCTAAAACATGGCCTCCGACTCTGCTATAGGTTGTCACAGAAGTTCAAGAAACTTTGTTTACAGGTGGCCACACCTATGTCCTCCAGATAGACAGGAAAATATGGTGTGTTCTCACAAGACCTTGTCCAATGATGCTCTCGGCCCATGCTGTGTTTGGTAATATGTATATGAAATATATGTGAACTGGACTCAGCAAATGTAACTGCATACAACACTTCATAAACAAACGTCACTGGTGGGACTTAGTTGGTTTTTGATGCTGTGGTGCTTATCCTTCTCCGGAGATATGGCATTTAGATATACCTGGAAGAAATGACTTTGAGGTCCCTCTGTGGTTATTTTTAATCCCCATATCTTATCTTCACAAAAATCTTTGACAGCCTTTTAGAGTCCTGGAATTCTCTAAGGAGAGTGTTTGTTTGTTAGAGCCAGTTTTGACAGTATAGCTTGGCACTAGAATTTGTAATGAATTCAGAACAGGTAGTGATTTCAAGGAACGGGCTTTTGCCACAAATTTGCAGAAGAAAAGTAAGAAATTTTTCTTCCCCAGATGTTTGTCTAGTTTCTGTGGACATGTGGTTTTTTACTCCACCTTTTGGGCTGTCCATACTTTGATGGAAAGAGGAATGAAAGGATTTCATTAACAGAAAAATCTAACACAATTTTTCCAAGCAAAATCCTTGCACCAAATTGGAGGATGTGAGAAAGTAGTTATTGATTGTTTTGCATGGTAATTCAGAAAACATTCATGCATGAAAGTGAATTTAATGAAGGAAAAGGAAAATGCAAATTCAGCCAATTTTTATTGCCCACACATGCCTGGAAACCAAATTGGCCATGGGAATGTGGCATTCTGCACTTCAATCCCACATTGAATAGGTCCCAAAGTAAACCCATTGTTTCAGAGCTGTTGTTGTCATTATTTGTTTGGGGGAGATTAAAGCCAACAAATGCACTATTTAAATCACCCTGCTTTGACTTGCTAACAGGCTTTGAACAATGTAATGTTGTTGATGTTTATTCTTCCTGTTTATTGTGCAATGTTTGCATTTCTTTGCAGCTTGTGCATGCACCTACAGTGCATTTATTGTTTTACAAAATGGGCACAGGAAGAAGGTCAACAATTATTTAGTAAAGGAAAAACATGAGATGAAATTAATGAAGAATATGGATACATTGAAAACTATTTATGATTTGAGGCCTGCATTTTATAATGCTGTGTAATGGATATCCCTAATGATTGTGAAAGGTTTTAAGTATTTCATACTGGGTGAGTCAGAAAAAATTTAGGGCCTTTGGTGGACCCTGACATTGCATTTAACCACCCAATTATCATGAACAAAAATTTTCTCTGCAACCAAAGTCGTAACCAGATGCAACGTATACTTCGGGTCAAGTAGATGTGCCATTTCCAGATGTTGGTATAAGGAATAGTATCAATTTTTAACAATTTTGGTATAAGGAAAGGTACCAATTTTCAAGATTTTGGTATGAAATATAAGTTCAGGTATACTTTTCGAAAAATTGGTATAAGGTCAGATATACATTTTCGGAAAATTGGTATAAAGTCAGGTATACTTTCTCGAAAAATTGGTTTAAGGAACAGATATGATTTTGAGGCCTTAATGGCATGTTGATGCCAACCAAAAGGTAGTCAAGTGCACCCCCGGGAGCGTAGTCTAGTTGTTATTCAGTAAAACATTGTTCAGTGCCAGAGAAGGATCCCATGATGTCATTGGAGGGTTGAGGGTTTAACTTGCAGTAAATTTGAGGGTATTCTGTTATTTACAGGGATAACATACAATAGGTTAGAGGGGAACATCATGTCATTGGAGAGAAGCCCCAGTAAATTTGGGGTTATTCAGTAAGTTAGAGGTCAGTCGTTGGAGGGCTAGCATCAGTTAGGGAGGTATTTCAGTCACTGAGAGGCCTAAAAAATAGCGTGATAGAGGGAAACATTTAGTTTTATACATTCCATCTAAAATTACAATACATGTTACTTAATTACACTACTTGCAAAATACTATACATACTACTTTTAGTACGATGCCATTTGGAGTGAAAACTAAGTTTACCTCATGGCAACATAAAATAGGAAACGCAAAGATAACACTACACGTAACGACTTGATTGACAAAGTTAGCACATGAACTACACGTAACTTCTAACAAAAAACAAGAAAGAAGCCAGTTGCGTAAAAGGGGACGTTGGTGGTTGTATGACAAAGTTTTAAATTTCTAATCAAACCGACCAGTTTTATGGATAAAGCAGAGAGTTAGCAGAAGTATATCTTTATCGAGACCATCAGTAAAATATTTGTCACCATTCAATAGGATTTGCATTAGAAACTCGTTATGTCCAAGTGGTCGTAACAAGGCAGAAACTCCAGCGAAAAGATCTCACGTGGTACTTCAAAAGACGTGTAGAGCAACAAGAAGTGCTCCGTATTCTCGATACCATCGTTAATGGGGCTCATTGGATTAATAGTATCTCTCACATTGTGTTTCTAATTTGTGAAAATTCAGCTTATTGAGACCAACCCTAAGTTGGGTAAGATACGCTAGTCCTGTTGGATCATGTATTCTGAAGACATATTTTGGGAGGGGGCGAATTTTAGATAGCTGCATTGTTTTAATATAGTCATAAGAGTGATCAGTTCTCTCTTATGACTATGTTCTTTCTTTCCTTTCATTTCTTTCCCTTCGTGTCGTGTCCTTTTCCTCCCATTTATTTTTCCTTTTTTCCATCTTCCTTCTTGGGAAGTTTGAGCATTTTTGCTAACTTCTTGGTAGCGCCGCTACCACTGGAGTGTTGCTAAGGTGTTAGCCTACGAGTAGACCCGTTGATCTACGCATAGGCGAACCTAGTGCATACAGTACATTAAAATCCAAGAATTCTCAAAGGAACGCAAGAATTCTCAACAGCCTGATAAAGAATTCCTGCTTGTCGCGAAAGTCTTGAGAATTTCTAAACAAGAAGTCCCAAATGGGCTACCCAAGGCCTGTTCCGTGTAGAGCTCAATTCAAGTTTACATTGTTTGAAAGATTTAAAGGGGCAGGGTCACGTAATGTAAGCAAATTTCTTTCGAAACGACGATTTTGCAGTTTTTTTGATAGGCCATATCACAGTGATTTTCCACTACTTTTCTCAAAATGAAAGTGTTATTTTGAAGATGGACGCTAGTACTTAGTAGAGAAACAAACAAAACACCCGTATTTCGTACGATTGCGGAGATATTGGTGGATCTTTAGCAGTAACTTTAGTGTGGATTCACACCATCCACCAAAATCTGTGTGGAACACAATAGCCACTTGTGGGCTACAATATAGATTCTAGAGTTAACAGTTTTGTTTCCGGTTACGTAAACCTTCACCTTTAATCGTAGAGAGGGCATCGAGAATGTAACTGTAAAAGTGCTTTACAATATGAGTAAAAGCTTGTAATAAACATTGATCAAATTCTGTCAACACCTGGTAATATTCTTGGCTTCTTATCTAACCAGTTAGTTTTCATTGCCGCATCGTACCAATCACTTACAAAGGGATTAAAATGTTTTTGTTGAATATCAACAGACCGTGAAATGTTTGTTATAAAGTACTGGTTACACGTCTGTAGATTTAATCATGCACCAGAATCGCTTGTACCTGACACAGAGCAGGTTTGCAATTGAAAGTTGTGAATCAAAGCATAGTTTTAGTGTTCACCGTTCTTTTATAATCGTGAGTAGACTAACTGCAAGTGTCTTTGGTTTTGGTCAGGTAAAGAGCAACCACGAGCAACCACCACGCATATTGGAACTTTGTAAAGCACAGGGACAGGGACATCTTTGTAATTGCGTTCTAGTAGTGAAGCGAAGGAGACGAGGAACGAGTCTAAATCATGAAAGGCACTCTAATTCTAACGAGTCAAATGTCATATAATAGGGGAAAGTCTGAATTAGATTTGAAAACTAATTTCATTAAAATCGGTCTCACAGTTCCAAAGTTTGTTTACTTGGAACAAACACTAAAGCGAGACAGTGGTACCCGTTTCAAAATGTGGATAGAAGCTAAATCACTGTGTTGAGATACTGATGTGCAAACTGCAGTGCAGTTCTTTCGTCATTTAACATCCTCGCGTTCCGAAGAATTTGTTTTAAAATTCATAAAACTGCATAAGCTAGCAGGGTTCTTATGAATTTGTAAATTTTGGTGTGGACGGGTATTGCTTCGCAAACTTTCGTACGGGTTTTGTTTTGTTTTTCAATTTGTTTTGAGTGGGCTTGTCAGGATTTCTAGCTACTGAAAGCTAATTTAAAAATGCAAATTTTTGAATTGTGAGCGTCTGTCATGGTGGGAACTCCGATGACCTAGTATCTATTCCCGCCATGACAGGCACAGTAGCTGTAAATTTTTGTGTTTATTTTAATGGATTATATATAAAATGCTAATTTAGGCCCACTGTGCATGCCACATCTAGGCATGGGCCCCTAGTTTAACCCTAATCCATATGGGCTTTTTTAGAGCTACCATTTATGGGGGGGGGGGTTCTTTCCACCCCCTCTCTGAAAACTGCCTCACCTTATGAGGGAACTCCTCAGAATTTAATACAACTCCTCAGAATTCAATACACTCCTCAGAACTCAATACAACTTGGCACCGTTACAGATCAAGTTGTTTCTAGCATGTAGCGCAATTTGGGTGTGGCTGCCAAACCTTATGACGTCACAGTGACGTCATAAAGTTGAAAGTCAGTGAAAATCAGGCTTCCAAGTTAAATTTCAAGTTAAAGAAGGTTTTTCATGAACATTTTGCAGTTTTTGGTTCACGTTAGCCACATATTTGATATGAAGATATAATTTCATCGAAATTAATGATTTTGGAGTGATATTATGGCAGAAATTAGCCAATTTGAATGACGTGATTTGTGCAATTAATTTGTTCTCTGTAAGGGAGCTGTCATAAAGTATGGAACAGAGGGGGGCTGAAGGGATTTGACAGGGTCACCAAAATTATTGCATGGAAAATGTTGGGCTAACAAACTATTACAAGTGACAAACATGGGCCATGAAGCTATATTTGTTTCGAGATTTGCTTTCAATGTTTTAAAATTGTTTTAAACACTGTCAGCATCATCTTAGCTGTTTTCTTGATCATTGATATTGTTCTCCATCTCAGTATCTGACACAGAGGTATCTTCATGTTCTTCCCTACCTTCTTTAAACGTTATACCGGGTCCTGCAGATACGGTATTGACAACATGATGCATAGACAAAAACTTAAACTGTAAAGTGCTGAAAATTTTTCTTGAAAAAGTTTCTGAACTACAGAGTTCATTTTGAAGCCCTGGGGTCGTCAAATAATTTTTGCTGATGTTTAAGGGGCTATCTAAACAGTTTCTGTATCTTGCACTGGGCTACGTAATCTTACGGCGAATTTTGAAATCCCTTCCGCCCCCCTCTGTTTAATTCTTTATGATAGCTCCCTAAAGATAGACAAAAAGAAGCTGCAAATTGGTGATACCCCATTGTAAACGAATCATTGGAGTCTTTTCAATTGAAAAATTTCGAAAAAATTTGCTAATCAGGGCTATTTCCACGAGTCTTTTTTTATTGATTACAAAGTCCACTTTGTAATCTAAGAAGGGGCTTCGATGTCAGTCAGAAAGAAAGAAAGTAACCCACTTCCGTCACGCTCGTTAAAGCAATTGATTAACGTTTTATCTCTGCTAATTGGCACTGAAATAAAGAAAGCGCACATAAAGCGCATACAAGACAGAAGTTTCCCGCGATCCTATAGCAACATTTGACGTCGGCTTATTTCATGTTAGACAGATTTGACACCATAAGATGGATAAATTACTAGGATGTTTACCCTGGCACAGCAACAAATTCACCCAGAATTGGCACGTTCTTGACTTCATTAGCAGCTTAATTATGTCAAAACAATCGTTTTCTAGAACGAACGAATCATTAGCCACTTATTGATAGTACTCATTATGCAAATAACTCAACTTTAGAGGATGATGTAACCGGCGGCCTGCACAGAGGCTAGCATTTGCAGCATAACCAAAGGTAGAAGGACCCCCCTCCTACACAGCAACGGATGCAATCATCGCAGGTGAAGTTGAGACGAAAGGTGCAGAATCCTAGCAAGCAATGGCGCCATGGACTGGGGGAAGGGACGTGATCACACTGAACCAAAACATCTTCATGCATATCATTCTGCACAGAGGAATCTTCGTGACTGCTTGTCTCAAATTAGATGCCCGCGAATAGCAACAACTGAAACGTTCCGTAGGGTTCTGCATAAGTAATTTTGCGTTATCGTAAATCTCACATGACATCTCATTTGACACAGATGCACCAATAGTTTTGTGCACGAACTATAAGCAAACTAGGGGTAATGACTTTTGATTTTTGCGTATCATTCTCGTTTGACATAAAGACCAAAATATTGCCTTTGACCTTGAGGCGATTCTTGTCCTTATACTAGGCGCTCGATTTTCCATTGAAGGCGACTTTAGCAGCAACACTCATCTCTCTGACTGAAGCAAAAAACAGAATCAACGATCATTTGGGGTTATGAAGAAATCAATAATCAGATATTCTTATGCTTGTTTAGCTCAGGACGGACTTTGTAATCATCCAAAAGGATCTTATGTTTCTTTTCAAAAGCGAAAAACTGAAAGTTAAAGCTTACATGTGCTTTGGAAAAGATCCACAATACAAATCATGGCTAGGCCCTTTTACAAAACCTCTTGTTTTGGGTGCACTGTAAATTTTGTCTTTGTAAGTTTGTATCTCTGGTGTTTCGTGGACGATTCCTAAATGCAAGGTATGTGAATCTAAGTTGAAGGTTGATAAATTTAGCTAACAACTTGGAGAGTAATGATATCTTATCGCTTCGTTGCTATTTCGAGTCAAAGGCGGTACTTTTTTTGAGACACCAGGTAGTTGATGTCTTTGAAAAACACGGCCAGAAAAACCTCGAGGGGGGGGGTGGAAAACACCCCCGATGCAGATTAGGGTTAAAGTCCCTTCTGAAGGACGACGAGGTGAGTTGTGAGGTCAGGCCTCCGAAATCACCTATCCGTAGTTTGACCCTAATCGACTGAGCTTAACTTCAGTTACCTGACGACAACTGTTTTAGTCACTCGGCCACTCATGGGTAATGGGTTTGTAAATGTATGAATTCGTACGGGTCAAAGGGAATGTAAGCATATAAAAGTGGCTCAAGGCACTTACCCAAATATGGTGTGGCACGTGTAACGGTTTATTGTATTTCCACGGCTTTTTTATCAAAGGTTTATATATACAAATAAAGCCTGGTTCCATATGATCGCAACGATCGCAAGTGACGCAACGAACGCTGAAAATTATAACTTGCGATCCTTGGGTTTTGATGGAAGCTACTTTTGAAAATCCATTGCGATCCTTGCGACGATTGGGATCCTTGCGATTGAAATAGAAAAATTTCTATCTCTGCGATCGTCAAGTCTTTTTTCAAATGGAAACCGCTTTGTCGCAAGGATCGCAAGTCACAATTTTCACCGATCCTTGCGTCGCTTGCGATCCTTGCGATCATATCGAAACCAGGCATAAGTTTCCCTTCAATGCTGAAAGCAATTGTTAACGGTTCTTACAGATTCACGAGGCTCTTACGAATTCGTCGATGCAATATGACGGTAAAACGTTAGGCAACGATAAAAATGAAAATGCGAGAAACTGCTGACGTTATTGACACGTTTGCTCCCAGCCAGTATCCAGGGAAGTTTCAATCCGGCCTTCGCTAGATTCTTTAATGTTTTCATGTGCAGCTATTATGACAAGTTTTTACGTGTTCTTGTGCATTCATACTGCTTCGAACGAATCTGTCCGAGTTTATCTCCGAACTCGGGAAATTTCGTCCGAATCATTAAACTGATTACATACATCGTAGTTCGCTCCTTGCCTGAAATGATATACCACTATAGACATTCACTTCCATTCACTTCAACGAGATGAGTGGAAGTTGATGGTCTTTGTGCAGTGACGCTAACGACTCCTTATGACTTTGGGGGATTTTTGTACGAACGAAGACTGTGTGAAGTTACAAATGAACTGTACTGTGAGTACCAAGGTATTGGATAAGTGTGTGTTGGATGGAATAAAGGTCATCCTATAGAAATCTTAATTCAAATGCTAAATTTCGATGCGTTTCTGGTGCGCCTGGTATTATATTGTTGGTTATGGTAGAAGGTGAATTAAGGGGATCTGCTTTTAGACAAACTCATGTTTGAAAGCAATAGACCACCATAAGTGAGGGGTTTTAAAATAGAACACAATTAACAAAAGCCGATGTTCAGCAAGATGAACTCGAGGCAATGTAATGTTTTTTTAGAAACACACTCCAAAGCATGATCCTTTGTGACTTTGAAGACTTTCGGGTTATCTGAAATTGGGCTTTAGCCTCACTACCAAGGACCCTCAAGTTACGCTCATTTCATTGAGGTGAATTGTTGTTGTTGTTATCGCTCCACTAGGGCCTTATGGACATAGAGCTGTAAAAACGGCAAAAAATTTCAATCGGCGACAGGATTCTGTCGCCCCGTCGTCTACCGATAAGCATGTGGCTTAGAGCAAGGCGGTTTTCGCCTTTATGGCAAGAAGTACTGATACCTAATTTGATGGTACAGCAGTTCTAGAAAACTGATTTTTAAGGCATTTTAGACCCAGCGGTCGTGAGAAAAAGTAGCAGATGATTAACGACAGATTGATACATTTTGTAGAATGTTCGAATGTACACAATAGTGATAGAGACTCCAACACTGCTTAGTCGAACTTTTTTGTGGAGCAGCAGAAAGGTTTCAAAAAGAATCAGTAAGGAACTTTACCGTTTCCGCAAGTGTATGGGAATAAGTCGTAGTTGTAGCGATATAGTTCAGGCAAAAAGCGAAACTACGACATGTAATTGAGTCTAGGTTCTCTTTGTCTTGCTTTTCATTCTTTATCCAAAGGATCATGGTAGACAGCGCACCTTTAAGTACGAGTAGAGACGGAGATACTTCAATTTCTCATAAACTCGAACGAATGTCTGTAGCCTGTAGCCCATGAGATTCAGAGTCAGAGTGATGGAGTTTTGACTGTATTACCTTCAGCTTTCATTTGTCAGGTTTTGACGGCACACTGTTGTGGCTGTGGTCAGCTACCCGTTAGCTATTTGTCCAAATGAAATTGCATATTTCCCAAGTATCTATGCCTTGGGTCCTTTCTTGCTTTTGCCAAATACGGGAATTCAAATATTATCATTGAGTGAATTTTTATGGGAACCTAAATAACTGAAGCTTGCCTTGTTCTGTTCTTTCGGATTGTTTTATGTTGTATTGATTCATGGACCCGAGAGTATGGTTGTTATGTCTTCTATGTGACATGTAACGATAATTTAAGGCACACTATCGTGGAACTGATTCGTTGAAAAAGACAATCAGATGCAAAATAATCGGGCAAGCGTCAGTAATTTCAATGTGCAGCTAAGACTGCGCTCACACGATCCCGGCACATTGTGGAAACGGTGAAAAATGTGACGGACAGGCCTACCGTTCACACGAAGATGGCACATTTTTTGCCGGCAGATTTTGAAAACAGTATATTTTGAAAACGGAATTCTAATGGGCACAATTTGGAAACGGCATCGTGTGAACGCTCGAAAATGATGGAAACAGAACATGTTTTGACGCTTTGGAAGGAGACTGATCGATTCTTAGGGTGTAGGTACATTTCTTTGGCATCAAAGTTTTGCAGCTCGTTTTTTAGCGTCAAATTTCTTACCGCTTTCAAATTGTTCCGGCATCGTGTGACCGCTAGCTTAGATTTTGCTACTATCATATTTTTCACCGTTTTCAAAATGTGCCGCCATCGTGCGAACGTCTCAGTCCTTGAAGATGATTAACGATCTGAGAGCGTATGTATTTCGTATACTTGATATGTATTGTGGGAAAAATCGATCTTTTTTCGCTATTTCACTATTTCTTTTCGTGATTTAATTTTACCGTCTGCTGCATATTGCCATTGCCCCTTTGTCTTGGTACTCCTCTGCAGCTCACGCAACATCATTAAGAACAGGTATTCATTGTCAGTGACACAGCAAAACCGTAAAGGGCGTAGGTAGATTCGCTGCATCCATCGTAGTTGCATGCCTCCGCCTGACCTCAATTAGTGATTTAACTGTGAGCTGAGGAGGCCAGCCGGCTTAGTTTTTACCTCACTGTCCATAGAACAGCTGTTATAGTGGCCAGCTGAACGAAATGCTCTGATTGGCTGATTGATACACTGAGACCTAACTTTTGTTGGACTTACCAAAGGTGTCTTGCATGAAAGAAACGGCCGAAAGTTAAGCAGACTATTAAGAGTTATCAGAAAGGTGTATGGCTAACTAACTCCTTGTGCAAGGGAAAGTGGGGTTATGCGAAGAAGATTTGAAATTGATGGTCGATGATTGCAAATAAAGAGACTTCTAACGCAGATATGTCAACTTGTAAATGTAAGTAAAACAGGCTATAAAGGATTGCCAGAAACGTGGATGGCTAATTGACTCCTTGTGTAAAGAGGGTTATACGGAGAAGATTTGAAATTGATCATCAGTGACTGCAAATAAAGAGACTTCCAACGCAGATATGTCAAACAGCAAATGTAAGTAAAGGATTGCCAGAAATGTGGTGGCTAACTGACTCCTTGTGTGAACGAAAGAAGGGTTATATGGAGAAGATTTGAAAATGATCGTCAGTGATTGCAGATAAAGAGGCTTCCAACGCAGATATGTCAAACTGTAAATGTAAGTAAAGCAGGCTATAAACTATTGCCAGAAACGTGGTGGCTAACTGACTCCTTGTGCAAAGGAAAGAGGGGTTATACGGAGAAGATTTGAAGTTGATGATCGATGATTGCAATTAAAGAGACTTCCAACGCAGATATGTCAGATTGTAAATGTAAGGAAAGCAGTCTACAAAAGATTACCAGAAATGTGGATGGCTGACTGACTCCTTGTGCAAAGGAAAGAAGGGTTATACGGAGAATATTTGAAATTGATCATCAGTGATTGCAAATAAAGAGGCTTCCAACGCAGGTATTCAAACCGTAAATGTAAGTAAAGCTGGCTGTAAAGGATTGCCCGAAACTTGGATGGCTAATTGACTCCTCGTGCAAGGTAAAGAGGGGTTACACAGTGGAGATTTGGAGAATGATCAGCGATTGCAAACAGAGAGTCTTCTAACGTCGATGTGTCAAACCCTGAATGCAAGTAAAGCAGGCTATAAACGATTGCCAGAAACGTGGATGGCTGACTGACTCCTTGTGCAAAGGAAAGAGGGGTTATACGGAGAATATTTGAAATTGATCATCAGTGATTGCAAATAAAGAGGCTTCTAATGCAGGTATTCAAACCGTAAATGTAAGTAAAGCATTGCCAGAAATGTGGTGGCTAACTGACTCCTTGTGCAAAGGAAAGAAGGGTTATACGGAGAATATTTGAAATTGATCATCAGTGATTGCAAATAAAGAGGCTTCCAACGCAGGTATTCAAACCGTAAATGTAAGTAAAGCTGGCAGTAAAGGATTGCCCGAAACTTGGATGGCTAATTGACTCCTCGTGCAAGGTAAAGAGGGGTTACACAGTGGAGATTTGGAGAATGATAATCAGCGATTGCAAACAGAGAGTCTTCTAACGTCGATATGTCAAACCCTGAATGCAAGTAAAAAGGCTATAAAGGATTTCCAGAAACATGAATGGCTAAGGGGTTATAAGGAGAAGATTTGACATTTATAGTCAACGATTGCAACAAGCTATTTAACTTTTTGAGAACCAGAACATGCTATTGTTGAATAGTTTGTTCTTGTTCTAGGAGAGTGTATAATGTGTAGATTGAGTGATTTACATTTGCTGCAAGAATAATCGGTTGAAGAAGTCTTTGTTTCAGTCACTCGTCACTTTGTCCAATCAAAAGCAATGGATAGTATTGTTGCATTTTCTGCACTTGTTTTAGAAGTGGATATGATGTAGAGATTGCGTTATTTACAGCTGCCGCCATAATAATCACTTGTAGACTTGTCTTTATTTTCAATCGTTGTGTCAGTCAAACGCAACGGATGGTGTTGTGGCATTTCTCCTTTGTTTTGTGATACAGAGGTGATACAGAGATGTGATATGATGTGATACAGAGATTATGTTATTTATATTTGCAACCAGAATAATTAGCTTTACAATCTCATTGATCCAAGCCGCCAATCATATTGTACCCGCTTGTCAATGAAAGACAACAGATCCTATCGTTGCCTCGTATGTCCTTGTTTTAGAAGAGGGTGTGACGTGGACATGCGTGATTTACATTTGCTGTCAAAGCAATCAGTTGTAGAAATCTCTTTGTTTTCGATTGCTTAGCACTTTATACTGGAGTGTCAATCAAAAGCAACGGATACTATTGCAACATAGTTGAGTTACCCATGTTTTAGAAGAGGGGGGCCAGAAGAGGATATATTGTGGAGATTGTTTGATTTATATTTGCCACCAGAGTAATTGGCCGTACAATCTTTTTGTTTTGACTCACCAATCATTTTGTACTGGTGTGCCAATCAATAGCAGCGGATGCTATTTTAGCATTTTTGAGTTTGCCCCTATTTTAGAAGAGGATATGATGCAGAAGCTGTGTGATTTATATTTGCCTTGCCGTACTACCGTTTTGTTTTGAGTCATCAATCATTTTATAGTTATGTGTCAGTGAAAAGCAACGGATGCTATTGTAGCATTGTATGCCCTTGTTTTGGAACAGGCTCTGAGCCAGATATCTGTGATTTACATCTGCCGAGAGAATAATCGGTTGTAGAATTCCCTTTGTTCTGAGTCGCTTGTCACTTAATACTGACGTGTGAGTCAAAATCAAGAAAGAGTATTGTTACGTCATCTTCTCTCAGAGAGTTTGATCATAGTTATACGATGAAGAGTTTGCGTGAATATGCAGAAGTAGATTGCTTTATGCACAATCACCTCTACTTGCGGTTTGTGAAAGATTGTTTATTGATCTGATCTTCCAAAGAAATGTTTAAATAGTACCAGGTGCATTCGATAATAGGCTGCATTTTTATCAGTTTTCTCCTGCAAAAACAAGATATTCAATTGAATATTGAAGGCAACCTGTACACAAGTAAACAAGCTTTGGTATTGAACAAATAAATTCGATTTCGTTTGTGGTATATTTTGTGAAAGAAGAAATCTAGAAGCAACAGGCACCTGTAATTTGCAGTATTGAAGCTCCAAGCAGGCAGTGAAAACTTTTGTTTATTAAAAATTTGACGCTGAATGGATGCAACAAGATCAACGTTCTAATTCTCTGAGAAAATTTGTGGGTAATGTTTTCTGTGTTCAAGATGCAACCGTATGGCAAATACAGAACTGCGAGAAATAACGTTAAAATCAAGTTAGTAGTTTGTCTTCTTTGAGCCGAAAATTCGCAAGCCTTGATCTTCATGCAACAGTTTAGCTATCGATTGGGTAGAAAAATGCTCCATGCTGCTATATGCAAGGGGAATGGCTAAAATGTCTGAGAAATTTGCTAGAAAGGCTTGCTTTTCAAATGACTGATCGTGGGGATTTAATCAAGGTATATTTCGAGGAGACCCAAAATGCAGGTTTTGAATTGCTTAATTTGTTGATTTATGCACAACCAGGGAAAGAATTAACTGCAGTAGCAGTTGAACCATAATTAGCATGGTTTAAAGGGTCTGTTTCATCCAGCATTCCTTGCACGTGTCGTCTCTTGGTTTGCCTTTGTTGTCGCCATTTTCATGGGCCATGAAAATGGCGACAAACAAAGGCCAGCCAAGAGACGACACGTGCAAGGAATGCTGGATGAAACAGACCCTTTAAGGATTACAGAACGGGCACTGCACTGTCATCACGCAATCCGATATGGGGAATTGTTTTGCTCACTGTCATCACGCAATCTGATATGGGGAATTGTTATGCTCAGCAAGCTTTTTGAAACGGTAATTTAAAGGGAATAGACATGGCTATATCTCGTAGTCGCTATAAATAGGCTATAGAAAACGCCTACGCATTCATTGTTTCCTTGGCTCCACGATGAAGCAACACGTGTCGAAGTTATCAAATTCAATAGATTATATATTTAACCTGGCCCGGGCCAACTTATAACTATGTCGATTCCCTTTAAGAGTTAAGGTGGGAAGGAACAAAACACTTATGTTTGTTGTAGATTGAGACTTTTTGCAGAGAGCTTGGAGAGGCTCAAAGTTGTGAGTTTCGCGCATGCGTGTGCAGTTAGCTCCTTGCCTGCCTCGGTAAGGTTTGTGGACAAAGTCTTAGACTTGCACCAAGTCTATTCCGCAAGTCCGTCTGACCGATCCACTTCCAAGCAGTCAGATGGTTTGATGAAACAGACTTGGGGCAAGTCTAGCAAAATCAATGTCAGTTTTGGAATTTTTTGGAATTGGCAAATGTTGCTCCTTCTCCTGTATATGATTTCTCATCCAAAGTTTTTTAAATTCGTCTTCTAAATTGGACGTTCTGTTGGAATTTTTGGCACAGATTCTGTATAATATTTTAGTTAATCGTAGTTTGCTGTGCGTAGTCATGCGCAGTCTTGATAAAAAGGCTTTATCATGGCACGGGGGGGGGGGGGTACATGACTTGCGGATGGACAGGGGTCTGCCGCCCGGTTTTCAGAAAGCTACCCTCTTCAAATTACCGACAGTTGCCGCCATACACTTTTATGATGAAGTTCGGCGGAAAACTAGCCATTATCGACAACTTTTTGCCAATTTCTGGAAAACCCACCCATGTTTAAGAAAAAATCTGCCGAAAAAAGGACCCTTGTTTAGAGAATTTTGGACCCAAAAACCCAGCCATATGGGCGGCACATAGCCGTACCCTCAACATGTTATGTTACCCCCCCCGGGATCATGGTATAGGTAGTTACTTAGTTGGCTAACGACAGGAGTAGTTGTTGGGACGTTTTTTCAGTTCATGCACAGGAGCAAAGGTTAGGTAGTGATTTGGTGTACATTAATGCATTGCCTTCCAGATTCTGTTGTTCACGAAAGGCGAAAGAGCCTGATTGTTGCAATGGCAATGCCATCCATGACGCACATTGTTCATTAATCGTCGTTGATGTAATATTTTCTCAGTAGCGAATTCGTTATCTCCAAGAATAGGGATTAGCTATACAGGGAAACTTGAACCATTTATGGTATTAACAGTCGTTATAAACGCTACGAGCGCTACCACTGTTCTTTACTGTAGTGTAAAATAATGTTATCATTTTCTATTAATCAAATGGTTCGAAAGGAGCTTTGGGTGTTTTGCTATAATTCTACCATGGAAATGTATTAAAATCATGATCAATTTCATGATAGACCTACTCATGCTTCTTAAGAAAGAGGTGTGGATCGAGCGTTCAAATCTGGTGAATTTGTGAAGGAAAACAAAACCATGACCCCCGCTCTCGGTATAACGATGCTCGCTGTGGAAAGAAGTTGCTTCGGATTTCAGAACACTTTTCAGAGAGTTTATTATCGACAGACTTTGTGCAAATAAGTTAGCAATGGCTCAATTTACACTCTGGTATGTGTTATTTTGTCTTTTTACTTCGTTTCTCGTCATTTTTATTCATTGTTAGCTCACTCCAACAAAATACCCCTTCTGACAACCGGCTCTGGAAAAATAGTCTCCTTATGATACCGGGTGTCAGAAAATAAAGAGGTGGAAACGATACCCGGGACGGAGTGCACATCCCATCAGCAAAATACACGTTTTTTTTCTATAAGAAACTTGGATCAGGCCATAGAACTAAGACTCGAGGGCACTCAGTATACACGTTTGTTTTATAAGAGACTGGTTTATAAGAAACTAGTACTAAGATGGCCAAAATTTTAAGAAACTCTGGTACATGTCTGAGAAGTACTAAGAAACTTTTCAAAGTTAAAAGCATTGATTTTATAGCAAATAGATCGTTGAACCTTTATTCTTGAGCAATATTAACTAACCATTTGTGTTTCAACATATAACAGAATACTGTTTATTCCTTTATGATGTTTCAAATGTCAAGAAATATATCTGTTGCAGTGTTAGCGACGACATTGATAATTCTGCATGCAAAAAATAAGGAACCAATCAAGAAACTTTTAGTACTAAAATGGAAAAAATTTCATGTGAAATTAAGAAAGTTTTAGTTCTATGGCCTGATCCAAGTTTCTTATAGAAAAAAACGTGTATTTTGCTGATGGGATGTGCACTCCGTCCCGGGTATCGTTTCCACCTCTATTTTCTGACACCCGGTATCATAAGGAGACTATTTTTCCAGAGCCGGTTGTCAGAAGGGGTATTTTGTTGGAGTGAGCTAACAATGAATAAAAATAACGAGAAACGAAGTAAAAAGACAAAATAACAAATGCCAGAGTGTAAATTGAGCCATTGCTAACTTGTTTGCACAAAGTTTGTCGATAATAAACTCTCTGAAAAGTGTTCTGAAATCCGAAGCAACTTCTTTCCACAGCTAGCATCGTTATACCGAGAGCGGGGGTCATGGTTTTGTTTTCCTTCACAAATTCACCAGATTTGAACGCTCGATCCACACCTCTTTCTTAAGAAGCAAGAGTAGGTCTATTATGAAATTGATCATGATTCTAATACATTTCCACGGTAGAATTATAACAAAACACCCAAAGCTCCTTTCGAACCATTTGATTAATAGAAAATGATAACATAATTTTACATTACAGTAAAAACCCGCATAAAAGAAAGAACACGTATTTTGGACTTCAGGCTGATTTTGTTCTTATTTACAAGGATGTTTCTGCAAGAACAGCCTGAAAGTGTTCTTAACGTGTTCTTGATAAAAATGTGATTGCCAAAAGCCAGAGAAGGTAAGGTAACTCTCATTTAATTTGGTATCTGATTTTATTTAACAAAAGTCCAAAAACAATTTACCCTGAAAATCCCTTAGCAGCAGTAAAACAATCTGCAATAAGTCTAATGTTCTCTGAAATTTAAAACATAAACACCTAACTCAATAAGTCATAGGTAAGAACAATTTTCATTTTCAGGCTGAATGTGTTCTTATGTATATGGTGTTTTTCAACCAAATTTCAGCCAGCTTGTTCTTAATCCACTTGTTCTTTTATGCGGGTTTTTACTGTATCGTTTAAAGGTGATCTGAAGAGGAAATTTTTATCGATGCAAATGAATGGCACTGTTGAATGATATGGAATCGTGGTTTGATTTTATATTTTTTAGGCACGGTGGCCACGTCAATCAAAGGATTGATTTACATTGGGCCGTGCTAATACATACGACTTGTACCTACGACTTGCCACCATGGATACACCGGTTCCCATTTGATCACCGAAGTTAAAGGGAATAGACATGGCTATATCTCGTAGCTGCTATAAATAGGCTATAGAAAAACGCCTACGCATCCATTGTTTCTTTGGCTCCACAATGAAGCCACACGTGTTGAAATTATCAAATTCAATAGATTATAATTTTAACCTGGCCCGGGCCAGCTTTTACCTATGTCGATTCCCTTTAAGCATGGTTGGGCCAGGGTTATTACCAGGATGGGTGACCACCTGGAAACACCCGGTATCGTAGGTGCAGCACCTCACCAAGGTGTAAAATTGGTACCTCGGTGATGAAGGCAATAAAAACATCAGAAGCGCCAACTGTAAGGCTGTACGCTGTGTAAAAAAATACACCCAAAGTGAGAAAACAAATGCCTGAGCTGAGGGGGTAATGGAATTGTGAAGCGCCCTTGAATATTAAATCATAGTAAAGTCGCTATATTAAAAGCAATAACTTTACTTTAAAGCAATAACTTTACTTTAAAGCAATAACTTTACTTTAAAGCAATAACTTTACTTTAAAGCAATAACTTTACTTTAAAGCAATAACTTTACTTTAAAGCAATAACTTTACTTTAAAGCAATAACTTTACTTTAAAGCAATAACTTTACTTTAAAGCAATAACTTTACTTTAAAGCAATAACTTTACTTTAAAGCAATAACTTTACTTTAAAGCAATAACTTTACTTTAAAGCAATAACTTTACTTTAAAGCAATAACTTTACTTTAAAGCAATAACTTTACTTTAAAGCAATAACTTTAAATACAAGTAAATAAATCTAAAAATTAAATGATCTTATTTACAAAACTTCTTCATAAACCATGAGTGGTGGGACACTAGTAAATTAGATTAGGTTAATTTAGCTTCTATACCTACCTTGAAATGCCATAAGATTCTCTTCCTTGACATTGGCAGCCTTTCTCAGCCATAGTTCTTGCCTTGAACTGAAGAGCTCTATCACATGTGCTTTCAAAATGTTTGGGCCTAAATCAAACTTTGTTATCTCCTGCGCATTGCTGTGCCTGTTCGATTTCGAGACCACTGCGTAGGCACAGCAATGCGCAGGAGATAACAAAGTTTGATTTAGGCCCAAACATTTTGAAAGCACATGTGATAGAGCTCTTCAGTTCAAGGCAAGAACTATGGCTGAGAAAGGCTGCCAATGTCAAGGAAGAGAATCTTATGGCATTTCAAGGTAGGTAAAGAAGCTAAATTAACCTAATCTAATTTACTAGTGTCCCACCACTCATGCATAAACAAATTCAAAATAATGCTAACTGTAGCAGGCGAGAGAGAATTAGCATTCACTGGTGACGTTGTTGATACGTTTTTTGAATATTTCAATTTCAACTTCGTATTTAAATATCTTTGATATCTCATTTCGTTTTCAAGTTATCCACCGATGGTTGATGACGTCATTTTGTTTGCAAATTACCAGCACGATGTATTAAAATATAGCTGTATCTGATCTTTGAAAGATTACAGTTGTTAGGAGACATTAAGTTGAGCTGAATAAATGTAACAGAATTGTCTCTTAGACTGATATGATGTTTAGAAAAAGGCATATCAATTTAAGAAAAGTTCTTTGAGTCAGTGTCCCTTTGGAAACTTAGACTGCGTTCACACGATACCGGCAAATTTTGAAAACGGTGAAAAATGTGACGGTAGCAAAATATGAGCTAGCGTTCACACGATGCCGGAACAGTTTGAAAACGGTGCGAAATTGACAGAAAAAGGTCGTTGCAAGATTTTGATGCCATAGAAAGGTACCTACACCCTAAGAATCAATCAGTCTCGTTCCAAAAGCGTCGAAAGATGTTCTTTTTTCATCATTTTCGGGTGTTTGCACGATGCCGTTTCCAGAATGTGCCGGTTAGAGTCCTTTTTTCAAAATCTACCGTGTTCAAAATCTACCGGCAAAAAATGTGCCGTTTTCGTGTGAACGGGAGGCCTATCCGTCGAATTTTTCACCGTTTTCAAAATGTGCCGGCATCGTGTGAACGCAGTCATAGTCAACCTCGAACTATCTCTTTACGTGTTTGCAAACAAAATGACGTCAGCAGCCAATTGTGCAAAATATTGAATACCTTGAAAATGAAACAAGGTATCACAAAATAATAAACGACATTCTTTATCATTCAAAAGTGCTATTCATTTGCATCAATAAAAACTTTTGCTTCAGATCACCTTTAAAGATTAGAACCCTTTGCTACAAAGTGCAATAAAAGCCATCCCTATTCCCCAGCTTTCTTTGTGGATCCAGGCATAACAGTTGCCTGTTGAGGACACCACTTGCTCACTGCTTAACATCATTAACAATGCTTTTATTAAGTTACCTTGACCTCGGCTTCTGACGTTATTTGTGACTTCTGGTTTTCTTGGGTGTTCAAAACCGCGTATATTGACTGCGCGGTATTTCAGGACATCTATTTACGGAACAGTTATGCTTGTTTCCAACAATAGCCAATAATTGCCAATACCCTCATCTTTAATTTATGGTAACCTAACGATCTTGCTTTAACGATAATTATGTTATTTTTGACTACCAACTACGAGGCTCGTCCATGTTGGCGGTAATGACAGCGATATACGTTTGTTTTGTTGCTATTTTGAAAATGAACTTCATTTACGACATGGCTTGTTATTTTCAGTTTTGACGTTGATCATGGGCAGGAATAGCCCTAGTAGGCTTAATTTAGTCAAGCAACATGCGCTGTTCTGTATCTGTATCTGTATGTTACTTAGCTAATACTCACTAACGAGCAAATATGCTAAGGGTAATTGTTGTAGATTCCTGATTTCCACTGAACGCCTCTAGTCATGCGAGGCTGTCTCGAACATAATTACAACATTTGTAGCTAAATGAAGTTCGGCCACTTGCAAGAAGTTAGATTCACGAACTTAGATTTACAGCTTAATGATGAAATTAGCACATGCCGGGGTAGTTGCAAAAACAGTTTGCTAATAGGCATCACTTAGTATTGCATTTCTTAGTATTGCAGCTGTTCAATGTATAATTATAATACTTTTTTTGTTTGTTTCATCTGAAGCCCATACGATACCCATGCAAAGAGATTGTTGTTATTGTAATCATGTTTTATTTTTTTTTTGCTTACTCTTCATAGATTATGATGATAATGATGACATCAGATGCTTTACATGAGAATTTCAACTGTTCGAAACACAGACTATGGCCCCGTCCACACGTATCCGGATATTTTTGAAAACGCATCCTTTTTTATCCGTTTTCAAAAAGATTCGCGTGCACACGAGGAGCGTTTTCAAAAATATCCTCGTCCACACGGAAACGCTGTGACACTCACAATTCGATATTCGATAATGAAATTCCATAATCGATAACGATATTCGGCATTCGAACTTCGATGAAAGAAAACAGACAAGCAAAATGCCCTCGCGTGATCCCCAAAGAACCGAGCGCATGCTCTGATACATCGTAAATCGATGCCTTGACGTCAGCGTTTTCGAAAAGCTCCGTTTTCACCCGTCCACACGAGAACAGGAAAACGGCGTTTTCAAAAAGATCCACTCTGGAGAGCGTTTTCGAAAAGCTTCGTTTTCGGTGACTGAAAACGCCGTCTCCGTGTGGACGGGAACCCAAAACGGATAAAAAAAGATGCGTTTTCGAAAAGATCCGGATACGTGTGGACGGGGTCTATGTCATCAGTTGATTTTTCAAACATTTTTCAACAATTTAAGATATTGGATAAAAATTCTGTTATTGGTTTCATATGCCGAGAAAAAGTAGGTAAAGTTAAGGTGTTCCAAGTTTTCTAAGAGAATCTAAAGCGCTCTTGGGATTCTAGAAAATTTGCCGGTGGTCCCATCTAACTGGCATCGACGTGGGTCTCTTGTGTAGTTTATCCTGCCGAGAATGTCGTGGTTAAGTTTAATGGTTTAAGGTCGGTAAATCTGTGTTCCTGATCCTTTTAGACGATGGACCGTATCTGCAAAATGTGTAGCTTCTATTCCCGTTGTATGTGTATTACTGAAATACAACTGGGAATAATGCCTCGAAACTTCTTGTTTGTTTTGCTAGAGAAAAAGTCAAAAAAGCATTTTTGAGGTGCATTCTCGTTAGCATTCATTTTAGTTAACATTGTAGTTTAAACATCGTTTATTGCCATGTTGAATTTAATAGATGCTGCTAAAAACTTTTTAAGTATCAATTAGATTTGACACAAAAACGATGTTTAAATCACCTGCCGTTTTAAATAGACCTTTTAGCTATTCTGCAAAAGAGACTGGATCGAGCGCTATTTTTATACATTTTTATTCGCGACGTTCGATCGAGTGGCGTTAGGGCTTCTATCAGCATTGTGCACATTCGAAAATTCGACAAAATGTGGCAAAATACCGTTCGATTCTGATTCTTTTCAGAATAGCTGAAAGGTCTATTGTTAAAATGGCAGGAGTCCACCAGCTCTGTCGTGTTAAATGGCAGAAACGCGACTTGATATTTCATCATATTTCTGCCACGTTTCACTAATCAGTTCCAGACCATGGTCCGCCGTTTTGAACGTGTGATCAGCCAATTTCATTTTCAATGCAACACGGCAATGAAAACGATGTTTAAATCAGGTTTTGAGAAACAGCGGGCTCTGCCGTTTTTCATGCGGTTCGATTCGACACGGCAGAAAACGCGATGTTTAGATAGACCTTACTGAACACTCAAATGAATAGAATGGTTTTTGTCATTTCGTTCTACTTCTTTGGCAGATTTTGGAACAATAAATGAGGAACGAGAAATGTTTTGATTATTCGTGGCAATATTTGATTTTGACGATTATTTAGATTTTAATTGTAATGCCCGTCTGCAGCAGAACTTTTGTTTGGGGCAGGGTTGGTTTGCAGTGTTGGGTTAGGGTTAGTTTCAAGAGTAGGGTTATCAAGGGTTTTATGAAGGGTCAGGGCTAGAGTTATTTCAAGGTTGGGGGTAGGTTTTGATGTATTATTAGGGGTAAGTAGTGATGCGTGCTTGCGATCATCAGCCGGTTTTTTGGATACGATTGGTATTCTTATGGGTTGTCAGAGCAACGCTACTGCGGTTGTCGCAGCTATATGCTCTTGCGGAGGAAAAAATTACATAATTTAACGAAGGAGGAAGCTAAAGAGATGAATTTTCGAAGCTACCCTTTCAGAATTGTATGGATTGTCCTCCGCAGAAGTATATAAGCTAAAGTATAACTGCAGTATCAAACTACCCATGGTATTCTATGAAAATTTGATTGATTGATTTATTGATTGATTGATTTATTTATTCATTGATTAACTGATTGATTCCTCCATAGTTCAAGCTGCAATATGAGCTCAACTACTGTCACCTCGACAACCCATACAGTTCAGCTAACACCACAACAGCAACAACAGCTCACTGAGCAATTGCTCCATCTAAAGCAACAACAACAACTGCAACAAGAGTATCTCTTTCGTCAGTACCAGGAGCAACAAGAGTACTTGCGGCAACAACAGCAAAGGGAGCTGCATAAGCACCTTGAGAGCAAGCCTCGTCGACCAATTCACGGAAACCCAATCAATACATTTGATTCAAAGTCAGAAGGAGACATATGCAAGAAGGTATGTTGGATTTAATGATTAGTTTTTCCTTTACTGCTTGGACCGAAAACCAAATGACGGGCTGGGCAACATTTATCCTCACTCCACTAGGACCGTCAACTTACGCTCATCTTATTGAATTGAATTGATGTTGTTGTTGTCGCTTTAATGAGGTCATTGACACTAGGACATTTGGTCGAGCATCATTTGTCCCAAACATTACCCTATCCATTGATCATAATCCATTTTGCATTCGACGGGTTCGAAGAAAATTTTGATCTTGAAAAATCGCAGAAAAGAATCATGGATAAATAGCTGTGCATTCAGGGCAGGGGAAAAGATTTGCATTTCTTCGATCGGCTGACTGATTAATCTAACAGGTTTCTCAGTAATAGTCACTCCGTATTCTCCGGTGTGTAGAAGCATCGGAAAAATGTTATCTGCATGTAACTTTGCTAATCGAACGAATGTTTCAAGGCAGAGCGGTATTTTCTGGATTCACAATGTAAGTCCTCCACTTTCATTCACTAGATTAAGTTAATGGTTGTTTTTAACGCTTCAGTGAGGTGAGTGGCAAGAGACTTAGGCCATATTCAATCATAGTGAGGCTAACTCGTTTTTGTAAGATTAGGGAAATGAATCGCTGTTACAACAATATATCAGTTCATGGGAGGGAAACTACATGAAAGTAATGAATCTTAGTATTCTTGGTATAATCTTTATTGATTTTTGGAGAAAGCTTTCGACTCAACAAGGGCAGATTTTGCAATACAATAGCATCAGGTGCTTTGGTTCACACCTCAGTTCAAAGCGATTAGCGTCTGCAGACGAAAGAAATTCTCTCAAGCAGAAATTAAAAACAAACGAAGCCGCAAAGTTGCCCTAAAACCAGTACGGCGAACTTTCGTTTGGTGCGGGCGAAGGGAGGTTTTTAAGAGAAGTTGTGTATTTAAGACGAAATAAGAAGGGTAAATCTAAAGTTCTATCTCGCGGATTTTGTTTATGTGATTCAGAAACCGAGTAGAGGGCATTATAATTTAAATATATTTATTGCTCAGATGTACGCAGTCACTCCCACAGCTCCTGAAAAACCTCCCTTCGCCCCCACCAAACGAGAGTTTGCCGTACTGGTTTCAGGGCAACTTTGCGGCTTCCTTTGTTTTGAATTTCTGCTTGAGAGAATTTCTTTTGTCTGCATTCGCTAATCGCTTTGAATTGAGATGTGAACCAAAGCGACTGATGCTATTGTACTACAAAATATGCCCTTGTTTTTCGACTTAGTAGTCAACCATGCCATTATGGAAGCAAAACTGCAAGGATTGGTTTGAAAGCTACCAGTATGACAGACAACAATTTGTGGAGTTGAATGGTACAAGATTATGTTTGAGACTGGTTTTTTTGGGTACCTCAAAGGGCCAAAGAATATTCTCCATTTACATTAACGATATTCCTCATTGGTGATATCATTATCAACGTTGAAGTCTATCTCTTCACTATATGATGATAAGGTGATAGTAAGATGATAAGAGGACAGTTTACCGTGTTGCTTTTAGCATCTTTTAGCTTTAAAAATCGGTCTGCAAGATGTATTCAAAGCAACAAATTCCAACAGAAATTGCTCGGCTTGCGCTATCGTGCTGAAAATGAGCTAATTGGGCAAGCAATGCACCACCTCGTAAATGCGTCATAATCAGCGGGTTTTTAGGTTTCAAACACAGACCTGGAATAGGCTATTCTAGTTTAAAAATTGCCTGCAGTGTTGTTGTAAACAGGTGGCGGGTATTGATTGCTTGAAAAGGAAAATATGAGCAATTAATCTGAGCAGCAGAGTTATGAAATTTTATGTCCACACTCTTTCGACTGAGCTTGCCTGGGTGTTGATTTTTCTCAATGCTCTGGTCATACTTTTTGCTCATTCCGCCAAATTCCTTTTTCGCACAAGAGGGGGAGGAGGGGGGGGGGGATAATCCTAGCAAACCGTCATCACTGCGTTGGTTGGTCTTTATTAGTTCTAATCAAGATATAAAAAAATTGCCACGGCAGATCTACAGAAAATTGCCCACAGTGTCTTTCAAGTGCTTTAATTCATAGAAATATGTAATAGAACTCTACACCCAACCTTTTAAAGATTGGAACCCTATGTTACCTGCATACTGTCATACACTAGGAACTATCGTGCAGCCTTTTTCGTCGTTTATCTGTTGTCATGAAGCTGGATTATTGGCAGTTTGATCAAGGATTTTAGACTTGTTTTGAAAGATTTGAGACGAAACATTGTTTTAAGGATCACTGGTAACCTGAGAGCGATCCTATACACTTTGAAAAATTAAATGTTCTTATCTAAGTTGACATGTCAGCTGTAGTAGTATTATCAGTTTGAATTTGGACAGATTTTTTAAAACAAGAGCATGAGTTGCTTTTGATTGACACCGCAATTCAAAGGGATTAGCAATCGTAGACAAAGGAAATTCTCTCAGCCACTAATTCAAAACAAACCAAGCTACAAAAATTGCCCCGAGACCACTAGGGCAAACTCTCGCCTTGTGCACTCGAACGATGATTTTTAATAGAAGTTATATCCTTATAACGAAAGAAGAAAGAAGAAAAATATATCTTAACATCTGCCCCGGGTATTTTATTTATTTGCTTCAGAAGCCGATACGGAGGCAATTCAATTCTCGTATTTTTTGGGTGTAATCAAAAGATGTACTGCTCAGCTTCTAAACCAGACAAATAAAATGCCTGCGATAGATGAGTAGATATATCCTCCTTCCTTCGATATATGCTTGGTGTCAGAGAAACTTTAGCAGCTACGTTTGTTTTGAATTACTGGTTGAGAGAATTTCCTTTGTCTGCAGTCGCAAATCACGTTGAATTTAGGTGTCAACAAAGCAACTTATGCTGTTGCCTTACAAAATCTGTCCTTGTCAGGATTTGAGTGAATAGTCTGAACAATTCATCTTTTCAAACGTCTAAATACTGTTTGACTCACCTGGTGAAACACATTTGTCGCAGTTGTCTGATTTTTCGCTATCTGCTTGTCTTCTGTGGGATTGATTTTTGTGGCTTGAGCGCAAAGATAGCTTCAGATGTATGCTTATGATTCCTGCATAGATTCCTACAAGTGTTAAATTTTTTGTTTCTTTGGTTATATCTATCTGTGTCTTTACTTGCAAGCACCAAATTGCAGACATAACGTATTCTCTATTTTGAACGTACTTGGTGAAAAAGCATCAAGATTGAATTTTTTCGCCGAAATCCTTGTTTGTGCCTCTGTTTCTCGAAACATCTCAGTTTTATCAAACTAGTCATTTCATAGGTTTGAATTTGAATTTTAGTCCGTTATATCGTGATTTTACTCAGTTGAATATCAGTCAGATTTTCTTGTTGACAACATAAAATGAATTGAGACTATCTAAAACGCAATGATAGAACTTCCAGTATGTTGACTTATTGCAAACCGCTAACTTTGCCGCTTTGTTATCAAGTAAAAATTTAGTCCAAATTTCTGCACATCTCGAAATTCTTCGTCCTAAAAGTGGTGTGCTGAAATTTTAAGTCCGAATTTGTTTTTGTTGATATATTACACAATAAGAAATTTTTCGTTTGTTTGTTTACCTCGCTTTATCGTCATACAAATTGCTATATATAATGACATTGAGTCAGTATATAGCAATTTGTACGACGATAAAGCGAGGTAAGTCTTTGACTTTGATTGCTGCACGAGGTTTATCTGTCAGATTACAGTGCTACTGTGGGCAGACAATTGTTGGGTGTTGTACACAAGCATGTCATATTTGCCTTTGGGCAGAAAATTGTGGTTTTGTTTAAACGTCTGTCTGTAAATCTTCTTCTACATTTAGCTCCTTACTTTGTTTCCATGATTAATATTTAAACTATATTTTAAGCAAAACATCGCAGTTCCCTGTCTATTTAATGACGTTTTCATTCATTTATTCATCCATTTGTTTATTCCTTTTGCTTCTGTCTATTGTCTAAACTTTCTAATTAGGCCTAAGTGAAGGCAACGCCAGCGGCGAAAGCATGCTTCATGCATAATCAGAGTAAACGTGTTTCTCCCGACGCGTTTGTATTAAATGCAAAACAGCAGTCAAGACAGGTCCCAAGGGCTTGAATCTTCAAGATGTCTTTGATTAGTTAGCGTGTTCGTAATCTCAAGATACAACGGAAGGTTTTCATCAGTGAATCGATATATTAATTTTAGCTTGCAAGAGTAAAGTTTAGAAGATTATATCAATTTTTGTGAGAGGTATTGAAATTCTTCATGGATTTTCTTGAAGAAGGAATGAATTATGATGAACTGAATTGTCAAGATCGTCATTGTTGAAATCTGTGGCATCTGGATGGTTTATGCGCCTGGCATGGCGATGTTATTTTGCCTGGTAGGAAATCATTTACTTGCGATTAAACCATAGCATTTTGTTTCCTCTTTTATTTAGATAGTAAGAAAATATGCGAACAGTGCCTGTATAAAAGAATGCGTTATTTTATATTGGGTGTCCCAATGAAAAGTAGTCCCGTATGGAAAATTGCCAAAATTCAGTTACCAAACCTATTATAGAAATTTTTATTTGATCATTTTTGTCAATGATCCAAATACATCACAGGATGACAAAGATGCAATGTTTCTGTAACATTTGCACCAAGAAGTACATAAGAAAACTGCATTCTGTGTTCGATGGAGGCGGATATTTGAAGCGAAATTCCCCTATACAATGTTCCATTGAGAGTTTGGTGTTTCACCCAAACTACTTTCACGACTTTGCCACGCGCATTGTCCCGCAGTACACCGCCTTTAAGATTGTAAACTTATTATTGTTCAGTTAACTGCCTGGGCCTCCTTTGGCAAGGATTGACTGATTTGTTGCAACAAATTTTTTCGATCATTTGTTAATTAAACGTTTTAAAAGTTTCATAGCATGGCCTACAACAGGTGTTGCAATACAGGGTATATAGAAAGACGGCTACAGGCCGAAAGTTTAAATTTCTCTGGAACGAAAAGTCTAAAGGCCAATCTTGTAGGATATATAAGTCGAAGAAAACAAACAGACATAAACTCGCGACCGCGAGCAGCAACTCAATGATCTGACGTGAAATCAAACGACCTACGTCACACAACAAAAGCAACGACAACAGCAAAAGCAACAGGAACGACACTACAAACACTCATGAAAACAACGAAATCAATCTGACGTGAAATCAAACGACATACTTCAAACAACATAAGCAACAACAACAACAACAGCAACAGCAACACTACAGAAAACAACGAAATCAATCTGATGTGAAATCAAACGACATACGTCAAACTCAAACATCAACAGAAGCAACAACGCCAATAACATAACACTAGGCAAACATCTGACTACGAATGAAACACAACGAAATCATATAACACCAACAACAACAACAACAACAACAAAAACAACAAGACTGTGAAGACACACAACCGACGTCATAGGACAAGAAATCCCACAACAACAACACATTATAACGACAACATCGCACTGCGAACAACGCCAATGAAAAGAACCGAACCGAACTGAAAGAACAGGGTAAAGGTACACCCGGGGTGGCCTAGATTCAGGGAATCAGCCACTGGCATAGAAGCACCGTACATAAAATTGGAAAAGCGAAGCTCGAAGAACGATGAAAGAAGATCTGACGTCAAAAGACAAAGCAAAAAACACAACACCAGGACACTCGACCGACTCCTACAACGACCATGACTCAACTGAAAGCGACGAAAACGAGGCCAGAAACAAAGATAACATACGACAAGAACATTTTAACCTTATAAGGACAAAATAACACTTGCAAATTAATTAACCTTATATGAACATACAACTTACTATAAATAGAGGTTGATACCTCGAGTTAATCAGTTGCTCTGAAGATGCCCTAGTGGGCGAAACTAGTTAGCACTGAAATATAAAATAAAAAGCGCAAAAGACCAAATTGATGCCTGCTCTCTAAAGATGTTGTCCCTCTTCTTCTCTATGACCGTTCACTTTATCTATATATATAAATATATAGTACTTTTTAGTACATTTATTTTATACATTGTAGAAAGTTTTTTAAAGTTGGTCTTGATTAGCTCTAACTTAGCTATTTTTAATTTAAGCCTACTAAAAATAAATGGATAAATGATGATGATGATGATGGTGATGCTGATGATGATGATGATGATGATGATGATGATCATGATGATCATGATGATCATGATGATCATGATGTCAGATTGACTCATACAAGGTCTCAAGCTCTACTTTGAAGCCTGACGTATCCAACTGTGTAAAAAGTGAGAAAATTGACTTTATTGCTCCTCCACAGCAGCCAAACAAACGGGACACAATTTTTTTGGGACAACCGGTGTAGTTTTTAGAAAATTTGCCGCTAGGGAATTCAGAAGCAGGAAAAGTGTAACCATATGTCAAAAACATAAGATCCTTTTGGATGATTACAAAGTCCGTCCTGAGCTAAACAAGCATAAGAATATCTGATTATTGATTTCTTCATAACCCAGAATGATCGTTGATTCTGTTTTTTGCTACAGTCAGAGAGATGAGTGTTGCTGCTAAAGTCGCCTTCAATGGAAAATCGAGCGCCTAGTATAAGGACAAGAATCGCCTCAAGGTCAAAGGCAATATTTTGGTCTTTATGTCAAACGAGAATGATACGCAAAAATCAAAAGTCATTACCCCTAGTTTGCTTATAGTTCGTGCACAAAACTATTGATGCATCTGTGTCAAATGAGATGTCATGTGAGATTTACGATAACGCAAAATTACTTATGCAGAACCGTACAGAACGTTTCAGTTGTTGCTATTCGCGGGCATGTAATTTGAGACAAGCAGTCACGAAGATTCCTCTGTGCAGAATGATATGCATGAAGATGTTTTGGTTCAGTGTGATCACGTCCCTTCCCCCAGTCCATGGCGCCATTGCTTGCTGGGATTCTGCACCTTTCGTCTCAACTTCACCTGCGATGATTGCATCCGTTGCTGTGTAGGAGGGGGGTCCTTCTACCTTTGGTTATGCTGCAAATGCTAGCCTCTGTGCAGGCCGCCGGTTACATCATCCTCCAAAGTTGAGTTGTTTGCATAATGAGTACTATCAATAAGTGGCTAATGATTCGTTCGTTCTAGAAAACGATTGTTTTGACATAATTAAGCTGCTAATGAAGTCAAGAACGTGCCAATTCTGGGTGAATTTGTTGCTGTGCCAGGGTAAACATCCTAGTAATTTATCCATCTTATGGTGTCAAATCTGTCTAACATGAAATAAGCCGACGTCAAATGTTGCTATAGGATCTCGGGAAACTTCTGTCTTGTATGCGCTTTATGTGCGCTTTCTTTATTTCAGTGCCAATTAGCAGAGATAAAACGTTAATCAATTGCTTTAACAAGCGTGACGGAAGTGGGTTACTTTCTTTCTTTCTGACTGACTGACTGACTGACATCAGCCCCTTCTTAGATTACAAAGTGGACTTTGTAATCAATGAGGTAGCATTTCTTTTCAAAATTCTTCTAATACTATCTTTTTAAGGTGGATTATTGTTATTTCCTCTTGCGTCATTGGTGAGTTGAAAAGCAGACAGTTAAGCGAAATCCTCAATTCTTCAAATCATGGAGAATTTGCCTTAAATCTTGCGATTTACTCGCAATTTAGCTGCGCTGTTTGATCAAAAATTAGTAGACAGCTAGAAATATCTTCTACAGTTAAAATTAGAACGTAATTCTCACAATTAGCTTGAAACTTCATTTATATGTTTGGAGTTTGATCGGCTGAAAAACTTTCGACAAAGAAATTCAGCGCAGTACTGCAACACAATTTTTCAAAAGAAATTTTCAAAGTGAAACATCTCAACTTATGTGGGAGATTTTCTGAAGGAGAGCTCCTTTTTACAAACATGGAACCAGAGTCTTGTAAAAAGGAGCTCTTATTGCGCTGAGGTTTCTTTGTCGAATGTTTTTCAGCCGATCAAACTCCAAACATATAAATGAAGTTTCAAGCTAATTGTGAGAATTATGTTCTAATTTTAACTGCAGCTGTCTACTAATTTTTGATCAAATAGCGCAGCTAAATTGAGAGTAAATCGCAAGATTTAAGGCAAATTCTCCATGATTTGAAGGATTAAGGATTTCGCGAATTATTTTAAAGGTTTCTGCAGTATGATTCTTGCAACAGCGACAGCGTTTTTTGGTTTCCCGTTGGCAAGGAATGCTCAACTAGGCGATAGAGCAGATTAGCTTCGCAGTAAGTAGAACGCAGATTGTCAGTTCTTGCCAGTTGAATGTTCTTAACGCAATCTTTTTTCATCAGCATTTTCTGATACTAGGTGGCCCAAAAAGTTTATACGGCTTTGGTTGGCTCCAACAATGTCAATATAGCTCTGATCACTCGCCAATCACTCTCAAAAGGCTCCTTGACAGTTAAATTGGAAATAGGTACCTTGTTTGTTGATACTGGTCTTTGAGAACAGAAATGTTAATATTCAAGGCTCAAATTTGTACCCATCTGCAAACCAGAGCTTTAGACACGTTCATATTAAAGACTTGTTTTTGCGTGCATGCTTTTGCTTGCGTAAACGCGCTTTTGTTTGGGTTTTCTCGTTCGGATTGATATGTCCCTTGGATCCCATATTTTGCGGATTCAACATTTGTCCCTTGGATCCCATATTTTGCAGATTCAACATACAATTTTACGAGTCAATTCACATAAATTCGACACTTTCTCCATCCCAAACACTATCAAAACTAACATGCAAGCTGGTTTAGCGAAATATATAGAAAATCGTTGTTAATTTCTGGAATTTCATTTCATTTAAATCATATTTAAAGTTGGTATTTACAATAGTAGATAATAAAGTACTAATTCACACCAATTATTTACAAGAAAGATATACTTTATACAAAAGAAAGAATCATTAGCGGCATATTTTGCAGGTGCATTTATCACCAGCCCAGTCTCTGATCCTCTTTTTGAAAGCCGCAAGTGTTGGCTGATTTTTAATAGTATCCTCAAGGGTGTTCCAGAGGAAGCTCCCTCTAAAGGACAGTGATTCTTGCCCATAGCCCTGTGTCTTTATTTGCGGCAGTTTACAAAGATTTTGTATTCTTAGATCATAAGTTACATGCTTATGATATATGTAGGGGGGGGGGGGGTGGGTGGGGATGGGCTTAATAGAGCTTTTACTGTAGATCACAAATATGCAATGTGGCCAAAATTTTGTGCCGTGTTTGTGTGGTTGTTGTAGAGGAGCTGTAGCTTTGGTTGTCTCAATTTTTACACAGTTTTCAGGACAGGCTCCATCGTAGAGTTTGAGGCTTCGTTTTAATCTGACAAGTGGTTGCCGATTTATGGTAGAGGAGAGACAAAATAAATGGCTCGGGGGGGGGGGGGGGTACCTTAGTACTTTTCGTGGTACGGGGACGTGCCATTTTTTAGGGGTACGTTTTCAAACCGTTAAGGGATTATCGGTATCATTTTCACAATTTTTTGTCATTTCACGGAATTATGGGTGTCCTTTTCAGGGGATTGTTCATAATTTCCAGAATTATGGCCGAGATATTTATTCGATTTGCGGAATTATGACCCTAAAATCTACCAGAATTTACGGAATTATGCGTACCGTTTTTTTGGGGAAAATTGAACGTCTTTGTCACATAACAGGTTGAGATACCCCCCCCCCCCTCCCCCCGATATAAGTGGTCGCTTCAAAAAGTGTGATTATGACACCAGAGCCCTCTCTGTCAAATGTTACTTGATTATGACATTGCTAGAGAACATTTAGGCCCCGTTCACACGAGAACGGAACGGAACGGAACTTTTTAAGGGGTGTTCACACGGCAATGGATCGATTTGCAGTGTTGATATCTTCCTCCCTAGAGATACAAATTTTCTATAATCGCCATTAAGTTTTTCCATTTTTACAAGTAAACAATCCTATTGTTTGGAGTTTAGAATTACCTCACGTATAAATTGCATGAAAACAGTCCGCAAAGTGGGACGGAATGCTCCAAAAAAGCGTTCACACGAGGGCTAAATCGTTCCTTTCCGTTCCGTCCCATTTTACGGCTCACTTTTCAGAGCCGTCCACTTTTTGGAACGGAACGGAACGTTTCTAGTCGTTCTGGTGTGAACACCTGCAAAAATTCGTTTGTTTTCTGGAACAGTTCCATATCGTTCCGTTCCGTTCCGTTCCGTTCCGTTCCGTTTCGTTCTCGTGTGAAAGGGGCCGTATTTTGCCTATCCGCTGTCATGAATCAGCAATTATTTGTCTGGTTGACTCAAACAAGGTCGCAAGCTCTGATACCCCATTCACATTGGCAAGCTAAACCAGCTTTATCTAAGTGAGCTTAGATTTCAACCAATCAGATGCATTCAGTTTGTTGGATTGACCAATTAGAAGGCTCCACACGATAACAGGGTTTAGTTTAAACTGGCTTAGCTTGCCAATATGAATGGGGTATAGGTTGAAGCCTGATCTATGCAACTGTGATCTGAAGTGAAAATTTTTATTGATGCCATTGAATAGTGCTGTTGAATGATGCAAACTTTTATTAAGACATTTTTGATACCTTGGTTCGTTCTCGAGATATCCACTATTTTGTAGGATCGACTGATCACGTTATTTTGTTTGCACGAAGTTAGGAAAGTAAACAAGGTTGACTCTTCTTCCAAAGATCAGTTGGATCAAAAGACTTGTTTCAATCAGTATGCATTTCGAAACATCATATAAATTCATGAGACAACTCGCATTTAATTTGTGTAGCAAAGGTGCAAAGTTCTTCACGTCTTTAACATTCCAAAGATAACATACAACTATATTACCCTATAGTATCGTAGTAATAGAGGATTGCGCTAAAGATGGCGGCGAGGAATTATTTACTGAGATGCACTGCGTTCGAATTACAAATCTTTAACGATTCTATGTGAATTCGATTAAAGAACGCAGTGCATCTCGGTAAAAAATTCCTCACCGCCATCTTTAGCGCAATCCTCTATTTGCAAACAAAATGACGTCATCAGTCGCTATCTGAAATCAGTCGATAACTTCAAAGCGAAATAAGATATCAAAAAATTTAAACGGGATCTTTGCTATTAAGGCGACAATCAAAAACTACAGTTCCTCCACAGCAACCACACAAACGGGGCACGGTTATCAGGACACCCTGTATTTTTCATTTTTGATACTTTTAAGAATAACCAAGCTTGTGAACCTTTAGATTATTGTACACTTGAAGATATTCAAACCACCAGACCAACATTGACGCGATGAGGGCAACATCAGGGAGTAAAAAAAGAAATTTGGTGGTCGTTTCATTTTGTTATACCAAAATTTTCTTCCTTTTTTTGGTCCGCTAGCGACAAATTCTTGATTTATCTGCCCAGTGTGGGGGAAACTGCAACCCCAGTAGTAGGATTTAGGAACGTTTGGCTATTTTTGACATATCTTTCTAATTTTGTTTCGGTTAAGACTTCCCGCGGTTGCTCAATGCAGACAAGTGGAATTTGTCTTTTTGTCATGGTCATTCTTATGGCTTTGGACTCTTTCCTTTGAAAACGTTAGAATGTTACGTTCATCTAATTTAAACAGTTTATTAATCTAGTTATAGCATTGCAATCTTTTCACGAGGTCTTTCCTCTGTTTGTTAAATGGAGAAGTTCACTGCAGTTGGTTTCAAGATCTAGATTGAAATTGTTGAGTCCTCCACTGACGCCTTAGGAAATCTAAAAATAGGGGTAACTTTTTCTTTCGGTTGATTTTGTTTTTATCTATGGATTCGTATTATCCGTTTCATACCTAGTGACTCAGCAATTTTGGTTGTCTAAAATCTTCGAAACATGGTGTAAAACACTTTTGTTGAATTTCCTGTAAGCCGCTGTTCGAGACAAATGTTTTTGACGACATCTGGACAAAATTAATGGATCAATTATGAGATTCTTCTGTCTCTTTTCTCCGTTATGACCAACCATCCATTCTTTAAAACCGTACTGGAGTTTGCTACATTGTTGTTGTTGTTGTTGTTGTTATGTTGTTTGGAAGTTGTTGTCGTTTTGTTGTTATTTTCTTGTAATGGTTGTTGTTTGGTCTTGAGGTAGTTTTATTGTTGTTTTGTCGTTGTTTAAAGGGGCTGGGTCACGTAACCGTAAACAAGCTCGTTATCTCTAGAATCTATATTGTTGCCCACACGTGGCCATTTTGTTCTGCACAGATTTTGGTGGATGGGGTGAATCCACACTAAAGTTACTTTTAAAGATCCACCAATATCTCTGCAATCGTGCAACATATGAGTGTTTCATTGTTTCTCTACTAAGTACAAGAGTCCATCTTCAAAATATCACTTTCATTTTGAGAACAGTAGTGGAAGATTACTGTGATATGGCCTATCAAAAATACTGCAAAATCGTCGTTTCGAAAGAATTTTGTTTACATTGCGTGTCCCTGCCCCTTTAATATTCATTGCGGTAGTTCGGTTGTTGTATGGTTCTTATGTTGTTATTTTTATACCGCTACAAGATACAGCTACTTTTTGAATAGACAACAGTAACATCCATTCTATTCGATTGATGGTAAGTACAGTAGTTGTGAGGACTTTCATAGTCATTCTGGTTGTTTGGTAGACCACTGATTTTATGACTGTAGTTATCGCTGTTGAATACTGCTGGAAGGTCTCGGTTAGCTGTAAGTCTCGTTTTGATGAGCGATTTCTGGGATTCATTGTGTAATCAGTTAGATTCATTGCAAAGGTCCCTCTAACTTTCGCTTGTTGTTGTTATTGTTGTTGTGATTGCTTCAGGGAGCAAAAGGCTTGTGGCAAATGAAGTTCTTTTGACTGAGAAAGCTATCGGCCTATAGAAGGTAGTGTTTACGATCCCGTCAAGAATTTGAGAAGGCAGAATTTTTCTTAGGCTCTCGAGTAGACCTCTCTAACGTTGGTTGTTCAAACATCGCCCCGCCAAGGTACTTTGAGTGAAACTGAGATTTGCATGGATTCAAATATGATTTCGCATTGCGACTAGCCACACAGACACTGTTATTGACAGCTGATAAGTGGGGTGATAAACAAGTAATTTTTAGGAGTGAGTAGGACAATTTTGGAACGCAGGGATAAAATAATCGACCAAATATTGTCATACTGACAAGTGCTGAAAATGAGCCAATCACAACGAAGCAAAGATAGGTGATTAGATTTTAAAGTATGGTACTTCCCTTCCCCTGGGCGTACTTGACTAGGGAAGTGATGGGGATTTGTAGAAAACCTCACCACAGCATTTTTCTGAGAGAGCTCTAAAAATTGCCTTTCTATATTACACCCCGTTCCGTTTACACCCTGCCCCATAATTCTTACCACAAAAGGACACCCTGTTGAGCGGCACATCCCGTCAAGTGAAGTATGGAATCGCCTCCCCGGGTTTCCCACCTTTTTTGCTTACGTTCTGTAATGGGGCTTTCCACGTAGCCACAGCTTCGAGGATGCCTTGAAGACTAGTTATTTTGCTCAGTAGAATGGTAGAAGATTGGAGTAAAGTTTCTTTGATGTCTGGTGGCTTTTTTGACCATACTGCATCTTTGTCACTGCCATCATCATGATCGCTACTTTTACCATATCTTTGCTTCGGTTTCAATGCCCATAACACGGAAATTCGTACAAAATTTCCCCATGACCCTGCGAGTTTGCACATGACCCTGCAAATGTTGATTGCCCCGGGGAAATTTTCATGACCACCCCTTGTATACTCAGGTTACCGTGAGAAAACACTTTTATTTGTCTATTAACATCAAAAGATAACTCCCTTACCATCGTAAGACATTTTCTCAATGGATTTAGATATATTGGGAGACTGACTCCAGATAATAGTAGGGAACTGGTCCCCCACCCCCCATTCTCCCTCGCAGCCCTGCCACTGATGATGACTGTAGTGGTCATGTCTTCTTTGGAGAGATACATTTGCATCACTATTGTGAGCAAAGTCACCAGCAAAGGCAGGGGCGTTTGCCCAGGATGTTTACGATTTGTTTGTGTCCGTCCCAGTGGTCATGGGTCTGGTTATTCCGTTATGCCATCTGTAAATGACTTGAAGCAGCCTGCGTGCAGACTCTACAGTAAGTGCGGAGAAGCGAAGAGGATTCTCCTTTTCGCTCCTCCGCACTTACTGAAGAGTCTGCACGCAGGCTAACTTGAAGGGGAATGTCGCGATGTCACATTCTGTCATATTGTACACGGGCAAAAAGGCTTGTCCATAAAACGAGAAAAGATAAAACCCGGACATCAGACACAGCATCTTTTCTTTGGCCATCCATTGTTCACGGCGGGTGTGAAACTTTGCTTTGCTTTGAATGGGGGAATTTTTACATTTGCTTGCTCATGGCATAACGGAAAAACCAGACCCAGGACCAGTTGGACTGGACCCGAACGGATCAGACCCAATGGGGAATCCCTATTCATTTCCATGTTTCCAGATAACAACTGGGATACATTGATAACATTCTTCTTCCTTTTGTACACATTAGATCATGTTCCTCGGTTCCCGGAAGGCTCCCCGAGGTTTGAAATGCATAATCCTAAAAAGATAGCCAGCGTAGTGCTTTCTAATCAGTAAGATGGTTTTTGTAGCATTGGTTTGTATCATGTTTTGGCATTTTGTTTAATCGGAATCTTGCTCTGAATGTCAATTCGAATCTTGTTCTGGGGAAACTAAAGTGGGTTACAAGGCGTTGCGGGAGTCTTCGTTCCTTTCAGCTAGGATTTTAACTGCTGATTAGGTGATTTCGTGTATCTTATCGTGTATTTTTGCACTTAAAGGGGCAGGGTCACGTAATGTAAACAAACTTCTTTCGAAACGATGATTTTTTAGGATTTTTGATAGTCCATATCACAGAGATTTTCCACTACTTTTCTCAAAATATAGGTGTTATTTTGAAGATGGGCTCTTGAAGTTTCTTGAGAAATAAACCAAACACCCATACGTTGTAGGATTGCAGAGATATTGGTGGATTTTTAGAAGTAACTTTATTGTGGATTCACCCCATCCACCAAAATCTGAGCGGAACACAATGGCCACGTGTGGGTAATAATATAGATCATAGAGATAACAGGTTTGTTTACGGTTACGTGACCCTGCGCCTTTAATGTAGCATCCAGAGGTTAGTTACTATCTTCAGCGATGATTGTGTTGGTCTTGTCTTCTTTTGGACGGAAACTTTTGCGCCGGCATCGCGAGCTCGTGACTTAAAGGAATGGGTATTGCCAAGGATCGAGTCCGTTTTGTTCCAGTCCTACTGGTCCTAGGTCTGGTTATTCTGTTATGCCCTTGCTATGGACTTTGCTTTTGCAATGTTTTTACCCAACATTAAAATTGACACACCCATGCGCAGACAAAGCAGAATTTAATGTGCTCTTTCAAATTCTCAACAAAGTTGTGCAAGACAGAAAATATTTGAATTTCTGTTGGAGCCAGTGGAAACGTGCCGTTATTATGGGTTTGCCCATGCCTGTCTGTCAAAGCTAATTTCTTTGTTGAATGATGGCTGGATTCTGGTGGAGTTGTTAAACAAGTCTCAGTTTTGTACATAAATTGTACATAGAAAAGGCCAAAGGATAAGTGAAGCTGCGCCTTTTATCCTCGGCAGTTTCGCTTTTCATAACAAATTAGGTGGTAGCAGCTTTATAGGTCAGACAGTCACAGTGGTGAAATTCCGAAATGCTTTCTGGTGCTTATAGTACCAAAGTAAACAGTTGCAAAGTACAAAGTAGCATAAGTATCAAAGTGCAAAGTACAAAGGACCAATCGTTGTCTTGATCTTTTCAACATTAGCGAACTTACGATTGCACAACGCAGCTCACTACGACGACGGTGAGGGGCATGGCACTAGCGCGGCTGCGTAGTCCTAGCGCGCCAAGGGTTTTTTGTTACGATCTGCTAAGACTACGGTGGCTGTTTGGCGCCAAATTACAAGAAACTTCGATCAACATGGCAAACCACGGAGAATTAAACGACCTCCTGTTCGCGCTTCATAACGACGGTGTAGTGAATGATGAAGAGCTTCTGTTGCTGCAAGATGAAAACAGGCCAAGAAACCCTCAATTCCCGTACTGGAACTATGAGAGGTTCGACCTTGATCAGCTAGAAGACGACGAATGTAAGGCAGAGTTTAGGTTCTGGAGGGATGACATCTACACCTTGTTAGATATCTTCAACTTCCCAGAAGAGCTTAGGTGCTATAATGGAACTGTTTTTGACTCTGTTGAAGCCCTCTGTGTTCTCTTAAGACGTCTAGCTTACCCATGTAGATATGGGGATTTAATTCCTAGGTTTGCTAGGCCTGTTCCCCATTTGTGCATGATAAGTAACTTGGTTGCAGATGAGATATATGTGAGATTTGGGCATCTGCTTAGAGATCTAGACCAGCCTTGGCTATCTCGTCCCAACCTACAGATTTTCGCCAATGCTGTCCATGAAAAAGGAGCTGCCTTAGATAATTGCTGGGGATTTATTGATGGCACAGTTAGGCCAATTTGCAGACCCCAAAGGAACCAAAGGTTAGTCTATAATGGCCATAAACGGGTGCATGCAATCAAGTTCCAATCAGTTGTAGCCCCAAATGGTCTTATAGCTAATCTTTATGGGCCAGTAGAGGGTAGGAGACATGACAGTGCCCTTCTTGCAATGTCTGGGCTTTTACCACAACTTGAACAGCACTCCTTTGCACCAGATGGTCAGGCTCTGTGCATATATGGTGATCCTGCATACCCACACAGGCTTCACTTGCAGTGCCCATTTCCAAGAAGGCAAAACCTTAGACCAGAAGAAGAAGCTTTCAACCAGTCTATGAGCCAAGTCAGGATATCTGTGGAGTGGATATTTGGTGATATCATCAACTATTTCAAGTTCATAGACTTTAAGAAAAATCTTAAGATAGGAATGAGCCCTGTAGGTAAATTTTACATCGTCTGTGCACTTCTGAGGAATGCAATGACCTGCCTTTATGGTTCAACTACATCTGATTATTTTAATCTGCACCCACCAGCACTTGCTGATTATTTCTTGTAGATCAGATCAGATGTTTGGCAATCAAGAAGTTGAACCTCAAGCTCCTCACAGATGCAAGCCAAGATCTTCAAAGATGCACATCAAGCTCTTCAGAGCCTTTCAAGAAAAACAGCTTTTTTAAAAGCTACCAAATGGCCAATGGTCACTGACCGATATAAAGTCTCTCACACACAAAAATAATAAGCCCCTAAGCAACAACAAATAGATGTGAAAGCATATGAACAGCAAATTACAATCAAGACTAAAAATTATCTCAAAAAGTTGATCAATGAGTCTAATCTTTATCTAAAAATTTGTTCAATAATTTAAGCATTGCTTCATTTTGTTGTTGCATTTGCTGTAGCATTGCTTGTTGTTGCTGTTGTTGTTGCTGCATCATGAGCATCATTTGATTCTGCTGCACCAAAATTCTGCTTTCCCTTTTCTCCCGTTCTTCTTGCTCTCTCTCTCTCAGCTTCATTTCATTGCTCCTTATCTCCATTAACTGCTGCTGCTCTTTCTCTCTCATTTCTTGTGCCCTCTCTTTCATTGCATATTCTTTCTCTTTTAGCTCTTGTTCTCTCTTTCTCAGTTCATACTCTTGCTGCTTTAACTCTGATTCTCGTTCATTCTTCTCTTTTAAATATTCAATTGCCCCACCATCACTATGCCTCTTTTTTTTCTTGCTCTCTTGACACTCCCTCTCTGTTGTCTCACTCAGTCTCTCCATAGATCTTTTCCTAACACTGGCAGCTGTCTCCTTTTCCTGTTCCTCCCTTTTCTTTCTGCTTTCCTTCTCCGCACCCTGCTCCATGTTTGCTGTCTCTATTAGTTCCAGTATATTTTCCATTGCCTCATCTAATTCTGAAGTTTCTGGTGAAATTCCACTGGCCCTCTCTTCACTTGCAGTCTTTTTCTTAATATACTTTTCCAGCTTAGAAAATCTCTCCCTTACCGCCCTTTGGTCAACACTAAATCTAGGCTCAACAAGGGAATTCAAGGCGGTTGCAATCCTGTCCCAGCTCTGCCCTTTCTCTCTGCTCCCTACCTTGTACTTATATGGTTCAACAACCAAAATCTCTCTACAAAGAGCAACATCATGTTTTGTTGTCCACACCATTTTGGGCCTGGGTATAAAATTAAAACTGAAATTGCGTGAGAGGAACGTGAAAGGATAGAATATAGAAAAGAACAAACTGAAGTCAAATTTCAGAATTCCATTTTAAAATCAAATAGGATAAGTGACAAAATTAAATTGAACACTCAAATTATTTGCTCAAAAGATATTGAAGCTAGGAAGGTTTCTTTGAATATTTCCATAGTTTTTAGATTAAAGCATTTCAGCCAGAACTTTCAATTTCTCAGTGCAATAAAGCAAATATTCAAGATCATTTCGACAAAATTTTTTAACATCAGAAAACAACAAACATCATTTAGGCCTAGACTAGGAGGCTCGTTGTGAAACTTAGATCCTTTTTTGAACAATGTTTCACAGAAAAGAAAGCTGTTTTTCATGTACTTCTGTAAAACTATCAAGTTCATTCAAGCAAGTAAAATAAACATCCTACGGCTCAGTTCAAGTTACACACATTTGAATTCGTGATGCCTTGTCTTGACTTGATGAGGCCATGGTTTCCTGTTTCCTGGTTGAACTTGCAATTTTTGTGAAGGCTGTGAAACGAAAATAAAGGAAAATTACCAACAGAAAACATTCTCTGCTGAAAAAGGGATGTTGAAAGTGCACGAAAACTTACTTATTATGATGGAAAAAGCAATACAAGAATATACAGAAAACATTTTACCTTCGTAGTCGCGACAACGTAGATTCTTGCTTTCAGCGTAGTGAACTTTCTGAGTACGACGAAGGAAGGGGTTTCCTCAGAGCGCCGCGCTCGCTCCAGTCTCCTCTTCGTCGTCGTAGTGAGCTGCGTAGTGCAATCGTAAGTTCGCTATTTTCTGTCGGCAGTTCCAGGAGGTCTCTACAAAAATTGTGATTCAATTTGCCATTGTCCTGTAACTCATTGTTATCTTGTAGTCACAAAACCAATTTTGGTAAGAAAAAAGATGGCAATGAAATTGGAGTCCCAAGCACCATTCTCACATAGCATGAATGGAAGTAATTCGAAAATAGAACTTTTTGAAGGACAAGTCCGCGGTTGGTATAATTGTTGATTATTCAAGAGATTACTCTGTTGTGAATGGTGTGTAGTACTTTTTTCAATTTTTTTTCTTTTTAATGTGTGAAACTACATATTTCAATCTGCTAAGAAGTGCGCAATGACGTCATTTTAATAAATAATAATAATAATAATAATAATAATAATAATAATAATAATAATAATAATAATAATAATAATAATAATAATAATAATAATAATAATAATAATAAAAACATTTATATTGCGCCATATATCCACAGGGCTCATAGGCGCATTACAATCAAAAACACTAAGACTAATTAAAAGTATGATTAAAAATACAAAAGTTTACAATGTTTCATTCAAAACCTAACTTAAACAATCCATTCAATAAAAATACTGTTCAAATAAATGGGTCTTCAAACGAGATTTAAAAGTTTCAACTGTGCTACAAGCTCTAACCGAATAGGGGAGTCTGTTCCAAAGTAAAGCCCAATTTCCAGTCAGCGGAATTTTCCGAGCGGGCGGAATTTTTGACAATAAAAAGTTGCTCAGCCGTAACTACCTATTCAATTTCAGAGCGACATTTTCTCCCGCAAACAATAGAATTTCCGCCCGCTCGGAAAATTCCACTGACTGGAAATCAGCCTTTAAGGGGCAACATTTACGAAGGCACGATCACCAGCAGTAACTAATCTGGTTTTCCCTACTTCTAATAGCAGACATGCAGATCCAGTGCAACGAAAAGCCTTACGCAGTCTCAACAATTCTTTAAGATATTTTGGTGCCAGATCTTTTAAACATTTAAATGTTAACATAAGTATTTTGTATTGTATTCTACTTGTGATAGGCAACCAATGCAGTTGCTTCAACACCGGTGTTATGTGACAGCTTTTGATTTTCTATGACATCACTTCATGTTGACCCGAACGAGGCTGCCAAATGTGTTTATATTATACCACTCACATTGCTAGCCTCCTTATCGCGCCTTCGCACACTCGTACAAAATACAAAATGGCGACGATATTTTGCCTAACTCACGAAGATTCATTAACCAATTTATGAAAGTTGGAGGCATCAAAACTTGGAAAGAACTCATTATTGGTGTTCAGCAGCTGGTAAGGTTACTTTTTGACAATAATTTTATCAACCCCGGACTTGTTCTTAAAGCAATTTTGCCATATCAGCGTCAAGTGTTGCAAGATTGCAGGTGTCCAAGTTGCGAACTGATGTTTACTTTTAATTAGTCATGTGATCAGGCGTTTTATAGGGCATTCCTAGACTAACTACCTCAGTCCCAGCTTCTGCTTCGTTCATTGAATTGGATGCCGCCACTGCGCTTCATCTGGGCCTGATAATCAAACTAACTGAAAACCCAGCCAAAATCGCCGCAAAAATGGTGCGACCAATCAGATCGCAGGACCCTCTACTTGTGATCTGATTCGTCGAGAGAGGATCAGCGTTGCGACCTATGCTATACGAAAAGTCGATTCCACAAAATGATTCTGTTTTCCGAGCCCTTAATGAATGCATGAAAGAATGCCATGACGAGACGGGAGCACTTGTGAGTTATCTGGCAATGAAAGAACAACAACACAGATCAAAAGACAAGCTTGATAATTTGCCGACCATGAACACCCGCTTTATTTGCATTCCGCGGAACCGCAATTATCATTACGAGGCTGGCCTCATCTAGCCTCAACTGGCCGATTTTACGAATAGCTTGATCATGAGTCGTACAGAGCCTTTTTTAACGGATTTTAAGTGGGGAGGCAAATCATAGAAAAGGGAGCGGTTTGTCTGATTTGATAGAAACGAAGCCAGAAAGTATGGGAGAGTAGGGGCTACTTGCTGAATATTTTTGTGGCCACGCCCTTCAAAGCTACTTGCAATGAATAAAATGAAGTTTATTCTCATTTGAAATTCATTCGTTCATTCGTATTTCCACGTAGTTTCTAATATATTTTGTAACTTTTGAGTTGATCTTTGATTATCGGTATGCGACCAGCTATTCCAGATCTCACTGGAGAGCCGCTAGCCTTGTACATAATAACATTTTGATTGTCAAAATTATTGGGCTGCGCATTGAACAATAAACTGCCTCGATAAATTTCTTCCATGAAATTAGTAAACAAGTACTGTTATCCTACTCCATTCATTTACACGTGGCTTTCGCATCCTGCCTTGAAATCCAACGCAGTGATGGCGGAGTTAACTTATGTTTTGAAAATAACTTAGTTAAAAAAAAGGGATAATTTTCTGGGGTCAAAACTTTAGAGACTGGGGGGGCAAACTCTAGGGATGGAGGGGCAATTGCCCCCCCCCCCCAGTTTTAATGTTAAAAAAGGCCCTGGAGTCGTAGTCGTAGTTGTAGCGATTATCAGCCTATCAAGGAGCGAAACTAAAATGTCTCCAATTTCATATCACTCCGTTTTAGGATGATCTAGTTTCCATCAATCCGTTTTCGCGAAGAAGGCGGAGATGTTTCCATTACTTCATTTTCATTCGTTTGCATTCCCTTTGTCCACACGTTTCTTTTGCTGTGTTTGCAGGCGAACGATGCGTTTTGAAACTTCTCTGTTTTCAAATCACTCCAATTTGAACATCGTTTTCAAATATCTCCGTTTTCGATCGTTTTGAATGGAAACACTAATTAAAAAAGGGGACATTCCACTTTGTTTTCATACGCAAAACTGATAGTAATGGAAACGCAGTCAATGCCTACCCGCATCGGGCCAAAATACCGATGCTTTGTGCGAAAACAATGGACGCTGCAGCTTGCAGTGCATGCAGTTTTCCACGTCGCAGACACAAGTCACGTAGCCTAGTCAGTCCCAGTCAGGGTGGGGTCTCGATAATCCCTGTAAGCGAAGATAACAGCATTACCGGCTGCCTTAGAAACTTTTTCTTCAATTTTCAACCGGAATAATCGACTTCAAGGATACGAAGAAGACGAATAATGGTATCACGTAGCGCGTCGTAAAATGTATTCAAATGAGGTTCTTTTCTAAATCACAGAACAGAATTTCGAAGTATTGATGTTTAAATGGAAAGATGGACTGAAAATGGAAATGAATTTTAGAAGAAGATACTGAATAATAAAAATGGACGAGGCCAGTGGAATTATGTTTGTAATGGATTTGTTGTTTCTGGTCCGAATGGTAGGACCTGCTTTAAAATCGTCTGCTACTGTTTCGTAATTTTTGTCTGGAAAGCATGGAATTTGCCCTCACATAAGTGCTTTGTGGTGTTTTGGTTAGCATACCGCTCAATTCCTTACTGGTTGCTGAAGCATGCGGAAATCATCCAATTTCACGGTATTCATCCAATCAAATAGCTCCTTTCCAACCACGTCATACCAACTTGGCCGTTCGAAGTGAATCCTTGAGTACCCTGACAAAATGGCTACTAAGTTACAATAATTACATAGAATTTCTTTTTGATAAATCATTAGGAAGGATCTCCCTCTACAGTTAGTACTGTGCTTGGAAAAATATCTCATTTCGAGCCGAAATTATGTTCTTTTTCCGGTCGAAGAATATGGAAATTCCTTCAAACATCGACAAAAGTCGCTGCAAAGAAGATATAAGGATAAAAATCTCGGCGATCATGGATATTAGCCTAAGCAATAACCCAAGCACTACTGTGCCTTCAATCTTATCTCAAAATCGCAGGTGATTTTCAGCGGTTTCTGCCAGAAATGTGATTTGGGCCTAAACTTCGTACCGATTAAAACCTTAAAACTCATTCGTTGCCCCCCAAAAGAGCTTCGTTTGTATTCTTGAGCAAAATGATTCACTTACCAATGACTCAAGGATCAATTTAAATTCATTTTCCATTTAAATATCTCCAAAATTCGTTTAAAACATCCAGTCTTTGAGTAACTTCTTGCAAATTTTCTCAGTTTCAGTTTCAGTTGCAAACATTGTACAATAACTGCACGTATTCCCTTTTTAAGAAACTGCTTATAAGAAACTCCGACTCACAGATCGCTAAAAAATTAAGAAACGTCGACATTTTAATATTCATTCTCACTTGTTTCCTTATCATATTACTCAGAAACTACTTGAATGCCTAAACCTTGGAAAGGCTTCAAAACACATTTTGAAGTGTTCAGGAGGGCACAGATCTAATGATGTTGAGAAACTTCCAGTACTGGCCCAAATTCTTAGTATGTTATGAAAATACTTGGGTATCCTCTTCTCCAAGGCAAATTCTTGGAAAAAGTTTGGCACAGTTTTAGCATTTATTGAAAGTCTGTAATCAGTGGCGGAGATAGAGGGGGCAGGGTGGGGGCGGCTGCCCCCCAAAGCGACTAAAAATTGTATAAATCTTCTGGGGGTAGACCCCCGACTTGCTCACCTGTCGGGTCATTGCTGGGCTTTGCCCCCCCCCCCACCGAAAAATCCTAGCTACGCCTCTGTCTATAATAATCGTTCGCACAGGCCAGAAATCTCGTGCTATAACTATTTTTATGAAATTATAGTCTTTCAAACCCATGGACAATTGATAATCATTCTTGCTTTAGAACTTTCTTTACCAGAAACCGCAGAATACGGGCAAATAAGCTCATGCGATGGCTTTTTGCGAATATTTCACCCAAAGCTAATTAATATTTGAAGAAAAGGTCGATAATACGCCGTTGCATGTTGACGTGGTTAAACTGTGATCATTCCGTTTTGTTACATTTGATTTTTCTGCTCAGATTATGGTTTCAAAGGTGCTTCAATTCTGATGCAAATAAGTGCTATTTTTAGAACCAACCCTCAGCCGCTCAGCTGTAAGATGAAATCCACACAAAAATAGATTCCCAGAAATACACACGAACATCGTGAAAGAACAGGTTGTTTTCCGATTTGCTCAGATATTATCAATCAGACGGGCGATTGGAAATCGATATCAACGCTTTTGGCAATAGTGTGTATTAGACTTTGACGCAGATAACTAATTGCTTATGAAAAGTGACGTTTGGAAAGGTTTCTGTATCGTTTTTGCTGCCTTGAACAGCCTGAAGAACTGACATCTCGCAAGAAACGCCAAGTAAAACCAGCAAATGGTGCCACTAATAAGTATTGGGTGTTAATATGGAAATGGCATCAGTGCTTCTGGTAATGAATTGCATCTAGAAAGTTGAGCATTTACAGTTGATCTGTTACAGCGAATGAACTTTGCTGGGAATTTTGAAGGTGATATCAAAAGTCAAAACATGCGGCAATTGTTTCATGTGAGTATTGGTAAATTTCTGTCTCTTAAACAAAAGGATATTCCTAGGTCAAGCATCTTGCTTATCTTTAACTCATGGTACTGACAGAAAATGGGGAGTATTTATTGTATTATCAAGAGACAGTGAAATAGATTATTTCATTTGTTTACACATCCATTGGTGCTGGGAAAGGAGTTTGATTTCTGCCCTAGCATAAAACTTCTTGAATCGTTTATTAAGCTTTTCGTGTACATTTAGATATTTTTAAAGGACTAAGGAAACCCATGTTACAATAATTTCCAACTTTTATAGCTGCCACTAACAACCAAGTCAGCTGATTGTCTTCATGTTTGAATTCAACGACCTATCATTCTGGAAACTAGCATCGTTTTCATGCCCTGAAGGCATGTTACAATGCAGAAGATACCTTCAAAGCAATGTAGAATAAAGTAAGACCGTTATGCAATATGTTAAGAGATAGAATCAATGGAATAATACCTCAAAATGCACCAAACAGTTCTCTCTAAATGCTGCGATCCATAGCGAGTACGCAGCTTCAGTTGTTTACATTAAAATTTAAGGTAGCTGGGTCCCATGGCAATGTATTGTCTTAACTGGACACACACCTCGATAAAACAAAAGACAAAATATCCCAAATTTTATTGCCATTAAGACGATGACAAGAGAGGCACTCAGAAATGCGTACCATTTGAGTTGGATCTCTCGCATGCATCGACTCGGCATCATTTTGGTATTAGTTTGTTGGAACATGCCTTGAATGTGAAGGCATCCAACGCGTGATACCTGTGGCCAAAATAAACACAAACAACGAGGCATTTGGGATTTGCAAACACGTAGTTTATGACTGGTTAGCATCTGTGTTGAGTTCCCACGATTTCATCAAAGAAATGTGGAACCAGTTTAATGGTATGGATTTATCAACTTTTGTGACCTTTCAGTTTAAGATAAAGTTAAAAGTTGGAGGTTGAAAAAGTAATGATTAAAATGAGAAGGAAAATTTATCTGAAGTAACTTGACAAGCACAAGTTTTTACGCTCTTGAAATTATATAGTCAATAAACTCTCATGCATGCTGTTACCTTTGAAGAGATACATGTTTTGTTGTTTTTATCGTGCCCAAGGGACGTTGTAGATATGAGAAATATTGCGATTGTGGACCGTACAGATATGGGAAATGGCAATAATTGGCCTTATATGTGTGACAAATACAATGCAGTGAAACTGTATTTGCAAACCAATGGGCCTTTACAGGTATGACAAATACAGGGCCCTAAAAACTGTATTTGCAAACCAACTGCACATGCTCCAACCTTAGTTTTTCAGTCATTTTTCCTCTGCAATATCCTTGTATGAAGACGCCAAATGGAAAAACAGCTATCTCAAACTGTGATAGATTCATGAAGCTGTTTGTTATTGCACCGTATGTTTAGGAATATTTAAATTGGAGAGTGTGGAACTTTGAGAAAAATCGTAAAAAAATTTTTTTTTCTGCCCTGAAACTGAAAATTTTCAAAGAAATCGCATGATGTTCTACACAATTTATCACATCAGAAATTGCACGTTAATTTTGTTTGTAACTCAGTTGGTATAGTATGATTCGGAGGTCATTTATTGTCTTTCATTGCACAGTTGTAATCGAGATAGATGACATAAGTTATGAATAAGTGTCCAATAACTCTAACCCTAACCTTAACACTGACCCTAACCCCTTTGCAGTTATGAAATCTTTAGTTCAAAACGTTTGTTTAAAACAAACATGAAGCAAGAGGGCATTGCATGTTATTCGTAGTCGTGCAGTTTGAATCATTTTGGAGAAATAGCTTGAAGGAAAATGCAGAACTGTTTCACAGATTTTAATTGAATAATGTTTCAACACCTAGGTCAGCCTTTCCTTAACCAAAATTCAATTTTAGGTCTGATGTGTTTCTTATAAAATGAGATTTAAACTTCAAATCAGGGTAAAGTTTCTTAAGTTTCTTATTGGAAAATGTGTGTACTATTAATGAACAACTCAGACAAAATCTCTATGGTAGTGATGCAAAACGCACTTTTTTGATCTGTGGTAAACTTTAACTTCCAAGAAAAGCTAAAATCATTCCTGGATGGTGCTTTTTATTTTGCTTGCAGGCAAAAATCTTGTTTTCATTCTGAGTAGATGCAGTTTACTCAATTAGAAAGCTGAAAATATAAACCATTCCTATGTCAGTAATCTTTAAATGGGAAACAAGCTTTTTTCAAGAGCCTTTTTCTTATCAAGAAAGGGGTATTATTTTGAAAATCAGGGCTGGTGTTTCTTAAATTTGCGTATCTTGTATGCAGGACACTACTGTATCATTGGTACAGTAAAGTTCCGCCTTTGAGAAAATACGTTATAAGAAACTCAGGCCTGATTTCGCTAAATAAAATACCCCTTTACAAGAAACTATCCAGGCTGATTCATGTTCAGTTTCTTGTATAATGGTACATACCAATATTATAAGGCATGCATTTGAATATGTCTCCACATGGTCTCAATTCTCTAGAAACAAGAATTAAAGTGTCAAGCCCAAATTGTCGTAATTTCAAGAAACCGTCAGTACTGGCTCAAGCCATTGGATCATCGCACAACAGTGCATATTTCAAAAAGGTTTTCTTAGCAATTTTGACAGCTGTTTGGAGTATAAAAGTGTTTCTTATACCATGGTATACATAGCCTGTTTTGAAGAAGTATATCTTGACATAAGAAACCAATCAGGCTGTCTTTGTGTAACGAGTTTCTTAAAGGCGGGACTTTGCTGTAGTGAACATGAACATTGTTATGGAAAGACATTCTGCGTACTCAAACTCTGATGATTTGGGACACTTTCAGCAGTACCTCAAATTCTTAGCTCCTTATAACTGATGCTTGTAATACATAATCATACCTTCTAAATTGGAGTCGCTCAGTATTACCATGGTATTACTGTCAGCTGACATACCGCTATCATGCACTGCCTTATCATGCAAAATTTGAAGAGTACTGACATAATGAATGGTTTTATTCAATGCTGGACGTTTTGACAGCAATATTTGCCTTGGTTTCTGTTAAACACTGGAATTTTTAAGGTCGTCAGTCAATTGAAAGATGTCTGGTCATCGTTCTCTCAACTAACTATCTTGGAGGGAACTTATATACTTTACCATAGTCCCAGAGAGACCATTTATCCTGATTATTTTTAGAATTACAGCGTTCATCAGTTTTCTGAAAGGATGGGTTAGAGGAGGTATCTAAAGCTTCAAGAACATTTAACTTCTAAGTTGATCGAGAAAAGTCGATATAACTGGTAACAGATGCTTAGTCTTTGAAGGTTTACGTGCAGGTTCTTTGTATGGTCTGCAATTTACCGATACTGTAATTATGAAAATGATGATGGTATCAGAAACCCCCTCTATCAGATTATAAGAAATTACCTAAAGTTCAGTTCGAATAGTTCATAGGCAAAATCATTGAAGGTTTGCTTACACCAATTTCAAGTCATATGATCAATCCTTGACAAAACATCTTTTGATTTGTCTAACATATTTCATGTCGTGCAAAGTTATGCCATGAGTGTAATAAGGTAGCATAATTCTAAAACGTCCTAAGAGTATGGTAACATGACTTGAAATGGGGGGGGGGGCAATAGAATTACACGACAGATTGCAAATTCTTTCAGAGATTCGGCACTTGTGCTGTATAGTGCTAAACCAAAGTAAGAACTAAGATTTCAACGAAGTTGTGAATCTTGCATTGCTGAGGGGACTTGTTAGTTGTGAGATTTCAACGTCCAACTGTTAATTATGCAAATTATACCGGATAATTAGATAACTCAAGCTTATCATCCCAAAGTCTTAGTGAATTTTGTGTTTCTGTGACCTCAAGGACAATTTTTAATCAGCAAAGAATGACGTCAACATGTATTTTAGTCCACTCCCACGGTGATGTCTTTATTAAGAGCAGCAAGCGTTTTAAAAGTTGCTATTAAGGTTCTGCAGGCATCATCAAAATATTATTGAAAGAGCTCAAAAGGCACGTTATGTTAGGAAAAGTGTTTATAGATTACTATATATATCTGTATATTTATAGCATTTATATCTAGAAATAGCAGCTACGAATTAGTTAGTTTTATTTTGATAATCAGTGGCATCTTATTAACAAGTACCTGATCTAGTGCATTTTAGAGTAACATAAATTCTAAATTTGAGTACGTTGCTAGAGGCATTATTTATAAGACATGACAAACGATAAATGTGTAACAGCTCGAAATGTGCAGTTTAGTACCTGAGTCAGGGAATCATGCAAATAATCAACAATCATGAACAATCATGAACAGTCACAAGCAACAATCGACAAAAATGAAGCATATGTTTACATTACGCTGTACCATCCATAGTTAAAAAAGACCAAGTCAAGGGTTGTCACCATGTATGGCACTTGCAACTCAGATCAATTTTCCGTACACAAGACAAAGAACAAAATGACAAAATTAAGATACAGTAGTGTCCCGCATATAAGAATCAACGTTTTCAATTTCAGGTCTAATGTGTTTCTTATAAAATTTTCTTAAGTTTCTTATTAGAAAAATCATGTGCTATCAATGAACTACTCATACACAGGCTCGATGATGGTGATACAAAACACACTGTTTTTACTTGTATTTGTAAATTTTCACTTCCAAGAAAAGCTACACTTAGTCCTAGGAGGTGCTTTGTGCTTCATTTGCATGCAAAACTCTTGATTCAGTTGGAGAGCTGAAAGTTTAAACCATTCTTATGTCAATAATATTGAAATAAGGAACACGCGTGTAGCCTGTTTCTTATCAAGAGGGTATTTTTTTGAAAAACAGGGCTTGTGTTTCTTAAATTTGTGTTTCTTACATGCGAGACACCACTGTACATTACGCAAAACAGGCAACAAAACAAGAAAAGCTAAGGCAGATTCCTGTTCAAAGAAATTATGTTTTTCAACTCGCAGTTGTAAAAGGAGAAAAAAATTGAAAAAAATTACAATGCTTAGTTTATCACTGTAATCTACCCGAGCAATGTGGAACAAAACAAGAAGAAAAACACAGCACAACACAAAACTGATCGGGAACTACTGCTGCTGATATGTTGCATCCAGTATCACTCAGTTTTCAATACATAATACATAAAGATGGAACTCGAAATAAGAGTCGATGACAAAGAGTATCGTCACCCATATTATTGATACTGGCGATATCTCGACCTAGCTAGGACATCAGAGAGCTAGTCAAAGAGATCTCTACGTTCTACGAAGTACATGGTATAGGAGGCAATGCAGGAGAAAATGCTTCTTATTATCTAGGAGGCTGCCTGACACAAGGCGCATTGTTTACTAATTCTTTTGCCACACTTAGGGCAGAGTTTGCTCAAGTGGGGCTGATTTTCGACAATTTTCCCAAAGTTGGGGGGAGCCCCCTGGCCCCGGCCTCGTACGTTTTTGTTTTGAGCGTATTTACCACAAAGGCCACAAAAACTGGGGATTTCCTAGACGAAAATACATAACCGCATATGCAATTTTGACCCAGTGCTGGAGTTTCGTAATTTTTTGGTGATCTGTGAGTTGAGTTTCTGATAACCAGTTTCTCATAAAAATATGTGTGCGACTGAACTTTAGCGAAATGAAAAAAGGAAGAATACAGAAAGGAGGGAGTACTTTCAAAAAAGCGGGACAAGGAAGGTCTAACGAGACCATGTGCTAAGCTGGTTTATTATTGTATTTTTGTACAAGTGATGTTATATTTAAGGTAAATGTTAAAACAAAACCGTTCAGAACTAGCCGCAGGAAACGTATAGCTAAATCCTTCGCTAAGAGGAATTTTTTAAGTCCTTATACTAATAAAGTTTATTTCTCATAAAGTAATATTTATAGTAAAAGATCTAGAAATAGCATCATCAAACTGTATGCAAAGCTTTTGGTGGTTTAAGTGTTCTTAAAGAAAATATCGTACAAATCCTCTTGAAAATTAAAACTTTAAGCCCATATGCTCATGTTTACATTATGCAGTATTTTAGTGCAACAACAACTAACAACAACAAAGAGATGAAAAGTTGCGATTACTTAGGGCAGTACACACAGGGTGTCCCAACAAATGTGTGCCTTGTTTGTGTGGCTACTGTGGAGGAGCTGTAGATTCAATTGTCTATAATTTTACACAGTTGCATTGGTCAAGCTTCAACTTAGAGTTTGATACCTTGTATGAGTCAGGCTGACAAGTGGTTGCTGATTTATGGCAGAGTAAAGGCAAAATTAATGGTTGCTTCAAAAGCAGCACTTCAGTTGTTCCAGAGCAATGTAAAAAGACAGTAAGTTTTCAAAGAAATGGTTTCTGGCATCGTATTAAGATTTTCGCTGAACTTTTCAAAAGGTAGAAGTGCTCTCCTATGCATAGACAACACTGCCAGCCCTTTTCAAGGTTTAGCAAAAATTTTGATATGACGCCTAGAACTCTCTCGTTGAAAACTTACTTTATTTTGACATTACTGGAGAACAATAGAAGTGCTGTTTTTGAAGCAAACACTTATTTTGCCTTTTCTTTGCCATAAATCAGCAACCACATGTCAGATTGACTCAAACAAGGTCTCAAACTCTAAGTTAAAGCCTGACTTATGAAACTGTGTAAAAACTGAGATAATTGAATCTACTGCTCCTCCACAGCAGCCACAAAAACGGAGCACAATTTTTTTGGGAGACCCTGTAGAAAGCATTTTATGGAAAATTCAAGGGGCACCTGGAGATGACTCCCAGAAAATATTGTTTTTCCACCATCAAAAGTAATTTTGCAGATATTTTTTTACTCATCATGTACTTTTATCGCATCTTTATTTGTGTTTGTGTTTGTGTTTTTGTTTATTCATACGAAATACGCAACGAACTGCTCTGGTCGGTCAAATAATAACAGGACAAAGAGCCTGCTGGCAGCTATAATCAGATACATCAAAAAGCGAAAATAAACAATTTTCACGACAGGAGGGTACATTTTGTTTTTCATTATCGCTAAAGCAAATTTAAAAGAGATTTTAAAAGCTGTCGCAAGCGATGTTATATCGAACAATGCAATTATAAAGGTATTGATGTGTGGTACAGGGCTTGGCATTGTGAAAATTGCACAAAATTAGTTGCCTACTTATTGGTAAAGATCGTTCGTATTTGTACTCTTTTTGAAAAGACGAAAAACATTGATCTCAGCATGGCAGTAGATTGAAATTTGCATAGAAATATCTATAAATATCTCCACTTATCATTTTCTATCATCCACTATTTCCAGGGGGGACAAAACTGACCTGTAATATTTTTATGATGCAATATGATTTCGTGGAGAATTCTACTAATTTTGACTCAAATTTGCACTTTTTCCAGCGGATTTAAGGCATTGCAATTGGCTTTCCGTTTTTCGGGTCACAAAGATGATAACGAGGCAGTTGTCTGCAGCATAGAGCCGAGGTGATAAATCCAATGATAAGAACGACATTTTGACAGTTTTATTCATTCATTCATAACATTATTTACAGTTGGTTGAAAAATAAAGAATAGTTACTGAAAACTAATTTAAACCAACTATTTACAATATACAAAATTATTTACAAATTAAACAACTACATCCTTTGCCATCCCATTCTTTGATCCCCGTTTTAAGACTTCCCAAGGTATCAGCTCTCTTTAATTCATCATCCACAGTGTTCCACAGGAGACTGCCTCTAAATGGAAGAGAATTTAGTCCACATCGATGTGACTTTGCTGATGGAAGCCTACATAGCTCTTTGGTGCGGAGATTGTAAGGAATATCCTTCTTAACAAAGAACTCCCAAATATATGAAGGATTTAGATGGTTCATGGTCTTATAAATTCCAATCATTTAGGAGAATTCAGAAGCGGTTTGCGGTTTATATGAAATGATTTAGCAGTTTTTACGGCTTTTGTTCCCCCCTACGACCCCCACACAAAGGCAACAAACAACTGTCGCCGGTTGAGATTTTTGTCGGGTCTTACTGCTTTAGGGAAATAAGGCCCACTGGAGCGGTGACAGCAACAACAACAATACAATGAGATGAGATGAGCGTTAGTTAAGGGCCCTTGTGGAGTGAGCCTCATTTTCGTTTGCTTTCAGAGCGTGCATGTACAGCTTATCTTCTTGATATCCGTTACCAATGATTTAAAAGCTGACCTGCATTCAATGTTACATTGCAATATGTGTTATCTGTTGCACGAATTCCTCTTTTAGCAAATCCGAGCTATGAATGGGTTTGTGCAAGGTTAAAAGCATCCATTTGCACTGAAAAAAATATTTTATAATGTCAAAGCTGCACACACGCAATGAACAGTGCACGGCCAAAGAAACAAGGCTTTGTTTGTGTCCTTTGTTTGTTTTATTTATAGAGAAACCCATTTACTATTGCACAATCCCTTTGATGGGTAACAGATTGCCAAATGTGAACCGTTTAAATAGAGCACTATAAACAAAAGCAACGCATGTGCAGTAAGATGAACATTACCCTGGGTACCAGAGCCTAAATGAATTTGGTGAGCATGAAAAAACTTCGACAGGCGTCCAGTGAGATTGGTTCCAGCCACTTCTGAAGCGAGGTGCAAATCATTTCTCAAAATAGCGTACGTGATTTTTAGTGATTTTAGGATCAAATGACTTTTTTCTGTGATTTTTTTTAGTGATTTTTAGTGATTTTGTCGTGTGATTTTATTTTTTCAGTGATTTGTGATTTTTGGTGCTTTTTGTATGTGACTTTTTTGTAAGGAAGGTGTATGAAAGAATAATCAGTGATTTGCACCTCGTTCTAAAGTGGCTTATTGCATTCTAGAAAACAAGTGGCTCTGCTGCAGTATGATTGGTTATTCGAAAACAATATTTAAGCTCGTTTATACGGAACGCAGTCGATCCGTTCTATCGTCATTCCAGTTTCTAGAACGGAAAATGAGACTCATAACGATTGCGTATCGGTTTTTGTTTTTTGTTCAGACGGAAATGCAATCGTTCCGTTCCACAGTTGTTCCCTCAGTTCTTTCCAATTTTGCCAGCAACAACGACACTCACGCATGCGCTTAGAGCTAAAGTCTTATCGTCCCATTTTTTTAACAAAATGTAGTCACCAAGCAACAATGATCACCATGACCATGTCACTTAGTTGTTGGGAATCGAGATCATACGAGTAGTGTTACCTGGCCAACCACAAATCCATAATGGCTGCGAAGCTGAACATCCTCGCAATGAATTCCTCTTTCAAAGGTTATATTTACTACAATGATCTTTCATTCATTTAATTTCATTTAGGGAGGGTTGCCCTTCAATAAAGTTGTTTTTTCAAGGGACCCTCCATTAAAAACATTTACAATATAATCTAAAAAAATATTTCAAACCTAATTACGAAAAAAATCATGATGTTAAAACCTATTTGCAATAATTAATAATTTACATTAAAAGAAAGTTCCAAAGAACCAATTATACACCAGCGCTTTGGGGGCTGTGGAACGTGGCTGGTTGCTGAGTAACGACCGTGGCCATCGTGGCAAAATAAGTGCTGTTCTGCGTAATCAGTTTGCACGATGAGTGTTAGGACACTTTTTCGGTGAATGTAGAAGGTATTAATTTCTTTGCTTACCTTGAAATGCCATTAAATTCTCTTCTTTGCCATTAGCAGCCTTTCTCAGCCAAACGTCCTCGCCTTGAACTGAAGAGCTTCAGCACATGTGCTTTCAGAATGTTTGGGCCTAAACCACCTTTGCCATCTCCTGCGCATCGATCTCGAGACTACTGGGTAGGTACGGCAATGCGCAGGAGATGGCAAAGGTGGTTTAGGCTCAAACATTTTGAAAGCACATGTGATGGAGCTCTTCAGTTCGAGGCGAGGACGTTTGGCCGAGACAGGCTGCTAATGGCAAGGAAGAGAATTTAATGGCATTCCAAGGTAAGCAAAGAAATTAATACCTTCTATATTCACCGAAAAAGTGTCCCGACACTCATGTTTGCACACTTTTCTTTGAACGAAATTCGAGTTTATTTATGATATAACAAAATTTGGCAAGCTGCATTGCAATTGTAAGGTTCTTTTGATTGAGTTTGGTTTCAAGTCTTTTGCAAATTACTGTGGTGTGTTGCTTCCTGAGCCTAACAGTGAATAATTAATTCTCACTACAAAATATTTTGCCGAAGAGGAAATTATGATCAGTGGGGGGAAGAATGCTGTGACATTCTCCTTCACAGTGTCCATAATGTCCATTGCTTGGTAATGAGGCATAAACAAATAGATCTGAGGTTGGAAGAAGTCTAGTTAGGAAATGAAGTGTGTTTTGTCCTTGTCTCAAAAATAGAGCATAGTGGAAAACGAGAGATAATCCGCTGTTGAGGTGACGACGCAGGATATCGTTCGTTGTCCATTTGATTGTTGACGGGCCAAACCGAGCTTGAAATAACTTACTTCAGTATATAGCGTCTGTTTATTTCACAGTTCTATGACATCGTTTTTTTATTTTCAGGAAAAGAGTTCAGCCTTGAATGAATCAATAATTCAAAGGTCCAAGAAAGAAGAAGGTAGGTTTTTTAATTGCAATTTAGAACGTTATTGGATCAGCCAGAAAAATGTATTGACGTTTGAAAGCCTGTGGCTTTCAACATATTCAGGAGATTCCTTTAAATTGATAGTACCGGGTGAGTCAATAAAAAGGCCACGCGTTTGAAAAAAATGCTGCTTCCTGAATATTGCTATAATCATATTGAAAACTGTCTTGTTTTATTCCAGATATGTCCAATAAGGTTCAGTAATTCATCCGGCCTTAATCGGCCACTCTTTCACATCGAAATGGGAGATTTTTTGCAGGAAGCCCCTTTGGAAAACCTGCGAAAATGAGTCATAACAGCAAGCAAGATTCCTCTTCGTTTTCACTCCTGGCAATGATGACATTTGTATGTGTTTAGTATTTTCGCCTCTTGGGAGAATGGAATCCCACTGAATTGGTTATTCATACTAGGAGGAAGGAAGACTTTCTCCTCACCCAAGAGGGTAGCACGTGCTAAAGCGTACCCAAGTCATCCCTGTGATGTAAACATACTACGGAAACTTGCTGATGATTTTAGAATTTTTTTAAGGTTTGTCGAAGTGATTTTTTTAGAAAATCCCTTGCAAAATCTGAACTGAGTGTCCGATTTCAGCCAGGAAAAATTCTAAGAGAATTAATTAAACATGTTACCTATCCAATCAGATATTGCAAAATGTCATTGCTCATATACTCAGGGAGCAGAGGCTTTCAAACCCTGGGCCTTTTATTGACTCACCCGGCAGCTGTGTAGCAGCTAACATGTCATCATAGATAAGAAAATTTGGTTTATGCTGATTGGTCCGAGCATCGGTCCGATTGTTCTCAAGTTACGAGCACTTATGTGAATATGTCTCAAATAAAAGTCAATAGGTCCAAACCTCTTGATCAAAGTGCAAGCAAAATATTAACAGATAATAGATAGAAAAAGCTGTGTGAAAGTCCCAAGTGCATGAAGTTATGCAGAAGCCTCGTTATTTTTCTAGTGAGATATTTTCTTTATCCGGTAAGATGTTCGAGCAACGGACACCTATAGGACCAATTTTATCGTCCGTTGTAGAGAGGTTTCCGCTGTATGGAGGTGTCACCTTTTGCCATAGTGTATTTTGGGACGAAAATATCTGTCCGTTGTTCGGAGGTGTCCGTTGAATAGAGGTGTCCGTTAATGGAGGTTCCACTGTATGGGCAATGATGCACCAATTTTTTTGGGGAAGGAGACGACAAAAATTGTAGACTTTATTAGTTATTAGTTGCCTAGTAATCCAATCTGCATCCCTGCTGATCAATTTGAATGGACACGATCAGTAAACTGTGCTTAAAACGTAGTTTCTTTCATCATTTCTCTGTCGGATCTGTGTCCTAAGTTTACCAGTTCGTGGGCCTAATTTAGGAAAGAGAACAGACAGAAACAACTAAAGAAAACGTTTTACGCTAAGTTGATCAATTGGTTGATTTCTGATCGTGTCTACTCAAGTTGATCAACAAAGATGCAGATTTGAGAACAGGGCAACTAATGGGTAGTAAATTCTAGAATTTTTGTCATCCCTTTCCCAAATCGGTGCTTCATTCCCCATGATTTGATTAAGGATTTTTAAATGAAACATCTGGTAAAATGGCTTGTAACTTGGGAGAACACAACCGATTTTAACAAATTTAAATTTGTTATTTCTAAATTAACAAGTTAGCTGTACCATTGATGATAACTAATGAGTCAATTGAAAGCTGCAGGGTTTCAAACATGCACATATCTTCTGATTCATGTGTTACTTTACAGAAATGGCTGGCAACAAAGCATAGATTATGCTAGCTTCTACACTCTACTACACTCATTTTTGCTTAGCAGCATTTTAGAGCTGTGAATTGTTTGCTACAGCAAAAAAGCAGTGCTTTGCAAGAAGAATGGAGGATATTTTTGCCACCATTTTTGGAAGTTCCTATGCAAATAAGCTATCCTCTTTGATCGGTGGGTCAGGGCGTAGGGAAATGATGCAAAAAATGTCTTTCAATCATCTACTACAAGTCTACTGGGTAAAATACAGGAATTGATCTGAAATTGCTTTCCGTTACTAACCCTCGTAACACTCAATTTGTTATGGATGTCGTTCACATCTTATCATTTATCTATGCATGCATTCATTCCTTCAGTCATTCATTCATTCATTCATTTATTTGTTCGTTCATTAATTTAATCATTTGTTCATTCCTTAATCCATTGATTAATTGATTCATCCATTCAATCAATATATAAATTCAGTGATATTATATGGTCATTTTTGCTGTAAGGATTAAATGATTTTGCCATCATTTCTTAAATATTTGCTTTCATTAAGTCATTCATCTGTTCGGGTACTCATTCGAGAATTCGTACATAACTAAATACATTTACTATTAGCGTTATTTTTCATACAGGAAAAAGTTTAGACAGCAAGTCTGAAAATGCTTTAGTTTAAGGCATCGAAACTAAAATCTGATTAGAGATTTGTCATTGGCAAACAGTTTTGATTAAGGAACACTAAACTGCAGGGCATTTTTTAAAGATTTTTACTGTGGCGGGGGATTTTTGGTGGGGAATGGGGAATCAATGAAATTGGCACTCTAAGATCTGGTATCGTCTTCCGTAATCGGGCATAATTCTAAAATGGATTTGCCAAGTGCGGTCAAATAAAAATTTACAAATCAGTTAACCTATTCTTTTCTAAAACATTCAAGGTTCGTTTCAACTGGTGTCCATGATTCCTGTAGTCTTACATTTCGGCAAACTCAGAATACTTTTAGATTCACTCAGGAATCTTTCTAAAAAGGGGAATTCACTGATTGGGAAATTGTAAATCACTGGCCGGCAATTAGAAGGGACTGGTGGAGAACTTCCTCACCACTTTATATTTTATGAGATGTACTACTAAGGTGAACTTTGATTTCCACAGCAAAAGTTACAGACTTTACTGGAGAATATTTACAAAGCAAGTAGCATTGTACGATATCTCAGTGTTGGTGGCCGGCGGTTTGTAGTTCTTGTCTTAAGTCTTCGGTTTGTAGACAACCATTGGTCATGTCAAGATTCTGAATCAAGGTCAGAGAGTCAGCTGCACGGTTACCTACACAAGAAGGCGTGGCCAAGCCTACGTTCTTGCATTTCTTGTGGAAGTTTGATTGTGTGCACGTCTTATTCCTGGATCTTTTCGGTCAAACTTTTGAAGAATCTCCTACACGCTTTTTTACGGCTTTGGAGTTATTTTTAGAATGTAAATCCACATTTTGTGCGTACTTTTTTGTTGTTTTGGTAAGTTTTGATGATTTTCAACCACTTATTATGAAAATCTGCATAAGTTAGGCCCACAGATGTTTCGTTACCACACCACAGCTGCTTTTGTTGAATTAAACTCAACACCCTCAGGTTTATGCGTGGAAAGCTGCTTTCTTTCGCAGTAAGTCAATTACATATCTGGAAAAACTGCTGGAACTTGGGAACCAGGTTGCTGGAAAGGTGCTCACTCTTACAGAAATTTTTCAGTGAATTGGCGTGACAGCGGAAGTTGAATAAAGAGTTATGTTTTCCTGAATGCAGTTGCCAGCCAAAAATGGCAACACACCTTTTCAACTAAGCGGCCTCGTTTTGGAATTTCCGAGATCTCTTTAGATTGCTTTATATGAAATTTTTGACCTCAAATTCACAATCAGCACCCAACATAACATAACATACATAACTAACATAACATAACATAATGTTATGTTGACTAACATTCTAAGTGCATATTTTTTTAGTGCGTGCGATTTTATGAGGATAACAAATTTGAAAATTTATAAGGGGTTTGACCGTTTGACCGTGAAGTTACACCTCGAACGATTTTCACGGTCAAAGCCTGTGTAAGTTCTCAAATTTATTATCGCCATAAAATTGAAGTCGAAAACCTTACGAATATGAAAATTTGTCATTAGGCTAAACTTGAGGTGCTGAATGGGTGTTTGGAAAACTAAGACCCCGAAAACGAAGACCTAAGACCTCGAAAACGAAGACCTCGAAAACGAAGACCTCGAAAACGAAGACCTCGAAAACGAAGACCTCGAAAACGAAGACCTCGAAAACGAAGACCTCGAAAACGAAGACCTCGAAAACGAAGACCTCGAAAACGAAGACCTCGAAAGCTAAGACCTTAAAACCAGAGTTTCTTAGAATTTTTGCCATCTCAACACTATATCGAAAATTGTATCTTTTATTTAATGTCTCAATGCTGTGTTCGTCATTTCATCATGCAGGGAAGAACTTAATTGAAATAGCTAGTGATGGCTCGTCGTTTTGATGACTATTTTCTTATTTATTAGATTACACTTTCATGTAAATGTTTTCATGTAAATTTTGAAATAGGGTGCCGAAAATTATTCTATCATCTCTGTCATTAAAAAATCTGTCATCCCTTTCCCCAGTAAAAGGATTTTTTTTTATATCATCATTAAAAAATTTACAAATACAAGATACTCACTGCACTACTTACAAAATACTCTACGATACTACAAATACAATACCACGAGGAGCAAGATATCATGTCTACCCCGTGGCTTTGATAAAAGGAATTGAAAATATTTCTGCTCGATCAACATTAAAAAGTTTTGGTGTATGTCCGGAACCATTTTCGCGGTCTTCGTTTTCGAGGTCTTCGTTTTCGAGGTCTTCGTTTTCGAGGTCTTCGTTTTCGAGGTCTTCGTTTTCGAGGTCTTCGTTTTCGAGGTCTTAGTTTTCGAGGTCTTCGTTTTCGAGGTCTTCGTTTTCGAGGTCTTAGTTTTCGAGGTCTTCGTTTTCGAGGTCTTCGTTTTCGTGATTTTTGTTCTGGAGAAACTTCGTTTTCGATTTCATCTTCTGTTCACACTGCTTCTGTTTATGCTGCCCGTTCACATTGCTCCGTTTTAGTTGGTTAAAACTGCCCCAGCGCGTTTTCCAAAATGAGAATATGCACATTTTGGAAGGCATCCTTGGAAACGTCCGCTCTTACACGTGCTGGTATAAGAAATTAGTGTTAAGATGGCAAAATTATAAGAAACTCTAGTTTTTGAGGCCTTAGCTTTCGAGGTCTTCGTTTTCGAGGTCTTCGTTTTCGAGGTCTTCGTTTTCGAGGTCTTCGTTTTGGAGGTCTTCGTTTTCGAGGTCTTAGTTTTCGAGGTCTTCGTTTTCGAGGTCTTCGTTTTCGAGGTCTTAGTTTTCGAGGTCTTCGTTTTCGAGGTCTTCGTTTTCGTGATTTTTGTTCTGGAGAAACTTAGTTTTCGATTTCATCTTCTGTTCACACTGCTTCTGTTTATGCTGCCCGTTCACTTTGCTCCGTTTTAGTTGGTTAAAACTGCCCCAGCGCGTTTTCCAAAATGAGAATATGCACATTTTGGAAGGCATCCTTGGAAGCGTCCGCTCTTACACGTGCTGGTATAAGAAATTAGTGTTAAGATGGCAAAATTATAAGAAACTCTAGTTTTTGAGGCCTTAGCTTTCGAGGTCTTCGTTTTCGAGGTCTTCGTTTTCGAGGTCTTCGTTTTCGAGGTCTTCGTTTTCGAGGTCTTCGTTTTCGAGGTCTTAGGTCTTCGTTTTCGGGGTCTTAGCTTTCCAAACACCCGGTGCTGAATCCAAACCTGTGGTAAGAAATTTCGTATGAAAAAATTTTACAAACATTCCCAAAACGAGGCCGTTAATCGAAAAGGTGTATACCTGTCTACACAATTATTCTAAAAGAAAGAATGATCAAAATATCAGAACAGTGCACGGTAATTATGACAATAGGACATTAAGTTCCTTTCAAGCCATTTGCTGCAAAGAAGGATGTTAATATTCATTTCAGAGTATTTCAAAAGCATTCTCTGGAACAGACCTTTAGAGGTAGCATTCTCTGGAACAGCCTACCTGACACTATAAAAAGCTCACTATCTGTTGTATTTTTCAAAAGATCGCTAAAAGAATGGAAGGGTGAAAATTGTACATGCAAAAATTGCTGCTAGAAACAATATCTTGGAAATCCCTCCGCAAACAGTAATTATGTAAATCATGTAAATCGATATAAATATACTTATTTTCTTTATATTATTGTAAATTTTTTCCTTTGTAGATAGTTGGTTTGAATTAGCTAATTGTATTTAAGCTATTGTAAAGACCAACTATAAAGAATTTGATAATAATAATACTAAAATAAAGCCGAAAACAGGCGAAGAACGAAGATAAAACTCATATTGAGGGTTTTTGGCAAGATTCAAGAATGAGGCAAAAGCACCTTGGACATTAGGCCAAATTCTCACGTCCATTAGTACTTTATCATTTTCAAGCATAGCATTCCCTGAACAACTATGTTTGTCCCCTGGGGGGGGGGGGGGGTTCTTGACTGTTAAGTGATACTGGACGTGCTGCCTGTATGGGTGGCTTTTTCACCTGATATTCTGTACGTATGGGTCTGTTTTTAACCTTAATTCTGGTAGATGGGTAGCTTTTTCAGATTTTTTATCACGATCCTCAGATCGACAAAATTCATAGACATGGTTACGAAACTTTCTGAAATTCATGGCAGAGGGTTAGGAATTCTTGGAAAATTCTGTCATACGATTGGGTCCTTCTGTCAAAGTGGAGATTAACGTCGAGTCACGGTCACAATCAAGCCCCCCCCCCCCCGGGATTTTTGTCTACAACTCCTGCATGCCCAATGACATCATATCATATGCTTCTTTGTGCAAAGATAATGTATGATGTCTGAAGAACCTGCACTAACTTACATCACAGAGGAATTTCGATTGACTCAACTGCTCAGGCGTTGCTGCATTTTTGCCACATTTTTTTGTCGACATTTATGAGTAACAGATTTCTGGTAGCTTATGCAACCGCTCATTTATAAATGAGATTTGAAGTGAGATAAAAAGTCTGTTGCGTTAACGAAAGGCGTTTAGCGGTTTTTGCACATGTTAGCTATTTTCAGTTCTAAAATTGTTTATTTATTCATTATATTATCGTTTAGTGGTTTTCATCATTCCCATCACTTCGTCATTGTAACAAATGCAAAAAAAATATCATTCATGTGGTATGTTCATTGAGGAACAGCACGCCCCCTAATTTGACTGTGGCTTATGTTGTTGCACGATAGTTCTGGCGTAGGCTTTAGATTTGCCTCCTAGTTATCGCCACTGCAACAGCCCCCATAAATTGAGGCCCCTCATATTTGTACGTGAAGCGTTAATTGGCTAATTTAAGCGCATGATTTCGTGATTTTGATATTTTCGACTCGTGAATTCGTGATCGAAGACTCCGCCGCCGTGCAGCGTGATCAGTCAAAATTTGGTCGTTATTTCGTGAAATGGACTTTTAAGGCACGTGATTGTGTCTTGAACTTTCACAAAGATGCCGTTTTCAACGTTGTGAAGGGGGTAGTCTCAGAAATTTTCCGGGGGCAGGCCCCCGGACCCCATTTATCTCCTTTCACCCGCAGCCTTGCCACCGAAACTTTGAAATCCATGCTAAAACCACCCTGCCCTCCCTGGTGTGTCTTTGCCAGCTACTTATTTCCACAGAACTATATTTCTTTAGCATTCTTACAATTTCTGCAACGTTATCGTAAAAGTGCTGTTTAATAGTCCGTGATAGCGTGAAAAACGAAAAATCAACGCGTGAATCCGTTATCCAGGAGTACTATGAGGGTCTTTGCTCATGAGTACATGGATAGCGTCCAGAGGAAGGTCTTTCAATGACGACAACTGCGATGTTGTAATCAGTCCAGTTGCAGGGTAATGTCACATGCGAATCTATTCGGATTTAATGGCTGTATTTAGCGTTGAGATGAACCACGAATCTAATCAAGTAGCTTGCTTGATAAGGAGAAGATGTTGGATGCAAATTTCAGCTGTCGAAACAGTCTTATCTCAATGTTATGCTCCAAAAATAGAAGTAAATTCATTAATACGATAAGCCATGAAATTATACTGTTGCGCAACTTCAAGAAGGATTGTTATCCGTCAAACCTCATGCGCAAAAGCAGCTGCACAAAGAATATTGATTCAAGGGTATGAGGACACCCATGTTTTTGTTAGATATTCATTTACCTTGTCTGGATCTTTGTTTTTTCTTTTCGTCTTAACTTGTGTCTCCAATTGGCCTAATCGCTTTTTTGTTAGGTCATTCGAATCTAGCTCCCGGTTTGAAACCTTTTCTTCTGCGAAGGCGCACTAGCACATAGCGATACTAGGGGGTTAGCTTAAACGAAACAACACCATTGATGGAGGCCCAGAGATGAGAACTTAAAGATTTGGCAAGTTATGACGTGGGCGTTGTGCCATTTCTGAATGAAAGAAATCGTCCCCAAAATGCTACTGTGTTGATCAGATTTTGTGAAAGGTTACAGATGCATTGATAACTATCAGCGATAGGACCCCGAGGGTTGCACTTGGTCAGGTTTCGGTAGGGGAGGGGACATACCATTCAAGCTTCAAAAACATACCCGTTCCTTACACAAATTTTCGAAAAGCATACTCGAATTTATACCAATTTTCCGATAATGTACCGGGTGAGCCAGAAAAGATTTCCACTGTAAAAAATTTTTCATGGCGCCATGAGTACTTCACAGATTTGAACGATTCAAATTTCTGTTAAAAGCCAAAAGATCGAAATATTTTTGTGATTTTTCTCGCCTTTTTACCAGCACTAGAATCATCGGTAAATTTAACTTGATGAAAATTAAGGACTCCTTACACAGAACAACGCGCAACGGGCGTTTCACCTCTCTGAAGAGTTACTCGACATCAGTTATCAAACATATACTAAAGATTTTAAGTCCCATGGCAATAAATGTACAGTGGATATCTCTCAACCATGAAAAATTGCTTTTTCTTTATTGATCTGTGCAAGGAGTCCATTATGATTTGATCAATGTTTTAGGCCATTTTTCAGTCATTTTGCAACCATGAATTTTTTTGGAAAGTAGAATTTACTTAAAATTTTGAAGATCTTGAGACAGCGAGAAAATTTACAAAAATACTTCGATCTTTCGGCTTTTATTTAGAATTTTAATCCTTCAAATCCATGATGTACTCATGATGCTATGAATTTTCAAAAGTGGTAACATTCTCCTGGCCAACCCGGTATACCGGACCCTAAACCAATTTTCCAATAAAGTTTACCAGACTTTTTTCCTTTTACCGAAATCTCGCAGATCGATATCTTATAGCAAAATCGCGAAAATCAATACCGTTCCTTATGCCCTTCCTGATGGCACGTCCCTACCTCCCCCCTGGGGGTAGGACACACAGTGTGTATTGGTGTTCAATTTTTATAGTGAAACCACCTTAGTTTTATAATGATCCATGGATTGAGATTTTTAGTAGTAGTGAGCCACCTTATTGTAGCTGCACATCGGGTATAAATGTATTATAATACTTATCAAAATATGCTTAAGTGCCAGAGAATAAATGATAAAATGAATAGATAAATAAATAAATGAATGAATGAATAAATAAGTGAATAAGTAAATAAATAAATAAATGAATAAATAAATAAATGGTAGAATAAATGTTTTGAATAAATGTATCATCCTTGGTTTCCATATGATCACAAGGATTGCTGGTAATGCAACAACTGGACACATTTGTGACCAGCAACTCTCGTCTATCCTTGGGTCATGTGGTTTCCATTTATCGTAACAATCGCACATTTTCTACAGTACTATGTTTTTGGGAAATCAAGTGGCAGAAGACGACAAAGCCACAGCTCTTGAAAAAGAGGCCTCGATTGCTGAATTCAAAAAAATATCTTGAGGCTCGATGGCAACACAACAATTGCTACATTTTCCGTTTTGAAACAACGAACACTAGCCACGAATTTTTGTGGTCCGTGAGTCACCAGCTATCCTTGCTCTCATCTGGAAACCAGGCTACAGCTCGCTGCTCAAAGGGACAAAATTTGCGGATCAGCCAAAAGGATTTCAGGGTTTTCAGGGAAAAAGGTCTCCATGAAAAGCGCATGAGATTTCTACGGAGTGATTTCTTCCTCGATTTTGAAGTTGAAAGTCAAACGAATAACGGCTCTATCTGGACAAAATAGTGTATAACCCAAACACTTTGTATTTCATAGTTCGTGAAAATAGGAGACTCAGATTCAGAGGGAGATTTCAGATTAGAAATTGATCAGAGGTGTTGATTTCTTACTATTAAGACTTTTTAATTTCATACAAGTTTGCATGTCCACGTGTTAGCGTGTCATGTATTTTTTGTGCTTAAAACAGGCTTGCAATATGTCACTTTTTGGCAGACTGATCATATTCAAAGAGTTCGGAATGCCGATGTCTTTGGCATTCCAAAGAAATACGAAAGCTTAGCACGAACATTTTTGTTGGTGAGATATTGCGAGTCTAAAATTAAGGTCACATTGCTTTAGTGCCTTGTTTCAGATTTTTTCAACTTTTTCTCGTTTTACAACTGCAAGTTGAAAAGCCTAATTTCTTTGACCAGTATCAGCAGTGGCGTAACGCACGGTGGTTGGGATTAGAGCAACTCCTAAGGGCCCCCGAGTTTTAGGGGCCCCCAAGGGGCCTCACAAGCGATTTTCAGATTTTTAGGTTTTGGAGAAACAGCGTGTTGTTTAATGCCTTCGGGCCCCTTCAAAGAGACCCAAAGACTTCTAGTGAACTGAACACCGTATTGCAAACTATTCAAAGATGCCCTGCTATCTTCCAGCGAATATGAACTTTTTAGAAGATGACTTGTCCAAAAATCCATTTCTGTACGATACGTAAGATGAACTCTTGAATGTGTCCTTGAAAATCATGTCGTCAACCACAATTCTTTTTTCTGAATTCGATGGTGAGGTGCTACGAAAGATGCGTTTTCCGATATTCGAAAGAGCATGGTTCAAAAATTTTCCCGACATTGGACATACAGACATACTCTTTCAGCCACCATCCCTAATATTTTTCTTGCGCAAACGTGCCTTCACAAAAAAACTTCCATAGACGCCGGTTATGAAGGTTTTGATGTGCTGGACTCAACTTGATTTTGCCAATAGCAACAACACTTTGATGTTGGAAATTTTGTAAACTTTTGTTGAACTATCTGCCACCTCAGGGGTCCCTGCGTAGCTAAATTACTAAGGGCCCCGAGCTGCTCCGTTACGCCACTGAGTATCAGATGCCTAAAATTTAAGAAACTCTAGTACTATGTCTGAGAAGTATTAAGAAACTTTTAAAAGTATGGATATTATAGTAAATATATCGTTGAACCTTTATTTTTGAGCAATATTATATTAACTAACCATTTGTGTTTTCAGCATAACAGAACACTGTTTATTTCAAAATGATGTTTTAAATGTCAAGGGACATATCTGCAGCAGTGTCAGCGGCCACAGTGATAATTCTGCATTCAAAAAATAAGAAGCCAATTGAGAAACTTTTAGTACTAAAATGGACAAAAATTTCATGTCAAATCAAGAAACTTTAGTGCTATGGTCTGAACCTAGTTTCATATAAAAAACGTGCAGTGAATCATAATTTAGCCGGATTTAGCTGTTCCAAGTCGACTGTTTTTCAGCAATCAATTCTACCCATTTTTTCCCTGCCTACCAATTTTACCCCTGTAGACTTTACCATAAGTACGGGAAATTTGGTTTGGTTGACGAACGAATTCCCTATGACTTGTACACTTTGCTACAGTTGCATGTCCATGAAAATTTCACAAAATTGTCTTAAATTTGTTTATTCGAATTTTTTGAAAGAAAAATTGCTAGGTCACTAAAAATTTCCATGGGAAGAATCAATATTTTCTTACAGTAAGCCTAATTTTTCATTACTTATTAATGAGGAATTTCGAAATTCGCGTCACTATTTCATAAAGGAATATGTACTTTGCATAATGCAGTTTTACGTCATATTTATAAAATGATACAAAACTACAGCTTTGCCCAGCAGTGACGTTTTTTGGACCAACGCAAATCCTTTCAGACGATGATAAACTCTTTACGAAATATAGCTCTTTTCATTGAATCCGAAAAATACAAGTGTAAGATTCATCACCTCGGAGATGTCATTCCATTCCCAGGTGCTTACATATTTACATTATGGACGTCATTGATCAGAATTCTTTTGAAGTTGTTTTATTCCGACAAAAGAAGGTATAAACATAGTTCATTGATACGTAAGCATGTCTCCATGCCTGGAAAAGAGCTTTATGCCGTCAGAGGCCTACTGATAATAAATCGAAAGGTGTATAATATTCTTGCCTCGTTGAATCTTTGATTTCCTGAAAACTTGTTTCCCAATTTTCAATTAATTCCCTGTTGTGTCGAACGTCAAAATGATCAGGCAGCTTGTTAAAAATGAATCAATGTAGGCCATGAATCGAGGATGAACCGGGAGGACTTCAGGAACACATCAATGAACCATGCAGGTTTTTTAATATAATGCATTTTTTATGCACAAAAGCAACCTGTTGTTACCCCCTGGTTTGTTACGCAATCCCCCCTACATTCTTTGTTTAGCACGTCTCTATTTAGAAACAAATGAATAAGTAGAAATTGAAAAAGGTGGTATGGGAAAGCCAAAAAGCATTTACAGCAATCAGTTGGTGGCAATTGCCAACACAGTTTTGTGGGTACAAGAAAAGACGTTCAACAGTTGTGAGACACTTGTAGAATTTGGATTGCATGGTAACCAATGAGAGGTATGATACAGATAATACATAGCACACATCATGGTAATAATTTTGCTTTCAATATGATGTCTTTTTTCTTGTACCCCAACCGCCAACCCCAGTTTTTATGAAAGCATTAAGTACATATTTTTTACAAGAAACTTGGATCAGCCCCAGTATTATTCATTGCGAGTTATGATACAGATGATACATAGCACCTGCACCAAGATAATACCACACATCGTGGTAATGATTTTGCTTTCAAAATATATCTTTTTTTCTGGTAACTCAACCCAGTTATTGTGAAACGATTTAGTATACAGATGATACATAGCACCAAGATAATACCACACATCGTGGTAATGATTTTGCTTTCAAAATATATCTTTTTTTCTGGTAACTCAACCCAGTTATTGTGAAACGATTTAGTATAAATTCTTTACAAGAAACTTAGTTCAGCTCATTGAGAAGTATGATACAGATAATACATAGCACACATTATGGTAATGATTTTGCTTTCAAAATATATCTCCTTTTTTCTGGTAACTCAACCCAATTATTGTGAAACGATTTAGAATACATTCTTTACAAGAAACTTGGTTCAGCTCATTGAGAGGTATGATACAGATAATACATAGCACACGTTATGGTAATGATTTTGCTTTTAAAATAATGTCTTTTTTTCTGGTAACTCAGCCCCAATTGTCATGAAACGATTTAGTACACTTTTTTTACAAGACACTTGAATCAGTCCCAGTACTATTCATTAGAGGTATGATACAGATATAGAACGTAGCACTAAAGATCTTTGGTTAGCACACATCATGGTAATAGTTTGCTTTCAAAATAATGTCTTTTTCCTTGTATCCCAACTTCCAACCCCAGTTTTTAAGAAACTTGGATCAGCCCTAGTTCCATTCCTTGAGAGTTATGATGCAGATGATACATAGCATACATCATGGTAATAATTTTGCTTTCAAAATAATATCTTTTTTCTGGTACAGTAAAAACCCGCATAAAAGAACAAGTGGATTAAGAACACTCAGGCTGAAATTTGGTTGAAAAACACCATATACATGAGAACACATTCAGCCTGAAAAATGAAAATTGTTCTTACATATGACTTATTGAGTTAGGTGTTTATGTTTTAAATTTCAGAGAGCATTAGACTTGGTGCAGATTGTTTTACTACTGGTAAGGGATTTTCAGGGTAAATTGTAGTTGGACTTTGCTAAATAAACTATATATATATACCTAATTAAATTGAATTAAATGAAAATTATATAACTTACTCTTTCAGTTTTACCGTTAACAAATAACAACTTTGCACTTGAATTTTAACATTTTTTGATTCGTTGAGTGCTAGTAGTCTTGTGCAATATTTAATTCTTAAAACAAGTTTAAGAACACGCTAAGAACACTTTCCGGCTGTTTTTGCAGAAAACACCCTGTAAATAAGAACAAAATCAGCCTGAAGTCCAAAAACATGTGTTCTTTTATGCGGGTTTTTACTGTAACTCAACCCAATAATTGTGAAACGATTTAGTATACATTCTTTACAAGAAACTTGGATCAGCCCTAGTACTATTCATTGTGAGGTATGATACAGATATTGAACGTTGCACTAAAGATCTTTGGTTAGCACACAACATGGTAATAGTTTGCTTTCAAAGTAATGTCTTTTTTCCTTGTATCCCAACCGCCAACTCCAGTTTTTATGAAACTATTTAGTATTCAGTATACATTCTTTACAAGAAACTTGGATCAGCTCCAGTACTATTCATTGAGAGTCATGATACTTTGCCTTGCCACCTGACTCACATCATGGTAATAATTTGTTTCTGCACAACACTTTCTTTGTAAACCTTAATTTGTAAGAAATCAGTCAGTGCTCATTTTTTCGAGAGACTTGCCATCAATCCTTTTTCTCAGTAACACCATTTTGTATGAAACCACAATCCTGGACAAAACTCATGAGACAAGTCTGTAAATACAGATCTCTCTTTATCTGAATGCCCCCTCTCCCCTCGTTTCAATGTTGTTTTCGAATCAAACGTCCAAAATGAGAAGTACATTAGTTAAGATCCACAAAAAAACCAACATTGAGTGAGGGGGGGGGTGGAGGGGGGTCATTGCTATTTTCTGGTTGGTTCTCGAGGAGAGACTAAAAACATTGCAGATTTTAAGCTTGTCATTGAGTTTTGTCTGGGATTGCAGTTAATTCATGTTTTGTATAAGAAACCTGGAGCAATCGTAGTTCTCACGTCTTATAAAAACAAGTCATGAAGTGGCCAAAATGTCAAGAAAGTCTTGCACCATGTCTAAAAAGTCGTAAGAAGTTTGAAACTTGAATTCAAGGAACCACGTATGTCATTGAAAAATTATCTTGAGGAATAGTAATCAACCATTTTTGTTTTGAACGTAACAGAACACTGTTTATTCCCGTCTTTTTTCATGTCAAGAAACATATCTGCAGCAGTGTTAGAAGCAACATGCATTGATGATAAGAAACCACTTGAGAAACTCTTTGTACTTAAATGCGAACTTTTTCATGTTGAATGAAGAAACTGTTATTGCAATGACCTGATCCAATTAAAAATGTGTATTCAATGAAATGCATGCTACAGATAAAACATGACACCCTTGATGGTAATACATCCTTCAATCAGGCCCGCCGAGAGGGGGGCAGGGGGCAGGGGGCAGGGGGGGGGCAGGGGGCACTTTGCCCCAGGGCCTCAGGGTCTAAGGGGCCTCATAATTGAAGAATGTTGACATTTTGACTACAGGAAATGCTCTGAAATGCATTTTAAGCCAATCTAAAAGGGGCGATCGAAAAATTTTCTGCTCGCTTCGCTTGCAGGGGGCCTTAATTCCCAGTTTTGCTACTGGGCCTCGAAAAGCTCTCGGCGGCCCTGCCTTCAATACAATGCCTTTTTCCTTGTAACCATAATTTCTAAGTAACCAGTCAACGCACGTTTTTCTATAAGAATTTTGGATAAGCATATAGTACTAAAAGTTTCTTAGTTTTGCACGAAAACTTCCTCTCAGTAGCAGAAGTTTCTTTATATGTTTTTGATGTTTTTCAGCGCAAGAATTATGATTTACCGTGTGAGTCAGAAAATTTATCCACGATTGTTTCAAAAATCTTTACTACGAATACCATGAAAACAATTTGAAAAGCCAGAACTCTGTAGTCTTGCTGAGGGTTTATCTTTATATGCATACTTTACCATGCATAGTCTTGATCTCAGATAGAAAATTCCTGAAAACTTGCTTCCATTTGCTTTTGCTAAAACAAGAAACGGGTACAGTAAAGTCCCGCTTTTAAGAAACTCGTTATACAAAAACAGCCTGGTTGGCTTCTTATGTTAAGATATACTTCTTGAAAACAGGGTGTGTATACCATGGTATAAGAAACACTTTATATTCCAAACAGCTATCAAAATTGTTAAGAAAACGTTTTGAAAATATGCACTGTTGTGCATACTGAAAGTTTCTTGAATTTATAACAATTTGGGCTTAAAACCCTCATTCTTATTTGTAGAGAATTGAGACCTATTGGAGACATATTCAAACATACGCCTTATAATATTACTATGTATCATTGTAAAAGAAAGTGAACATGAATCAGCCTGGATAGTTTCTTGTAGAGAGGCATTTTATTCAGTGAAATCAGGCCTGAGTTTCTTATAATGCACCTTCTTAAAGGTGGTACTTTACTCTAGCTCACTAATCAACGACTTTCCGACTATAAGATAATGCTCTTCCTAAGCGCACGCATGCTATTCTGATGACGGGGAAGCTGTTGAAATGTAGAGGTTTTTATAAGGAACTTGGATCAGGCCATAGTACTAAAATAACATGAAGATGTTTCCATTTTAGTACTAACAGTTTCTTAGTTTGTTTCTTGATTCTTGAATGCATGAATTATCAATTTGTTATATAAAACTGCTGCAGATATGTTTGTTGACATTTTAAACACCATGTAGGAATAAACAGTGTTCTGTTATCTTCAAAACATAATTGGTTGGTTAATGTTACTCAAGAACAAAGGCTCAACGATATATTTGCTATAGTATCCATGCTTTTAACTTTTAAGAGTTTCTTGATACTTCTCAGACATAGTTCTAGAGTTTCTTAAAATTTTGGCCATCTTAATACTAGTTTCTTATAAACCAGTTTATTACAAAAAGACGTATAATGATACTCTTCCGTCAATTTGGAGCATCAAAAAGATCCATATTTGCATAATGGTGAACAGCCCATCTTTTGATGTTCTTAGCAGCAAGAAGAAATCCCGAAGCAATGTACCAAAGGGGGTTGAGCAGCAAATCACTTCAAAAATCTCGTAAACTCTCTTAACAAATCCTTAAAAATCTTTGCAAATCCCGGAAATCTAGGTAAATCGTGAAAATCTCAAAAATCTTACGAAAACTTTAGAAATCCCGAAGAAAATCCTGGAAATCTTTTAAAGTCTCAAAATCCCTCCGAGTTTTACGCAAAAAATGATGCAAATTCTCAAAAATATCCTTCGACATGTCTTTGACAATCTCACAAATCGTTTAAATCCTCACAAATCTTGCAGAATCTTTGAAACACTTGGAAAGTCTTTAAAAATCTTGCCAAATCTCGAAAATCTTTTTTTGAAGATCTCGAGAACCTAAGTTTCTGGAAAAGTTTCAGGAATCGAAAAAAGCTTAGCCTGTTAACAGGCCTTTTAGAAATCTTGGAAAAGAGCTCGGGGGGGGGGGGGGTCGTGCCTTAGTACTGTTCGTGGTACGGGGACGTGCCATTTTTTAGGGGTACTTTTTTCAGACCATTACGGAATTATGGGTATCATTTTCACAATTTTTTGACATTTCACGGAATTATGGGTGTCCTTTTCAGGGGATTTTTCATAATTTCCGGAATTATGGCCCAGATATTTATTCGATTTGTGGAATTATGGCCCTAAAATCCACCAGAATTTACGGAATTATGGGTACCAATTTTCCGGGCAAAATGGCACGTCCCCGTCACATAATAGGTTGAGTCCCCCCCCCCCGAGGAAAAGAGGCCTTTTTTGAAAGTCCTGGAAAATATCCCAAAATCTTTGAAAAATCTGAGAGACTTTTGAAATCCTAAAGTCACTATTTTGGGAGTGATTTGCCCCCCGTACCGGCTGGGTGAGTAAAATATGGTGTACCCGTCCGGTGAGATGTGAAAAAGAAGTATGTGGCCGATTTTAGAAACTTAACCCTTTCACGTCCGGCTAAAATTAAGCTTAACAGGAAAACCTAATGTAGATCGTCATTTTCCAGGGGGTATCATAATCAGTGATTCAATAAGCAAGGGATAAATGCAATGTCCATAACCTTTCAAGTCAATCAAAACTCTGAAAGCTTTACCCCCTGAAAAATTCGCAGTTTTCAATGAATAATGTTGGGCTATATGGCCTTTCCGGGGGGTGAAAGGGTTAAAATGTTAATCTATCGGTCAAAGCCTAACTAAGATGGGTAAATCTCGTTTGCGAACTAATTCCCTGTCAGACATTTTTCTAATTTTTGGGTCTTTTTAGATGAATGATTTTACCAAACAAAATTTTCCCATTTAAGTTATTCTTTGATTGTCAGTTTAACATTTTAGTTTGAATATCGTCCACATCCTATGTTATTCCACACAGGGGCGGCGCCAGCCCAGAAAAAGTGGGGTGGAAAAGAGATAGAATTGATGGCCAGAAGGTATACCTAATGACTTTTATGTCGTTTTTACTAGGAATGAATACCGACCTCAGGAAAGTGGGGTGGACATGTCCACCCCAGTCCACCCCGTGGCGCCGCCCTTGATTCCACAGCCCGGCAAACACGTATAGTTTCTTTGACTCGCCCGGTATAGAGCAACAGTTGGTATAAACCATTATACATCTTTTATAAGAAACTTGGATCAGGCCATGAACATTGTCGCATGTTAGTTCTAAAAATCTCTCTTAATTTGGTTCTTATTTTTTGAATGCGTGAATCATCATGTAGTCTTATACTTTGGAGATCTACGAAATATCAAGAAATGTGAAGTACTTTCTAAGTTTCTCGAATAGTTTTTTATAATAGTTTCTTGAATAGTTTCTCGAATAGTACACTGTTTTTTTAATTACAATCTGCAGTAGTTCATATGGTAGCTCTGCATTGACCAAAAAGTTCCGAAACTTCACGAAACGATCGAGAACCCGAAGGCGCTTCAGTATTGCTGCAGCAATGTTACAGTCAACATATAGTTACTCTTACCCAAAAAAATTTCTTACGATGTAAGAGGATCTTTTTAGAATGTTTGTTTCAATTGTTTCAGCACAGAAACTCATCGATATCCTACGAATTTCATGATGAATTTGTAACCAAGAAGCTATAAGGGTTTTCAGTACTAAGACTGAAATATTTCAGTACTAAGTTGCATGTCCGTTTTTCAACGTATTAAAGACCTTTTTACAACTCCCTAGCATTGCTTTATTTTAAAGCTTCAAATCAAACTTCAAGAAAATCTGAACTTTTCGCCATTCTTCAGACATCATTTTTCAACAAATGTTTGCAAAATATTTTGCTCACACCCATAAATGGGGCTGCCTGACCTTTGTTTTGTGCTTTGTTGTGCTGGATCGACAATTAGGATTGCTGTTGGACTTGGATGCGTTTTGGGTGTGTCCGGGTCTGATTTTGGGTGGATTCTGTGGTCGCTCTGGTGCAGTTTGGATGTTGGGTCGGGGGTTGGGCGGGTTGGTGGATGGTAAAAGGAAAAGTAAAAGGAAAAGGATTTTCAATCAAAAAGATTTTCCTGTGGCTTTTCTGTTTTAAAACCTATCTTGTGCGAAGGCGCACTAAGACACATAAATGCAAGGGAGCTATTCCAACAACTTGAGTGCGGTTGGGCCTAAACGGTCAGTTGAAGACGAAACAGAACAAAAAGCAAGACAACGAAACAAGACACAGGGATAAAAAGAAGGTAAATAAATAATCAATTAAAACATCTGTGTCTTAACACCCTTGATCAAATCATAAAGGACTCCTCGCACAGAGCAATGAAGAAAATGCAATTTCTCATGGTTGAGAGCTATTATCGGTACATTTATTGCCATGGGATTAACAATCCATAGTATTTGTTTGAAAACCTACGTCTTGTAACTCTTGAGACTGGTGAAAGGCCCATTACCTATTGTTCTTTGTGAATAGAGTCCTTACGATTTGATCGACATTTTAGGCCATTTTTCAGTCATTTTGCAACCATGAAATTTTACCTATACTTCTAGTGCCGGTAAGACAGCGAAAAAAATCACAGGAATACTTCGATATCTCGGATTTTAACTGAAATTTGAATCATTCAAATCATTCAAATTTGTGATGTTCCCTTAGTGCTATGAATTTGTAAAAGTGGGAACTTTTTCTGGCTCACCTGGTAGAGATACAGATTGATATACATTATCATACATAGAGTTTCTGACGATATTCCATTTTTTCAACCTCTGTTTCCATCAAATTAAGTAGTTTTGCAGCTGCCTTGCAATCTGACGATTGCACTTAAAATGCAATGTGCAATCGCCTAAATTCTGCTACCCAGGGTAAAATCCCGGGGGGGGGGTACTTGACTAGGGAAGTGACGGGGGTGTGTGGCAAACCGCTCAACACCCTGTACCCTGTCGCATAAAAAATTGCCTAAAAGTATATCCCAGGGGGGGGCACTTGTGAAAATTTTGATAGGGATGCTCGTGTCATTTTTTTGGGTTTGAAATTTACGAAAATGTCATTTTTTTGGGTTTCGCTAAGTTGGCGTCATTTTTGTGGGGTTGAAAAAATTGCCGTCATTTTTTTGGGTTAATTGAAAATTTGCGTCATTTTTTTGGGTTACTGAACTTTGTATTTAGAAAATTATGATCTCAATCAATTAATGGAAGTGCTATAGGTTGTTGAATAATTATTTCTTCCCAATTATGCTGAATCAGAAGTTTACCTACTCTATGTGTCAATTCATTGATATAGTTTTTAGAAAGAATAGTTGGTTATTAACTAACATATGAAGATTTAGACAAATCATAAGAGTTGCTGTGATGGTCTCCAAATTCAATATCAGTTTTACTATCTTGTGCAGAATTATAAGGTGCAATTTTCTCAATTTAACTTGTTGTACAAAAAGGATAGCTATGGGGGCTCGAGAATAATTCCGTCATTTTTTTGGGTTTGAAAATTTTGGGCCTGTCATTTTTTTGGGTAGATTGAAAATCTGCCCGAATGAGCATCCCTATCTTAAATTTTATAGAGTGCCCCCCTTGGTAAGTATATACCCTGTCGCATAAAAATTTTGCCAAAATCCATTGTTTCATGATAACTCTAAAAGGTGTGCTTCCACATGATACCCTGTCGCATAATTTTCTTATCAATTGTAATACCCTGTCGCATAATTTTTATCAAAAAAGGACACCCTGTCGCATAATTTTTACCGTAAAAGGACACCCTGTTGAGCGGCACATCCCGTCAAGTCAAGTATGGGAGTACCCCCCCCGGGGGTAAAATTTAGCATAATATTTCACTGCAATATTGCGCCCAAGGTTCCACGGCTTCTGGTGTGTTTTTGGTCCAAGTTTCGTTGTACGCATTTATCATGAGCTTGAGCTGCGTGCTGACCCAAAAAAAGATGCTGATGCCAAATATAAATTAATTCTTAGACGCATACTGCGTTGGCATTAATTGGCATTTTGATGCTTTGTACTAATGATACTTTTGCCATGCCAACATAGCAGTTGCTATGGACTAGTAATTCGAAAATGCATTAATTGTTAGTTGCTTTGGTGAAAAACGACGAATGGAGTCTATTCATTCAAAGCCAAGAAATGAAATGTGGAAAATAACGTTTAAAAATAAATTTGAAATTGTAAGGGTATTATCAAAATGTGCCGTTAGATTTCAACCAACTCTGGCAGCAAACTGTTCTGAGAAACACCCCCTGCCGAACCTATCGTGGGACGAATCAGCGTCTCATTTTGCTTAAACGCACCGGGGGGGGGGGGGTTCTTCCATAGTAAAGGTACCTGGGGATGTGCCGCCCAGAAGGGTATACTTTTTTGGATCTCTAGTCTAGCCAAGGGTATACTTTTTGGCAATTTTAGTCGCGTTTAGTCTAGGCAAGGGTATGCTTTTTGGCGATTTTGGTCAAAGAACTGTAAAAGTTCGATAATTTCTGTAAAAAAACCAAATTTAAAAAAAATTCTGTCCTGAGAATACGAAAATTTGGCAAGTTTTGTCCAGAAAACGCCCTTTCAGGGCACTTTTAATGGAAAGATTAGTCTAGCTAAGGGTATCATTTTCACAAAAATTGGTCTAGCCAACGGTTCCATTTTGAAACTGTGGGCGGCACACCCCTAACCGAAATTGAGACCCCCCCCGTTCTTAAACGCTGCCATTATTTGTCGTTATTTTCAACGGGCTTTGTTTGTAACTGATCTTCTCACCAAAGAGAGGCTGATTATCTAAGTCCCTTGTATCCCTCTGGTAAACCTCCAGCTTGACAGGTACTGATAATAAAACTGCGAATAATATGACCGTGCTCAGGCCCATTTTCATCCATCACCTCGCAACAAAGAAATGCAGAAGAAAACCTAGTCAGCACACAGTTGACATCGAAAACTTAACATCCATGAATTGTTAATTTCATACTGCTGAGGCCATTTCGGCCCAGCTACGATGTGGGAGAGGAAAGCCTGCACGCAGGCTATGAACTTACCAACTTCTAACAGCAGTTTTGCAAGTCCACGTCAGTGGGCCTCATTTTGACATGTTTTCGATCAACCAATCAGAGGACATGATCGTTTACTTGGTGCTTGCTGATTTGTGAGGCAAAACTCCGGTGCGGCTCGCTTCACATTATGTTGTGTTGGTTGGGTCGAGCCGATGAGACGAAGTAAAACCACAGTTTGACGTTTTCTCTATATATCTCAAACAGCATCTGAACAGTAACGACTATAAACTATAAGCTAATATGTAGTAAAAAATAAGAGGCAGTGAATTTGAGTTGAACGCCTTTATGCGAACTTTTAGCTGTTACCAAAAACTTTTCGACCTTAGTGCCGAATGATCACTTTTCCGTCTGCACCCTACGTGCTTTAAACTCCGACTGCCAAAAAAAAACAGAGGCACTACCAGAAGTCTGGGTAAGAGAAGAATGTAACAGCGTTCAAACAAAATGATTGGGTTGTCATTTCCTTCACAATACATTAGTTGGGCTGGCATGCCTACATGGTAAAAAAATATTGCCAGGGACGTTTACAAGGCAATCCGGCTTTTAATAGGCTTACCGCCATGTTATAGAAAGTGCTTCCCAAAATCAATTTGAGATTAGCCAGTAGGATTGCGTGAACGGTATGACATCAATTGGACCTTAATCAATATGCTGCACGGGGCGACGTTGCAGAAGTGGATGCTAGTCAAGGCCTAACTTTAGGAAGGGCTAGATTTTAGACTGCAGCTGCTGAGAGCTGGCATGGAAAGATAGTAAACGTGGTTCCAGTGTTTTTAGTCTTTCCCGATAGGCCCGGCAAATTTTATATGCGAACGTTAACATTTTGGATTATGCATGGGTATTGGGTTTTTTGGTTCGACGTTTGTAGTGTTTGTATCCTGAGTACCAGGGCCAAGCATAGTTTGTGTCCCATCCCATGTCCCATTGTTCTTTGGCTCTGGTGACCAGAGTAGGTTTGTTGGTGCCCTAAATGTTTTGTCAACAGAAGTCCACTTGCGGTGAAACTGTGGGTGGATAATTGCGATACTGTTAGAACTGTTCAGTTTCAAGATGAAGAAATCCGGTGTTCTCAGCAGAGTACCACACTCAATCTTTAGATAGGACTCAATAAAGTGGATTTTGGAAGTCGCTATCGACTGTTCAAAATTCATTTTCTGGAACATATGGATTGAAATTACTATTTTCTGTAAAGTTGTAAATCACAGTTAATTACTGCCGAATAGATGTTCCTGTTAGTCAACAGACATGAACAAGGTTTTTGATAAAGCCAAGATAAAGCAGAGTCAATTGAGACTCCGGGGGGGGGGGGGTACTATGCATATTTTGGGTACGGGGACGTGCCATCGGGAAGGGTATCGATTTTCACGATTTTGGTATAAGGAACGGTATCGATTTTCACGAATTTGGTATAAGGAACGGTATCACTTTTCGCGATTTTCACAATTGGTATTGGATCCGGTATCCATTTTCGGAAAATTGGTATAAAGTCGGGTATATATTTTTGAAAAATTGGTATAAAGTCGGGTATACAGTTTGGAAAAATTGGTATAAGGAACGGGTATGTTTTTGAAACCTCGATGGCACGTCCCCGTCCAAAATCTGGTCAAGTACCCCCCCCCCCCGGGTTGAGACTCTGGATAAAGCATGGAAAAATCCATCGAAATTGTGATAGTAACCATCATGATACAGAGGCATCCTGCGGACCAAATCTGAGGAAGAATCGATTAATTTGAGCAGTGCATAGTTGTTAAATTGCCGAAATTAAGCCAGACCAAAATGTAGGAATCGAGTAGGAATCATACCATTGCAAGACATCAATGTGTGATATGGCATTGCAATTTGCATGCATCATTTTAACACCTGACCCCCGGGATCGAATATGTTTATGGTAAGGCACTACCGTGAATAGAGAATTGAAAAATGGAAATTGGAGAATGAAGTGACGCTACTTTAAGACGAAAAACAATAGATTCAAAAATGAAAACAAAGGAAAACAACAATAAGTATAAAGAGAGCGATTTTCCCGACAACGGAGGAGGGCCCATCTGTTGAGCAAAGTACTTTTTCAAAGGCATTCAATCCGTGATTTCAATTCCAACTCGAACAGCCTCGACACATGAACATGAAGGACACTTGTTAACGAAATGAACGTTCTTACACGGAGAGCGAACTTGTCTTCGGGTCAGCTGAATAAAAAGGCCCTTAAAGAGACACTGTAAATTACTGACAAATGATGACTGCCAAACGAAAAGGTTTGTGAAAATATAATTTCTTTTTAAAGACTTTTTTAATTGGAATTTTGGACAGATTTTTGGTCTTGCCTCTTGACCCGCCTTCTCGAATCTGTTGTTTACTTGACTTTTATTCCTAAAAATTTGGCAGGTAGTAATTTTGAGATTTGTTTGCTCATACTTTCATTCCAGGCCCTACTGCATCCTCCTAAAGTTAGACTAGGAATGAAGTTAATTCAATGTAGATTTTTGAATGATATCAAGAAAGAACGATTGTGTGATTCCATTCCACGTGTCCTTTGACTTTGACTGATAACCTCTTTTGTTTTTCATTTTGATCGATTTTCTTGAAAGATTGAAAATTTTATTAACGTTTCCCTAAAATACACATAAAAATCCTCGCTTACTTTCAATGGGAATTCCTACCCTGACGATAAATGGTATCTGTATCGGCATGGAATCGGTTTGGCAAGATTCAGATCACTTGCTGATATTTTCCAATCAAATCATGTTATTGTGATTTTTGTTTATCGATGATTTCTTGATCCGCTATGATTCCAAAGATCAAAATGATAATTGCATCAGTTCATAACTTATCTTCGACTGAGAAAAGATATCTGTTACATTATCTTTGCATTTTATAACTTATCTCGCGGTGAAATCTTTCTTACTGGTGCAGATAGAACAACTTGATGCATTGAATCAAGAACGATAATCAGTTGGATCATGATTCCTTTTGATCAATAGAACATCTGTGATCATTGTTACTGCTAGATGTTTTTAATTGATGAAAAGTGGTTGATAATGATTCTCAACCAAATTCATCACCATGCAAAATTCAACTATGCTGAAACTTTGACGATTTGTCATTGTACTTTTCGAGACAATGATGACACATTTTCATGATAATTTGTTGCTTTATTTCAACGTCAAATTTTGTTTTGTTTTTTATTTACTTCTTATAATACACAATACAAAAATGCAGCTCTTTCTCATTTTCATTTCTTTCATGTCAGTTTCCTTAAATTTTCCTTTTAGTTAGATATTTTTTATCTGAAAAATATAGACATTATGTACTTGGTGACTTTGTAACTGTGGGGTAAGATTGATTAAAGAACTGCTACACGTTTTTTTATAAGAAACTGGTTTATAAGAAACTAGCACTAAGATGGCCAAAATTTTAAGCAACTATAGTACTATGTATGAGAAGTATTATGAAACTTTTCAAGGTAAAAGGATGGATATTATAGTTAATATATCGTTGAACCTTTCTTTTTGAGCAATATTAACTAACCATTTCTTCGTTCAATACAACATAACATTGTTTATGCCTACAGTATATGATGTTTTAAATGTCAAGAAACATATCTGCAGCAGTGTTAGCGACTACATTGATAATTCTGCATTCAAAAAATAAGAATCCAATGAAGAAACTTTTAGTGCTAAAACAGACAAAATTCCATGTTAAATTAAGAAACTTTTAGTACTATAGCCTGATCCTAGTTTCATATGAAAAACATGTATGTTCTTTAAGGGGTTATTATCATGACATTCCTGCTGTTTATGTTAGTTGGGATTCTGTGCCTTTACCTTATGAAAGATTTAAGCAAGAAACGTCACATGCTCAGTATCACGTGAGTTACTGTATGTCTTTACAAATGTGAGAGAAGGGAGAGTGCACTTCAGATTTTACAAAGTAAATGGAAGAAAGTTTCTTACGTGATATTGTCTCACTTGCTCGAGTTTCTTAGTTTTTTGGTGATCTGAGAGTCAAGCTTATTAGTTGTGTTGTGTTTTCTCAGAAAGTTCAAATGAAGATTTTTACAGCTAAAGCCGTTGGAACTATTTCCAATAAATAGTTGATAAAATAGGCCATTGCCGGCCGTTGTTTGAAATCTGTCTTTTTACCCCATATGTACGCGTCTACTCCCAAGGTTGTTCTTCTGGTAGGAATCTATCACTTCACTAATGAGAAGCGAGACCAATATTTTTACGAGAAAGAACGCTGTATACATTGGCTCAAATAGCTGCTAAACTTTTGTAACTTTTTCCAAATCATTGGAAATATTTGACACTTAATGGTGTATAGTGTCGTGCCATATTTCATTTGCAACATTGAGCCTGGAGTGTGATTTCTGCCAAGCCCTGTTTTGAGCCTTGTTTTGAGTGGTATATACATTGTGACTATGGTATATATTTAGAAACAAAAAGAAATTTAACAAGAATTCCACAGTAAGAATGATGCCCTAGCCTTTAAGAACCCTTAGCACCAAATCAGGGCATATGTTTCTCATTTCAAAGACATGCACTGGAAATCACTTTCAAATCACTCTTAAACTTGTGTTAGAAATCAGAGTCAAATCAGTCATAACAGAAACCTGTCTTGGAAATTATCTTGAAATCAATGCCAGCTGCCTCGAATAAAGGATAGTCCAATAAAAACAACATGTCATTCAATGGAATTTTCTCACACCATCCTGCCACCCTGAAAATTCAAAAACTAAAAAGAATTTAGAAAAGCACATTTTGAATGACGTCAAGAAGTGTGTCGGTTTCCTTTTTAATCAAAGCATGGTTTTTGAATTCTAAAAGTTGTGCAAACATGCAAAGACAAGATTGCATGTCATGAACCAAATATTTGCTGGAGACAATGATTTGAATACGATGCTAAAAGTCAGTTTGTTTTTACCTTTAAAAATCTATTATTTGAGGCTTTGCTTTTTATTGGAAGTGCAGCCAGTTCTCAATAACAACATTATTCATAAATATATCAGGAAAACTTTCATTAATATAGTCCTAATTTTTTAGGCAATTTTTTCCATGATTTGTTTTCATTTCTCACTGACATGGTATTTCATTCATTGCTGAGTATTATGTGTCCATGTAGTTTTCATTAGACATCACTTTTCAAAAATACAAAGCTAATTTTTAAAAATTAAGACGGCTGTGATACCTAGACTACATTACGTAAGTCCCTCTTACTTACGCTCGTTGTTGTTGTTGTTGTTGTTATCGCTTCAGTTGAGGAATTGAGTGAAATTAAAACATCAGATTATAAATGTTGAACGAATACAAGGAATCACGTCGTCAGTCTATGTGATACCTTAGTTAAGAAATAGTTTAGAAAATTTTGCCAATTGTAAACTATTGAGTTCTAAAATTGAAATTTTTGATTATGAATCCCCTCCGTATTTGTAAAGATACAATGACGTACCTGTCAATTTTCCATTTTTGGCACTAGTAAGATTTCATAAGAATCTTCTAATAAGAAAATTGCCATCAAATTTAAGGAACTTTCTTCAAACTCCTGACCCAAGTATCTTGTAAAAAATGCGTTTTAAAGAAATGCCTCCTTGAAGACTATTCTTAAATCTTAGACCTGCCGGTTAACAAGCATACCACTTCAGGTGCATGATACTTTAAAATTTTACTCCTTGAATATGTGAAAAGAAACCCCGTTAACCCACAATCATGCTTTTGGCTCTTAACAGCCTTGAGTTAGCTTGGAAAAGAAAAGACTGAACCCATTCTCATGTAGACTTGCCCCAAGTCTACTTCGTCATCTGTAATAAGTCTGCCTGAAAGTTAGGGCAAGTCTAATTCTCATGAGGAACTGTAGTAGCTTTTCAAAAAACTCTGCTGGAAGCGAGCTTTCTAATTAGATGTTTTCTTGTAATTTTTTCTGGATTCAGAGAACCAATGTGACATCGCTACACGGAAAGCGCGAAGTTCAATTTTACGAAAAATTAAGGTACGCTACAAGAAACTTTGAATGAGAATTGCAGCCAGAGTTAAGAAACCCTACTTTAAATCTATTAAGGGGGAATGCATGGGTATAACATCGTTATGACCCACCAGTATATGACACTAAGGTCAAATTTATAGCTCTGTTTCCTTTTTTGAAGAAATCCAGAAAATTGCAGGGGCATGTTATAGCGTTATTGGTTATTGTGTGCAATTGATTTTTGAGACGAGATGTTTGCTTGTAAATCGACAAAGAAGTCATCTTTCCAAATTCTTCGATGAAATCTACAACGATTTCTGCTAATTTTGGTAAATGTTTGAAAATAATGCGCAAATTTGACCATTCAAAATTTAGAAGCCGTTCCTTTCTTGTATTATATCTTTTTCATTTCATTCATATCATTTCTTATTTATGAGAAAGGTTTTGTCTACTTAAGAGGGGTGCATTTCTCCGCTCTCTTTTTATATTTTCATAACAAATATACAAGACTTCCGAACTTTTTCAGTTTCATGGAACATGTCGGAAAGTTTCAGCCCTAAACGAATACATCAAAACATCCGTATAACGGATGCCTGTGAGACCAGTGTGATTGTCCGTTGTAGAGAGGTGTCCGCTTAATGGCGGTTCTTACAACCTCCCCCCACCGTTTTTCGAAATGTATCTTTAGGCTATTCGGCACAGGCAGCCCATATTACATGATTTTCAAACAAATATTTTATTCAAAGTAATTATTCTTTCAAATATTTTCACCTTTCCCCCTCTGTTATCATGCTTTTCGCTCCCGCGTTTCCTTGTGCTCTCTTATAAAAGTCACAAGTAATACACATTGGGAAGGCCGTAGAGCACAGAGTTGAAAATAAAACGTCAATGGAAGGGAAACGATGGAACTGTTTTTTGATGAAATAGGTTTTTGGAACAAAATACTTTTTTGAATATCATATAATATGTGCCTCCGGCAACCGGCATGCATTGCGTTTGCTTTTTTGTTTGCTTGTTTGTTCCTCTGTTTGTTTGTTTGTTTGTTTGTTTTTACGTGGATTTCATGGATTTCAATCAATTCAAGTCCAATTTCAACGAATATGTGGAGAAATATGGTCGCTGTGACCATGGTCGCATCTGAAGTTGCAGCGACGAACTGCTAACTTTGACGACACCACTAAATCTTTTTTGTGCAGTATGTAAGCCACTTCTACAAATATGGCTGCGATGCATGCCGGTTTCCTAAGAGTGTTTAGATCGGTGCAGAAATTAATGGCGATGTTTCCTTGATGTTTTTGAAGCAGTAAACGAGGGGCCTAAACGAGGGGCCTATTAGTTGAAAGCCAGCCAATCGCTTGCTAAAAACTGAACAGGGTAGACCTGGGTATATGAGAACGATATGGGTTATAATATTACCAAAAGGACCCTTTTTGTATCACAACATTGACTTTGCCCTGTAAAATTTGCACATTTGTCCCACCCTCTTCGTCATTTAGTCATGTGGTGTGGCATTATTTGGCGAACCTTTGCTCAGCGATTTCTTGAGAAAAAAAACGCCTTATTTACTTGACTATGTGGACGTTCCTTCATGTTGTTATGTTTCGATTTTCGATCTTCTTAGTTAATAGAGTTTGGCCGTAGTGTTGTGAAGTCATTACGCGGCCCATTCCAGGATAGGCTGAAATCAGGCTTGAATATGCTCGAAAATAGCAATAAAGAATGTCTGCCTTTTTCTTATTTTTTGCCCTGTCATCGCAGGGTAATTGCAGGATTCTATTTCAGGCTAATGTTGGTCTTTTTTACGGTGTCTTCACTACAAGATTTGAAACTTGAAAAAATGAAACTTGAACAAGCCATGAGAGTGTTCCCTCAAAAGCAGACAGAAATTTACATTCGGTAAACGAGGCGTTATGCAAGGGGTTAAGTAATTTGCCTTTTACAAGTGGTTGTGTGAATTTCAGACATGATGGTTTTGTATTTTGTATTATATCATAGAAATAGTACCTATATTGTCTAGGTATGTTCTTTTTCAAAATTGGCTGTAGAAATGTGAGACATCATAGTCTGGTTGTAAGCATTGGACCCAGAAATGTAGTGGGGTGTGCTGCTGGGGCAACGAGACTCTCACCCTCTCCGGGAGCAGTTTATTCACTTTATTCAATCCGGGAGCCAATCGGCAAGAAAACATAGAAAAATTGCCAACTCCCAACGAAAATCCTGCAAGAGCAGTATTATTTGAAATTGTATGTCCTTTTATGAGCACATTTTGGGAAACCGAAAGCACAGTTTTGGAGCAAAATACCTGAAAACTATACCCTGTACCATACCCAGGTAAGTGCCGCAGTGGGTAGTAAGCACTAAGAATGGGCTCGAAGCGAAATTGTTTAGATATCTTCTATTTTAGAAATCTGCTGTTTTTTATAGGATCGACTCATTCAGTTTCCAGTGAGGTCAAACAGAGGCTTCAAGAGTTCGTTTTGAATAAACAGCAAAGAGAAGCCGCCCTCGCATCTGCGACAGTATCCCAAGATCGTTTTCGACAGTGGTAAGTGCATTTAAAACTTAGCAGAATACGTTTGATTTTTCATTCACAGTTGCACAGCTTATTATAGGGACAGGTTTGCGTAACAGTAAACAAACCTGTTATCTCTGGAATCTATATTGTTTCCCACATGTGGCCATTGTGTTCTGCACAGATTTTGGTGGATGGGGTGAATCCAGAATAAAGTTACTTCTCAAAATCCGACAATAACTCCGCAATCGTACAGCATATGAGTTTTTGGTTTGTTTCTCTACGAAGTACAAGAGTCCATCTTCAAAATAAAACTTTCATTTTGAAAAAAGTAGTGGAAAATCACTGTGATATGGCTTGTCAAAAAATACTGTAAAATGGTCGTTTTGAAAGAAGTTTATTTACGTTGCGCGACCCTGCCCCTTTAAGCGCTGATCAAACTTAAAGGCGAAATGATATCATAAGCATATCATCCTGGGGGGTATGTAGACTTATGACGATGAGTCCCTTGTATCCCTGCGGTCAGCCTTGCTCAAGAGGGACTCATAATGAACCAGTGAAAAACTTCGCCCTATTTTCTTCAATCATCAATGGAATTATCAATTATCAATGGAATCATCAACGCAATCTGATTGATACAGTAGGAATCGCGAAGTTTGGGCCTAAACAGGGCCAGGTTGTTCAGAGTAATATTATGAGTCTCTGTTGACTGAAGCGCCATCATCAAGTCAAAGAGCACAGGGAAACAAGAGACTCATCGTCATAAGTCTAGGGGGTATGTGCCAGGGATCGCCGAAAGTACGGCGCTCCCTGGTATTTACTGTAGTGCCCCGCATATAAGTATTGCAAATTTAAGAAGCACATGCCTTGGGTCAAAAATGATGCCCCATTTTATAAGAACCTGTACAGGTCTGAAAAACTGTTTGTTTCGCATTTAAAAATTATATATTAAAACCTTTGAATATTCTGCTTTCCACCTAAATTGAACTATACCTATTCAAATGAAAACGAAAATTTATAGTATTCAAACTAAGCAAAAAGCATCTTGGAATAATTACAGAGTTACCTAGGTTTGAAAATAACAGGCAGATGACGGGGATGTGCCATTTTGACGTTCGAAGTCACCCAAAAATTCATAAAATTTTGCGAAAACCATACCCCAAGATTTATCGGCCATTGAAAATATTTTGAAAATATATATCATAAATTTATGAAAAATTTATATAATATATACCGGTTGAGCCAGAAAAATGTTCTCACTTTTGAAAATTCATAGCACCAAGACTACTTCACGGATTTGAAAAATTCAAATTTTAGTTAAAAGCCGAAAGATCAAAGTATTTTTGTGACTTTTCTCGCTGTCCTACCAGTACTAGAAGTATTGGTAAATTCAACTTTATAAAAATTTAATGGTTGCAAAATGACGGGAAAAGAGCCTAAAACATTGATCAAATTGAAAGGACGCTATTCACACCGAACAATAGGCAATGGGCATTTCACCTCTCTCAAGAGTTATAAAACATCGATTAAAAAAAATATGGCAGATTTTCAATCCCATGGCAATTAATGTGCGGAGGATATCTCTCACCCATGACAAGTTGCATTTCCTTCATTATCCTGTGCTAGGAGTCATTTATGCTTTGATTGATGTTTTAGGCTATTTTCAGTCATTTTGCAACCATGAACTTTTGTAAAGTTGAATTTGCTTGTGTTTGTAGTGCTCGTGAGATAAGAAGAAAAATCACAAAAGTACTTTAATCTTTTAGCTTTTAACTAGAATCACAATCATTCAAATCTGTGAAATACTCTTGCTGTTATGAATTTTCAAAAATGGGAACTTTTTTCTGGCGCACCCGGTATAAAGTGGCAAAAATCCAAAAGTTTCAAAATTGGATCAAATTCGATATCCTACAGAGTTACTTTCCAAAGTGACACCCGCAAATTTATGTCAATTGGTTATCTTACCAAAAATGACACCCTATTAACTTTGATATCTGGCTGAGAATGGGCATCCCAAAAAATTCCACATTCTTTACCAGGTTATATGGTAGCTACCCCCCGGGGGATGACTCTGTCATTTGCCCAAGCGACAACATTGCTAAATGTGTTCAAGTCATTGCCGCACAGCAGAAATATCAGTGAGATTTGACCATGTTTTTAGGCCTTTTTTAAGGTTCTTCGAAGGGACTTTCTTCACAAATCCTTTATAACATCAGAAAGGAGTGACAGATTTCCGTCAGAAAAAATTCAAAAGTTGATTGAAAATGTCGGCTGTTAAAAAAGACATCAAAATTCAGAAGTTCTTTGATATTCAGGCAACAGAAGCCTTTGAGACGGTGTGCGTTTTACCAACTCAACCAGAAAATTATCCTAGTGCACTGCATGAAAATTTAATGATGTAACAATATATAGGAACCGTGTGATATGCAAAACTAGTCCTGTATATTTCATCAAAAATAGATAACAACTTTGTAGCTTTGGATTGCACAACTTCGCTCCGCTCTATTTTGATACAAGACTTATTACATCATCATTGTTTCGCTTTTTGCATGGAACTGATAGACTGACGACGCGATCCCTTGTATTCGTTCATTATTTTCAATCTGATATTATATTTTCTCTCATACAAGAGAGTTATCTAAACCAGCTTAAATCTTAACCAATCAAATGATTGGATTTGTTGGATTGACCAATCAGAAAGCTTTATTCGATAACCTGGTTTCGTTGAAAAACTGGTTTAACTTGCAGTGTGAATGGGGCATGTGTCCGTTTCTGGAAGCGTATGGACGTAAGTCGTAGTATGAGCGTCCGTCAGTCCATCAGTAGCGATAACTACAAATATGCAGTCAGTCTAGTTATGAGGCTCATCAAGTTAAAGAAGCACAGGGAAACAAGGAACTCTAGGTCGTAAGTCTACCTGCTCCCTACATGTGTTAAAAATCGAATAAAGTCCATGAAATTCAGGAAAACGAAACTTGAGGCTGATTCACACTTTGTCGTTCGGGTCGTTAGGCTCGTGCAAAAGACCGAAAATACGAAGACTCAGAGTTTGAATCCTTTGTCTTTTGCATTTTTATGCACGACCTTAAAGGACAAGTCCGGGGTTGGTATAATTGTTGATTATTCAAGAGATTACAATGTTGTGAATGGTGTGGAGTACTTTTTTTCAATTGTTTTCTCTTTTAATCTGCGACACTACATATTTCAATCTTCTAAGAAGTGCGAGATGACGTCATTTTATATGACGTCACTTGACGTTGACCTGAACGAGGCTGCCAAATGTGTTGATATTATACCGCCCATATGCTAGCCTCCTTCTCGTTGCTTCGCACACTCGCACAGAATACAAATTTGCAACGATATGTGGCCTAACTTACGGAGATTAGTCGTCAAATTTATGAATGTTCAAGGCACGAAAACTTGGAAAGAACTCACGATTGGTGTTCAGCAGTTGGTAAGGTTGCTTTTTAACAATAATTTTATCAACCCCGGACTTGTCCTTTAACGACCAGAACGACCTAGTTTGAATCAGGCTTAACATCGCACTGCATTGCATTTCGTTTCCAAGAGCCTTGAAGCCTGGTTTTCATTAAATAGTAATTCATCGCCGATCATTGTCTTAGAGCATCGCCGATCATCGCCGATGCAGCAAGACAATGGTTGGCGATGAATCACGCCTTAATGAAAACCAGGCTTGAAGGATCCAAGCCATCGGACGTCTCCTGTGGATTCCTTCGAATTCTTTATTTCTGACGCTTATTTGAAAGACTGATGTTGCTAGCGAGCATGATTTGTGCTCTTCCCAAGCTCATTGCATCTTTTTATTTAACAACGAATTTTCTGCATTTTACTGACAGCAAGCATATTTACACAAAAATGTCTTTAGCAAGTATGCTGGCCTAATGGGATCTGCTGTGCAAATGTGCTCAAATGTCAATTTTTGCAAAGTGGCGTTGTTTTCTTGTGTCAAGGGGTCTGTTTCAAGTTGAACCATCATGCTTTGCAGGTTTCATCTCTTTATTGTTACCATCGTCAAGGGCCATGAATAAATGATGGCAACAAAGGCCAAAGATGTGACGGCATCCGCTGAGTATGCGTTGAAACGTTGAAACATACCCTTAAACGGCTTGCATTTCCTACGTTTAGGTTAATGACGGCATTTATTTTTCAGGTATGCAACATCAGGATTGCCTTCCAATGCAGAAGACGATGACTTCCCTCTTCGTAAGGCTGGTATGCAGATTAGTTATTTTTTGTCGTGAAGATGTCAAATATGTGACCGCGGGGGGAGGGGTAACGTATCATGTTGAGGGTACGGGTATGTGCCGCCTATATGGGTGGGTATTTGGATCCAAAATTCTCTAAACAAGGGTCCCTTTTTCGGTAGATTTTCCTTAGACATTGGTGGGTTTTCCAGAAATTGGCAAGAAATTGTCAATAATGGGTAGTTTTCCGCCAAAATTCATCATAAAAGTGGGTATGACGGCAGCTGGCGGTAATTAGAAGAGGGTACCTTTCTGAAGACCGGGCGGCAGACCCCCGTCCATCCGTAAGTCTGTGAGTTCAGTTGGTAAACTATGTTTTGTACCACGATGAAAGAACCATCGTCGCCCACGTAGGTGGACATGCTGGATCCCAGATAGCACCCCACCTATGGAGTGTCATGACAAGGAGTCGCGGACTCGATTAGGTATCTCTGCTTCTACGATCCCAGCACTTTGGCTAAAATCGCCAATTCATCTTCACCTTTCATCCCCATAGGGCAACCAATTTCTCTGCAACGTATCTAGCCATCTGACGTCAGCTCAGTCTACTCAAAGCATAGTTATTGTTCCCCAAGGAGAAGACGGTGAGAGCCGTCCTTTCCCCTACTGTGTTTTAGGTATATATAGCCAAGGGGAGTTTTAAAACAATGTAAAATTCCTAAGGTAAAGCCACGTGATGTATTGAAATTGAAAGCCAAACAAGTGCCTTTAGTTTTAAGATTCAATCATGCGCTGCAGTTTGTTAATAAGAAACTTATTTCTTCTGTTCTTTGAGTGCTCTATTAATAGACTTTTCTATTTTCAATCTTACTTAATTATTTAGACCCCTTTTTGCTCTCAGACTTTTCTAAATATATTTAACAAGGGTCCGAAGAATACTTTCTTTCTTCTAAATATATTAACAGCGAACCGCAGAATTCCAGATCAGACATAAGCCTCCAGGGATCTCGCATTTAGTAAAGACTTATTCCAAATTTTGAGCTAGTTAAATAATTTAGTCCTGTTCGTCTGCCGACTTCATTTCATCTTGCCAGCGTGCAGCGCCTCCTAACAGCAGCTACTCTTAATTTATGGCAATGATAATTACGTACTTCCAAGCAAAAGCAAAAGGTAGTTTTTGCCAAAGATAGAACTGCTGACGTAGCTAACAGCGATTAAGTCACACTTTGAGAGATACGGGAAAATATTAAATTTTAATCATCAGGGAAGAATGATATCTACATTTCTGCTTTCGCAGGCTAAAATTGTCTTGTAGTACCTAATGACTGGTCAAAACCGTACGGTTATAGTGTAAACGTGGCCTCCATGCATGCGATGCAAAATGCAGCTCTTTATGGACCGAGGGGCATATCCGTTGCTAGAAATGTGGTGCTCTCTCAAGTGGAATCTTTTTGTTTTCCGATGAATCCTTTGTATGTGGTTGAAATCCCGTAGAAATCTCTTGTGCTTTTTAAGGGAATGATATACCCCTTATCAAAAACCACAACATGTGCTCTTGTCAGTGCTGCAGCAAGGTAGAAAAGCTTCGCAGTTTGAAGGTAGTTTTAGCCGTATTTCCATTTGCGTTGGAGTGATCTTTTACCAGACAATGACCATGATTTTGGAAGAAAGGCCCGATTCAGGCGAGCAACTATCGAATCTCTAGTATAAGATTTTGGCTATTCGAAGAAACTTTTCTTAAGGAAGATGGATTCATGACTACGAAAGAATGTATAATTTTGTGTCCCCAACTGGCTTCTGCGCTGAATATTTTGGACATTAATAAGGTTCATGATTGATTTATTGGTTGATTGGTGGATTGATTGATTGATTGATTATTGACGGTCTTTGAATTGGCAGGGCTTCTGTTGCTAAACCATTGGCTTGTTACCATCCATTCATTTCTATTACCGTTTTGTAGCACTTGACTATCCAGTCATTTCTATTACCGTTTTGTAGCACTTGACTCATAATGCTCTGAAGATTATCCATTTTTAGCTTTCCTTTCTAGATTCTAACCCAGAATCCATTATAATCCAAACAGGGATCAACAAGAAATAAAGAGATTCTTGCGCATGGTAATAGGTTCCTCGGCTGTTGATTAGCCTGCGTGCAGACTCTACTTTATACTGATCCCTTTTCAGACAGGTTCTCCTCCTGTAGGAGAACCTCTCTGAAAAGAAAGCACTAGAGTCTGCACGCAGGCTACTGTTGCTCTGCTTGGAACATTACCAGCATAACAAAAGACTCAGACAAAAGGGGCAGTCCTCGGTATCCTCAACAAAAACGATAATGTAAAGCAGACACTGAATTGCTTTAATTGAAATTAACATGTATATTACTCTAGGTTTATTGTAGATAGTTGGTGCAAATTGCCTTTGTTCTTTCAAAACTATGTAAGTGTCAACTTTAAATGAATATGTGAATGAATGAATGAATGAATGAATGAATGAATGAATGAATGAATGAATGAATGAATGAATGAATGAATGAGTGAATGAATGAATGAATGAATGAATGAACGAATGAATGAAAAAATTACAATTCTTACCCACTTTCATACGCTGAAGATGGATCGTGGAATGGATCCGAAACGATCGTTCGATACAAATGATAATGGTCTGAACCGGTTTGAATGATAAGAAATAAATAAAGTAATAGTAAGTAATAAGAAATAAAGTAAAGCTAACAAATCTATTTCTTTTACATCAGCTTCTGAACCAAACTTGAAGCTACGATCACGATTGCGTCATAAAGTAACAGCTTCAAAAAGGACCATAAGCTCCAGTAGTCCATTGGCTTTCAGACGAAGGGAAAAGAGTGTGGGAGGACACAGCCCTGTTGGAAAGTCATTTCCAGGTAGGTTTGAATTACTTTTCAAAATAAGGACATACATTTTGTGAAAATTTGGATTGCTCAGAATCAGATTCAATTTATGTTTGACAGAATGCATATATACTGGGTAAATCATAAAAACTATTGAAGTTTCAAAATCTGCAAAATTTTGTTTGATGCTCTTCCTGAAATTCCTTCTTTCATTAATTTTTGAAACGCTAAAAATTCTTTTTGACTTCCCGAATAATTTTTTCCAATGAGATGGATAACAATTTTCTGTGTTAGGGCCTATTCATATGAGGAAACAGCTCACATGCCAGACCCAAGGCTGAAAGCTGGTTTAACTGTGTCGGTGTGAATGCGGTAATAGACTCATAATAGGCCAGTACTGAAAATTCCTTAAAATTATCAGCTTTTGAGTACTCAGAGTCTCTTGCAAGTTTCTTAAAGGTTTCATAACAACCTTCATGCTCACTACCTGTGCGCTCCTGAACATTTCAAAACAATGTTTATTGAAGCCTTGCCACTGTGTAGACATCACTCAAGTACCTACTGGGTAACATGGTACAGGGAACAAGTGAAAATAGAATAGAAATATGCCAAGAACTTTTGTAAGTTTCTTATGAATATGTTACTCTTACCCCCTGTCCAGGTGATCCATTCTGTGAGTCTCCCACTGATCGTGATCTAGCATCGCCCATAAGGGACTCTGACCCAGGAGGTCGCCACGAGGTATGTATTTTCAGTTGCTAAGATACTCAATTTTGGTTGCAGCTCCAAATATTTGTTGCACCCAACTGTTGGCTCAAAGAATGAGTATTTATTTGTTTGAGGTACTTGCCACTGAGCCTGAATTCCTCGATAGAATAGACAATTGCGTTAAAGATGGCGTCGAAGGATTAACCACGATCCTTTGCGGTATTGAACAAATCAGTGAATCAAATGAATTCAAATTCAATGCGACGCAAAGCATCATGGTGAAAAATTCCTTCTATTGTACATATGCTGCATACAGCAGTACGGAAGTGTATCTCACTCGTCTCCCTCAAGAGCTCAGAAATCAAATTTTAAGGAAGTATGTGTTGAAAGACTTAACTTAATAGACCTAATCGGCCAAGGTTTGTTTTACCCATTTCAAGTCATGTGGCCATACTCTTGGGAAGTTTCAGTATTATTCTACTTTTTTCATTCATGGCACAACTTTGCATGGCACGAGATATGTTAGAGAAATCAAAAGGAGTTTTATCAAGGGATTGATCACATGACTTAAATTGGGTTTAAACAAACCTTAGCCGATGTTGTCTATTGTATTATCCATTACCCAAATACCTGTGAATGAATTTTTTGTACCCCGCTAGGCTTAACTCTTAGCAATCACTTTCAGGTATAAAGAACTTGCCATTTATTCCCAAATTTGAATGGAATTTGATCCATTTTGGATCCAATCCACTGTTTTAGGTGCATTTACACGGGATTGGATCTACGATTGTTCGCTCTGGGAGACAGGCCAATTCACAGGAGATCCGAATCCAAGTGGACTTTGATGAGCTGTCAGTAGCGCTCTTGTACATCTTTTGTCTGACTACTGATTGGAAAAAGGATTGATAGTGGAGAAAGAGATCTTGTAGATTTGAGATCTTTGCATCCTGCCTCTGAGGGAGAGAAGTGTCGTAGATCTTGACGTCGAAGTTTCGATTGCTGGAGCAGACGCTAACTGGCAGTAACAACAGTCAGTTGGTGCTGCATAACGGAGCGTTGTAGTCCAATGGACAAAGAATCCTGTTGTCCAGTGGTCTACGGTCTGGTAGATGGACACACCACTCAATAATTGTCACAATATTTTAGACGCTGCTTACACGGGAACGGATCTGCGACATTGCAGTGGTAAACATTGTGAGTGGTTCCTTTGTACCGATTAGATTCATTCATTGTGCATTGCATGAGAAATCCAATTGATCACATAATCAAAGTTCACAAATTTTTGGCGAGACAGACGGTTAGAAGTATTGGATTTTTGTGGGCATAGACCAGCCGTGAGCCATGAATCGCAGCCACAAGCGGTGGCCCAAGCCTCAAAAGTCAGCCTGACAGACCGACTGGGTAATCTCGCTCGATGGATTGAAACAAATTAGATGCTGCCGCACAGCAAATAAAATGATCGAATTGAATTTATCAAGAAAGGGGACTAAGTCCATCTCATCTTCCTAATGGATCCTTTTTATTCACAGAGTCACTCTGTTAGGATAGAGCTCGTCTTGGCTTGACACCTTTTGTCTCATTTCTAATTGGAAAACAGGATTGATAGCGATGAGAGAAATGTCGCAGATTTTAAATCTTAGGCAACTCTTTCTTCGCTTTCAGTCCTAGATTTTGACGTCGAATTTACGATTGTTGGAACTGAAGAGTTTGATGATACGAAGAATGAAGGAAATCAAAAGTTCATCTCATCTGCCTAATGAATTCTTTTCATCTAATGAGTCACGTTGTTAGGTTAGATTCCGTCTCGGCGTAGATACCTTTACTGCTTTCATTTCATTTTCATTCTAACTTTTTTATCCATATATACACATTACTTTACAGGGAGTCATGCTAAAACAAAAATTCGATCATAACTGAATAGATACTTCAATCCTATGACAATGATCTTTGAATAAATAGGACAGAAAACGAGATCGCTTTAACACCATTATCTAGGTCACTTCAAACTGAGACTTATGACGATGAGAACCTTGTATCCCTGCGGGAAACCTTGCTCAACAGGGCTCATAATGAAACAGTGAAAACCTGGCCCTATTTTCAGCAATCATCAACGGAATTATGATGGAATCACGGCTTCGAATGTCAAGCCCGTGGGAGCGTTGTCAATTCTTCAATCGAATCGAAAATTCTATCGTATTTACACCGTAGCAATAATAATATACAAATCTCGCAACATGATTGGTACTCAAGGAATCGCGGAGTTCGGGCCTAAATAGGGCCAGGCTTTTCAATGAAATATTATGAGTCTCTGTTGACTGAAGTGCCATCATCAAGTCAAAGAGCACTGGGAAACAAGAGACTCATTGTCATAAGTCTCCTTCGGACCTTGGCCCCTCTGCAGGCAAAAGATTTCTGACCAGTATACGCTTTATTAAAGGAATCTTAGGCCCATTTTTTAGACAATCAGCTGACTGTCAGTAGATTCAGATACACTTTCAAACATGTTTCGCAAGTAAACCGGGGTAAGTACGTTCAGAGATTAATATACCATCTTGCCAGTCTCTAACTCAAAACCGATCAATTCTCTATAGTAAACCTATTGTTGATAAAAGAGTTGAACCAGTTCTCTAGATTCTGCCCTTTTTTGATACATATTTTTTCTCTTTTTTAGTTGTTTCCTTTGAAATGTGAATAAAGTGTTTATTTGAATTGAACGAGTATGTTGACGTTTATTTTCGTAGGAACCACCTGAACGTGAATCATATAATGGGCATGGACGATTCCGTGAGTATTCACATATGCCATTATTTGGCTCACCTTCATTGCCGAATATCTCACTTGGAGGCAGCCGAGGAAGCATGCATATCAGCCAATCATCGGTGAGTTGAACCAGCTCTTTGTGTAAATTGGCAGCCAGAAATTGCTGACGTTAATATTTCGGTCATTTTTTTGCAATCCGAAATTTTTTACCGCATGTAAAGGTCACTGCGAAATATTTCCACTGTTTGAAAATGTAATTTCTTGCTCACAAAACGCACTGCGTTGAAGAGGAATATTGTGAGTGTTGATTAGTGGAAAATGTTATATTTCCTTAAATTAAATCCATTTTAGCAATAAGTCTCATAATTCTCCACAATCATTGTTTGTGGAAGTTTCGACCAAGAACACCGTAAAATTGTGGTACCATTGTGTTGTTATTTCAAAGTTTTGAATAGACTAGCGCAAGGGGATTTTCAGCTCATACGTTATAAGGTTCTTTATGACTGTGTTCAGTTCTTCTAACACAGAGTTCACACGATGCCGGCGCAGTTTGAAAACGGTAAAAAGTATGACGGATACGTCTCCCAGTAACACTAAAACGGCACATTTTTTGCTGCCAAATTTCGAAAACGGTAGATTTTGAAAACAGAGCTCTAACCGACACATTTCATTTTGGAAGCGGTATCGTGTGAACACTCGAAAATGATATAGACAGAGCATTTCTCGATGCTTTTTGAACAAGACTAAACGATTTTTGGGATGCAGGCACGTTTCTTTGGCATCAAAGACCTGCAACGAGTTATTTTGCGTCAAATTTCCTGTTCCGGCATCGTATGAAAGCTAGTTCCAATTTTGCTACAGTCACATTTTTCACCGTTTCCCCAAAGTGTGACGGCATCGTGTGGGCATAGTCTATGTTGAGTGTTTTGCAGACCAGACGTCTATTTCTATGTCTCATTTGGCTAGGCCATGGTTTAAGAAAACATAACAAAAATGAAGCACAATCTGTAAACTTATGACATTTTAGATATGAAATAAGGAAAAAGAAATAGAAAATATGCAGCTTTTAGTCTTCCGAAACTTTTGTATAGCGTCTGAAATTTCGACAAAAAACTGTCGGAAAATTTTTTGTGTGAAAATTTTTTTTCAGAAATTTATTCGTCTGTAATTTATGGCTGTTAATGTACCTTTATTTATCAAGAGGTATCAAGATGTATTCAAAGTATTAGGTGACCCAATAAGAGTAAAACTTTTTCAAAAATTTTAAAAATTCGATTATATGCTAATCAGGAAAAGTTCTTTTTGGGGAGTATTTGTGTTCAGAACTGAATTGATGTTATAGTAGGCCAAACAATGCAGTCTTGATCTGGCTTTGAATCTATATGGAATTTACAAAATCCCCATCTTTATGAATTCTTGGCATTGAAAGTGCAATTTGTAGTGAAGGGTTTATGTGCTGCCAACAGAGTTCAGTCTTCTTCTGGTCGATTACTTTTTTTTATCAAGAATTGGGGTGTAAAGTGGCTGGTGTGAAATGGGTGGTGTTGATCAAACTTCTACCAAAGAGGTAGCTCGAGCATTTCTAGGTAGAGGAAAACTTTGAACAGAAATTTGAGCCAATTTCTTCAAACGTTTTAACCCTACTCATTTTGCCCCAAACATACCCATTTTACTCCCAGACCCTCAAAATATCCACGATCTTATTTTACTTTTTTATTGCAGGCCCCTCTTTCTGGCTTCTCCTCTGGATCAAGTCCAAACTTGATGTCCCATGTCCGGTCAGATCATCCTTATTACTCGCATCTGTTATGGTCCGAATATTTAGCAAACCAGCATTTACTGACGCAGATCCTTGCTTTTCATGGCAAAGACCCGAAGGAGTTACCCCAAATGCTGGCACAGCGTGTACCAACGGATATTCTTGAAGACACCAATGGGCTTTCTCCAGCTTTACAACAAGCACGTGTCAAGGCAATGATAGACGCTCAATATCAAATTCTCTCGCAATATCATAGTACCATTCCATTATTATATCCTGGTTTAGGACATGGCAGTGGTTCACATGGATATAGCAAATATTATGGTCAGCATTCTTCGACATCATCTAAAACCCATGACCAGTTATATGGCAAGGAACATGGGAAAGAAAAGCCTTCACCGATGTCGACGATATCTCAGTTGCAAATCATGCAGCAGAAACATGCCGAGGATATACTACTACAACAACAGGCATTCATGCAGCATGCCTATCACTTGCAATTGCAAGAAATGCTTAAACATCGGCAAGGAAACCCATTGTTACGCCAGAAAGACCACGCAACTGCTAGGATGGCTCTGAAGGAGCATTTGATATTGCAGCAAAAGGAGAAACAGGCTGCAGCTGCTGCTGCGGGGATGAACCAGGTCTCCCTGAAGGAGCATTTTAAGCGGCTTGAACGACAAAATAAAGAAGTAGAAGAGGAGGATGAGGATATTTCGGTTGTTGACGAAAAAGGTAATGAAAGGAAGGCAGAAAATGAACGACTGATAGGTGATGATACCGCCGAATTAGAAAAACGATTAGAACGAGGACGACATCAATATTTAGATGAATCTCACAAAGACTATTCTATGGCTACGTCATCTACAACGGAAGATAATGGTGCATATTCTGGCACAACATTGACAAGACCGAATCCGTCACCAATCTTCCCTCCGATGAATCGGAATTTACCGCGTGCAGATATTAGTGGACTAGTTTATGATACGTTAATGTTGAAGCATCAGTGTACGTGCGGAGATACCGGTCCACATCCAGAGCATCCGGGACGATTGCAGAGTATATGGGCACGACTGCAAGAGATCGGTTTTGTCGCTAGATGTGAGGTATGTGTTCTTATTCATCATACGTATATTGTGAACTTCGAGAATAAAGAAACTTCATTCTTGTACCCGAAACCTTAATCATATTAAGTCAGTCTCACATTGGATGTTGGGTAGGATTTGCGACAATGTATAATTACAAACACAAGCCGACAGGGTGTCTCCAAAAATTGTTCGGCCTTTGATTAAATACTAAAAGACAGCGATGTGCTGAATGGACACTGGTCAAGTAACCCTTTTCCTGAGATTTGAAATTAATTTTTGACCCAAGAACTTTGCAGATCCGCTAAAAATTCATGGAGTTACAAGCATTTGAAGTTCAAGTTCGTGGGAAAGCTGAAACCAGATGCCTCGAAAAGGCATTTTTGGTAAAAAACACAGTAGGCCATCGTTTCTGTTATTTCTTAATTGTTTCAAGGCGAACCAAATGGGATTTGAATAGGTTTTCGATAAACTAACTTTCAAGCATATGGATGCTTTTAGGAAACAGATTCAGTCTCTCGTCGATTATGTTTGGAACCACTGATTTTGGACATATGCAATGTTAAGCAAATTTTGACAGTGATCGCAAGGATTAGATTACTTTACAAGTCCTATTTGGTTTGCTTTGATATCGACGAGAGGTTTGACATTAGACAAGCTTCTGTTACCTCGGTCTTCGAGGTTTTTTCATTGCAAGTTATCTGGGGGTCTCTGGTTTCGGTTGTCAATTATTTTTGACCTTTGAAAGCGCGCAACTCAGTGAATTTTCAAGTGATTTGCAAGATTCTTGTCCCTAAAATTATTTCAAAATCTTCGGGACAGGGTTATCATCCCAAGATCCTGTTTCTGTTATAGTTATTTTTCAATATTTTATCAAACCTCGAACCATTTTTTAGACACCCTGTATCTATCTGATTATGCTTATTTGCGGATATTTTCACATGGCCACTGTTGTGAAGGGATTTTAGAGTGACTGGATAGTGCTTTGATGATGTATTGCTCATAAGTTAAAAACAGAGTGGACAAAGAGAACTTTTCTTTCAAAAAAATTGTTCCTCGAAGCAGTCTTCGAGCTGTATTGCCTTTCTTCACCACTCCCAAGCATGAAAATATGCCTTGAACAATCCTTTGTTTGCCTTTCCAATAATTCATGTTTTCTTTCAGCGAGTTCGACCAAGGAAGGCAACACTGGCAGAAATTCAAACTGTCCACAGGTCAGGATTAATATTTTGGATGTTGAAGTAAATAGATCTTTGCTGAATGTATATCTTATTCAAAAAGAACTTTTCTGAGTGAATGACGTGGCAGTTATTCTGTGTAAGATGGCATCGTAGTAGTCTTGAGGGTTTTGTTGCAAGTTTGGTTATATTCTTGACAATTTGAAAGTCAAGGATCCTATCTATTTGACTGAAACTTTGTGTTGACAAATGGTAACAAATTAGTAATGCCAGGCTTTAGAATGTCCATTATTTTGGACTCATGAAGTGTTTTTTGTTTTTCAGTGAGCAGCACACTTTGCTTTATGGTGGAGGTGCCATCGCCAGGAAAGAAGGTGATTAGTTTTATAAATGCCTGAGAGATAATAACTTGAGTAACCAAAATATCTGTCACATCACATCATTAACAGTGTGTCCTTGTAACTACAGGATGTCCCAAAAAATTGTGCCCCGTTTGTGTGGCTGCTGTGGAGGAGCTGTAGATTCAATAGACCTTTTAGCTATTTTACAAAAGAGCCTGGATCGAGCGTTATTTTTATACAATTTTATACGCAAGGTTCGATCGAGTGGCGTTAGAGTTCTATCATTATTATGCACATTCGGAAATTCTTCAGAATGCATCATAACATCGTTCGATTCAGATTCTTTCCGAGAATAGCTAAAAGGTCTATTATCTCCGTTTTGCACAGTTACATAGGTCAAGCTTCGACTTAGAGTTTGAGACCTTATGGTAGAGAAACGGCAAAATTAATGGCTGCTTCAAAAACAGCGCTGCTATTGTTCTCCAGCAATGTCAAAATAAAGTACTGTCAGATTGACTCATTATATACAAGGTCTCAAACTCTAAGCTGAAGCCTGACCAGTGCACTGCGCAAAAACCAAGATGATTGAATCGACAGCTCCTCCACAGCAGCCACACAAATGGTGCACAATTTTTTGGGACACCCTGTAATTATACTTCAAGACGTACGAATGATAATGCCGCTGTTCTTTGCTCATTTCAGGTGGAATTCAATCTTTGAAATGTTTCAGTTCATTACCTTGTGGTGGATTAGGCGTAAGTCTAGAAACTGTTTCTTTGTACTTTACGCTAAGTACTTCTGGCAGTGTGCAGTCTTTCAACAACTGTATCAACCTTTTTTTCATTTTTGACTTGTGATTCTAATAGAGGTGGTTCAAACACAGCCTGGGAGAGTCGTTGATTAAACGAATCCCCCCCCCCCCGTCATTAAGGATCTTTTGGCTTGATTCAGGACGTTTCGGATTGCTTTTCATTTGCGAGTGGCAAAATAGAAATCTCGCTGTGACTTCCCTCTGTTAGGCGTTGTGATATTATTAGCGGTTTTGCTTATCACCCATGGTAGATCCTTAGAAAACAAAGTTGATCGTTGTAAGTCGACAGCATAATTTTGATTCTCCACGAAGTTTAAATTTTGATTTAGCTTTTATGTTGTTTTATCAAGGTTGATGCCGATACGATATGGAATGAAGTGCACAGTGCCAATGCTGCAAGAATGGTATGTTTACTAGTTATTCTTCTTCTTAGGCCCTGGTCAAACTGATCAAACATTTCTCCAAACATTTATTAGACTGATGCCTTTTCGTCCCTTGTTTCCCTGCGTTCCTTGGTCAAGAGGGACTAATAACATTACTCTTAAAAAGTGGGCCCACTTTAGGCCCGCGTAGGGTGGTTCCGTATTCACCAATCAAATCGCTAGAATTCAGTTTTTAACCAATCAGGGGCCGCTATTCAGAATGCTGTTGTTGTTGCTCTCAAGGAACGGTTGATGAAGCCTGGAGTTCTCGCAGCTTCGATGGATCTATTTTGCTTCTACAGAGGAAGATTACTGTCTGAAAGGTTTGCATTTTGCGATTTGTAGGTCAAGACAACGTCATTCTTTGTACTGAAAGTTTCCTTTTCAATGTTCGAGCTCTTTAAACCAGATTTTGAAGCGATTTTATTGAGTGTACGAGAACTCCCACCTGTTTAGGCCATTTTGAAAAAGTGGGCCCACTATATAAGCGTAATGTTGTGAGTCCCTATTGACCAAGTGATATCAGCAAATCAAAGAACGCAGGGAAACAAGGGACGAAATGGCATAAGTCTAAATATTTATCATAATTCAGGTTATGACTAATCGATGCTGTGAGTCTGTGGTCAAAGAGAATCAACGTTTCACCGAACATTTCATCGAACCTTTGTTCGAGCCTTCTGTTCGAAACCTGTGATCAGCCCTATCGAGCATGCAAAAGGCGTATGATCAAAAGAGCATTAAATTTTTTAGCGAGCAGTTCGTTAGATTGGTCAAATAGATCCAACATTGACCAAAACAATAAACAACGAATTTGTTTTTTCCGCTATCAGAGTTCATCCAACATTGCCATTCGATTGTTATGTGACCAAACAAGGCGACCAGAGAGTAGCAACTTTTCATCAAACACATTTTGAAAAATGTTGGGTGAAACTTTTGAGCAGTTTGATGGAGCTTTACACTACAATGTGAGTCAGATAATTTTGGCATTTGGAAATTTGCGAAAATTCGAAAATTCAAAATTTCGATGAATACTGATATTTCTTAAGGCTTGTTTCAAATATCTAGTTAAACCTAGACCCTTCTCCGTTTTTCGAGTAACAGTGTGTCATCTGTTCTGTTCATGTCTACTTTTTTAGGCTGCTGGTAGTGTTATAGAGCTCTCCATGAAAGTTGCAACTGGTGAAATCAAGGTATGTCACCCCTAGTTGCTTCTGCATGCGAATTGTGTCATAGATGGTAAGATTTGTTAAAGTCTACGTTTGCACGATGCTGGCACATCTTGAAAACGGTGTAAAATGTGACGGATAGGCCTCTCGTTCACACGAAAACGGCACATTTTTTTGCCGGGAGATTTTGAAAACAGTACATTTTTTTAAATGGAACTCTAACCGGCACATTTTGGAAAAGGTAGCGCGTGAACACTCGAAAATGATGAAAACAGAACATTTTTCAACGCTTGTAGAACGAAGACTGGTCGATTCTTAGGGTGTAGGTACATTTCTTTGGGATCAAAGTCTTCCAACGTGTTTTTTTTCACTATGAAATTTCCTTCCATTTACACCGTTTTCAAGATGTACCGGCATCGTGTGAACGTAATCTAAATTGTATTCTAGCAACTGACTTTTAAAACAAGAATTTGTTTGCAAAGTTTGCAAAGGATCTTCTGCAAGTTTCAAACGAAATTATTTCAATTTTGATGCAGTCTTTATCAGATCGTTAAGTTGATGTAGGGTACACAACTACAAACTAGTTATATGAGCCGCCAAGAAATATTGTATGATTTTGCAAAGATCAATTCTAGAAAAGTGAAAGTGGCTATTTGAATTGGGTTGTTGAAATCATTAAGATAGGCATAAGCAATTAACGTTTCGGATTGTAACAAAAAAAACAACGCTGTGACGAAACAGGGCCTTTAGTGGCAACGTGCCGTTCGCACCATCTGTTCCATAATCGTCTGATGATGAATGCTTTTCTTTTCTAAGAATGGTTTCGCCATCGTACGTCCCCCCGGACATCACGCAGAAGCTCACCAAGCAATGTGAGTATACTGTTAAGCTTGGGCCAACGAGGCCGCTTTGCGTTTCTTTGTTTTGCTTTGCTTTGCTTTCCTTTGCTATACAACAACAACAACAACAACAACAGCAACAACAACAACAACAACAACTACAACAAATTCACCACTGCTCAAGAAGGACCAGTGCACAAACTGTTTAAAGGCAATCTGTCTCATTTGATTGGATAATAATGACAATATATAGAAAGAAAGGAAAATTTGAATAGCTGATGATCCTCTGATGTTGTGCGACCGTAGAAAATGAGGGTGATCAGCCCTCCTTTGTTTCAAGTACACAGACTCGCATAGAAATCCTTTGTGTTGAGCCCCACTTTCTTGCAGCCAGTCAGATACGTGACAGACTGCCTTTAGAACTCTAGGAGAACGAATTTCATGCCTGGGGAGAGCATTGCTAGGAACGCGAAGCAAACAGTCTTCCAAGCACCAGTTGGGCACAAGCATTAGCATCATAAGATTTTTGGGAGAGAAAAAACTCTGAGAATCTTCCAACTTTAAATTAGATTTATCTTTGTTATCATTGATGCTGTACCACCCTCATTTTGTTTGAATATCAGAGCAAAGATGCATGCCAATGCAGAAAATTGATCTTCAAGACTTATTCGGGATGGTTTCGCAGGAAAGTGGACAGCAATCTCGAGTTTGGTTGCTGCTTTTATCGGGACATGTCATCGAGAGGTATCGCCGCCCCAGAAACTTTGGGCCGTTGACGGCCCGTTTGCCGGTTTTTTGAGCAGTAAGATGATAAGTCTGGGTAAATTTAGTTCAACAAAGTTTGGAATGAAAACAATTTATTGGGTCCAATGCATTTCTTCTTCTGGTATTGAAAGAGAGTTCGTGGTTCGGTCTCATTTACTCAGATTTCTTTGTGCAGAATTTCAAGAATTTTAAGCGTCTCTATCTGGGCTTCCTTGCATTTGATGTTTTATGCTAATCAGATTTTCTCCTTTGCTTGCAGGGGTTTCTGTTATTTCAATAATGTGGCAATAGCTGCTCGCCTACTACGAATGAAACTTGCTGTTGAAAGAGTTCTTATCGTTGACTGGGTATGTATGAAAAGAAGTCATAGGAGTTCCTGAAGCTGTCAACCTGAAGTGAAGCACTAGACTAATTACAATGAGTCGCAGTAATCACTATTCAAAACGAGACCACTGCACCAAACCGAGACCGCTCATACTGGTTAGGAGCGTCCGGCAGCCTTTCAATAGCGATAATTATGGCCATATAATCAGTCTAGTGAAGCACATTAAAAGGTTTATTCCAATCAAAATACGTTGCACGCGTCATCTCTGGATCGGTTTTTGTCGTCGCCATTTTGGGCCGTTAAAATGGCGAGCCAAGGGATTGCAAATGTAAGGTATGTTGGTTTAAACAGACCCTTCAAAGTGTCATTCAATTAGTGAACAAAATATGTGGCATATACCTCTAATTCTGCTGCTTGTTGAAGCAAGTGCTTGTAATTTTGAAGACTTTGGAGAGAGCCTGAATCAGTTTAAACTTGTCTGTTAAATGCTGCTGCATGTAATGTTTTGTTGCCTAGCCAAACTAGGCAACTAGGCAACGATCGTTTTCCAAAATTTATCGATTGGTGTTTCACATTGGAAAAAGTTTAGCTAAATATTGTAGCTCCTACTTTTTGCAGTCTTTTAGCTAACATTGATACAGGCCAGTTTGTTACCGATCATCCCTCGTAGAGGGCCCCTTGAAAACCAGCCTTTAGAGTCTGAAGGGTCAGCCTCAGCCCTTTATTGAATTTAATGTGAAATTTGATTGTATGCAAATGTGAAAGACCAGTGGGCTATATTTTGAACTTTTGTATTTCGAACAACCGTCACCGGAATGTTTTTACAGAAGCTTTATAGCTTGGAATTCTTTTTATGAATTCCTGATTTTTGTGGAGTCGTTTGAAGAACATTCCGCTACGCCAAAGCCAGTCATTCGTGCGTTGTTTCAAACTGACTTTTTCTTTCCTGGAGTAATCAAAATCATTGAAATTTCATTTTCTTTTCGTCAAGGTAATATTATTTTTTATCAAACTCGCTTCCAGTTGATAGTGAATCGATGTATTTTGTTCGCAGGATATTCACCATGGAAATGGAACACAACAGATGTTTTATGATGATGACCACGTGTTATATATTTCAATTCATCGGCATGATGATGGCACATTCTTTCCAGGAACAGGAAAGCCGGAAGAAGTAAGAACCGTGATATTTTTCTTTTATTGTACAGGATCACATTTTTTAGACATACCGGTAGCTGGGTAGCTGAAACAACCTGTGTCTTTTGGAAAATTATAGTTAAAAGTTTATCCAATAGACCTATTTGGTAGTTTCTTTCTTTTGTCTAACGATAAAAGTCTAGCTGAGACCTGAGAGCAAGTTCTTGCGACGTAGGCACAATTTGAAAACAGCGATAAAATGCGAATGTTTACACGATATATACCGGTACAATTTTTAAACGATAGAGACTTCAACAGTACCAATCTCTTTTTAATCACTACGACAAGGAGGCTGGATCTTGAGAACAAAGAAGTTCACCCAGGCCTAAATTCTCAATCAGCTTGGTTGTGTAAACATTGAAACTGTCCTTTTTGTCTCTTTCGAGTGTTTGCACGATGCTGTATTCAAATTGTGCTGGTTAGAGTTCCTTTTTCTGATTTTGCCGTTTTTGAGACCCTGTTTACACGATGCTGGCCGGTAGAATTTGAAAACGGCATGAAACGGTGTCGTTTTGGCCTCCCGTCTACACTTTTGCCGGTAGAATTTTATGCTTATTCCATAGACAATAACAGCTGACGTCAATACTCAATCAAGATAAACAAAGAGTGACAACAATAAGGACAATAGGGAGGACTAAAGTATGAGCCTCGTGACGAAAGCGGCAATTCTACCGGCGAAGTGCGCTTTCACGATACCGGCAGAATTACAAACTTTTCCCGTTTTGCTAACCGAGACAAATTCTACTGGTAGAATTTAGAAATGGCGGAATTCTGTATTGCCTCGTTTTTGAAACTTCAGTCAGGTAATAAAATGCTGTAATGGATTCTAGAGTAGCCAATAAGGAGAACGTTCTATCAAATGTAGATGATTGAGATTTTTCGTTGTGATCTTCTCCAAAGGAAATTGTATTTGATTCCTAAATTTGTTTCTCATGCGTTCCTTTTTGTTTCAGTGTGGAGCTGGTATTGGAATGGGACACAATATCAATATTGCCCTTAGTGGTGGCTTAGGTAAGAATTTTAGCTCAAAGCCTCTTCGTTTCAAAAGGTTGATTGATTGATTGATTGATTGATTGATTGATTGATTGATTGATTGATTGACTATTTCGTATTATTTTTATCGTTGTTAAATATCTATTTAAAGTTTCAGTCATGATCGATCGGAAAATATGAAAAATAATGGCTTAGGAGTATTGGGAGCACTGCAAGTGAGAGGGATGGATAGAGCTAAGTCGTTCGACCATGCACAGGCTAATCAATACCTCAATCAAAAGAACACTATTCTGGAAAGCGGATAATTCCTGTTTGAGTTCCACAAAAACTTTCAAGTGTTTCAAAAATGTTCGATAGGACACTTGATTTTGTTTATCATTTTCAGGATTAGTTCAAGTTTGTTTAACTTGCCAGTGTCAATGTGGTATTAGAAACTTTTTGGCGGTTGTTTGAAGTTAGATTCCTCGTTCCCTGTTACGTTTTCTGGGGCCTTTTTCCTTGTCTATGGCACGGAGGGAGCCTGTTCCTAATGTTAGTGATATCTCTTATCTTTCTAGACCCTCCTGTTGGTGATCCTGAATATCTGTCCGCGTTCAGGTAAGGTGAAGTGTAATCATAAAACTTCGAAGCAATATGCTGCTCCCTTAATATCAAAGCAATAATATTTAGAACTGTCTTATTTTATTCCTGATATGTCCAGTTAGTTTCAGTAATTTACCCGACTTTAATACGCCCTTCCTTCCGATCGAAATAGGAGATTTTGTACAGGAGAACCCTCTATAAACACATGCGAAAGCAGGTGAAAACAACCAGCACGGTATCCCATTGCTCTCTTTTCTAGCAATAATGACATTTAGATGTGTTGCCCTTTTGGAAGAATGGAATCCCCTGGAATAAGTTATTCATACTAGGGAGAAGACTTTTTCAATCCCTGAATAGGATAGCACGTGCTCAAGCATACTGAAGTCATTGCTGTGAGGGAAACATATCATCGAAGCTTGCTCGCAATTTTAACACGTTTTTCAAAGTTTCTCGAAGGGAATTTCTATAGAAAATCCCTTACAGAATCAGAGCGGAGTGACATATTTCAACCAGGATAAATTCTAATAATAACTGATCATGTTAGCAATTCATTCAGATATTGCAACACATCATTGCGTGTATACTAAGGGAGCAGTAGCCTTTCACACGCCGGGCCTTTTTGTAACTCACCCTATAACTGCTGACGTTCTTAATGTGCGCGTGTACTCGCACATATATCAATTTGCGCATCAGTTCCTGGCACTTATACCATAGAGTGATTTCATTGCAGGCACACTTTTGCTAACCATTTGGTCGAAGGCACAAAATATTTTTGAATGAAGCCTGCGTAACTGGTGTATAGATATTTTTCGTCTGTGACACGACATTGATGATGCAAGTTGACTCAGCTTTTTCCGAACACTATGAAATACGTAGAGGATTTTTTGAGACACCCAATACACTAGTCTTCTGAGTGTCTCTGCTGCAGTCTTTGGGCCTCCAGTGTTTTTGCTGTTTATTCAATCAAGATTATGTTTCAACAAGTTAGAGGAGCCTTTCCTACCAGCATACCTTGCAAAGTTCATCTCTGCTTGTGGCCATTTTTGCAGACCACGAAATGGCAACAGTCGGCAACAGCAAGGTGACAACAAAAGGATGTATTCACAAAGCATGCTTGTTGCAAAGGCTTCTTCAACAGATTGGACTGCCATGGTTATTATAAACAGTAAATAATTATTAAAGCATAGATTTTTCTTTGCAGGACCCTAGTGTTTCCAATTGCCAAGGAATTTCATCCGGACATAATTTTAGTATCTGCAGGATTCGACGCTGCTGCTGGTCACAATCCACAGCTTGGAGGATATTTTGTCACTCCACAATGTAAGTAGTCAGAATTATCCTGCGATAATGACCTATATCAGACTTATGCCTTTACGTCCCTTGTTTCCCTGCATTCTTTGATTTGCGGATATCGCCTTGTCATTGGGGATTCATAATATTACAACCCAATTTAGGCCTGTGTAGAGTCCGTATTCAGCAATCAAATTGCTAGAATATAGATTTCAACCAATCAGGAGTAAAGATATGCATCTTGCGATTTGTAGGTCAGGAAAACGCCATTGTCTGTACTAAAAGTTTCCTTTTCAATATGCAAGCTCTTTATTCCAGACTTAGAAGCGATTCGGTTAACTGTACGAAAACTCCTGCCTGTTCTTATTTCCAAAACTTGCCTGTGGATCCAATTTTATGATCAATTTTCGCCGAAAACTACCCATTATAACTACTTTTTGCGAACTTCAGTTAAACCCAGTTAAACCCACCCATATTTCAGGAAATTTGCCGAAAAGGACCTTTGTTTAGAGAATTTTGGGCCGAAAAGCCCACCCATATGGGCTGCAAATACCCGTACCCTCAACATCTTGGCTTGGACACCTGAGAGTCAATAAGATTTTTCATGCTATCAATTCAATTCAACTTTTGAACGACAAGTTTTACGTGGGTGCAGTCTGAACACATGAAAGGCTGCTGCTGGCTGAAGAAATTCCTTGCCACCGAGGAGTTGGTCATTGAATGTGTGATAATGACTTGCTGATCTTTGTTTCCTATAATCCTCTGAGTTTCCTTTAACAGAAATCCGTGCAGCCTGAAGCATACAACGATGCATTGAGCGTCGTAAATAGCCAATAAATGTCGGAAAAACCCTGTAGCTAGACTTTAGCAGATATCCAGTGGTAGATAATCTTCCCAGCCATTGTTGACGGTGTGTGTGCAACAACAGTTTGAATGGCCTTTATTCAGATCGTTTGCTCTTTGCAAATGCAAGATTGTACCCTTGCACTGACCCTTTAAGCACTCTTTGCAGTGTCCTTTCTTGAAACAATAAAAAGAAGATTTTCCGTAAATCCCCTGTAATAGTACAATGGATGAGAGATATACTACTTAATCCTCAAATAGGCTCCGTAAATTAAGGCCTTTCTTTCACAATAGTTCTGTTGACCTGTCCAATCTTTGGCTTATGTGAATCAATACACTTTACTTGACTATGATGCAACAATAGATAGTCACAGATGGACTTTGTACCGTATAAAAACTGGATAAGATCTACTCTTGACCGAAGGTTCAGTTAAGGCTGATTTCCACTCAGTCGAATTTTACGATCGCACGGAAAATCTTTTGTTAACGTTAGAAAATGCCGCTCTGAAATTTCATTGTGTAAAATTCAGTCTGCTCGGAAAGTTCTGGTGAGTGGAAATCAGCCTTTAAGCCGGGTGCACCCCGGATAAAGTGTTGAATTTATGTATTTGACTCGTTAAATTGTATGTTGAATCCGCAAAATATGGAGTAAGAGAACTGAAAAGCTATCATATATGTTCTTGTCATTTGATTTTGTGAATATACCCCCTCTCTAATAACCCCCCCCCCCCCCATCTGGAGTGTTCATCATCAAAGTTCTATATCATAAACCGAGGGGCATTTCACTCATCTGAAAAGCGTACGAGATTTTTTCTGAGCAAAAGGATCTTTACGGATTTTTCATGGATTTTTCTTGAAAACAAAAGGATTTTTGCTAAGGTGTACGAGATTTTTGGGAGTGAAATGCCCCTCGTCATAAACCAGAAGAGTGAAAGAGTTTTGCTTGATACCGTACTGTGGATATCCATAAACAATGGTTTTCTTGAAAATAATTTGATCTTTGTCAACCCGGTTTAGAATTTACGACCGTTTTAAGGTTTTTCGAAAATTTTCCTGAATTCTTAAAAAAAGAGGAAAACACTATATTTCCGAAAATATTGAAGATTTAAGAAAATTCCAACGGCAGATTTACAGTTAAATAGCTAAGGTTTCTTTGAAGCTGTTAAATTCAATTCAGAGATTTAGATCATAGAATTTTACATCCATTATTTTAAAGATTTGATACCTATGGTAGGTATTCAAACCGCACTTCAAGATGTTCGACGTTCGATTTTCATTGAATCTTCTTGCTTTTGTACGTTAGATTATGACATCCCTAATTTGTTCATATTGTTTTCTATCAGGTTATGCATACATGACAAAGAAATTAACGTCTTTAGCAAATGGCCGGGTTGTGTTATCTTTAGAAGGAGGGTAAGTATGGCAAATTGTAAATTGCCTAGAACTGACAACTGTTGACTACATGCAGATTGGTTTATTACTGTTTTCACTTCAAGGCAATTGCTGCCGATATCTAAATTGTACCCATTTCAATGCAAATAGTGTTTGTTACAAAATCATTTGATGCGTTGATGAAAGCTATGCGCGCCTTTTGGATGTAGCTCCACATGATTTCTAGGCAAAGTTATATTTCAAAAGCTGTTAGGTAGTTTGCGAAAGATTTATTGCATCCAGACTAAAATCAGTTTTTCCTCCAAATCACGTACGTATGTAACATTTACATTTCTTTCAATTTTCATCCGGCCATATCCAGCTACCCGATGTATTCACATAGCTAAAATGATAGTTTACGCCGAAACAATTTGTCAGTCGAATTCAAACATCATAGGTTTCTGCTGTGGATCATTGCCTGATCTTTATTTGATCCTCTTGTTGAACCGATTGCAGTACTTCAGTAGTTACATCATTTTGATGTTGTTGCTGACATAACGACGTCCATGTGCTATTTTTCAGGCTCAGTTTTAGGTAGCAGCTCTTTAAGTTTCAGTCATTTTTGATTGCCAAAGTGCTGCAGATTGTTCCACTATGGCACAGAGAGGACATAATCATTTCTATATTTTTTGATGGGCTCTTTTCATTCTTAATCTAGGTACAGTTTACCATCACTGTGTGATTCAGCGGAGGGATGCATGCGAGCCTTGTTAGGAGAAGAGGTAAATTTTTAATATCGTTTTCAATTGTTTTAGGAACCTGTGTTTGTTTACCTCGCACCCAAGTAGAGGTAAAGACGCTTTTGGGTAGTTTTGTTGTTGTGTTATGGTGCGACTTTTTAGGCCGAGCACCACGATTGCTATGTACCAGACAATTTTGTATACTTCCATATCTTTGCTAACTTGTTTTCAGGCTTTCCACAAGTAGTTGATATTGCAGTATTACGAATATTTACTCTCTTTTTATCTCCTCTGCAGATTGCAGAGCTGTCGGAAGATAGCATGGTTAACCGACCAAATAAGCATATTGCCAGGTCCCTGCAAAGAGTCGTCGACATACAAAGTACGTGTTGTTGTATGCTAATTTTTGTGTTTATCGAGATGCGTTGAGATAGTTGAATACTGAATTCATTTTCAAGGTGTTTGGTAAAGATCCTTTTATTCGTGGTCCCAGGATTTTACGGTGGCAAATCTGTCAATCTGACGCTTGGGACATAAAATGATGATGTAAGAATAACTGGGAACTGCCTACCGTGATATCCTGATATTCAAAATTGTAGGATCTTGCACAGACTTCGTCTACTCCAACTGTAGCAAATAGCTTCTCGTTTTTGCGACTATTTTTAAGTAAACAAGAAGTTTTTTGTCTTTTGGTTTTGTCGTGGCAAGGTTTGTGCAGTACTTTGGAATTAATGGGATTTTGCTTGAGCACAGGAAGCATACGCTATGCTAGGGTGCAGATAGATAATGCTTGCAAAAATTTGTGCTAGAGAATCCTTTGTAATGCATTTTTGGCAGCTGGAGATGGTACTTTGAATGAGTGCCTCTAAAGACACTGGAGCTCGGTAGCTACCTTTGATTTTGAACATACATCCCCAACAATTTCCAACGGTACTTCATTTGTAAAGCCCATAATGTTGATTATACTTTATCATCCATTTTAGGTAAATTTTGGCCGGGTATCAAGCGTGTTGCAACACAGCTGGGAAAATCTCAAAAGGAGGCTGAACGATTAGAAAAAGAGGAAGCAGAGACAGTCAATGCATTAGCCTCTCTTTCGATGCAAGGCATTGTTCAAGGACAAGTCAGGTAGCGCAAGTTCAGTTATTGTAGCAATTTCATACTAACGAAGATTTGTGCATTTCTCAAAGTGTCCTTGCTCAATCAAGCTGGCAGAGCATTGAAAATCTTATTCTATGCGACCGGTCATGATACTTTCTTAATTTTTGAAATTTCTGAAAGACTGCCAGGTGTCTGTTTTTTTGACAGAGTCCTCTGGGATATCATGGGTACTTTTAATCAAATCAAAATTTGCTGGGGCTTGGGCGTTACATGTGTACAGTAAGCCCCTGCTTTTAAAAACAAATTGTTCACAACTTGGCCGAAAATGCTCCTTATATCTATGGTATTCTTTCATTTTTAGGCTGACAGCTTCTTAAGTTTCTACTTTCTCTTCTGGAAAGTCCTGGCAAAATAGGCTGCTGTAGAATTAAGATTGTTTATTGATATATTAGCCCCATGTATTTGTCCTCAATCATTGCCAAGAAAATCAGTTGAAATTTGTTCAAAAATCTGTTAAATCCAAGCCATCTTGGAAACAATTTTTTATGAACTCTGCATGAATTGGGTTGCCCGCAGACCATCAGACCAGTACGGACCAGGACCTCGTGTCGATCTAGACTTGAGGAATTTTATCTTGGGTGTGAGCCCCAAGATTCTTGTCCATAGGGGGGCTAATTATTTTTCTGTAGCCCACAAGTTTTTAGAAGCGTACTGTTTCAAAATAATCACTATTAATTTTGATAGAATGCTGTAATTTCCATCTGCAGGGTTAGCAAAGAGGAACCTATGGAAGAGAATTAAGGACATTTTGTGGCATACGTATCAGCGGCAAATTCGAATATCAGTTGCGACAAGTAAGCATTGCTTTATTGAAATGCTGTCAGAATCAGTTGACTTTGTTCTTCAGCAGATAAAGCTATGATTTGTCATTGTAATTAACTAGCAGCTCTGTGCAGTTGCTGCCCCTTAGACTCCTAGATTTACCATAGGCCCTTGAGATGCTTGGGAGAGCTCCAAGGTATGGTGGGAGAGCCCAAAGTTACGATGGGAGAGCCCCAAGTTGCGATGGGAGAGTGCCATGATACGGTGAATAAGTTTTGAACGAGGCAAGTTTAAGTTTTCAAAACCAGAAATTTGAAACTGAATAAAATGTCTCCTGTATTAGAATGGAGGCATTTATCCATATTATTGGCATTCGAAGAAATATGTGTTAAGGTCTTGAAGATTTTGCAATTTCCAGATCAGGTTAAAATGCAGTCAGTTTCAGTGAAATACAAGTGAATTATAGGACAATACAATGTCACTGCCATAAGGATTTGCAGTAATGCCCGTTAATCACTGATAAAACATAGGCAGAACATGTCTGACGCACCCCTGATTCACCGAGTTTCTGTCTAGTCCATTATCGTCCCTTATCGTCCCGCTAGATATTAAAGGAGAGTTTATAGCAAACGTAACGGCTGAGGATGAGTTCGTTCGTAGGTAGCCGGAGGAAAGACTACCAAGGTTTCATGAAGTCTTGAACAGATCAAATGCACTTTGCAAAGCTAAAGTTCGGTAGCAGGAGAAAAGGCACACACATCCAAAATCTCAACCGTGCTATCGACATATCAGGGATTCCTTGAGGCCGAATCTCGTTTGGCCTTGACTTCTTTGCTACCAGAAAGTTCGCATGGAGCGTTTTTGTCCAAGCTTGATTTTACGGTCAAAGCCCTTATGAACTCAGATTCTTTAAATCTCAATGAGTTCGAAATGAAGACAGACAGGAATGTAAAAGGTTGGCCGATTGCTTTAGCCTAAAAAATGCAAAACCTTAAACAACAACAGACTTCCGCTTTCGCACCTCTTGAAAAGGTGGATTGGGGTAAATACGATTGATCAGTTCGGACGCTCCGTGACATGAGCAGCGTAGTCGAATTTTGCCATCTTTTCAAATACCGAACATTATTGTGATTTCCCATGATTCCTCGTGATACCCTATGGTTTTGATCAAAGGGGATTGATATGATTGTTGAATGGATTCGTTAAGTTTGATACCGCAAAAGAACAGTTTATTTCGAACTCATACACATACAATGCGCCAAATCTAAGTATACATGTAGCTATTAGGTTAATTTTTATTTTATACTTTTTTCTCAATTTTTAACATTTACAATTATCAAATTTTACAGTAGAAGATTGTAGTTTGCATCAAATAATTTTGAGTAATTGAACATGTAAACCGCAGGTATTTTCTCGTATTTTCATGGGTCCAAGGAGTCGTGAAGTTTGGAATATAATACCGGGTGAGCAAAAAAAGGGTTTACGCGTTTGGCAGGTTATGGAGTAAAAAGCATGTGACCGATATTCAAAATTAAGGTGTTTATCTATCAGTTAAAGGCTAACTTAGATGAGAACATTCTGTTTGGTAAAATCACTAATCATTGAGACCCAGGAATTATGGAAAATGCTGGCAAGGGGCATGCTAGGGAACAAGCATTTCCTCATTCCATTGTGGTCCATAATTTACGTGCTATTAAAATTAAGATTATATTTGTAAGACTTGCAATGTGAACTTTAATGCCACATTAATAATGGACTAGAATGAAACGTGGAATTTTCGATTCCCATACAAACCCCTTACCGGCATTTTGCTAATTTTTGGGCCTTAGAGATTTGTGATGTTACCAACGGAAAATTTCGCATCTAAGACTGCGTTCACACGATGCCGGCACATTTTGAAAACGGTGAAAAATTCGACGGATAGCCCTCCCGTTCACACGAAAACGGCACATTTTTTGCCGGCAGATTTTGAAAACGGTAGATTTTGAAAACGGAACCGTAACCGGCATAAATTTGAAACAGCATCGTTTAAACACTCAACAAAGATGAAAACAGAACATTTTTCGACACTTTTGGATCGAGACAGGTCTATTCTTAGGGTGTAAGTACTATTCTTTGGCATCAAATCCTGCAACGAGTTTTTATCGTCAAATTTCCTACCGTTTTCAAATTGTGCCGCCATCGTGTGAACGCTAGCTCAAATTTTTGCTACCGTCACTTTTTTCATCGTTTTCAAAATGTGCCGGCATCGTGTGAACGCAGTCTAAGGCCCCGTTCACACGAGAACGGAACGGAACGGAACGATGTGGAACTGTTCCAGAAAACAAAGGAATTTTTGCAGGTGTTCACACGAGAACGACTAGAAACGTTCCGTTCCGTTCCGAAAAGTGGACGGCTCTGAAAAGTGAGCCGTAAAATGGAACGGAACGGAACGAAACGATTTAGTCCTCGTGTGAACACTCTTTTGAAGCGTTCCGTTCCACTTTGCGGACTTTTTTCATGCAATTTATACATGAGGTGATTCTAAGACTCCAAACAATAGGATTGTTTACGCATGAAAATGGAAAAACTTAAATGGTGAGCTTAGAAAATTCATATCTCTAGGGAGGAAGATATTAACACTTCAAATCGATCCATTGCCGTGTGAACACCCCTTAAAAAGTTCCGTTCCGTTCCGTTCTGGTCCGTTCCGTTCCGTTCCGTTCCGTTCTCGTGTGAACGGGGCCTAAGTTAGCCTTTGATTGATAGATGAACTTTTGGTTTTGAATATCGGCCTCATACTTTTTATTTCACAGCCCTCTAAACGCGTAATTCTTTTTGACTTACCTGGTACTGTCCATACCTTTTTCTACATATTTCAAAATCCGTATTGTCGTAAACGCTGATAATGTACAACTTCTTGTGGAATCTTACCGCGCCTGTTTCCTTTGTCAACGAAACTGTGGCTGCCACCATTTTGAAATTCGTGCCTCCTGTGAATGTCACCATAGACTATGATGTCACGATGGCAATTAAAGTTTAAACGAGCAGCTAAACTGGGGCAAGAAGTATAGACTTGAAATTACGGATTTGAATATGCAGAGAAAGATCTTGGGTGTCAAGTAATCAAAACTACTCGACCCCTTAGGCCTCATGATGTTTCTCGTGGTCGAATTACTGCTCTAAAAACCCCAACAAGCGTACAAGGTTCCTGTGAGAGCAAAAGCATTTGAGAGATTTAAACAGTTTTTCCATGAAAACGAAGAAGTTTTACAAATTGTAACCAGATTGGGAGAGTTATTTGGTTTCTGTGTATTTTGGCATTGTTTTTAGTTTTATGACAAGCTAGGACGTAAAGGCAAGCCGTATGGTGAACCAGTCCATTAAGTTTCAACCCCTTCGTAGAATTGCCACAAGGCCCAGCTTCTTTTCAAATTGGAAAGTTGCACTTCCTTTTTACGAACATTTTCAGTACCGGGCTGTTATTTCGCTTTTGTTCCAGTTATAATTTTAGATTATTTTTTATCCTTTCATTACCTTTTTTATATAGTTTCTCTTTTATTCTGTCTGCAGCGTCTTCATTTTGTCATTCTCCCGTACTTCAGGTCATTTCCATACTTCGTGTTTCTATGGTTTGGTTCCCATCTTTATTGCTGCTGTTACGATCAGTTCAGTTCAGCCTTCATATTTTGAATTCCACTACTTTAAGTCTATCAATGATAACAAGACAAGCAAACAACTAAGCTACAGGAGATATACAACATAATTAATACATAAATACAGGAAATTGATACAATATACCAATGCAAAACATAGAAACAAGAAAGAATGTATGGAGGGAATTACTTAAAGGAGGAGCTCTGTTAATTGTTAGTCATGGAGGAGATAGCAACCTAACCGCATTATAACAGTATATCGATATAATTCCTCGCATGGAAGTTGCGAGCTCAAAAAAGTTTTTTTATTTTGTATGTTCGACCAGGTCTCTGGAAATCACCTTCAAGCAAATCCCCACCCTCCCTGAAATTTGTCCTGAATTATCGCCCTATGATCAATTCTTTACAAGGGAATATTGAAAAGGTTGCTTCAAGGAAAGGGAAGATGGAACGAATCGCCATCGAAAAGTGAGGAAATAGATGGAACGAATCGCCATCGAAGAGGGAGGAATAAAGTTAGAACTTTTGATGGGTTGTGGAGTAAGAGAATATGGCCGATATTCACAAGTCACTACTAAAATGTTAGTCGATCAATCAAAGGCTAACTAAGATGTGAAAACTCATTTGGTTCATGCACTCAATTAGAACAATGCTGATAAGCGTTTTATGTGGGAATGAGAATTTCATATTTGATTCTGGTCCACGATTTACTTGCGACGACTTTCAAATTCTGTTTTTAAACAAATGATTATGTTGAATTTATGAAAAGAGCCAACCACCCACCAAACCACAACCACAACTTTTTTGTGCTCATCCGGTACAAAATCGACTCTTGCAAAGGATGCATTGCTGATGCCGGAACAAGGGCAGATTTTGTAATACAATAGCATCAGTCGCTTTGGTTCACACCTCAATTCAAAGCGATTAGCGAATGCAGACAAAAGAAACTCTCTCAAGCGGAATTTCAAAACCAACGAAGCCGCAAAGTTGCCCTGAAACCAGTACGGCAAACTCTCGTTTGGTGCGGGCGAAGGGAGGTTTTTAAGAGAAGGTATGTGCCTATAACAAAAGAAGAAGAGTAAATCTAAAGTTCTGCCTCGCGGATTTTGTTTATTTGATTCAGGAGCTGAGGAGTGACTGCGTACGTCTGAGCAATAAATATGCAAAAATTGTAATGCTCTCTGCTCGGTTTCTGAATCAAACAAACAAAATCCGCGAGACAGAACTTTAGATTTACCCTTCTTCTTTTGTTATAAGCACATACCTTCTCTTAAAAACCTCTCTTCGCTCGCACCAAACGAGAGTTTGCCGTACTGGTTTCAGGTCAACTTTGCGGCTTCGTTTGTTTTCAATTTCTGCTTGAGAGAGTTTCTTTTGTCTGCATTCGCTAATCGCTTTGAATTGAGGTGTGAACCAAAGCGACTGATGCTATTGTATTACAAAATCTGCCCTTGTTTGATGCCGGTGACAGTGTGTTATGGCATACATTCTTTCAAGTT